>OX336392.1:408153712-408785102 GCA_946902985.2 Meconema thalassinum
CCATTGTAGGCATTGTTGAATGTACTACCACAGGTCTTGCACTCATGAAATTCACCACACGATACTTCATGTCGCTTCCTATGATAGTCTCGAAGAAAAGTCTTTCCACACTCTTTACACATATAGCTAGGAATGGCTTCTTCCATTATGATTGTTGATTTCTGCAAACAGCTGCTTACTGCGTATCACAGGGCTAGAGGTTGGTCAGTGAGACGGTCTTTCACGATGTGAACACCGTGAGAGGTAGTAGTCAACTGGTGCTATTCTTGTGAAGGGTCCACTAATATACCCCTAGTCTAGACCAACAGCTCTTTACAGCGTATGACAAGGCTGTATACTGGACAGTGAGACGGTCTTTCACAATGTGAACACTGTAACAAGTAGTAGTCAACTGATTATATACTTGCTAAGGGTTCTCTAATATACAATAGTCGAGACCAACAGCTACTTACTGAGTAATACAAGGCTGTACAATAGTTGTTTTGACAGTCTTTCACGATGTGGTCACTGTGAATGGTAGTAGTCAACTGATGATATTCTTGATAAGGGTCCTCTAATGTACCCCTGGTTAAGGGTAACAGCTGTTCACTGCTTATGACAAGGCTAAAGACTGGTTACTTCAACGGTCTTTCACAATGTTAACACTGTGACAGGTAGTAGTCAACTGAAAATATTCTTATGGCCTACTCAAGGTTATCAGGTACTTACTGCATATCAAAAGGCTGTACACTCATGTGTGTTAGGCACTCTTTTTTGCTAAGGACCCCAATATTCCCTACACAAGGCTATACATGTTAGTTCTAAACACTTAGTGGTTAATTGTATATTCAATTTTTGTACAAAGCTTATACAAGCACGTTTTATGAGGTAAAACTTTACCAAATAGTCAAATGCGACACGCAAAGTATGTTGCCGCTATCTAGCGGTGACTATGAGAACTACTTGACCGACCAGCATGCTACCTAGCGCTCCATTTCAATACTCGCTCACTGAACGAACAGCATACTATCTAGCGGTCGATATCAATACTCACTCAACTACCAGCCTGCTACCTATCGGTCAATATAACAACTCACTCAACTACCAACATGCTACATGGCTTTTTTGGTCAGTTTTTTGTTGGCTTATGTTGGCTTTTATTGGCTTTTGTTGGCTTTTGTTGGCTTTTGTTGGCTTTTTGTTGGCTTTTGTTGGCTTTTGTATTAGCTCTTTTATATTTGCTCTTGTTTGTTGGGAAAGTATGTTGGTCTTGGAAAGTATGTCAGTCCTTTTTTTATGGCTGTAAAATGCTTACAGCCATGTTTGTAAGCAGCAACAACAACAACAACACACAAAATTCCAAAAAATATCGAAAGTACTCTAAGTTTTATCAATGACTCTCAACTCTTACACTTACCTCTATCCCATGCATAGTCAAAAATTAGTATATTTTTCAAATTTTTCAAAAAATATTTGGAAAGTAGGCTGTATCATTAAACTAAAAATCCTGAAAAGACATATGTTAACTCCAACACCTACTTCTATACCCCTCTCAGTCCAAAAATAGTGTATTTTTCAAATTTTCCAAAACATATTTCCAAAATGGGTTATATTTCCGAAATTTAAAAGTTTACAAAAACGTTTGTTTGACATAAACGAATGGCCTTTGCCCCCTCTACCGTCGTACCAAGTCCCAGGTCTCTAGGACAACAAACATAAAAATTTGAAAATGGGCTTATATTTCCAAAATTAGGAATTTTACAAAAACGTTTGTCTGACGTAAATCAGTGGTCATTACCCCCTCTATCCCCACACTAAGTCTCATGTCTCTAGAACAACAAAAATAAATTTTTGAAAAATGGGCTTATATTTCCAAAATTAGGAATTTTACAAAAACGTTTGTCTGACGTAAATCAGTGGTCATTACCCCCTCTATCCCCATACCAAGTCTCAGATCTCTAGGTCAACAAAAATAAAATTTTGAAAATGGACTATATTTCCAAAATTAGGAATTCTACAAAAAAGTTTGTCTAACGTAAATCAATGGTCTTTACCCCCTCTATTCACATACCAAGTCTCAGGTCTCTAGGTCAACAAAAATAAAATTTTGAAAAAATGGTCACTATTTTGGAAACTAGGAATTCTACGAAAAAGTTTGTTTAACATAAATGAAAGGTCTCTATCCCCTCTACCTGTAAACCAAGTCCCAGGTCTGTAGGACAAAAATGAAAAAAGTTCAACTGGGAAAGTAGGCGATTTTTCATAAAACCAAACATTCTAAAAAGTGTTCTATGGGTATAAAAGAATGGTCTCTATATCCTTTATTTTTTATAATAAAACTTTTTTATTTTTTGAGTTTTTTTGAAAAAGTTCAATTTTGAAATTTTTATATTTTGGAAACTAACAAGTTTACAAAAATGTTTGTTTGACATAAATAAATGGCCCTGACCCCCTCTACCAACAAAATAAATTTCAAGTCTCTAGGACTAAAACTGTACAGTAGTGGAGTAGTGGTGCTTCTAACCCACCCATTTTACATGCCTGAGGCTTAGTAGTGGGGCAAGGAGGGTTTTGGAGTGCGTTAGAAGCGCCACTACTCCACTACTGTACAGTTTTAGTCCTAGAGACTTGAAATTTATTTTGTTGGTAGAGGGGGGTCAGGGCCATTTATTTATGTCAAACAAACATTTTTGTAAACTTGTTAGTTTCCAAAATATAAAAATTTCAAAATTGAACTTTTTCAAAAAAACTCAAAAAATAAAAAAGTTTTATTATAAAAAATAAAGGATATAGAGACCATTCTTTTATACCCATAGAACACTTTTTAGAATGTTTGGTTTTATGAAAAATCGCCTACTTTCCCAGTTGAACTTTTTTCATTTTTGTCCTACAGACCTGGGACTTGGTTTACAGGTAGAGGGGATAGAGACCTTTCATTTATGTTAAACAAACTTTTTCGTAGAATTCCTAGTTTCCAAAATAGTGACCATTTTTTCAAAATTTTATTTTTGTTGACCTAGAGACCTGAGACTTGGTATGTGAATAGAGGGGGTAAAGACCATTGATTTACGTTAGACAAACTTTTTTGTAGAATTCCTAATTTTGGAAATATAGTCCATTTTCAAAATTTTATTTTTGTTGACCTAGAGATCTGAGACTTGGTATGGGGATAGAGGGGGTAATGACCACTGATTTACGTCAGACAAACGTTTTTGTAAAATTCCTAATTTTGGAAATATAAGCCCATTTTTCAAAAATTTATTTTTGTTGTTCTAGAGACATGAGACTTAGTGTGGGGATAGAGGGGGTAATGACCACTGATTTACGTCAGACAAACGTTTTTGTAAAATTCCTAATTTTGGAAATATAAGCCCATTTTCAAATTTTTATGTTTGTTGTCCTAGAGACCTGGGACTTGGTACGACGGTAGAGGGGGCAAAGGCCATTCGTTTATGTCAAACAAACGTTTTTGTAAACTTTTAAATTTCGGAAATATAACCCATTTTGGAAATATGTTTTGGAAAATTTGAAAAATACACTATTTTTGGACTGAGAGGGGTATAGAAGTAGGTGTTGGAGTTAACATATGTCTTTTCAGGATTTTTAGTTTAATGATACAGCCTACTTTCCAAATATTTTTTGAAAAATTTGAAAAATATACTAATTTTTGACTATGCATGGGATAGAGGTAAGTGTAAGAGTTGAGAGTCATTGATAAAACTTAGAGTACTTTCGATATTTTTTGGAATTTTGTGTGTTGTTGTTGTTGTTGCTGCTTACAAACATGGCTGTAAGCATTTTACAGCCATAAAAAAAGGACTGACATACTTTCCAAGACCAACATACTTTCCCAACAAACAAGAGCAAATATAAAAGAGCTAATACAAAAGCCAACAAAAGCCAACAAAAAGCCAACAAAAGCCAACAAAAGCCAACAAAAGCCAATAAAAGCCAACATAAGCCAACAAAAAACTGACCAAAAAAGCCATGTAGCATGTTGGTAGTTGAGTGAGTTGTTATATTGACCGATAGGTAGCAGGCTGGTAGTTGAGTGAGTATTGATATCGACCGCTAGATAGTATGCTGTTCGTTCAGTGAGCGAGTATTGAAATGGAGCGCTAGGTAGCATGCTGGTCGGTCAAGTAGTTCTCATAGTCACCGCTAGATAGCGGCAACATACTTTGCGTGTCGCATTTGACTATTTGGTAAAGTTTTACCTCATAAAAACGTGCTCGTATATGCTTTGTACAAAAATTGAATATACAATTAACCACTAAGTGTTTAGAACTAACATGTATAGCCTTGTGTAGGGAATATTGGGGTCCTTAGCAAGAAAGAGTGCCTAACACACATGAGTGTACAGCCTTTTGATATGCAGTAAGTACCTGATAACCTTGAGTAGGCCATAAGAATATTTTCAGTTGACTACTACCTGTCACAGTGTTAACATTGTGAAAGACCGTTGAAGTAACCAGTCTTTAGCCTTGTCATAAGCAGTGAACAGCTGTTACCCTTAACCAGGTGTACATTAGAGGACCCTTATCAAGAATATCATCAGTTGACTACTACCATTCACAGTGACCACATCGTGAAAGACTGTCAAAACAACTATTGTACAGCCTTGTATTACTCAGTAAGTAGCTGTTGGTCTCGACTATTGTATATTAGAGAACCCTTAGCAAGTATATAATCAGTTGACTACTACTTGTTACAGTGTTCACATTGTGAAAGACCGTCTCACTGTCCAGTATACAGCCTTGTCATACGCTGTAAAGAGCTGTTGGTCTAGACTAGGGGTATATTAGTGGACCCTTCACAAGAATAGCACCAGTTGACTACTACCTCTCACGGTGTTCACATCGTGAAAGACCGTCTCACTGACCAACCTCTAGCCCTGTGATACGCAGTAAGCAGCTGTTTGCAGAAATCAACAATCATAATGGAAGAAGCCATTCCTAGCTATATGTGTAAAGAGTGTGGAAAGACTTTTCTTCGAGACTATCATAGGAAGCGACATGAAGTATCGTGTGGTGAATTTCATGAGTGCAAGACCTGTGGTAGTACATTCAACAATGCCTACAATGGACGTCGTCATGAAGAATGTTGTAATGTTGTGTCGGTAGCTAAAAGACAAAAAGCAGAGCCTACAAAACATTACCTACTGTCATTGGTCCCTGACAAAAATGGACTTATTGAATATGAGGCATCTTTTGGAGGTCGACTTAAATCCTATTTCATTCGTTGCGATACGTGCAAGGATTTAAATTCATACCTTAAAGAGTCCAAACAGCAAATAATACAAGCTATGCAGAAAGAACTAGCAATGCACAAGTCGATAAAAGTTAATCTTGTGGCTGAATGTAGATTCATTCATACATCTACCAATGAAATTACAGATCGTGCATTTAAAACACGAAATCAGGCCCTATTTTTGGAAACGGACTTAAGTAGTTTCTTGGAAACACAATTTACAAAGTTAACTACGGAAATGGAGGAATCTGAGCTAAAAGGCAGTAATTGGGCTTTGTTAGCAGTGGAAGGAGTACGATTGAAAATAAATAAGTACAATCCCTTGCGTGGAAGCACATATATTCCATTACCAGCAGCTATACAAGCAAGAAAAGCCTGCATTAATCCTGAAAATTTGAATGATGAAAAGTGTTTTATGTATGCCATTTTAGCAAAACTGGTTAAAAAGAATGCTCATCGCATTAGTAAATACAAGGACCTGGACAACAAGTATGATTTTTCTGTAATATCGTTTCCTACATCGCTAGTTGACATTCCCAAATTTGAAAAAGCCAACGATATATCCATTAATGTATTTGGATTGGAACAAGACAACAAATTGTTCCCTCTAAAGGTTGTGGATCAAGAGATGCAAGACCATCGCGACCTCCTTCTGCTAAGTTCATCATCCGGCCAGAACCACTACGTCTTTATCAAAGATTTTGATAAACTAGTAGCACATCAGATTACCCGCCGTGAACATAAGATATATACGTGTAAACGGTGTTTTACTCACTTTGATAATCAATATGGACAACAAGGAATGGAAAAATTGAAAGAACATAGAGCTTTGTGTGTCCAGCATGACATTGCTAGGGTTGAAATGCCTATTAAAAACCCCATTGTCAAATTTTTAAACGTGGAAAAAATGCTAAGAATACCTTACGTTATCTATGCAGATTTCGAAAGTATACTCTTACCCTATCAAACATGTTTGCCCAATCCTGAAGCAAGTTATACAGTGCCATACCAGAGTCATGTTCCTATGAGCTTTGGTATATACGTTAAACCATCACCCGCTGTGGAACACATAAAGACAAATCTTCCAAGCCAACCTGTTATTTATCGTGGACCTGACGCTGCAGAAAAGTTTATGGACTGTTTGATCTCAATAGCTAATGAAATTGATAGACTTTACAGCTTAAATGTTCCAAAGGCCTTAACTCAGGCTCAAGAAGCAGAGTTCCAATGTTCTGAAACCTGTTATTTGTGTCGAAAACCATTCACCAAAGAGGACTGGAAAGTTCGAGACCACTGCCATATTACAGGGGAATACCGTGGAAGTGCTCACAATAACTGTAATTTGAGGTGTAAAACACGAAACCCCGTTCCTGTGTTTCTACATAATATGAGTGGCTACGACGCAAATTTCATTGTAAAGCAATTGGGATGTACTACTGAGAGAGTGGATGTTATCGCTAACTCCAAAGAAAAGTACATTTCCTTTACCAAATATGTAGGAAATGTTAAGCTTAGATTTGTGGATACGTTTCGGTTAATGCCGAGTAGTTTGGAAAACTTAGTTTCCAACTTAACATCATACCCTGAAACAGACAAGTACTTTGGAAAAGAAAATGCAATGCTCATGACTCGCAAAGGGGTATTTTGTTATGACTACATTGAGTCATGGGAAAAGTTAAGTGAAACGTGTTTACCTCCAAAAGAGGCATTCTTTAACAAATTAAGTCAAGAAGATGTTAGTCAAGAAGACTATGAACATGCCAAAAGTGTCTGGAATCAGTTCAACATTAAAACTCTAGGGGAATATAGTGACCTCTACCTAACTTCAGATGTACTCCTTCTTGCAGACAGCTTTGAAACGTTTAGAAACAAAACACTAGAAACACACCGAGTGGATGCTGCACACTTTTTTACTTCGCCTGGTTTAAGTTTCGAGGCAATGCTCCTTTACACAGGCATTGAACTGGAATTGCTACAGGATTACGATCAGATTCTTTTAATCGAGTCTGGAATACGTGGAGGCATATGCCAGGTGTCTCATCGGTATGCTGAAGCTAACAATAAATACATGGAAACCTATGATTCTGAGAAACCATCGCAGTTTATTACCTATGATGATGCCAACAACCAATACGGGTGGGCTATGTGTCACTCCCTTCCTTATGGTGGATTTCAGTGGGTTTCTCCAGATACTGTTGATCTAGAAAAACTAAAGAAAGACGATCCTGTGGGATACATTCTAGACGTTGATGTTGATTACCCATCTGACCTTCATGATCTACACAACGATTTACCTTTCCTACCAGAGTGTACACAACCTAAGGATTCGTCTCTGAAAAAACTAATTCCTCATTTTGGAAATCGAAGGCGATATGTTGTTCACTACATGGCATTAAAACAGGCTTTAGATCATGGAATAAAATTGATAAAAATTCATCGTGTGTTAAAGTTTAAACAAAGACCTTGGTTAAAGGCATACGTTGATTTTAATAACAACCTTCGAAAACAAGCCAAAAATGATTTTGAGAAAAATCTGTACAAATTATTCAACAATGCCATTTTTGGGAAAACAATGGAAAATATCCGTAAAAGAATAGACATACGTCTTGTGACTGACAGCAAAAAGGCAGAAAAGCTAATAGCAAAGCCGACATTTATCGACAGAACAATTTATGGCCCTAACCTAGCTGCTTTCCACATGTCTAAACGTAACATTGTATTCAATAAGCCTATATATATTGGAATGTGTATACTGGATATTTCAAAAACTCTCATGTATTCCCACCACTATGATGTCCTGCTACCCTATTATGGCATGAACAATATTAAACTCATGTATATGGATACTGACTCGTTCATTTATTTGGTTAACACCCCAGATGTATATCAAGACAAGTTGGATTTCCTACAACACCTGGACACATCAGATTATCCTACTAATCACATATGTTACTCTACATCAAACAAGAAAACGTTGGGGAAATTTAAAGACGAGGCTTGTGGACAAATTATAAAAGCATTTGTTGGACTTAGAGCTAAAATGTATGCATTAGACATAAATGGTAAAGAAATCAAAAAGATTAAAGGTATTAACAGAGGTGTTGTCAAAAATTGTATAAGCTTTCAAGATTATAAGGATTGTGTCATGAAAAACAATGTAAAAAGAATACCAATGAACATTATCGCTTCTAAACAACATGACATATCATCTATAAGACTAAACAAAATTGCTTTGTGTCCTGGTGATGATAAAAGAGTGATTGATGCTGATGGTATAGGTACACATGCCTATGGTCATTACTCAATCATTAACCATGCTTAAAGAGTTAAGTTATGAATATCAAAATCTTCTGCCTGCAACTAGCAAATACATAAAACAAAACAATTTAGGAAATAAAACAATAGCACTACAAAAATAAAAATAAAACAAAATAAGAAATGGCATTCATAATCAAAAATAAATAAAATAGAAAACAAAATAAAAACAAGTGTACAATTTATAACAATAAGGAATATATATAAAAATGTATTATGTGTAAATAGTGTACATGTATTTAAATAAAAAAATATTGTACCGTATGGAAACTGCTTGTACATTTTTTATTACTACTCACCTCTCTCCACTCCTAATGCAAAATGAACATGTAAAACACAAATTGGAAAATCCATGTTTCCATATTGACAAAATAAAAAAAAACCATTAAACTGAAATTTTAAAAACTGTAAATGGGAATTTGGTAAATTGACAAATGTGTAAACAACAAATTGGAAAATCCATGTTTCTATATCATGAAATTGAAAAACTTTAAACTGACATTTTAAGAACTGTAAATGGGAAATTGTGAAATTGATAAATGTGTAAACAACATAATGCAAAATCCATGTTTCCATGTTATGAAATTGAAAAACTTAAAACTAACATTTAAAAAAATGAAAATGGGGAATTGGAAAATTGTCATATGTGTAAACAACAAATGAAAAAAAAAACGGTTGGGGTAGTTATCATATTGTACAGTAACCTATAAAACTAGCATAAGGATAGTTGCTTGTACCCTTATATACTTTGTGTATGTGCATTAGCCTTTGAATTAGCTTAAGTTAGGTTTGGCAAAGTTAGGTTTGGTGAGGTTAGGTATGTGACCTAGTAGTTTACTCTTTTCGGAAAATGTAAAAAGTAAAATCTAAAATCAAAAAATCTTAAATTTAAAATGTAAAATCTAAAAAAAACTAACATCTAAAATACAAAAAATCAAAAATGTAAAATGTAAAATCTAAAAAATGTAAAATGAAAAAAATCAAAAATCTAAAATGTTAAAACATAAAATCTAAAATCTTTAAATGAGGTTTCTGTGGGTTAGGTTAGGTTAGGTTATAACTAAGTTTATTATTTGTGCTCTCTCATTTGCTCTTACATTTTTGCTCTCACTTTGAAGTTTGGTTATGTTAGGTTAGGTTAGGTTAGGTTAGGTGTGGTTAGGTTATAACTAAGTTTATTATTTGTGCTCTTACATTTGCTCTCACTTTTTTCTCATACTTTTTGCTAAATTTTTTTCGCTTGCAATTTTAAATTAGGTAGGTTACGTTAGGTTAGGTTAGGACAGGTTAGGTGAGGTTAGGTTAGGTGAAGTCAGGTTAGGTTATAACTTAGTTTATTATGTGTGCTTTCACATTTGCTTTTATATTTGCTTTGACTTTGAAGTTAGGTTAGGATAGGTTAGGTTAGGTTAGGTTAGGTTAGGTTAGGTGAAGTTGGGTTAGGCAGAATTGTTGAGGTATGAATCAAAAGCCAGTTCTTGTCAGTTTTGCCTCACAAGGCTGAGTGTACCCCGTTCCACTCATGAGACCAGAAATTAAATTTCTTGGCAGAGCCGGGATTCGAACCTCAGGAATGACCTCCAAGAATGCTAGCCACTACACCAAAAAGTGGACAATATAAGGCTGGTCTTGATTATACATGATCAATTAACAATTACCTAATAATAATAATAATAATAATAATAAATATTCCATTTGGCAACTACACGGCCGACCTCTCTCTGTGACGTAATCCACGGTCTCAGGCCGTGGCGGCCATTTTGCCCAATAGCCCCTGTGCCAGCTCTGAATGACCCCTCCATAAGAATAACATAGAGTGATTGCGCGCGGCGGCCATATTGCCCATTAGCCCCTGTGCCAGAACCGGCTTATTTATCCTACTTAGGTGGGTACAATTCCTAGCTCAGTCATGCTAGAAGTGGTTTTCCGTGGTTTCCCATTCCTACTCCAGGCGAATGTTGGAATGGTAACTAAATTAAGGCTGTTCCTTAAAATACAATCTGTCCGTTCAAAATGCGGGCATTTGGCAACTCCACTAATTGGTGCAATGCCATAAGCTGATACACGCCCTACACGATCCACTTTAACTCACTTATATCTCCCGCTTGCCACCGTAAAATGGTAGTTTCCTTTGCTGAAGGTTCTCCTTTGTGCAGGTAGTTTTCTTTGATCTGTGAGGAAATCTCTGAGGAACAGAAGGCGCTGAGTGCACTAGCTCGGATGGAGTGAAACAGTTCTGCTATTGTAATAAAAGCAGGCATTGCATTGAATCCACTCGAGGAGTGTGACGCCCCCACCATTAGATATCGTCTGAAGGACCAGCTTCAGTCTAAATGGAGGCTGCAGCTCTTACTATTGAAAGCCAAAGTGGGAATCTTGATCACTCAGCATTCTGATTGTTGTTGCATTAAGGGTAGGAACAATTGCCCCTTGTGACGAAGTTGAAATATGAATTTTAAAATTTTATAATTTATCGTAGAAGTCTAAATAAGAAAAACTTCCTACTAAGAATAAACCCAAAAATCAAATAACAAATAAGAATATACGGATAAAAGTAACATGGTTTCAAATTTATGTATTCATTCATTTATTGATTTATTTATTATTATGAATTATTATTATTAATGATACGGTATGTATTTATTTATTTTATTTTATTTTACACGTTATAGTCTTATTAGAACACGCGAAGCAATCATGACTACTAATCTTGTTCGTCATGTTTTTTTCAGCTGCGAGATTGGACAATTTCTCTGTGGTGTCTCGGGAGTGAAGCCTGTATCCTTCGTCTGTGTGCTTTGGTCCAATCATTTTCCTTACTATTTTTCTTTCCCCTGTGAGAATTTTTAAATTAATATTATTAGACTATTAATATTATTACTGTCTGTATGTACTGTATGTATTATTCTTCTTCTTGTTGTTTCGAATAGGCCATCTATGGACCACGACGTTCAACTGTTACATTTGGAGTGGGCTTTGATGTTTGCCCAGTAGTTACGCATCCTCTGGCTGTGTTGTTCCCTCCTCTCCTAGGTCCAGAGGGCACCTGTTTTCTTTCTTGGCGGTTTGTCCTGGAACCTCAATTGCTGAAGCATCTTCCTGAGAGATGTCCGGTCTTTTAAGACTCTTTCCGTCCCTCCAAGTTCTTGCAGATCTTTGCTCACTTCCCACAACTATGGTGACTTGGTCTTCCGCTTTTGCCAGTAACCGAGGAGCTGATTGGTCAACCTGGTAGGATGCATCCTGTAGACGTGTCCATAAAATGCTAGACGTCGTTTTCTAACAACATCCGTGATTCTTTCACAGTATGTGTAGAGCTCTTGATTAGGCCGCCTTCTGTATTCATTACCTTCCTTAACAGGTCCCAATATCTTCCTCATTATCTTTCTCTCCTGTACTTCGAGTTTGTCCGTGAGTCCCTTCCGGTTGAATACTAGACATTCTGATGCATATAAGGCTTCAGGACGTATAACTGTCTGGTAGTGTCTCATTTTAGTCTTTCGGGAGAGACACTTCTTATTATATGTGTTCTTGGTTAGTTGATAAGCCATTTCTAACTTGTTAACTCGAGTTGATAATGCCCTTACTTCCGAGAGATTCAGTTCAAGCCATTCTCCTAGGTACTTATATCTGTCAGTCAGATTATTATTATTATTATTATTATTATTATTATTATTATTATTATTATTATTATTATTATTATTCTTGCATCGTTATGCCCGACTCAGGAGCACGGTTGAACCTGTTTAGCTGATGTGTTGGCCTTCTTTTCCTTCCAAAATCTCTTCATCCTCTCGCTGAGCGCCTTTCTTCGGTCTTCTGTCCAAGTTATGGTGGCCCTGGTGTTGGGTTTGTCTTCAAATTGGTGATTGTCGATTAGGGTTCTGAATTTGCATCTGTCCTGTATAATATTGTCTGAAATGTTGATTTCCTGGAGATCTGTTTCAATTTCACGTAGCCAGCTGTTCTTGGTTTTTAGTGAGAGGGCCAAGTTGAGAATTCTTTTAGTCAATCTGCCATTGTTCATTCTGATAATGTGCCCGTAAAATTTCAATCGTCTTTTCCGAAAAGTATGAGACATTTTTTTCACATTGGCGATATATTTCCTGGGATGACTTTTTCCTCCAGATTCCCTCTATAAAAACTGGGCCAAAAATTTTTCGTAAAATTTTCCGTTCTTGTTTTTCAATCTCTTTGGTTAAAGATTTGCCACCAATGATTAAGGTTTATGATGCATATAACGCCTCCGGTTTGATTACTGTATTATAATGTCTAAGTTTTGCTTTCCGAGATATTGATTTTTTGTTATACCTATTCCAAGTGATTCTGTAAGCTTTCTGTAATTTGGAAATTATTATTATTATTATTATTATTATTATTATTATTATTATTATTATTATTATTATTATTATTATTATTATCACAGCAAACAAATTGTGCATAATGTTGATTACACATTTGAATAATCACCTCTCACTTGCACAAAATATCACAATGGATGATCCCCGATCACGTGGTATCGGCAGCATTTCATACCGCACAATTTACACGCAAGTACTCAGTGTTACACAGTTTATGGGGTACCGAAGTACCGCCATCGAGTTTACAAAGTGTCGCAGGTCTTGGTTAGTGTCTGTCCATGTTATTATCATGGCCTGAGTTGAGAAAAACTCGAGCCACGTTTTCACCCGGAGGTCCTCAATGAAGAAGTTCTCCTTGGCAAGTTCATACGCTAGTCCACATTTTGCGTATTTTGATATTCCCAGGGTAGCATTCAGGAAGCGTGACTTCACTGCTTCTAGCGTCGTCAGATATGTCGGGGTCAGTTTTTCTCAGGTTATTTCTAGTCCGTATGTGGTGATGGGCGCTGTTTTCGGGTCGAATAATCTCATAACCGTTCCCAGTGAGAGCTTCGTGAGTGTTTTAATGTCGTATATGGCTTTGGTGGCTGCCGTTACTCTATATTTTATGTGAACTCTGTAGGCTCTGACTGTTGTTTGCATTGTCAATCCTAGATATGTAAATGTATTTACAGCCTTCTGGGGAGTCGATCTTAGATATATCCTGCCTCCTGCTTGAACAATGGTACAATCAAAAATGAAGTCTATAAACGAGCTCTTCAATTTGACATTGTGGTCATCAGCGCGTTTACAGCTCAACACCAAGAGTGAGCCACAGACAAAAAATGAACACATGTAATCAGACCAATTGTATACTCATCCAAGTTCACGGGGATTGTTCTAAAACTACGTATTCTCCATTAAAAGTCTGACAATATATTTGCAACCTTCGGAATAGGGAATGAGGAGAGGTAGCTTTTCTAAGTGAAGGATGACCATTTTCAGCCGGTTTCCCTTCCCAAGTGCTTTCACATGAGTTGCGGGATTAATACAGATGGAATGAAAGAATAAAGAAAATAAATGGAGGAGTTGGGAATAAGTAGCCATGGCCTGAGAAACCATGATAAACTATGGGTCTACTCCAGTGCCGTAACTAGGATTTGCTCCTGGGGGGGGGGGAGTGAGTGGAGTCAAATCTTTGTTTTCGGTTTTGTGTTTGTTGTTTTCTACCCTTTTCGCTTTGTTTTTTTTAAGTTAGTTTACGGCTTTTATTTTGTTTTTGAATTTTGATTTTTGGTTTTGTGTTTGTTTTAAGCATTTGCTTTTGTTTTTGAATTTTGGTTTTTGCTTTGTATTTTTTGTTTTTGAGTTCGTTTTCTGCTTTTACTTTTCTTTTTGAATTTTGATTTTTGGTTTTGTTTTTGTTTGTTTTCTGCTTTTGCTTTTATTTTTAATTTTGGTTTTTGCGTTGTTTTTTTGGTTTTGTGTTTGTTTTCTGCCTGTGATTTTTTGATTTTTTTTGCTTTGTATTTTCTGTTTCTTGTTTGTGTTCTGCTTTTGATTTTGAATTTTGGTTTTTGCTTTGTGTTTTTTGGTTTGGTGTTTGTTTTTGCTTTTTGCTTTGTGTGGGGGCAAAATAAGTCAATCAATGAAAGCAATCCTCCACAATAGCATTTGATACGTTTTATTTGCACCTCTCAATATGCAAAAGCTCGGAAATGAACAGATTTGGTTGGTCTAACATTAAATATTTTACACTAGTAAAGATAAATGTTCTCAAATCATAAACGAACATAATCCAGTCGTTTATCAACAATCCGAAAATTGGCTCTTTTTAAATTAAAATAAATATCAACAAATTACGTTCTTCTTAATTATTTGGCTCTGGGGCTTAACATAAACTCACTTCTTCAGATAGGAAAACTAAAGCAAACATTGGATGTTCTTGAGAAACATAACATTGTCATCACTGCATTACAAGAAACACGATTTTGTGATGAAGAAGCTTTTGATTCTCAAGGATTCATAATTTATAAAGGAATACCTGGCACAAGAGTTACACAGAACATCCCACATCTTGGTACAGGTTTTATAGTCCACAAGAAAGCTGTTGAGTCAGTGCTGGATTTTACATCATTCATTGGAAGACTATCCACATTGTCATTTAGATCACTTAATAAAGCCTACACCGTGGTCAATTTTCATGCACCGACGAACTTGTCAAACAAGAAAGACCGAGAGCAAACTAATATACACACATCAAAAAAAGTTTTGCATCACCTCGGTTCCCAGATCTCCGGCATATAGACGTTGACTGTGTATATTGTATCCAAGATACAGTCCCTTTGACTGTTCATAGATGTCACTAAAACTGCTCAAAGATGTAAACAACCATGCATGAGCAGGGCCTATTAGACGGAGGGGGTACGACAGCCGATCAGTTCCAGTCATTCCACCAGGGCGAAGGTACGCTGCTCATGTTGTCTGTAGTTCTACCATGCCTAGAAGGTCAATACCGCAGTTCGATCGCGTCCGCATTGTTACTTTGTGTCAAGAAGGGCTCTCAACAAGGGAAGTTTCCAGGCGTCTCAGAGTGAACCAAAGCGATGTTGTTCGGACATGGAGGAGGTACAGAGATACAGGAACTGTCGATGACAGGCCTCGCTCAGGCCGCCCAAGGGCTACTACTGTAGTGGATGACCGCTACTTACGGATTGCCGCTCGGAGGAACCCTGACAGCAATGCCACCATGTTGAATAATGCGTTTCGTTCAGCCACAGGACGTCGTGTTTCAACTCAAACTGTGCGCAATAGGCTGCATGATGCGCAACTTCACTCCCGACGTCAATGGCGAGGTCCAGCTTTGCAACCCCGACACCATGCAGCGCGGTACAGATGGGCCCAACAACATGCTGAATGGACCCCACGGAATTGGCATCACGTTCTCTTCACCGATGAGTGTCGCATATGCCTTCAACCAGACAATCGTCGGAGACGTGTTTGGAGGCACCCTGGTCAGGCTGAACGTCTTAGACACACTGTCCAGCGAGTGCAGCAAGGTGGTGGTTCCCTGATGTTTTGGGTGGCATTATGTGGGGCCGACGTACGCCACTGGTGGTCATGGAAGGCTCCGAAACGGCTTTACGATACCTGAATGACATCCTCCGACCCATAGTGCAACCATATCGGCAGAATATTGGAGAGGCATTTGTCTTCATGGACGACAATTCTCGACCTCATCGTGCACATCTTGTGAATGCGTTCCTTCAAGATAACGACATCGCTCGACTACAGTGGCCAGCATGTTCGCCAGACATGAACCCTATCGAACATGCCTGGGATATGTTGAAAAGGGCTGTTTATGGACGTCTTGACCCACCAACCACTCTGAGAGATTTACGCCGAATTGTCGTTGAGGAGTGGGACAATTTGGACCAACAGTGTCTTGATGAACTTGTGGATAGTATGCCACGGCGAATACAGGCATGCATCAATGCAAGAGGACGTGCTACTGGGTATTAGAGGTAGTGGTGTGTACTGCAATCTGGACCACAAATGCTGAAAGTCTAGCTGTATGATGGTACAACATGCAATGTGTGGGTCTCATGAGCAATAAAACGAGCTGAAATGTTGTTTGTGTTGATCTCTATTCCCTTTGTATTTAACGGTTCCGGAACTCTTGGAACCGAGGTGATGCAAAACTTTTTTTGATGTGTGTATTATGGGAACAATTAGAAGACGTGATTGACAATATTCCAGCGCATCACACCACCATCCTACTCGGTGATTTTAACGCTCAAGTAGGAAGGGAGAAAATGTTTAGGAATATAGTTGGAAACTATCCCGCACATAAACGAACAAACAAAAATGGCGAACGGCTGATTGACACCTGCAAAAATAACAACCTAGTTCTGAAATCTACTGCGTTTAAACATCTTCCTCGGAAAGCAAAGACATGGAGACATCCAAATTCACTTATGGGTGAATTTCAACTGGATCATGTTGCAATATCAACAAAATCAGATCGTGAAATCCAAAATGTGAAGGTCCTGCGTAATGCGAATATAGATTCAGACCATTATCTGTCACTTATTAAAATGAAAGGTATTCCGTTTTGGAACAATAGAGTGAATGTTGAAAAGGGAATGAAAACGCAAAAGTACAACATCGGTGATCTGAAGTCAAATAACACTTTTGTGGAAACACTCCACAACAAACAAAAAGATGGAACATGGTCTACTTTAAGGAACGCCATTGTTACTGCGGCTTCGGAATCAATTCCTCTTGATAGAACGCGCAAGCACCCTTGGTGGAACGATCAATGTGTTCACGCAATAGAGGAAAGAAGAAAAGCTTGGATCAAGTGGAATAACAAGAAAGACGATGTGAACCTTGAGAACTTTCTCTGCATCAGGAAATAAACTTATAAAAATTTAAAATTGGCAAAAAGAAATTTCCACAAATCACAAATTATTCAAATTGAAGATGATTTTCAAAGACACAAAACAAGGGATTTATATCAAACTTTTAAGCACCAACTGTCCAAATACGTCGCCCCTACTCTTCACATCCAAGGATCTGATGGTAAACTTAATCTCAATAATAAAGACTGTGCTAAAGCCTTTGGAGAATATTTCGAAACCCTTTTGAACACGGACATACCTACTGAACAACTTGCTTTCTATCCTAGCGTTGCATACCACGACAGCTCACCACCCTCTGTCGAAGAAATAACACAAATCATCAAGGGGCTAAAAAATAATAAGGCCTCTGGGGAGGATAGTATTGTGGCTGAATTATGGAAATATGCAGATAATGACTCCATCATTTGTCTCCAGAAAACCATTGAAGAAATATGGCATAGTGATAAATTGCCGGAGGATTGGACTTCCGCCATCATTCAACCTATACATAAGAAAGGGGATAAATCCGACCCAAATAATTATAGAGGTATTTCACTGGTATCGGTAACGCACAAAATATTTGCAAGGGCTCTTCTGAACAGAGCAGAACCGATATTAGACCGTCAGTTAGGGGAATATCAAGCTGGTTTCAGGAAATCAAGATCTTGTCCTGAACAAATTCATAACATTAAGACCATAATTTCCTACTGTACGGTACGTTCAAAACCTTATGTTGTGATTTTTGTGGACTTTCAAAAGGCTTCTGATTGCATTCATAGAGACACAATAATTAACACCTTACGTGAGTTTGGCCTAGACAATAAATCAATTAATTTGTTCAAAGCAAGCTTAAGAAACACCATTTCTAAGGTCAAATTTCGTGGTGAATTGTCCGAAGCCTTTGCAATCAAGACTGGCTGTAGACAAGGTGATCTGGAATCACCGATGCTGTTCAACTGTGTCTTGGAAAAAATTATAAGAGAATGGTTAACAATCTTACCAAATAATTATGGTATTCGAATTGGTTATATAAAAAAAGACCTGAATATAAACTGTCTCGCTTTTGCAGATGACATTGCTTTGTTCGCTAATACAATGGAAGAGGCCACTGACCAACTTAATAAACTACAAACCATAGCTGCTAAAACTGGACTTAAAGTGGCCTTCCATAAAACTAATTTTATCACAAATGTCAAAGATGCCTCAAAATTCATCACGATTGGTCTGCAAAAAATCAAAAAAGTCCGAAAATTTAAATACCTAGGGGAATGGATTACCCCTAATAATTCAGAAATAGCTGCCATTGAGAGCAGATGTAACAAATTGGAAGGTGCCTTTCAAACCTGCAAAAACATTTACAAAAGTAAAAGCTTGTCCCGGAATGTGAAACTTTGTCTTTATAACTCAGTAATTAGGTCGTCAGCACTGTATGCCGGCCGCAGAAAGCTTACAGATGACAAACAAAGGTCCATTGAGGAAATTAGAACTTAAGGATCGGAAAATTCTAAGGAAAATATTAGGACCTGTTAATAATAATGGTACTTACAGAAGGAGACATAACAATGAATTATTTGAACATATAGAAGATTTGGTGAGTGTGATGAGAAAAAGTAGAATGTCTTTCTTTGGACATTTGGAGCGGATGGAGCATCATCGACTTTCATATCGAATCCACTCATCAATATCTAAAAAAAAATCCTATTGTAAATGGTCGATGCAAGTTAAAAAGGACCTAACAGAAGCTCAAATCAATCAAGCTCTGATTTGGGATAGGAACCTGTTCAGAAAGGCGGTTAAATCAACCAGTAATCTACACACTTTAACATCTGTGATGCCTCGCCCTCACTGCAAGTGGACGGAAGAAAGGAGAGCAGAACATTCGTCAAGAATGAAGATCTACTGGCAGACAAAAAACAAGCATTACAGTGATCATATGAGTGAAGAACATCGTGGTCCATTGATGGCCGAAACGTCTCAAAAAAATGGCTCTGGGGGTGGGTGTGCTTTGAATCCCCCTAATCGCCCCCCCCCCCCGTAGCTACGCCACTGGTCTACACGTATAGCTACTGCGGTGGGGCATTTACATACAACCCGCCTTGTTGCGTAGTGGCAGGCAGTCTTGGCTGTCACCGCGGAGGCCCAGGTTTGATTGCCGATCCATATCATCACACCCAAAAACTATTTTTACTAGTTCATGAATGTTCTCACTACTCAGGTTATCACACTGACGACTGTTTTTTGCATTGTATAAATTTGTATCTACCTCAAGTTTTTTGAATCCAAAGCACCTTGGTACTGAACCCATGTGCCATAGGGTCCAAGGAGGTCGAATCCATGTATTTGGGGAAGAAATGAAAGAAACGTACAGTTTCTAATGTAACATAGAGAAAGATCAAGCTAGGATGCTAGCCTAACGTTGTGCAAGCAACGAGAGCCAGGTGTTCGAGAGATGAGATCACCCCTCTTGACATTCATAAAGGAGCTAGTCATGAGTATTAATAACCGAGTGGAAAATTCCCACTATTAGACAAGGAAGCCTGACTCGGAAATCGAGCTTAGCTTGCTGAAAAACGACAACACCGCCTATGCGCCAGAAGAAGAATAATTAAATTTAACCCGTTTACGAGTATAAAAATAAGTAAACAATTACAGTACGGTGAATCATTTCGAATGAGAGATTTTTGTGCAAAGAAAAACCCTTTAATAATTGCACAGGAGAAAACTGCAAACGCAAGTAGACGTCTTAGGGGATTTACCAAGGCCTGTAGAGAGGGGAGAGTACAAAAGAACAGCAACACCTACGCAGCTGAAGACTACAAAGTAATTAATATCTCCGAATTGCACGATCGATTCTTATGCGCAATGAGATTATTTGACATTGAGAAGACGAGCTTTCGGAAGGTATAATTTTTGTAATTGTGCAACCGTTATTTTAAAAGTTGGGCACGGAAAGGGCTAGAGTCTTATCTTTTTGTAGCGAAATAGTATAAAGCTCCTGGCATCACCAAGCCAAACATGCAGTTCCGAACAGCCCGAGGGGGTGTTACTACGCATCAGTACAAGCAGTTCCAAACAGCCCGAGGGGGCGTTGCTACGCATCAGTATTTAGACAGCCGTGTGGGGCGTCACTCTGCTTTACACCGAAGACAGTTTACCAGTACTCCTTGAGGGGAGAAACGCTGTATTACACCGCAGAATTAATATCCGATAGCCATAGGCGTCGCAGTATTAACAACTTGCTTGCCTCCATAAGGAGTTGTAAAGAAGAAATATTAAAGTATCGCCGTGTTGAAAAATTAGGAAAATCCTAGTTACAGGATTTAGGTCCGACAGTACACAAGTTTACAGTAAAAGTTCGTAAAATATAGTCAGAGCAGGCTGCGAACGTTGGACTTAAAGGCGATAGGTCTTTAAATAAACGACCGGAAAAATCATAACGTACGGAAGTACCGTAATAGGAAGATAAACAGTTATCTAAATTAAAGAACCCAACTAGGGAAAAACAAAGTAAGGTTCGCAACGTATTTCAGAAACGTAGGAGTGCGAGAACCGAATAAATAAAGAAGAACGGAGACTATAGACATTATCTCCAAGAAAGCAGACGAACTATTCTAAAGCACTAGACTCGAGAAGTACTAGCTGCTATAAAATAAATCCATAGGTCATCGATAGGTTATCGAGGAGACCTCGATCCGAACAGACTTTCGCTAGGATCGATAAACCAGATCTACAAAGGAAGCCGTTCAAGCTAGAGAAATAGCCGGTCATCCAGAATAGGATTCGAAGAATTAGGATTCCAGGGAAAAGTAGATGTTTCGAGACTTTCGTATTCTGCAGGATAGGAAGCCGACATTGAATAAATTTCACCCTTGGAAACGGGAGATTAAGAGGTCACGTGTGATAGGCTAAGAAATACGGCCTAGTGATCAAGAGTTGTGAAGTGTAAATCTATCAAGATTGTGTGTTAAATTAATATTTTTTATTGTTTATTGTGTGTTCTAAAGGGATACACCAGTGTATTAAAAATGTCGTCAATGTTAAGTGTATTAAATATGTGTCAAGAAGTGTTTGTACATAAGATGAATTTCTATAATATGGAGTAAATTTTAAAGTGGGCCAAAATGAAACACCGCACAAGGATAAAGGTCATGGGACGACCTTAAAAACATGTGAGTAATGAATTTCATTATATTTTGGTGTCAGGAAATGATTGTGTACAAATCCACCGGAGTTTTTGAGTAAAAGGGATGTGTTTAAATAAATAAATACTGAATAAACAAAAACGCGGTCTGAACAAAAATAGAAATTTGAGAAACTATAAATAATTATGTAAAGAATAAATCCAGTAGAGGAAATATATGAATAAAATGTTAATGTATTTAACGACTGTCATAAGAGCAAGCGAAAAATTAATAATTATCATGAAAGATATTTAAATAAAGGTAAATTTGAGATATGAAAGAAATAGCTTTTGAGCTTGTGTAAAGAATAAAGATATGAAATAATAATAATAATAACCAAGTAAGGAAATATTAAATAAAGATCAAATAAGTTATTGTCAAAGGAAAAGAATAATATAAAAATTGAAATGTGTGTCAATTGTTAATATGGTATTATCAGTTCTTTGGATGACGCTAGGCTTAAAAAAAATGTATAGCGCAAAAGGAGCGCAATTAAAGTAAAATGTCACGCTAGGAAC
Source organism: Meconema thalassinum (assembly GCA_946902985.2). Lineage (NCBI taxonomy): Eukaryota > Metazoa > Arthropoda > Insecta > Orthoptera > Tettigoniidae > Meconema > Meconema thalassinum. The sequence goes on from OX336392.1 coordinate 408,175,699, forward strand.
GCGTAAAAGTTAATGTACTTGGTAAATTACTTATGAGAGGTAGTTGATTGTAGCGAATTGAGATTTGGTATAAGTCCTCTATTTGTGACGTAGTATCACGAGGCATTGTGTATGTTATTGAAAGGGAGCAAATGTATGGTATTGAGCGTAGGTCTTATAAGCTTTAAGCTGACTTTAAATCGCATTTTGTATAGTCCTATATATGGGAAAGGTTCCCGAGGCATGTGAAGAGATTCGAACTCAGAATCCTCTTATTCTGAAAGCCCCTTTATTATTCGTCGTTAATTACTCTTCCACAATCAATGAGGACCTTTCATAATTAATAAATGCCAAGATTACGAATGTGGTTTATGAGCCCAATAATATGGTTGAATGTACACGAAGAGTAGGATGCCAGGTCTCCCTAAAGAACTGAGAATGAAAGGTTTGTGTTTTGTAAAAGCATTAAAGAGAGCTCTATCTTAGGCTAGACGGGAGGGTTCCCGCATAGTCATAAATAACTCTCAAGTTTCACGGCCAGACCCTTGGAGTAGGAGGGTGTCTGAAGGCCGTTTTGTAAGGAGTAATGAATACACCAGGAGTGTTTAAAGTTGTTAACGACCCGGGCGTTGAACCGAGGTTCTTGTAGATTGATATTTCCGCTTGCCTGTTCAGATCGTAGTTTTTTTATGTAATAATGGTCTTATAAGACATATGAAATAAATAATAATCCCTATTGTAATGTTGTATGGAAGTAGGATTCCACGAGTTAATTGAAGGCAACTAGGTTTCGGGAGTGACCGTAGTTTTTTGACTGTGTCAAGTATCTTCATACTCTGGAGTACACAAGTAATTTCCCGATTACCTTAATGTATTTGTAAAGTTAGAGAGAGATGATAACAGCTGAAAATATGTGAAAATGCCCAAATATTGAGTTAGATAATTAACATGTAATTTTAAATGTAATTATACATTTGTTTTTTTTATGATTAAGAAAATATAAAAAGTAGTATTTGAGGTGTACAAAGAATGACACCGTTATTATAGAAAGCATTGAGCCAAAAGAGCTCGGAGTTATATGAAACTTACAGTTGATGCTTTATGGAAGTAAAAATAAGTAGGAATTGTTGGTTTATATGGAAACCATATGTTTTAGTACAATATTTGTTTTATTATATTGTTATTCCTTGTTCATTTGGAACAAGTAGATGATTATGGGTCAGTAATTAAATTGTTAAATTGTTTGTAGCGCCATAACTTTTATTAATTAAATGTGTTAAAATAGGAGTTGATTTTGTTGTTATTTTTGCAAGTGTATCCTCTAATTAATCCAAAATATGTGAGTCACAGAGTGGGGGAACTTACCGCTGCCCCGAAAATCCCGAATTGAGCTATGCTGGTGTACTGTGATTGGCATATTTCTTGCTAAAAGGGCACATGGGGGGCATAGAAGTAATGTGCTGGATTAATAACTAGAGGAACACTTAAGACGGTCATATCATGTAAAGTAAAGTAATGATAGGAATAGCTACAACGTAAAATATTAACTGACCGCATGGGTCCCTGGAAACTCATACCGAGCAGCCCTGAATTATATCATCAACCCCCCTATCTCTCTTTCATGGCGCCCAGTACGCAGGGCTGAGTTTTCCTAGGGAAAACCCGAGTTTTTTCTCGAAAAATCAAAATTTTCATTTTTTGAAAAAAAAATGGTTTTTCGAAATTTTGAATTTTAAATACTTCCATAAAGGTTTATGAAATTGAATAAAAGTATCGAAAGGGTACGTTGTAGTAAACACCCGTACCAAAGTAAATTTTTTTGAAGAAATTGGGACACAATGATTCAGGGTATCATCTCTCAAGCATGTACTAGTGTGGTGGCATGAGTGGCCCACTGTATTCTCATAAGATGGCATTGAGTGAAGAGATGCAACGGCTTTTGGAGGCCATAAACAATAAGTTGGATAGCCAACAGAATGAAAATAAAAGGGATTTAGGAGCTATAAACAATACATTGACTCTCCAAAAGGATGAAAATAACAAAGTGTTCGAATCCATGAATCAAAGTTTAGAGTCACTAAAAACTGATAGTGCTAATATGGGAACTAAATTAGAAACTCTCGAAGCTAACTGTGTAGAAAAGAACAATGAAGTGAAGGCTGAGATAGATAAAATAAATGACAAGTTCCAAGGTTTTGACACTAAGTTTGGGGACAAGTTAACTGAGTTAAAAGGGGAAATCGCAAGTGAGATTAAAAAAGAAAATGAAGGATTTCATTCAGGATTGCAAGAACAAATAAATACTATGAACAAAAATATGGGAGAATCACAAAATGAATGCCGAGAAAATTTTAAAATTTTAGAGGATAATTTTGGTACTATAAAAACTAAATTAAATAGCATGGAAAAAGCATGTAAAGAAAATGTAGAGGAATGTGAAAAGAAACTTGTAACCCAGATCCAAGGTGTGCAGAAAAAAATAGAAGCTCAGATAAAATCTAACAGCGATATCTGTAAAACATCCCGGGATGAAATAAAACAAAGTGTGAATGAGCTAGGAACCCGATTTGAAAGGGTTGAGGATAAAGTAGGAAACCTCGAGGGAAAGGTTGATAAAATTCAGGCCAAAGTGGATGATATGGAAAGTCAGAATCACAAAGATATACAGGGCATGAAAGGGCAGATTGATCATTTTACTAGGCAGGTAAATGAGACCTTAAAGAAGCATGAGGAAGGAATAGATAAAAGATTCGGTGAATACGCGGGGCATCTTCAGAGTGAAAGAAAACAACGAGAGGACGAAAGTAAAGAAAGTACCCATAAGATAAATGAAATAAGTAAGGGTATTAATGAGGTCCAGGAAACTATCGGAAAGTTAGAGGGGCGAGTAGGAAAAACTAATACTGAAGTAAAACTGATTAAAAATGACTTATCGGAAGTGTCTAAGAAGACGGAAGAAAAGTTGAAAGGAATTGAATTAGATATGGTCAAAGGACGAAAAGAAGTGGAGAAGCAAATAAAGGAGATACGAGAGGGCCTGGATACCATAGGTGACGTTAAGCCAGAAATTATAGACCAAAAGGTCATGGTCATTAAGAAAGAGGTAGAAGACCAACTAAATGAGTTCAGGGATAGTTACAGGGACGAGAAATTCCAACTCAAAAAGGCAGAGGAAGATAGTAAAAGGAATCAAGAAAGAATTCAGAATGAATTAAGATCCCGATTGGAAAGGACTGAACATAAGAACAGTCAAATGGAAATCCAACTCATGGCTAATGAAGAAAGTGCCCGAAGGGAAAGGAAGTTAGAATTTGAGAATCAGGAGGAGTTTCCGAAGACAGGATGGGTGGATTCCCGTGAACAAGGCACAGATACGGAGAGGGACTTAGGAGGGGAGAGCCCTTATAAGAACCCAGGATATCCGATGGCGATGTCAACCCCGTACATGAATCAGACAAATGGCCAGATAATAAACATTATTAAATCGAATGAGGACAGACCAGTAAAGTTTACGGGTAATAACATGTCTATTACTCCAAAATACTGGCTAAAGGAAGTTGCAGAGTATTTAAACGAAATGAAAGTTCCTCAGGATCGGAGACTGAGAGCTATTGAAAAACTGTTGGCAGGTGATTGTCTCACCTGGTTCAGAAGCTTCAGGTACACCTTTGATACGGTGGAAGGCTTTAGGGAAGCATTTTTAAAACGATATTGGGCAGCAGACGTCCAAGAGAATTTAAGGCTAGATCTGTACTCTAGGAAGTACATCACGAATGCACCTACTAAGTACTCGGAATTTTTCACCGCTCAGCTGTGTAAATTCCGCGAACTTGACATTGCTCCGGCAGAAAACGACCTGTGTGCCGCCATTGCAAGACAACTTCCGTATGAGATTCAGAGGCTGTTAATCTCATCCAAAGCCAGAAGTGCTGTGGAAGTGGAGAGTGTATTACGTCAATTAGATATGACGACTTCGCACGTAACTCCTCGGCATCAAAGACAGACTGAGCAAGTACATATGGCCAGCAGTCAGGAAACCAGAGAAGAACCAGCGACCAGGAATCAGTCCACCAGCACGGATACTCAAGGACTAGGTCGAGAGTATGGGCACCAGGAGCCTAGAGGGATACAGCCATATTACAGAGGAGGATATCGAGGAAGAAATCCTAGGAATACGGGTTATAGGCAACAAGAAAGCCGACCCTATAACAATAACCATCAAAGGCAAGAAAACAGAAAGAAATGGGAGAATTATCCCAGAAGGAACGTAAGGCCAGAGGATAGGGATGATGAATATCGGGCCGAAATAGAGGAAAGATATCAGGAAAGTCTTCGTTATATGAACGAACGACCAGATGAACCTGATAGGCAAAAAGTCCGTTGGAGTGAGGCAATTAAGAACCGGAAATCACCCGACCGACTAGACGGAGCTCAAAGCTTGGAACTACAAGCTCAATTAAAGAATGAGGGGAAAGGAAGCCCTCAGGATTTAAAAAAAACTCCAAATTTAAATTGTCAAAAGTGGAAACATACCAGGAGCTGGGAGGAGGTAGAAATTGTGAATTGGATAGCCAGACCAGATGAGCTAATTAACGAGGATGTGGAAGGAATCCCACCTGTTAAAAGAGAACTACCTATAATTATGCTAAGGATAGAAGGATTACTGGTCAGAGCATTAATTGATACCGGATCCACAATAAGTCTAATTACACAAACCCTTCTAAATGAACTGGAAATAAGGGGCCGAGTATTAAAGATTCCCACATCAAGTGTAAAGATTAAGGGGATTATCCCTGAAAAATCTTTAACATGTAAATTTCAGGTATATATCGATCTGATCATGGGTAACGCTGAAATTTCGCAGTGCTTTTTGCTGGTAAATCAATTACCGTATAATGTCATATTAGGTATTGATTTTATCCGTGAGAACAGGGTCATTATAGACCTAGCGCAAAACTGCATTAGAATCCAAAGAGAGGATATGGATGAACAAAACATTAACCTACAGGAACAGGATGCGAAAATAGGAGAACAGGTATGGCATATGGAAGAAGTGATTGAGGAAGGTTATAAGGACATAGAAAAGATATTTGAAGCCCTCAACATAGAACTCGAAGATAATTTGGAAACTGAGTTCGAGACCAACCTGTCAGGAAAAGTGGAGGAAGCTAAAGTCAACCTCGAAAATAAGGAACAGTTAAGGAAATTATTATTGAATTATAGGGACGTATTTGATTCCAAGCCAGGGAAGATTGAAAATTTTAAATATGCGTTCCAAGTCAATGATTGGGCACCGTTCAGACAAAAACCATACCCGGTTGCGGAAAAACATTACCCACAAACTAAGAAAACACTGCAGGAGATGATGAATGCAGGGGTTATAGAAAAGATGGCGACACCATATGTTAGTCCATTAGTGATTGTGAGTAAACCGGATGGCTCAGTAAGGGTGTGTCTAGATGCCAGAAATCTAAATGCAAAAATCATACCAGAAAATGATTCGGCACCACCCATAAAAGAAATACTGAGGAAGTTCAAAGGCAAGAAGATTTTCACCAATATTGACATGACTTCTTCGTATCATCATCTCGAACTGGAAGAGAAAACCAGCTTGTTGACTGGATTTCAGTTCGACCAACAAACATATTGTTTTAGAAGATGTCCGTTTGGATTGAAGACCGCAGGATCTGCATTAATAAGAGCGCTTGATCGAAACCTGTCAGAAGAAGTGAAAGAGTGCACTATCCGTTACGTGGATGATATTTTGCTTACCTCGGAGAATATTGAGGAACATTTAGGAAAATTGAAGAAATTATTGGAAGACTTAAAAAGGGCAAATTTTAAAATCAATTTAAAGAAGTCAAATTTTTGTCAAAGACAAGTAACATTTTTAGGGCATGTGATTGATAAGGATGGTGTTAAACCAAATCCATGCAAATTGGAATCGATAAGGGATTTTCCAAGGCCTTTGAAAGTAAAGAACGTTCGCCAGTTTTTGGGATTGATTGGATTCTTCTCAGGACATTGTCCATCATACACAAAAACTGTCGCACCACTACGGGACCTTCTGAAGAAGGGGGGCAAGTGGAAATGGACGGAGGAAACAGAAAAAGCATTCGTGGAGGCCAAGGAAATGCTCTTAAACTACGTGAAGCTAGGATATCCTGATTTTAATCAGAGATTTATCATTCAAACAGAAGCATCCCAGATTGGAATAGGGGCAATGCTATATCAGGAAAACCCGGAAAACCCTGATAAGAAAAACTATCTAGCTTTCACAAGTAGGAGACTGAAACCACACGAGAAAAATTATACGATCAGCGAAATCGAGCTGTTAGCGATATTGCAATATTGGCGAAAGATCGTATATGGGTTTCAGGTCATTCTAAGAACGGATCATAAAGCCTTAACCTTTTTGATGAAGACTGATTTATCCAGTCAAAGGTTGATGCGTTGGGCTTTATACATTGAACAGTTTGATGTCAAGATAGAATACTGCCCAGGAAAAGAAAATATAGTTCCAGACTACTTAAGTAGACAGCCAGAGTCCATAGAAGAGGAAGTAATGGCTATTGATTTGGAAGACAGGGATCAGCGTACTCTAAATGAGTTAAGGAACATTAGTCAACGGCAACGTGAAGATCCATGGATGAACATGCTCATATCTTTCCTTGAGGGAAGCTTGATAAGGGGAACACCAGCGTACACGGAAGCTAATAAGATAGCTCAAGACTACACGTTTTATAATGGATTATTATATAAGTTTGTGGACTCTGACCATACAAAATTAAGGATTGTTGTACCTGCAATTTTGCAGAGGAAAATAGTATGGTTAGCCCATAGATCGTTCGGACATATGGGAGTCGACAAAACAGTCTCGATGCTGAAAGAAGCATTTGTATGGCCGAGACTGAGAGAAACTGTAAGGGACACGTTAAAGACATGTGATTTATGTCAAAGGATCAAACCTAATGCATTTCTGATGAGGCAAAAGCCTATACCATTGTTGCCCGAAAGGCCAGGTCAAATCATATCTATTGATAACTTTGGACCTTTGCCAAAGGCAAGAAGAGGAAATCGACACATAATGGTGGCTATGGATGTCTTCACTAAAATAGTTGTCCTTGCTCCCATACAGAAGACTAGTACCAAACAGGTGTTAAAACGACTAAAAGAAAAAGTGATACCGATTCTGGGAAAACCTGAGAATTTGTTGTCGGATCACGGCAGTTGTTTCACCAGTGTAGAGTTCAGACGAGAATTAGAAAGACTTGGAATACGTCAGATTTTGTCAAGTATTCGCCATCCTGAGGCAAATCCTGTAGAAAGAGTGATGAGGGAGACGGCCAAGTACTGTAGAATATACTGTGCCGAAGAAAATTGGAAGTGGATAGATATCTTGGATATTATCGAATTTTGTATAAACAATACAATCCATGAATCCACAGGAGACATACCCATAACGTTACATCGGAATGAGCAACCAGAAAGACCTTGGAGTCTGGTAATTCCTAGGCCAGCAGACGCTCAGCCTGGAAGAAATGTACGTATTAGAAGAGCCTTTGAGCATCTAAAAGCTCAAGCCGACAGGAGGCAAAGAAGAAATAGGCATAAGAGGTATCATCGACCATTATTGGCAGGAGAAATGGTGTTAGTAAAAAGACCAGCCATTTCGGATCCAGGGAACCGTGTGTACAAAAAGTTCCAGAAAATGTACCACGGACCATATCAAATAATCAGAGATTTGAGGAATAACGCATATAGAATTCGGCACTGTGAAACGGATCACGAAGTGACCATGAATTCAGCAAATTTGAAATTATATTACCCTCCCGAAGATTTCGATGAAGCAAATGAACAAGCCCTGGTTATGGAAACATTTAGAGATGAATCCGCTTTTGACATAAACAAGAATAAGGAAGAAATAGAGAATATAGCTCAAGCATTCGAGTGCGAATGCGAATTGGAGAAATTGTATTGGGAAATCAAAGAAATAATTGAGTTTATTGAAGAAGAAAATTTCAATTTAAGAAAGGAAAATGATGAAATAAGGAAACGGGTAGGGATAGACAAAACCCGTAAGGAAGAATGAGGTTCTGGAGATTTTTAGTCCAGACAAATAAAGGAAAAAGAAAGGGTAGGGACAGAGCGTACCCGACCTACACAATTACCGGATACGACTTTAAAGAAATAAAAACAACGGAAGGTACGGACAACGTTATGATGGCTTCGACGAATAAAGACAGATAAGACTAATTGAAATAAATTTCCTCAAAATTTTTCGAAAATTTATTTACCTAAGGAGGGGAGAGATGAACCCATGTGCCATAGGGTCCAAGGAGGTCGAATCCATGTATTTGGGGAAGAAATGAAAGAAACGTACAGTTTCTAATGTAACATAGAGAAAGATCAAGCTAGGATGCTAGCCTAACGTTGTGCAAGCAACGAGAGCCAGGTGTTCGAGAGATGAGATCACCCCTCTTGACATTCATAAAGGAGCTAGTCATGAGTATTAATAACCGAGTGGAAAATTCCCACTATTAGACAAGGAAGCCTGACTCGGAAATCGAGCTTAGCTTGCTGAAAAACGACAACACCGCCTATGCGCCAGAAGAAGAATAATTAAATTTAACCCGTTTACGAGTATAAAAATAAGTAAACAATTACAGTACGGTGAATCATTTCGAATGAGAGATTTTTGTGCAAAGAAAAACCCTTTAATAATTGCACAGGAGAAAACTGCAAACGCAAGTAGACGTCATAGGGGATTTACCAAGGCCTGTAGAGAGGGGAGAGTACAAAAGAACAGCAACACCTACGCAGCTGAAGACTACAAAGTAATTAATATCTCCGAATTGCACGATCGATTCTTATGCGCAATGAGATTATTTGACATTGAGAAGACGAGCTTTCGGAAGGTATAATTTTTATAATTGTGCAACCGTTATTTTAAAAGTTGGGCACGGAAAGGGCTAGAGTCTTATCTTTTTGTAGCGAAATAGTATAAAGCTCCTGGCATCACCAAGCCAAACATGCAGTTCCGAACAGCCCGAGGGGGTGTTACTACGCATCAGTACAAGCAGTTCCAAACAGCCCGAGGGGGCGTTGCTACGCATCAGTATTTAGACAGCCGTGTGGGGCGTCATTCTGCTTTACACCGAAGACAGTTTACCAGTACTCCTTGAGGGGAGAAACGCTGTATTACACCTCAGAATTAATATCCGATAGCCATAGGCGTCGCAGTATTAACAACTTGCTTGCCTCCATAAGGAGTTGTAAAGAAGAAATATTAAAGTATCGCCGTGTTGAAAAATTAGGAAAATCCTAGTTACAGGATTTAGGTCCGACAGTACACAAGTTTACAGTAAAAGTTCGTAAAATATAGTCAGAGCAGGCTGCGAACGTTGGACTTAAAGGCGATAGGTCTTTAAATAAACGACCGGAAAAATCATAACGTACGGAAGTACCGTAATAGGAAGATAAACAGTTATCTAAATTAAAGAACCCAACTAGGGAAAAACAAAGTAAGGTTCGCAACGTATTTCAGAAACGTAGGAGTGCGAGAACCGAATAAATAAAGAAGAACGGAGACTATAGACATTATCTCCAAGAAAGCAGACGAACTATTCTAAAGCACTAGACTCGAGAAGTACTAGCTGCTATAAAATAAATCCATAGGTCATCGATAGGTTATCGAGGAGACCTCGATCCGAACAGACTTTCGCTAGGATCGATAAACCAGATCTACAAAGGAAGCCGTTCAAGCTAGAGAAATAGCCGGTCATCCAGAATAGGATTCGAAGAATTAGGATTCCAGGGAAAAGTAGATGTTTCGAGACTTTCGTATTCTGCAGGATAGGAAGCCGACATTGAATAAATTTCACCCTTGGAAACGGGAGATTAAGAGGTCACGTGTGATAGGCTAAGAAATACGGCCTAGTGATCAAGAGTTGTGAAGTGTAAATCTATCAAGATTGTGTGTTAAATTAATATTTTTTAGTGTTTATTGTGTGTTCTAAAGGGATACACCAGTGTATTAAAAATGTCGTCAATGTTAAGTGTATTAAATATGTGTCAAGAAGTGTTTGTACATAAGATGAATTTCTATAATATGGAGTAAATTTTAAAGTGGGCCAAAATGAAACACCGCACAAGGATAAAGGTCATGGGACGACCTTAAAAACATGTGAGTAATGAATTTCATTATATTTTGGTGTCAGGAAATGATTGTGTACAAATCCACCGGAGTTTTTGAGTAAAAGGGATGTGTTTAAATAAATAAATACTGAATAAACAAAAACGCGGTCTGAACAAAAATAGAAATTTGAGGAACTATAAATAATTATGTAAAGAATAAATCCAGTAGAGGAAATATATGAATAAAATGTTAATGTATTTAACGACTGTCATAAGAGCAAGCGAAAAATTAATAATTATCATGAAAGATATTTAAATAAAGGTAAATTTGAGATATGAAAGAAATAGCTTTTGAGCTTGTGTAAAGAATAAAGATATGAAATAATAATAATAATAACCAAGTAAGGAAATATTAAATAAAGATCAAATAAGTTATTGTCAAAGGAAAAGAATAATATAAAAATTGAAATGTGTGTCAATTGTTAATATGGTATTATCAGTTCTTTGGATGACGCTAGGCTTAAAAAAATGTATAGCGCAAAAGGAGCGCAATTAAAGTAAAATGTCACGCTAGGAACGCGTAAAAGTTAATGTACTTGGTAAATTACTTATGAGAGGTAGTTGATTGTAGCGAATTGAGATTTGGTATAAGTCCTCTATTTGTGACGTAGTATCACGAGGCATTGTGTATGTTATTGAAAGGGAGCAAATGTATGGTATTGAGCGTAGGTCTTATAAGCTTTAAGCTGACTTTAAATCGCATTTTGTATAGTCCTATATATGGGAAAGGTTCCCGAGGCATGTGAAGAGATTCGAACTCAGAATCCTCTTATTCTGAAAGCCCCTTTATTATTCGTCGTTAATTACTCTTCCACAATCAATGAGGACCTTTCATAATTAATAAACGCCAAGATTACGAATGTGGTTTATGAGCCCAATAATATGGTTGAATGTACACGAAGAGTAGGATGCCAGGTCTCCCTAAAGAACTGAGAATGAAAGGTTTGTGTTTTGTAAAAGCATTAAAGAGAGCTCTATCTTAGGCTAGACGGGAGGGTTCCCGCATAGTCATAAATAACTCTCAAGTTTCACGGCCAGACCCTTGGAGTAGGAGGGTGTCTGAAGGCCGTTTTGTAAGGAGTAATGAATACACCAGGAGTGTTTAAAGTTGTTAACGACCCGGGCGTTGAACCGAGGTTCTTGTAGATTGATATTTCCGCTTGCCTGTTCAGATCGTAGTTTTTTTATGTAATAATGGTCTTATAAGACATATGAAATAAATAATAATCCCTATTGTAATGTTGTATGGAAGTAGGATTCCACGAGTTAATTGAAGGCAACTAGGTTTCGGGAGTGACCGTAGTTTTTTGACTGTGTCAAGTATCTTCATACTCTGGAGTACACAAGTAATTTCCCGATTACCTTAATGTATTTGTAAAGTTAGAGAGAGATGATAACAGCTGAAAATATGTGAAAATGCCCAAATATTGAGTTAGATAATTAACATGTAATTTTAAATGTAATTATACATTTGTTTTTTTGAGGATTAAGAAAATATAAAAAGTAGTATTTGAGGTGTACAAAGAATGACACCGTTATTATAGAAAGTATTGAGCCAAAAGAGCTCGGAGTTATATGAAACTTACAGTTGATGCTTTATGGAAGTAAAAATAAGTAGGAATTGTTGGTTTATATGGAAACCATATGTTTTAGTACAATATTTGTTTTATTATATTGTTATTCCTTGTTCATTTGGAACAAGTAGATGATTATGGGTCAGTAATTAAATTCTTAAATTGTTTGTAGCGCCATAATTTTTATTAATTAAATGTGTTAAAATAGGAGTTGATTTTGTTGTTATTTTTGCAAGTGTATCCTCTAATTAATCCAAAATATGTGAGTCGCAGAGTGGGGGAACTTACCGCTGCCCCGAAAATCCCGAATTGAGCTAAGCTGGTGTACTGTGATTGGCATATTTCTTGCTAAAAGGGCACAGTACATCGCCAATACTTGAGATGGCAATTAGTATGATATTTACCTTTCCAATCCGTCATTGCTTCCTGATAGACTCTACTACAGTAGGTCCATGGTTTTGGGAGCTTTGCCGCGTTGTTCCGCACCTTAAAATGATCATCGTCATCATCATCTTCAAGTTGATGCTCTTGACCACCTCGTGGTGTAGAGGCTAGCGTTTTTAGCTGTCACCCCGGAGGTCCAGGTTCGATTCCCGGCTCTGGTGTGAGAGCTGGAACGGGATACATTTAGCCTCGTGAGGCAAAACTGAGAAGCGATGGGTCCGATTCCCACCTCATTCATCCTGAAAGTGGTTTTCCGTGGTTACACACTTCTACTGCAGGCAAATGCTGGGATGATTCCTAACTTTAGTCCACAGCCGCCTCCTTCCCAATCCTATCACCAATTACAAATACACACACTAGTACAGCCATCACAATAACACAGTTTATCACACAAATTTCGCACACACACAAATACACGGAGCTATATGACCACGATGTCGCAGCCCCTAAAGTAATGAACAACAAAAACGTATTCTCCAGGAAAATGCTGGGATGGTTCCTAACTTAAGGCCATGACAGCCTCCTTCCCAATCCTAGCCTCAAATATAAATACAGACTCTAGTACAGCCAACAAATTAACACATGTAATCAGACTAATTGTATTCACACACAAGTAGATGGGGCTTGGATGACCATGATGTCCAACCTCCTAAATGAAACAATTTATCATCTCGTGCTTGTCTTCAAGCATAACAGCCTCTCCGGTTTAAGTACAATGCTATAGTGCCTTAGATAATTTAAAAAGTAAAATGTTATTTGAAATAATGATAAAATTAGTATAATTGAATGTATTGTTACAAGTGCCAGACAGCTTCGCTGCATTGCGCGTGACTCAGGCCGCCCCAGGCTATCCCTGAATGTGTGTTACCAGCGCCTTACGCAACGGGGCTGTAAGAACAAAAGGGCATGGTCCAGAATGTTCGTGGTCCGCCTAGTATTGGAAATCTCAAGAAGGTGTGAACTCTGGTCTACTCTAGAAACATCTGTGAGTCATCAGCCCCGATATATAATGAGCGATCCTGGCCGGTGACATGGACTGTGTGTTTTGGGAGTGTGCTTTCCAGTGCGATAGAGGTGTTACGGTGACGTGAGAATTACGAAACTGTGTATTCAAGAACAGTGAGTGACAGACTGTGGCTTGTGTACAAGAGGAAGAGTTGTTGTTTCTAGCTGAGGACACCGATCTCATTAGTGAGGGAATTAACTGCATAAGCAAGGGAAAGGGTGAGTGTGCTCCATAAAGGAGGATGCTTCTGTAAGACAGCTAATTGTTCCTACCTGCTTATTGTGTGGTGTAACTTTCTGACCTGCAATAAAGCTAATATTTATTTAAAGGACCATTTGTGTTGTGCATTACCTACTTTGATACAATTAACGAACTTGCTACTAGGGGTAGCACGTATCAATATGCATAAAAAATTATAAAGTTTATACTTAGCACCTATACTGAACGCCTCCTTATTATAGATGTTTATTTTCTTTAATTTAATTTACTTTGTGAATATCCATCCTGACCCTTTATGTTATTATTATTGTTATTATATTAAAGACAAGGGTGAATATAGACGACGGCATAACCATGAGCTGTATATTCATGCCCAAAAGATCTCTGATGTTATGAGGAAAATGAGAATTGCATTTTGTGGCCACTTGCTAAGAATGAAACCCACACGATTGACGAACCTACTGTATTATAAAGATAAGAAGACCAAGCCAGCCTGGTTCGAAGAGGTAGAAAGTGACCTACAGGAGAAGGAGATTACCTGCGAAAATATTCAAGAACGCAACCCCCTCAGGAATAAACTAAACGACCACCAGGGTTTTCAAGAAAAAACAAAGTTGAAGACGGGAAAGATGTGGACGGAAAAAAGAAAAGAGCAACACCGCAACTTATGAAGCACTGAGCAAAGATCAAAGCCCAGGGAAGACAGTTGAAATGACCAGGTTCTTAGTAGGCCGAGAAGAAGAAGAAGAAGAAGAACAACAACAACAACAACAACAACAACAACAACAACAACAACAACTCAGTTTTGCATTTGATTAAGACTCCACTATTAAGAACAAAATGGTTATGCTGACACTATTCGATTACACCTCGCTTTAATCGTGGGTCACGAAGATAATGTATTACGGTCACATTTTAGACCAGACGTTAAGCGAGGTGACACCTAAGGGGATTCTTCCTCAATATAGTTGTCATGTCAGGAGATGCCATCTCGGACACGCCACGCTCAAATGGCCGAACTATTAGCTTAATCCTGTACATGTGATGACACGCGATGTCTGTGGAGACGATGACCCAGCTGGCACGTGCCGACGGGCGGCAGGTGTTGTGCGACCCGCAGATTGCCACCTGGAGCAGGTGCTTGCTTACTGACCTGCCTACGCATTCCACGTTCAAACTGCGCCAATTGTCTCTCAGAAACCAAGTGCCGATGTTTTCTTTCCATCTACTTGCTGGCTGTTGTTTCATTTAAGGGCTTGTGACATCCTGGTCTCTCCCACGGACTCAAACTTGGGGGCCGTCCACAAAATGCGTACCGTAATCACTAATTGGCCGATTTTGAACCCCTCCCTATACTACATAGTCACAAAGCGATGCCAAATATTTCCGATTTCATCCAAATAAATTAAACACACATAATGTTAGAGACTCAGGGGCATCAATTACAGTAAATAATATACATCACAGTTTCCCGAGTTGCTTCGGGGGCAAAAATAAACACAATTGACAAGAGTCCTACTTAATATTTTTGAACCTCTTTATGATCTGAATAGAGTATTCCTTAAATAAAGTCAGTCTACTGCTAATTTTATAAGTAAAGCAAAAATGACCTTTACATTCAACTTACAAGGTAAGGCTTCTGCTTATTTTAAAAGTAAAACAAAAATGACCTTTACATTCAACTTACAAGGTAAGGCTTCTGCTTATTTTATAAGTAAAACAAGAATGACCTTTACACTCAACCTACGAGGTAAGGTGATGATAATGATGATGATAATTGTTGTTTTAAGGGGCCTAACATCTAGGTTATCGGCCCCTGATGGTTTGGGTGATCGTGAAGATGAAAAAGAGAAGCGACCTTACAAACTAAAACTAACTACTCACCTACATACTAGAAGAAGAAATGGAAAAATAAAGGAGAATAAGGCAAATAAAGGACAGGAGGAAAATAAATGCCCTCAACCCTCGAAGAAGGCGGATTGAGGGACTTGGAAGGAAGGAGAGCCATGAAAGGCAGATAGGAAAGTGAAAGAGGAGAGGGTCCGCCCCAAAGGTAAGGGACAAAAGGGGAAAACGGACCCAGCTCAGGAATCCCTCGGGGTCGCCAACTCCCGAACTCACCAGCCGTGAGCCCCTGAGGGTGTAGCATTATCTAGGGTGCACCAGAAGTAGTGGGGCTACATACACCCTGCCTCCTTAAGGGCCTAGAGCACAAGGCAGGAGGTATAAGGAAGAGAAAAAGAAGGCTGACCCCTCGCAGAAGGAGGGTATCAGAAAAGATGAGACAAGGGCCAATTAAGGCGGGAAAGGAAGAGACTCCCTAGGCCTCGGATAACCTAATACCGTCGGGGTCAGAAGAGAACAAGAGTTGACCAAGTGAGGTCGACAGGAAAGACGACAGAGAGGAGCCCGGCACAAGTAAGTGGAAGCAATGCCGGACTCAGCTGGGGCCCCGTGGTCGCCAACCCACGCCCACAAGATGTGAGCCCCTGGGGGATACGAGGTAAGGCTTCTGCTAGTTTTATAAGTAAAACAAAAATGACTTTTATATTCAACTTACGAGGTGAGGTTTCTGCTAATTTTATAAGTCAAACAAAAATGACCAGGGGAATTCCCCTACGTCCCGCCGCGCGGTGGCTTCGCTCGTGTCTGCCATCAGCGCAACTGCAAAGCCGCCTAAAGCGTAAATTGAGTTAATTTTTGCTATTTGATAGGTGATTACGTAACTACGTGAAATGTGGACGGCGACCACGGTATTCCATTTGAGTGACCCTTAGTTAACTCTTGTTTTCTTACAATCTTGATGAGGCCTAGGTTGTCTTTCAATTTGGTCCCCTGCCGGCGTAGTGGCTTGCATACTTGGCTGTCACCGCGGAGGCCCGGGTTAGATCCCCGGCTCTGCCAAGAGATATAATTCTGGTCTTAGGGCTGGAACTGGGTACATTCAACCTCGTGAGGCAAAACTGAGAAGAGGCGGGTTCGATTCCTACCTCAGCCACCCTGAAGGTGGCTTTCCGTGGTTTCCCACTTCTACTCCAGGCAAAGGCGATGGCCGCTTCCTACCCAAATCCTACCTCAATTACAAATACACACACTAGTATAGACATCACAGTGGCTCAAGTTACCAGACAAATTCTGTACACACACCCAAGTACAGGGGACTACATGACCACGATGTCGCAAATCCCCTAAATAATCAACAACAACAACAAACAGTATTGTTACAAATGTAGTATGTTCAATGCGCTGTTGCCGGAGTGTGCTGAGTTTCTGATGGTGCGAACTGTACGCAACCAAAGGTGTAAAACTCTCCAAAGATATGCGAGCAATTATTTTTCTTCAAGTGTGTACATAAATTTGTATTAAAAAAGGATCGTGAGTTGGTATTTGTTTTCCTCGTAATTGTTCAAGTAGTAAAGAACTTAAGGGGAGGAAGGGGTGAAATTGCACAAGGTAACGTAGAACCTTGTCTCATAGGTTCACCCGAAGACACACCAGGTGGCAGCACCAGTCGGCACTCAATTGCCGGGTGTGAGACGGCTTGCTGTACTAAATGTCAGAACTTATGTATGGCCATATATTATACTTTATGGACATAATAATTAACTGGCCCCATGATAACCAACATAATAAACTCAGAAAATGGTTAAATTCTTGAGTTGCTGATACCTACTCACTAGTAGGCTTGAATGTTGGCTTGAATAAACACCAGTTCCGTCGAAATCTGCCATATCTTCATTTTAATGTAAGAAAGACCCTGATACAAAGCGTGATATTTCCTATTCTAGATTACGGATCATTAGTATACAGCGATATTTCAGATATGGAAGCTGCAGTGAGTACAGAATGCATGTCTACGTTTTGTCTTCAACATTCATAAACAATGGCATGTTACTCCATTTTATAAAACCATTGGCTGGCTAAAGTTTAGGGAAAGGCAGTCGTACTCTACTTCTTGCTCACATCTGAGAATTTTAAAAACTAATACTCCCCCTTTCCAGGCTAAATCCTTTGTTCAAATGTGTAAAATGCATCTGCATGATCGGAACAATAGATGCACTGCTAAAACTCTTCAGATCCCTCAGCATCGTACGCTGAAATGTAATAAATCATTTGTGGTAAATGCCTCAAAAATATACAACAGTTTAAGACTGAGCGAAGTTCGGCAGATGTGTGTCAAGGCTCAGAAATCGCATATTCACTCCTATTATCTATGTAATTATTAAAACATGTATATGTTTATGATATATTGTAGCATAATACAGTAGTATAACTTCATATTAATTAGGTAGGTTAAAGCAGTTTTGTATATATGTCTTTTCTTCCTTAGTATTTAGACTAATTAGGTTAATTTAAGACTATGTAAAAAAGAAACATGTATAGTAGTGGCAGTTAGTTGCAACTAAAGGGACTTTTAGTCCTAATTGTAATTAACTTAAAACTAAATAAATTTCAAATTCATTTGCAGATAATGCAAAAATATGCCCTCCTTTTACTGCAAGTATAGTACCTAAGATGTCGTGCTTCAGTGACTCCCTTTGAATATATTGAGATCCAGTGCTAGCATCAGTGTCCTTGGCCGGTGGTGCCTTTGTATTTTTATGTAAATTTGTTATATAATAATAATAATAATAATAATAATAATAATCAACAATAAAATATCTCCATCAATGCCAAACTACGACACTAATACAGTAGTCTAGTCTTACCAGACGCCGTGTACGCTTCAGGAACGACAGTAATCAAGGGCAGAACAAAAATCAAGGAACTACAAAAAACAAGAGAGAAAAATACTCAGAAAGATCTACGGGCCAGTTCATAAAGAGGGAATATGGATAAAGAGACCGACAATAGAACTGTACAACAGACAGAGACGATTACAAACAACATCAGGAAAAGGAAGTCAACAATTTATGAAGACAACACATACATAGGATGAACGAAGACAGACCAACCAAGAATATGATTAGTGGTTGGTTGGTTGGTTCCTTAATTTAGGGGCTGCGACAACGCGGTCATGTAGCCTCGTGTACTTTGGGTGTGTGCAGAATCTGTCTGATAATCTATATATTTAAAACAGTAAGGTGATTTTTGTTACCACGAGATTGAGAGAACGACAAAACCGATTTACTTCGTAGAGCACTCTAACGAAAGCTCTTGGCCTCTAGATTTGCAGAGTGTCTATAAAATAAACAAATATATTACGGTATATTTTTGAATTAATATAGAAAATAGCAGAATTCTAGCCCCTCACGCATGCGCACAATCCGCCTGGGGTCATGACAAAATGGCGGCGAGAAGTCCATTAAAATGTAAGTTATTTAATAAGCTTGCATGTAATTGAAAACATACATTAACCAAGTTCTGACAATAAAATATAATAACAGTATGAACGTATACCAATGTGCAACATTGATTTATTTGGATAATGAAATGGATTATTTCCTTCAGACAGCGGCTTTTGATGATAATGAACGGCTGCGTCTGCTGCAAAACAGGAGTGCGCGAGTAGCTATGTGGTTAAGGCGACAGACTGTGGTTCCATGGTTCCAAGGTTCGATCCCAGCCCTAGCAGATATATATATATATATATATTTACCACTGAAATATTGTTTAATCAAGGAGTATTAGTAAGGTTTTATGTCTGTTAAAGATACATATTTCTACATTCCCTCTCGGTATATTTTTGAATTAATATAGAAAATAGCAGAATTCTTGCCCTCACGCATGCGCACAATCCGCCTAAGGTCATGACAAAATGGCGGTGAGAAATCCATTAAAATGTAAGTTATTTAATAAGCTTCCATGTAATTGAAAACATACATTAACCAAGTTCTGACAATAAAATATAATAACAGTATGAACGTATACGAATGTGCAACATTGATTTATTTGGATAATGAAATGGATTATTTCCTTTAGACAGCAGCTTTTCAAGATAATGAATGGCTGCGTCTGCTACTGAACAAGAGTGCGAGAGTAGCTATGTGGTTAAGGCGACTGACTGTGGTTCCAAGGTTCACCGGTTCGATCCCAGCCCTCGCCGATATGTATTTTTTTACCACTGAAATATTGTTTAATCAAGGAGTATTAGTAAGGTTTTATGTCTGTAAAAGATACATATTTCTACATTCCCTCTCAATACGTTTTATTTCCGTTTTACCATTGCATTACAGCATGTGATCAAAAGAGCAAACTGTTGTCCTCAGTACGCTGTTTAAATATCTGCAATCAGTTCCTATAACTGACAACAGATGGCAGTACATCGCCCATATAGTTCCAGTAACTGACAGCAGATGGCAGCACCATTGCATCGATGTATTTAAAACCCAAGACATGGCACGTTTTCACGTGATGGAGAATTATAAAGGAGGGGAATATTTAAGAAGGGAAATTTTGAGGAACATTAACCGACAGTTGAATGTGTAGGCTATGTTGTTTATGTACCTTAATATTGCAATTTCTTCCCAATGCTTCGGTGGTCAAGTTATTAGCGTCCTAGACTAAAAGTTATAATTATGCATCGTCGATATACTCTTAAATTATTAAAGAAAAAAGTAGTTTTCCAGGCACTCGCGCGTGTCCACAATTGCTTTCGCCATAAGAGACAATTGGCAAACATAATTCGTTTGAAGGGCTCCGACATCGTGGTCACTCAGCCCCGTGTACTTGGGTGTGTATGTGTGAAATTTTCTCTCATAACCTGTGTTATTGTGATGGCTGCATTACTGTGTGTATTTGTAATTAAGGTGATAAATGGCAAGGAGACGGCCAAGGCCTTAAGTTAGGAACCGTCCCGGTATTTGCCTTAAGTGGAAGTGGGAAACCACGGAAAACCACATCCAAGATTGTCGAGGTGGGAATTAAACCTTCCTCTTCTTAGTTATACCTCAAGAGACTGAATGTGCCCCGTTTTTGCCCTCAGACCAGAATTCAATTTCTTGGCAGAGCAGGAAATGTAACCCGGGTCTCCGGGGCGATAGACAAGAATAGGTGGGCCTCCATGTGTTAATACGATGTTTGACATGCACGGGACATATAATTCAAAAACTGCCTCCATTAGGGTGACTGCCGAAGTGAGTATTGAGTATAGTCCTATGGTCGTTCCAGTAGTTGGCGAAGTGATTCTATGTTCCCCTGCAAAATGTACTGTCATAACCTATAACAGGTGATGGAAATTGCTTATTTAGAGCAGTTTCGTACTGTTTATAACAAAATGAAGAACGTCATTCTGAGCTGCGTTTTCAAGCTATTGCAAAAAATTTCGCTGGCAGGAACAATTATAAGGAATTTATTTTAAGCGATCAGTCTCATCGCATTCTCCTCACCAACCAACTTGAGTATGAAAGTCTCTGGACGGTCATGTTGAACTTCATTGTATAAGACAATTGTTTAATGATTATTTGTTTAGAGTACTGAGTCTAACTACGCGGTTGATTTCGGCAATGGAAGTATTATTTGCCATTTAATATTTAGCGGCTCCGTTATTGCAGGACACTATAGTGTTATCGAATAATACGAAGCCACATTTAAAATCCAATATAAATAGGCCATTTCAGAAACAATTCCAGATATTATGCAGTACAGTGTACTGTAAGGTCTTTGACGATCAAATGTAAACATTGTTCTACATTGTATTTCTCTTGCGTAAAATCTATGCGTGGTTACTTTGGTCTTTACTGTTGTGAGGGTAAAATTGATCTGCTGGAATATAAAATATTTGCCAAGCTGCAACAATGTAATGATATTAATTTAAAAGTCATTGAACGTATATCCAGTAGTTCAAACACATACATCAGCGTTAACAGATTGGATACTGAAGATGAAAGCCAGCTACTTCATTTCCCTATTATTGAATTTTTCAATTCCTTGGAAATAAGTGATTCGCCTCCACATACTCCGAACGTTTGAGCCATAGTTATGCTCCTTAGAAATCTGAACGTTTCCCAAGGACTCATATATGGTAATATATTAATTGTAAGAAATATGTAAGAAATTGCTTGGATTCGGATATAATAGGTGCAGTAATATTAGGCAGAGAGCTCAAATCCTACGACTTGATTTAACACCTTCCGATAAAACACTTGCAGGTACAGTACATTTTCTTTTAATAGGCAACAATGTCCTATTCGCTCGGCCTACTTTATCACAATCAATCAAGCTCAAGGAGAAACTCTTGAACGTATTGGGCTATTTACCTCATCACGTTTTAAGTCATGACCAGCAGGATAGTGAAGGTACAAAAAAGGTCCTGTATGGGATGGTAAAGAATAAGAGGCGGAAGGATCCTACGGATTATGTTAGAATGGTGAACAAAAGGGGACAAGGGATAGAAAATAGGGAAGAACTGAAGAAAATGTGGAAAGAATATTTTGAAGAACTCCTGAACCCAAATGGAAACCACGGCGAGGAAGAAGAAATCGGGGAAGAGGTACAGTAGATGAACTGCAAACAGAAAAGGACTTAACATGGAAAGAAGTGGAAGATGCAGTGAGGAAGATGTAAGGAGGGAAGGCACCGGGTGTGGATGAGTTGAGCGTGGAGATGGTGAGAGCAGCAGGAGAGGTGGGGATACAATGGTTGTACCGAATGATGAAGGCAGCATGGAAGGAAAGGAAGACCCCAGAAGACTGGAAAAAGGGAATAATTGTCCCGATCTTCAAGAAAGGTAGTAGAACAGAATGCAGAAACTATCGGGGAATAACACTGATGAGTCATTGTTCAATGATGTTTGAGAAAGTTTTGGAAAGGAGAATTAGGACAAGGATAGAAGGAGGGATGAGGGAAGAACAACATGGCTTCAGAGCAGGAAGGTCCACAGTGGATTTGATTTTTGCTGTAAGTCAGTTACAAGAACAGCACTATGAGTATGGAACAGATCTACTGATGGCCTTCCTGGACATTGAGAAAGCATATGACAGTGTATGCAGAAACAAAGTATGGAAGTCCCTGGAGGATACAGGAGTAGAAAAATGGACTATAAGGAGGATAAAGGAGATGTACAAGGGAAGCGTGAGCTGTGTGAAAGTGGGAGGAGAGAGATCGGACTGGGTGGAACAGAGAAACGGCCTGAAACAAGGAAGTGCACTGTCACCGTTACTTTTCATTGTGGTGATGGATGACATAATGACCCGAGCGGCACAAGTAATTGGGGAAGGAAAGATGAAAGCAACGGTGTTTGCGGATGATTTGATGATTTGTGGAAACAAGGAGGAGGAGGTACAGGAACAGTTGGACGTGTGGGAAGGAATAATACAAGGATATGGGATGAAATTTAGCATAAATAAGAGTGAGATGGTGATCACAACAAGGAAGAAGGAAAGGACCACAACGGGAATAACAATTGGTGGGGAACAGCTGAAGAAAGTGGAAAGTTTCAAGTATCTGGGAAGCCTGATACAAGAGAATGGAAGAAACGGTAGAGAAATAAATGAGCGGGGAAGACAGGCAGAAGCATTCCGGAGGAGTGTGAGAAGCATGTTATGGAGCAGGGATGTCCCTCAGAACAGCAAGTAGATCATATATCGTACTATGTCCCTATCCTGACGTATGCCTCGGAGACCTGGGTTATGAAAGGAAGGGAGAAGAGCAAAATACAGGCCAGTGAGATGCGGTTCTTGAGAAGCAGTATTGGAGCTACAAAGAGGGACAGAATAAGAAATGAGAGGACCAGAGAATTAATGAAGGAGGAACCATTACAGGATGGTATAGAGAAATCTAGACGTAGATGGTATGGACATGTAAAACGAATGGAGGAGAAGAGGATACCCAGGAGGATACACGAGACGAAGTGGGAAGGAAAGAGACCAAGAGGGAGACCGAGAGACAGGTGGCTGAAGAGGGTGGAAGAAAGCGTGAAGAAGAGAGGAGAAGACTGGACAAGGGTGGAAGCTGAGAGATGGTGGGAAGACAGAAGACGTTGGAGAGGCTTGTGTTCCAAACAGACCCGGCCAGTGGCTGGAAACTGTGCAAGATGATGATGACCTCATCACGTTTTCAGTCATGACCAGCAATATGTTGCAATGCTGAGAGTGCTATCTTTTGACGCCCTTAAAGTTGCAATAGTGCTAAAAAGTAATCGTACAAAGAATGTAACTTATATAGGAAGCTTCTGCAGTAAATTTGTTTTCCATTGTCCGTCATGTTTTGACGGGTTTCATCTAGTCAGTGTTAATTATGATGGCTGTATTAGTGTGTGTTATGTGTAGTAATTCAGGTAAGGACTGCAGACGATCAATTTCAAGTAGTTCCTACTCTTGCTACCAAATGCTACCGTTAACGACACCTAGCCGCGAACTTGGCTAGTAAATGCCACTGCAACCGGCACCTGGCGTTGAACGTTGGAACGTATAGAGCGTTAATCAAATCAAATTTAGCTTCACCCAATTGTAGATAGTGGAAGGTTTTTTACATGCCATAAATCTATGACATGGCTTTACTTCCCCTCCGAAGGAAGAGATACGGAGGGATTTTTAACGCTCTTAAAAAATCCGACGACTTCGGCCGAGTTTGAACCCGCGATCTTGGGCATAGAAGGTCAGCATGCGCCACCGAAGCTACATAAGATTTTCAATATACGAGTAGTTATGAAAAGTACACTGAAAACAAATTGGGTTAAGGAAACTGTGGAAGACCTCAAGAAACTAAACATCTCTACAGAAGACATGGCCGACAGAAAAAATATACAGAGAAAAAAATCAGAAATCAGAAATTTGAGCAAACGTCCAAAGAGAAAGAAACAGGAAAGAAAGAAAGAAAGAAAGAAAGAAAGAAAGAGGAAGAGTAGTGAATATATGAGAGGTTTTGGGGAAGGAAGAAGAAAGAGACAGATAATAATAATGGTTGAGTGAGATACAGAAATATCTACACGAGATTGGGATCTCGAGTGAAGATATCCAGGAGCGTGACCAGCTTAAGAGGAAACTCTTCGAACATTGGAGTTTCCTTCCTAAGCCGACGATCAATTTTCAACTAGTTCCTACTTTTGCTACCAATTACTACTGTCAACGACACCTAGCTGAGGAGGTAGGTATAGAATGTTATTCACCGTTTCCGGATTACATTTGAAATCTTTTCAGTGTGGGAGTATATTTCTGAATTACTCCAGAGCTTGTAACCTCCATCTCTGAACTACTTGAAAATTGATCGTCTGCAGTCCTTACCTGAATTACAGATAACACACACTAATTCAGCCATCACGATTACTACCGGTTATCAGACAGATTCTACACACACCCAAAGTATACGGGGATACCTGACCGCGTTGTCATGTGGAACCAACCAACCAGATATATTTAAGGTGGAATAACATTATCGCAATTAAATTGGGCATAATTTCGTGTCGACCAACTGAAAGGTATAATGAGTTCTACAAGTAAGTGTTAACGTGAATAGCCTTTGCCTTGAATATGAGTAGTCACCGGTGCTCTAGATTTCCCCAAGTCCAAGAACTAACTCAAGTCGCTAATCGTAAATGCAGATCAAATCCCCCAGATTTGGCGACTTTCCCCCTATTTTGGCAGCACTGACTGGTCAGTGCACTCCTCCTAAACGCTACTCTTCAGCACAGACACATACATGTTATACGGACCGTGAGACCTACAGACTAGGAGACACAGCATTAATTTTAATGTTCAACTTCTCCGGCTCCGTTCTTTTTTATTTTTTCCTGTAGTTCTCCACGGTCGTAGTTTTCTTTTAGCGTCGCAGACATCTGCGCCCTCATCCTCCATGGCTCGCCCACCAAGGTCGCCATTTATGCTTCTTTCATTAGGCACGTTTATTGGCCAAGGTCAGACCTCTCACCTTACAATATCGAACGATTATCTTACAAGCAACAATTATTTAAATCGAGATCTCTCTCGTAAATAACCCACAGCGTCACTCGCAAACACGATCACGAAGATTTGTAGAGGTTAAGACACAGCGATGACCTAATGCTTCGTTCCTCAGTAATATTTCATGACACTGAGTGTACTCTTACAAAGATCTCCGGAACCAAGGTCAGCTAATAATTATTTCAATAATAGATTAAAAGACACATAGATTGATATTTTTCGTCTGTTTACTGTCATAAAAATCACTGCAGAAATGGTTTGTTGTTAATTCATTTTAGGGGCTTGTGCAGTGTGAGCCTTCTCTATAGAACGGAACCTCGCAGGCACCGTGTGACAGCCAAGGGCACTGTGAATAGCCACCTGTCGAGCAAGGCACTAGCGCTAGCAGCAGCATAGCGCCCAACCAGTTCAACACATTTCCACTTTTAACGTATTTAATAATAATCATTGTGTATGTATGTCTGCCCCTTATTATTCCCGTTTCCAACGGGGTCGGGGATGAGACGTGATGGAATCATTTGTGGCTGATGGTTTTTACGGCCGGATGCCTTTCCTGACGCCAAACTCACGATAGGAGTTAATGAGATGAAATGAATGAAGATGAATGAAACTGGGCAAGGATGGAGAAGGAAGTGACCACGGCCTATTAGAAGGTACCGTCCCAACATTTCCCTAGAATTGAAAATTGGGAAACGACGGAAAACCGTTGCAAGGACGTCCGACGGTTGGTCTCGAGCCCACGTCTACTGAATTGTCGGAGAGCTTGGTCACATGGCCTAGCGTTGCGCGTTAGCGAGCGTAGTTACTGCTGTCGATATTTTTAATAATCATCATTACTTAGGCTACATGAATTACAGAGTAGTTGCTGGAAATGCTGTCCTTTATTTTCTAAAGACACATTGCACCAACGTAGGAAGTTTTTGTACACTCGCTAATATTTCGTATCAGTGCAGTTATTTCATCCTCGAGAGCCTCCAGAGTACGCGGATTGTTTCTGTATACATTTTGTTTGAGATTCCCCCACAAGTAAAAAGCACACGGCGCTGTAACGTACGATCACATTAACTGCAAGACTTCTTCTTGAGGAGATAAGTTTCCACTTGGAACATTCGATGTTTTGTTCTATACCGAACAATGTTCACGGGATACGAGATAGGCTATAGTACTTCACCACAAGTCTTATTTATCTCAATTAAAGTATCTTGTCAGATGGGAAATTAATCAATGCATTGACAGCGTCTGACTAATCGCACACCGCCCACCACACAGTCCTGGCGAGGTTCCGTTCTATAAAGAAGGCTCTCATTGTATTAGGGACAGGGAAGAGGCAGAATTAGATTATTAGATAATAATTCAAGAAATTTTAATTTTGATGATTGAATGTAATTTTTTGGCAATATTCATCAGTTTTTAACTTCTTAAACTCAATTCATAATTATAATGTTCCAATTCGTTTTTAAATTAATTATTTTGTGTAAGGATATCCATTTATTTATTTATTTATTTATTTATTTTTATTTTTTTATTTTTTACTCAGTCTTTAAATAGAATGGTTGGTTGGTTCTTCAGTTTAGGGGCTGCGACAACCCGGTCATGTAGCCCCGTGTACATTGGGTGTGTGTAGAATCTGTCTGAAAACCAGTGTTATTTGAGATGGCTGTATTAATGGGTGTTATTTGTAGAAATTCAGGTAAGGACTGCAGACGATGAATTTCAAGTCGTTTCCTACTTTTGCTACCAAATGCAACCGTCAACGACACCTAGCTGCAAACTTGGTTACTAGATCCCAACGCAACTGGCACCTGGTGGCTTACATTGGAACTTAATAGAGCGTTCATCAAATTTAACCTACAAATTTAGCTTCACACAATTGTAGTTAGTGGAAGGTTATTTTACATGCCATAAATCTATGACATGGGCCCGCCGGCTTTTCTTCCCCTCCGAAGCAGGCCTGATGAGAGGGACGGGGGGGGGGGGGGGGGGTCAGGCCCGGCGACCTAGGAGGATGGGCCCGATCAGGCATTGATTTATTATTCCTTTATGTGACTAGAATTGCCTACTGGCAATCATTTAGTAATGATGATGATGATAATTGTTGTTTTAAGGGGCCTAACATCTAGGTTATCGGCCCCTGATGGTTTGGGTGATCGTGAAGATGAAAATGAAAAGCGAACTTAAAACTAAAACTAACTACTAACCTACATACTAGAAGAAGAAATGGAAAACTAAAGGAGAATAAGGCAAATAAAGGACAGAAGGAAAAGAAATGCCCTCAACCCTCGGAGAAGGCGGATTGAGGGACTTGGAAGGAAGGAAGGCGAGCCATGAAAGGCATATAGGAAAGTGAAAGAGGAGAGGGTCCGCCCCAAAGGTAAGGGACAAAAGGGGAAAACGGACCCAGCTCAGGAATCCCTCGGGGTCGCCAACTCCCGAACTCACCAGCCGTGAGCCCCTGAGGGTGTAGCATTATCTAGGGTGCACCAAAAGTGGTGGGGCTACATACACCCTGCCTCCTTAAGGGCCTAGAGCACAAGGCAGGAGGTAAAAGGAAGAGAAAAAGAAGGCTGACCCCTCCCAGAAGGAGGGAATCAGAAAAGATGAGACAAGGGCCAATTAAGGCGGGAAATGAAGTGACTCCCTAGGCCTCGGATACCCTAATACCGTCGGGGTCGGAAGAGAACAAGAGTTGACCAAGTGAGGTCGACAGGAAAGAAGACAGAGAGGAGACCGGCACAAGTAAGTGGAAGCAATGCCGGACTCAGCTGGGGCCCCGTGGTTGCCAACCCACATCCCACTAGATGTGAGCCCCTGGGGGAAATCATTTAGTAAATGCAATGAACTGTCTGTGAGCAAAGTTACAAGGATTGAAAGACTTATTCCGTCAAGTGGACAATATTTTCCTTTACAAAGCCCTTGTGGGAAGAGCAACTGTCTCAAAGTGGTCAACTTAGGCGATGAGGCTTCGCTATATATTGTTCTCAGATTCTAAATTTAGCGCATTCGGCTTATGCACCAATCCTTCAAATAACTTTATCATCCCTTCACTTATTTCGCCAAGGCCACAAGAGCCTGGGCTGCCCTGGTGTGTTTGGTGCGTCACGTTGAGCTTAGATATTTAGAGGTGATAGTGCCTGAAATGAATATAATATTGTCTAGCTAGACGTATCGTATGCCATGCAGGCAAGTAAGTAAAATAAAAATTAAAGTAGCGTCCATATAGTAATTCACTTTATAGTTATTGTTGATTCAAGGGGCGGAACAGCGAGGCCATCGTTTTCTAGTAATTCACGTTCACACTATGTGAAAAATTATCATTGCTGGCTAAATATCTTGCGAAAGGGTGGGATGATTCTGTTGTCAAACGTAGATAGAAGAAATGCATGAAAAATTGTTCATCTTCTCGTATACTGAATTGAGAAAACAATGCTAACATTTGAATAAACTGTATGTTTAGGTGCAGTATAATTATTATTATTACTGGTTCATTCAATACAATCAACAATCTTAGGTACTTGGGTTCGTGCGCAAATCATTTCTGAGTAAGGGATTTATTGAAAACCTTCATTACTATTGGTACTAGAGTTGGAAAATGTATCCGAAGGCTGAAACTAAGGTAACATTCGAGTATTTTTCTGGACTGAGTGTTTAATTAACCAGGAGAAAAATGACAACTATTCTAGGGCACTGAACTTTGTTTTCCAATTCTTCTCATGGAACGTCAGTGGTACGGGCAGATGACCTAGCTGTTCCTCCCCTTAAAACAACAATAAGTAACGTCAGTGGTGTGCATGGCGATGGAGAAATTAATATATTGCATGTAGGCAACCACGCAGATTTTCCTAAGACCAAATATTTGAACTCTGCTTAATTTAGAAGAAAATTGAGATGAAGGTCTAGTATCACTCGGGTAATGAACCATTGTCGCTCAGTTGAGGATCGTTTGCATCAACTAATACTGTAGATATAATTCAGTATTGCTGACGCGTTAATTTTCCGGTTTGTTTCTGACGGCCCCCACGTTATTGAATAAAGTTGACTGCAAAGCAGTAGTTTTCACAAATATTAATGAAGTTAATTTCAAGATTCTCAAACAGCGAACAGAATCGAAAACCAAAAAACGTGCGAATTGTGTGAGACTGAAGGGGAGTCTAGTGGTTGTTGTATAACAAGAGAGGTGTATTGGCAACATTGTTGTAACTATTTGTCTTGGTGAGTAGAAACTTAGACCCTCTTAAAACCACCCACTGCTGGACGAAAAGCAGGCTATACACTGTGCTGTGCTATGGCCTCTGTGACATGATCAATCGCATGCCGTATTCTTAGTTGCCGACTGGGTAAGCGTTAGCCATCGCGACTATTACTGTAATTATTAGGGTTAAGAGTGGGGTAGGTGTCCCTGGATTTGAAATAAGGTACTATCCCGGCATTTGTCTGGAGGGAGTGTGAAAAACCACACTCAGGATAGCCACTGTCAGCACCGGGATTCGAACTACTGATCTGCAGACTTGCTGTAGACTCCCATCACGGTCATTAGTGAGCTACACCGTGGGGTTTTTCTTGAAGGTGCGAGAGCTTTTAGTTCAATATCGGAGAGTCTTTTCTATAGCCACTAAATTCAAATGGTCACCAAATTTCTACTTCAAAATATCACAAAACTAATCAACCAAATTGCCTATAACTCAATAATTTGTAGCCTACCTAATTTATGCAAAATTTTCCGGAGGAGGACCCCCGGACCCCACTCTGAGCTTGGTGATATTCCATCTCCCAGATCCCCTGTGTGTCCACTCCCCCATAATCTTGGCTTATATCCGCCCCTGATGGTCACCAGTCATAGATAGGGTTGGGGATTTTTAGGAGAACCTGGCTCTAGTTTTGCTTACTGTGAAGCAATATTCAATTGAAATCCACTGACTGCAAATTACAAAATATATGGTATTTCAAATTCACATCTTCTTCTTTTGTGAAAACAAATCACTGATCAGCTGCAATCTACTGATAGCACATAATAACTTAACTTACGTATGAGAACTGTATACCCGTGGCTAATTATGAAAATATATTTTGCTTTGTTTAATGTGCAAAGATGTGTGATCGCCGTTCAACCAAAACACTTACCAGTGTTTAGGCTTAATCCCAGGGTCGTGCCTCTTCAAGGGCACCAAATTGTAAGAATGTCAACATAAAAACACTATATGTAAAACGTGTTTTAAAACAAGTCTTGACTTTGTGTAAAAATCAGGTTTTCATTATGAATAGAGATTACGTCATATGTCGCAGAGCCCGTAGTACTGCACAGTGTACAGTATACACTTTCCACCTGTTTTAACATGCGTTCAGTGAGCTGAACTTCCTGTTGATTAATGTTTGGGTCGGAGAACGTCGTGGTTATCAGTTTTTTTCTACTTACTGTGCGTGTAGAACTCTGTCCGACAATCTATATCTGAAGTTAATAATACATTTTTTAATTAATTTGGGATAGAATTGGGGAGGAAGTGAATGCACGATGGTACAACTACAGCCTTTGGCTATAGGGTTAAAACGCTGAATCATGGAAAATTAGCTTAGAATGACTGACGGTGGAATTCGAACCCACCTGTTTCCGAGTTCATGGACAACAGCTTTTTTCAATGTGAATTTTTTTCCCAAGTTAAATACTGTAAAAGCGATGAAATAACGGTCCGGTAAATGCATTTTCTTTTCAAATTTGTGTTCGACAAACGAGCATATTGCTTTTATTAGTATCACTGAAGTTCTGAAAGTATTGATATCAAAAAGGATCTGCAGAACTTCAAATATGAACACTGTGCATGCTTACAGTGTTACCTCATCGGGGCAAATTTAGATCTGTCAATCGCCAAAACTAAACAGAATAGTGAATTTAATAAAAATTAATACGTAGTTTTCGATGGCTTTACTTTGATTTTTAATTTTGTTAATTGAAATTAATGCATTGGTACGCCCTTGTCTGGTATAAACATTGAATTTGCAAATAATTTATCGTGCATTCCTCCAGTTTCACTGTTGTAAATTTAACATACCAGCATTATTTATACTGATGGTAATTCACGCTCTGCTTGTGATCATAAATATCCTGGATTTAGTGGAATATATAATTGAAATATTATTATACAGTAGCCTATTTATTGCAGCCAAGGTCATATCAAGACATTTGAATTGAACGCCCGTAGGCTACCTAACAAGTTCAATTTCAAGTAGTTCCAACGTTGGCTACCAGACGCCGCTGTAACTCACACCCAGCGGCGAACGTTGGAACTTGAGAGCGTTTCTAACCAAATAGCCTAAAAATTTTGGGTACACACTACCAATTGAAGTGGTAGGTTATTTTACATGCCATAAATCTATTACATGGGCCCACCGGATTACATCCCCTCCGAATAAAGACATAATGAAGGATTTTAACGCTTTAAAAAATCCGACGACTTCGGCCGGGTTTAAACCCGCGATCTTGGGCATAGCAGTTCAGCATGCTACAATCATTATTATTATTGCTTGCTGGTTTTTTATGTTCTTTTAATTGATTTGGTGATAAACATTTTGTGCAAAAAAAGCGCAAAATCAGTTTGTGCAAATTTACGAGGATAATAATTTAAATTACAGAATTTGGTTATAGAGGGGGGCCCGGGAGATTCCAGCCCCAGGGCCCGTCGACGCTCTCCACGACCCTGCTCTGAAGGAGGGCATACTGAGGGATTTTTAACGATCTTAAAAATCGGACCACTTTGGCCAGGTTTGAACCCGTGATCTTCGGCATAAAAGCTCAGTATGCTACCAACTACGCCACCGAAGCCGCCTACATTTTACTTTTAAGAGTTATATCTGTTTCCATGAAACGACGAGTGTAACGACTTTTAACTGCATTTGTATGACAATGCGAAGTCTGTTGTTAATTTAATATTCCTTTCTTGACTCCCTATTTCCTTAATATGCCTCACGTACAATAAGATGCACATGCGTACAGTATTACCTTTTAAAGCTGAACAATGGGACAAAGGTGATCACCAGGCACGTGAAAGAGCCTCTTGTGATGAGGAAAAGTGAGAGATTCCCTGGCACAATAGGAGCTGCTTATCACACTATATCCCAGACAATACTGCGTCAAGAGGTCGCCAGTTAGAATACTCCACATCTAATTTGTAGCAATGTCGAAGTCAGTAAAATCTTAGTATCACGTGCCCAATAGACCTGTATGCATTGTGTAAGGGCTCACGCAGATTATGCTTTTCCATTCAGATGCTTGTCAACTAAAATCGTATTGTAACGTTAGGCATCAACTATGTTCGATCCCCGGCTCTGCTAAGAATTTAAATGTCTTGCTATTGTCTGGTATGGGGTCTCCCAGCCTCGTGATGCGAAATGGGAACCTGCCGGATGCTATGGCAGGAAGAGGACGGGTGGAGGAACTGGTCACCTTACCACACGCAAACTCCGGCTCAGGACGCCTGGATAGTGATTCCTTGACGAAGCCAAAGGCTGTAATTCAGGTCGCCTACGTCCCTGGAGAGGATATGGCACTCTAGGGGGTAAATAATTAATGGTAGGTCTACTCACACATTTACTTTATTATAATTATTATTATTTAGTCGATTTACCCTCTAGGCTGGTGGTTCCCACGGACTCAGCGAGGGAACTCACCACTACCACCTCTACGGGCAGTGTCCTGGAGCTTGGAACATATGGTCGGGATGGATACAACTGGGGAGGTGTGATCAGCACTTCGCCCAGGTGGCCTCACCTGCAAAGCGAACAGTGGCCTCATGAGGGATGGGAAGGGAGGGGAAGATTGGGATGGATAGGCTAGGAAGAGGGAAGGAGGCAGCTGTGGCCTTACAGTAGGGACCATCCCAGCACTTGCCCGAAGACGATGTGGGAAACCATGGAACACCACTTCGAGGATGGCTGAGATGGGAATCGAACCCCCTCTACTCATTTGGACCACCCGAGGCTGAGTAGACCCCGTTCCAGTCCTCATACCACTTTTTCACATTTCGTTGCAGAGCCGGGAATCGAACCCACGACCTCCGGGGCGGCAGCTAACCATGCTGACCGCTATGCTACGGAGGGACTCTACTCACGCATACAGAAATATATTAGAAATAGGAAATTCGCAGAAAGAATGTAATATATGTTATCAAGTACAGTACGTTTTTTTCTTTCTTATTTATGAATATTTTGATTCACCAGAGGACTTGAATGATTTTTTAAATCCTATGGACTCCGGCTTGAGGAAAGAATTCAAGATGAAAATCAATAAATGTAAAACAAAAATAATAGAACGCATCTGAAAGAAATCAGAAACCTCTATTGACGTCCAATTGTCAGGGGAAAAGCTAAAGGAAGCAGGAGTCTTCCGCTACTTAGGAAGCAAAATAACCAGTGACGGACGAAGCAAAGAAGATATAAAAAGTAGGTTGGCACAGGGAAGGAAAACATTTCTACAGAAAAGAAATCTGTTGACATCTGTAGATTTAGGCATTAGACAGTCATTTTTGAAAGCCTTTGTCTGGAGCGTGGCGCTCTATGGAAGTGAAACTTGGACTTCTGGTGCAGCAGAAAAGAGGAGCTTAGAAACGTTTGAAATGTGGAGTTACAGGAGAATGATGAAGATCAAATGGGTAGATAGAGTAAAGAATGAAGAAGAATTCAGACGAGTGGGCGAGGAT
This sequence comes from Meconema thalassinum, assembly GCA_946902985.2. Classification (NCBI taxonomy): domain Eukaryota; kingdom Metazoa; phylum Arthropoda; class Insecta; order Orthoptera; family Tettigoniidae; genus Meconema; species Meconema thalassinum. Next base: position 408,209,639 of record OX336392.1, read on the forward strand.
AGATGTTTCTGGTGACTGCCAATGAAGAGGAGGGATAGGTTGGTAGGACATATACTAATTGTAAGACACCCAGGAATAGCAAACTTAGTAATGGAAAGAAGGGTCGAGGACAAGAATTGTAGGGGTAGACCAAGTTTAGAATTTGTTAAACAGATTGCCACGGATGTAAGGTGTGCTATCTATGTAGAGATGAAATGATTAGCTCAGGACAGGGAGGCATGAAGAGCTACATCAAAGCAGTCAAAGGACTAAAGATCCAAGGAACAACAATGAAGTTTTGGAAACAAATAAATATATTTTTAAACTCCACCCTGCCTGGACCCCGCTAGAATAATGAACCTTGCGCAACTTCCCATGTACAGTTTACGCCACAGTATTTGACCGGTCAGCCCTGGTTGTGCAGTCATACAGAGGATAGTCGGTCATCCTCATGCATTTGCAATTGATTGCTTACGGCGCAACTGACAACTCACGTATCAATTGAACATGTCTGAGGATCACCGACTGTCCTCTGTACGACTGCGAGCAGCTTCGGTGGCGTAATTGGTAGCATGATGAGCTTCTATGCCCAAGATCGCGGGTTCAAACCCAGCCGAAGTCGTCGAATTTCTTAAGAGAGTTAAAATCCCTCAGTATGCCTTCCTTCGGAGGGGAACTAACTACAATTGTGTGAAGCTAAATTTGTAGATTAGATTTGATGAACGCTCTATTAAGTTCCAACGTTCCCCGCCAAGTGCCGGTTGCGGTGGCATCTAGTAGCTAAGTTCACAGCTAGGTGTAATTGAGGGTAGCATTTGGTAGCAAAAGTAGGAACTACTTGTAATTGATCGTCTGCAGTCCTTACCTGAATTTCAGATAACACACACTAATATAGTCATCACAATTAACCGGGGTTATCAGACAGATTCTACACACACCCAAAGTACACGGGACTACATGACCGCGTTGACGCAGTCCCTAAACTGAGGAACCAACCAACCATCTGTACGACTGCGCAGCCGAGGCTGACCGGCCAAAAACTGTGGCGTAAGCTGTATGAACCACATCGTACTTCTTTGCTGGGGTAACTAAGAGCTCCCACGACATTAATCCTTGCGCCAACTACAGTCCACGTTTCACTTCCATGCAGTGCCTTTCTCCAGACAAAGGCTTTTAAAAATGACTTTCTATTATATGTCAAGAGATTTTTTTTTCCTGTGTAAATGCCTTCCTTGCCCGCGCAAACCTATTTGTTATATCCTCTTTGCTTCGTCCGTCACTGGTTATTTTGCTTCCTAAGTAGCAGAAATCTCCTACCTCTTTCCAAAACGTTATTGAAATCTAAATTAGTATTTATGATTGGCGTTCCATAAATGATGATAAATTTCATTTTACAATGCTTGACTCTCATATTCTATAAAGGTGGCTACACACGTAACTGCAAGCTTGACAAGCATGCATGATCAATCAATCTTTTTGTGCGGAAATGCAAAATTTCCCTACGACACCACACGGTAAAAGTATGCTTGAACAAGCGCCTGTTGGCGCTCAAGGGCGGATCTAGGAGGGGGGAGGGGGCGACCGCCCAGGGCCCCGCGCCATGGATTTAGTTAGTTAGTTATTGTTGTTTTAAGGGGCGGAACTACGAGGTCATCTGCCCCTCTTAACACAGATTAAAGAATACAAATTTTGAATTGAATTTAAAATTTTGAGGTGGACATCTAAATTTAAAAAGACCAAAAATTTATAAAACAAAAACAAACAATTAAATAAAAAATAAAAATTATAAAAATCAACAAAAATTACGGAAAAAACAAAACATTATCTTTCAAAAACGAACAAGTCGTTGAGTCAATGTTCACTGGAAAATTTAGATTGCTGGCCCTAACCCACTCTCACTTATAAAGCGGATAACGCGATCAGCAGCCACCGCGTCATCGGCTAATATAAGTTTGAGTGTCGTCTGCAAACCAAGGTTTCTTCGTAAGTCAGCAAGATCCACACACTCGGTGAAAATGTGGGCCACGGTGAAAACGGCTCCACAGGTACAAAGTGGGGGGTCTTCCCTTCTCATTAGGTACGAGTGGGTGGATCTTGTATGACCTATCCTTAGCCTACACAAAATGACGGACTCTCTCCGGACCCGGAAGGAGCTCCGCCAAACGCGAGTAGTTTCCTTGATCGCTCTCAGTTTACTGGGCAGTGGGTCAGCTAGCCACTGACTCTCCCAAAAAGCCAGAACTTGTAGGCGTAACTGAGAGCGAATATCTCTAGCGGGTACCTCCATTGGTCGAGGTGGTAGTGATACCGCCTCTTTTGCAGCTTGATCTGCTAACTCATTTCCCGCAATTCCCATGTGGCTTGGAAGCCACAGAAAGGTGATTCGAGTGTCAGCGTGGCACAGCCCGGCTAGTAGGTCGTGGATTCACTGCACTAGGGGGTGTTGCGGGAAACATGTAGCAATTGACTGCAACGAACTCAAAGAGTCGGTACACACGAGAAAGTGGATTCGAGCATCCTGTAGTGCAAACTGCAGAGCTTCATAGATGGCAACGAGCTCCGCAGTAAACACACTACAGGCCTCAGGCAAAGAGATCTTGGTATTTGCACCATCAATAACGTAAGCACAACCCACCTTCTCGTCCACCTTCGAACCATCCGTGTATAGAATGCCAGCGTCCGGAAATTGGTGAACTATGCTGTGGAACTGCCTCCGGTAAACGGAGGCATCCGTGTTCACCTTAGGATCTCGGTGCAGATCTAACCGAATTTACGGACGCGGGACTTGCCACGGAGGCACCTCGCTAGGTGTCCGGATCATACAAGGACCTACAGCCACTCCTATTTCAGTACACGCGCTATCAAGTCTAATACCAACCGGCCGAGTGGTACGAGGCTGGTTGGCGTACCCCTGGTGGTATTGGGTACTGAAGAGAGCTTGATAGCTCGGGTGTTGCGGCATTTGACGCACATTGGCAGCATAAGTTGGCGTCTATAAATTAGAGGTGGAACACCCGATTCGGCGAGTAGGCTGGGTATCGGGCTGGTCCGGAAGGCACCGGTAGCCAGCCTAACCCTACTATGGTGGATACTGTCCAGCATTTTCAAGGTTGCCGGCCTTGCTGAAACGTATGCCGCAGAACCATAGTGTAGTCGGGACAGAACGAGGGCGTGTTACAGCCATAGCAGCACCGCACGGTCAGCCCCCCACGTAGTGCCACTAAGAAACCTGAGCATGTTCAGTTTCCTGAGACATGTCATTTTCAATTGCCGTATATGGTGCTGCCACGTTAACTTGCTGTCAAAATGGAGCCCCAGGAAGCGATAAGTGTCAACCACCGGCAACGCAGCATCCCTGAGATGTAGTTCAGGGTGTAAATGTAGCCTCCGTAGCCGACAAAAATGGACGACGGAGGTTTTCGCTGCTGAAAAACGAAAACCCCGGTCGTGAGCCCACCTGTCGACCCGGTTGATAGCTAGCTGCAATTGCCGTTCCACGACTGCCATATTCCAGAGCTGTAATGCATAGCTAAATCGTCTACATACAGCGATGGAACTACCGCGGACCCGGCGGCGGCAACAATGCCATTAATGGCAATCGCGAACAAGGTGACACTCAGCACTGAACCCTGAGGAACTCCATTTTCTTGGGTATAGTATTGCGATAATGTCCTACCGACCCTTACACGGAAGAGTCGGATGGACATGAAATTCGCAATGAAAGTCGGTAAGTTACCACGGAGTCCCCACTTGTGAAGGGTGGAATGGATCCCGTAGCGCCATGTGGTGTCGTAGGCTTTCTCGAGGTCAAAGAAAACCGTGACTAGGTGCTGTTTTCGGAAAAAAGCCTCCTGTATGGCGCTCTCAAGTCGCACCAGATGGTCAGTGGTGGACCTATGAGAGCGAAATCCACATTGGTACTCAGACAGGAGACCCTTATCCTCCAAGAACCACACCAGTCGACGGTTCACCATCTTTTCGAGCAGCTTGCATAGGCCATTTGTCAAACAAATGGGCCTATAGCTGCTTACAAACTTGGGATCCTTTCCAGCCTTAGGAATCGGTATCACGATCCCCTCTCGCCATTGAGATGGAAACTCCCCTCCAATCCATATACGATTGAAGAGGATCAACAGTTTTTTTATAATGGATTCGCACAGATGTTTTAACATTTGATTATGTATGTTATCCGGTCCAGGAGCCGTATCCCTGCACAGTGCAAGCGCACTGCGCAGTTCCCATTCAGAGAATGGTACATTATAGGACTCCGAAGCAGCAGTGGCAAAGGACAAGGGGTGAGTCTCTGCCTCCCGCTTCAGAGTCAGAAATGTAGGATCGTAACTCCCGGAGCAGGATACATCGGAGAAGTGCGAGCCAATGCTGTTGGCAATGGCGAGATGGTCCATGATTATGTCTCCATTGATGGACACTCCGGGTATCGACAGTGATGTCGGGAGTCCGGAGATCCGACGAAGCTTAGTCCACACTTGAGATGAAGGAGTATGCGCCGTCATGGACGACACATACTTTTCCCACGTCGTTTTCTTACTCTCCCGAATCAGATATCGGGCTCTAGCACGCATCCTTCTGAAGGTGATAAGGTTGGCCATAGTGTTTTGCCTCCGATAGCATTTGAAAGCACGTCGACGATCTTTAATGGCTGCTACAATCTCGGCTGTCCACCAAGGGACAAGCTTCCGGCGTGAGTTGCCGGATGAGGAAGGTATTGTTTCCTCAGCAGCAGCCAAAATACCATTCGTTATATGAATGGTATGATCGTCGACACTCCCAAAGGTATCTTCGGCAAACACCGCACGTGCTGTGAATGTTGGCCAATCAGCCCGACGGAGAAGCCATCGACTTGGTAACTCGATGGCTCTCTGGTTCGGAAGAGTAACGATAATTGGAAATTGGTCACTATTACAAAGGTCATCGTGCACACCCCACTGTAGCAGGGGAACCAGCGCACGACTGCACAGGGTAATATCGATACTTGAATAAGTACCGTGTGCAATAGAGAAGTGCGTAGGCTCCCCTGTGTTCAACAGACACAGGTCCAGCCGCCTGATGAGCCTCTCAAAATCTCTCCCATTCCCGCTAGTGGTAGCGGAGCCCCAGATGGTGTTGTGGGCATTAACATCTCCCAGAAGGAGGAAAGGAGGGGGGAGCTGAGAGACTAGATCCACCAGCTGGTCGTAATCCGGCTGAGAATCAGGCGGGATGTACACGTTACATACTGTTGCCATTACTGGCAACGAAGTACGAACTGCAACTGCCTCTAGCTGAGTACGCAACGGCACCTCTTCACTAAAGAGGCTAGAGTGGACGAGAGTGCAGACGCCACCAGCGGCCACAGCTCCGTCCACCCGGTCTTTAGAGAAGAGTTTGAAGTGACGCATTGTTGTCTCATGTCCAGGACGAAACCTGGATTCCTGAAGACAGACAATGGTTGCCGAAAACGAACATATTAATTGTCGTAACTCAGCGAGATGAACAGAATAGCTATTACAGTTCCATTGTAATAGTGCCATGGTGTGGACTTAAGTAGAAGTGGGTCTTCTACTTATGCTTGACCGTTTGCCACCCTTCCCCATCTCTAGTTGGAGATGATGGGGCAGGAGAGCACACCTCAATCTCCACATCTCCGTCCGAAGACGAAGAAAATGGAGCGGGCGCTCTCTTGGGTTGCGCGCGGTCGTCGTCGGACCTCACGAGTCTCGCTCTTGGGGAAGAGCGAGAGCGGTGTCGAGGGACTTTCTCCCGGTCCGAAGACTGGGTGTCTGTCCCCGACACGTCCCGAAGAGATTTCTTTTTGGATCGGCGCCGACGCGTGTTTGGGGAAGTAGATGGTCCCTTCCCCACAGACGCCGGGTCCTTATAAAACAAGCTCGCTCCTGCTGGCACCGCTCCACTGGTAGTGGTGGGAGCGGGATGGCCAGCAGATACGTGAGCAGCCTTGCCTTTAGGAGAGGAAGAGAAACGGCGCTGAACCGTTCCCCTCTCCTCCGCCGATCTATTTTCTTTTCTATAGGGGAGTTCCTCCATACGGACGGGCTTGGCTTCAGCAGGCTTCGCTCCCTTGGTGGTAGTGGGAGCGGAAAGGCCAGCAGAGACAGTAGCCACCCCGTCAGCAGGAGGGCGAGATAGACGGCGACGAATCGTCTCCCTCTTCTCCCCTATATTTTTCGTATTAGGTGGGCTGGAAGAAGGACCAGCCCTGGTCGGCAAAGTCTTCTTCCCCCCTTTAACTGGGGAAGACTTATTCGCCGACCGTTTCGGAGAAGAAGATGACTTCTTCTCCGATTGCGCCGGTTTAGATGGTATAACCGGCGCCTTCTTTTGCTGGGCCGAAGAAGGTTGTTGTACCTCCTTCGGGCTGACATTTTTCGCTGGTACAGCGAGGGGTGATTTTAATACTGCTGAAAATACGGGCGTCGAGGGTACTACACTCGGTAAAGATTCCCCGTGTGGGTGCGGGTTAGAATACACCCACGGTATGCCCTGCCTGTCGTAGGAGGCGACTAATAGGGCCGACATGGCCGAATAACTTGCCAGTTTTGATTTGTTCAGACCCCCTGTGGATGGGGAGGGCAGAATTCATCCACGGTATCCCCTGCCTGTCGTAAAAGGCGACTTAGAGGGGGCCTTATAAAGGTCAATTTTGGTTTTCTGGTCCCAGCTCTGGTTTGACCAATAGAAATAAACATGCGTGCTGTTAGGGGAAGGGCCACCAGCTTGGCCATCTGGCCAGAAAGCCTAGACGGTATGCCCCATCCCGTCAGGTGGGTGCGCCATGTACCCTACAGTAGTATCCGCCTTACAACGAAGGTCCCTGCATGGCCGAATACTGGAGCTGAATAAATCCTGTGCATGCCGAGGGGGAAGTGCCTGTTTGAGGCACTGGGACCCCGGGCAATATCTGCTATGCCAGGTAGGTATTGCCTTGGCTGGGTGGCGCCCACAGTGATAGCCCCCGTTCGGAGTGGGCAGTATTCGGGGAGGATTTCGTCCGGGATGCGTAGTAAACGATCACGGACACCTGTACAGGGTGGCACCCTTAAAAAGCCGTCTCTGGAGTGTAGACCGAATCCCAAGGTGTATACGCCTTGGGATGAGGCATTTAATAAGAAGTTCCCTGTTGACAGGTCTCCTCGCTACCTGGTAGCTACCAGGACAGACGGGGGAGATTTTAAACAGGTAAAATCGATCCTATTTTCAGAGGAAATCGAGGGGAAATATCGCGACCTTAACGGGATTTCCAAGCTCCGGAACGGGCAGCTCCTGCTGCATACCGTTGACCGGCAGCAAACCGAAGCGTTGCTGGAATGCACGCATTTCGGCGAAATTCCCGTTAAGGTTGAGAAGCACGATACGCTAAATGAGGTCCGTGGAGTTATATTCCATCGCGACCTCATTTTAAACAGCGACGCGGAATTGATGCGGGATCTGGGGAAGCGAGGCGTCACCAGGATTAGGCGCATCACCCGGAAAATTGGAAATGATAGCGTCGATACTGGCGCTTTCATTCTTCATTTTGAGGGTGATGTAGTGCCTAGGCAGGTGAAGGTCACGTCGTACCATTGCGACGTTAGACCGTACATCCCTCCACCTATGCGCTGCTACAATTGCCAGAAATTCGGTCATGTTTCTGCCAGGTGCACTGCCAAGGCGGTGTGTAGAGAGTGTGGCAAGGGGACACATGACGGTGTGGGGTGTACGCCTCCCCCGACGTGTCCTAACTGCCAAGGAAGTCACTCTCCGCGGTCGAAGCAGTGCCCTGAGTTCTGCAAGGAAGCCAAGATCCAAGAAATCAGAACATTGGATCGGCTTTCATATCACAACGCTCGAAAGAGATACCGTGATATGACTGCACCCGAATTTCCGGTATCTTTCGCGGCTAAGGTGACGCCACCTATCACCCCTGCCACTTTCGTTCCCCGTGCTGTACCCTCGACGACGAACTTCTCTGAGATCGTAAAGTCTCCCCTCGCTGTCCAAGCGAGACCTGTCAGCCCGAAGAAGGTTAAACAACCTTCTTCGGCCATTGTGAAAAAGGCGCCGGTTATACCATCTAAACCGGCGCAATCGGAGAAGAAGTCATCTTCCTCTCCGAAACGGTCGGAGAAGAAGTCTTCCCCTGCCAACGAGGCAAAGAAGACTTCTGCGACCGGGGCTGGATCGTCATCCAGCCCATCTGATAAGACAAAGATAGTGGAGAAGAGGGAGACGGTTCGTCGCCGTCTCTCTCGCCCTCCTGCTGACGGGGTGGCTACTGTCTCTGCTGGCCTTTCCGCTCCCACTACCACCAAGGGAGTGAAGCCTGCTGAAGCCAAGCCCGTCCGTATGGAGGAACTCCCCTATAGAAAAGAAAATAGATCGGCGGAGGAGAGGGGAGCGGTTCAGCGCCGTTTCTCTTCCTCTCCTAAAGGCAGGGCTGCTCACGTATCTGCTAGCCATCCCGCTCCCACCACTACCAGTGGAGCGGTGCCAGCAGGAGCGACCTTGTTTTATAAGGACCCGGCGTCTGTGGGGAAGGGACCATCTACTTCCCCAAACACACGTCGGCGCCGATCCAAGAAGAAGTCTCTTCGGGGCGTGTCGGGGACAGACACCCAGTCTTCGGACCGGGAGAAAGTCCCTCGACACCGCTCTCGCTCTTCCCCAAGGGCGAGACCCGTGAGGTCCGACGACGACCGTGCGCAACCCAAGAGAGCGCCCGCTCCATTTTCTTCGTCTTCGGACGGAGATGTGGAGATTGAGGTGTGCTCTCCTGCCCCATCATCTCCAACTAGAGATGGGGAAGGGTGGCAAACGGTCAAGCATAAGTAGAAGACCCACTTCTACTTAAGTCCACACCATGGCACTATTACAATGGAACTGTAATAGCTATTCTGTTCATCTCGCTGAGTTACGACAATTAATATCTTCGTTTTCGGCAACCATTGTCTGTCTTCAGGAATCCAGGTTTCGTCCTGGACATGAGACAACAATGCGTCACTTCAAACTCTTCTCTAAAGACCGGATGGACGGAGCTGTGGCCGCTGGTGGCGTCTGCACTCTCGTCCACTCTAGCCTCTTTAGTGAAGAGGTGCCGTTGCGTACTCAGTTAGAGGCAGTTGCAGTTCGTACTTCGTTGCCAGTAATGGCAACAGTATGTAACGTGTACATCCCACCTGATTCTCAGCCGGATTACGACCAGCTGGTGGATCTAGTCTCTCAGCTCCCCCCTCCTTTTCTCCTTCTGGGAGATGTTAATGCCCACAACACCATCTGGGGCTCCGCTACCACTAGCGGTAAAGGGAGAGATTTTGAGAGGCTGATCAGGCGGCTGGACCTGTGTCTGTTGAACACAGGGGAGCCTACGCACTTCTCTATTGCACACGGTACTTATTCAAGTATCGATATTACCCTGTGCAGTCGTGCGCTGGTCCCCCTGCTACAGTGGGGTGTACACGATGACCTTTGTAATAGTGACCATTTTCCAATTATCGTTACTCTTCCGAACCAGAGAGCCATCGAGTTACCAAGTCGATGGCTTCTCCGTCGGGCTGATTGGCCAACTTTCACGGCACGTGCGGTGTTTGCCGAAGATACCTTTGAGAGTGTCGACGATCATACCATTCACATAACGAATGGTATTTTGACTGCTGCTGAGGAAACAATACCTTCCTCATCCGGCAACTCACGCCGGAAGCTTGTCCCTTGGTGGACAGCCGAGATTGCAGCAGCCATTAAAGATCGTCGACGTGCTTTCAAATGCTATCGGAGGCAAAACACTATGGCCAACCTTATCACCTTCAGAAGGATGCGTGCTAGAGCCCGATATCTGATTCGGGAGAGTAAGAAAACGACGTGGGAAAAGTATGTGTCGTCCATGACGGCGCATACTCCTTCATCTCAAGTGTGGACTAAGCTTCGTCGGATCTCCGGACTCCCGACATCACTATCGATACCCGGAGTGTCCATCAATGGGGACATCATCACGGACCATCTCGCCATTGCCAACAGCATTGGCTCGCACTTCTCCGATGTATCCTGCTCCGGGAGTTACGATCCTACATTTCTGACTCTGAAGCGGGAGGCAGAGACTCACCCCTTGTCCTTTGCCACTGCTGCTTCGGAGTCCTATAATGTACCATTCTCTGAATGGGAACTGCGCAGTGCGCTTGCACTGTGCAGGGATACGGCTCCTGGACCGGATAACATACATAATCAAATGTTAAAACATCTGTGCGAATCCAGTATGAAAGAACTGTTGATCCTCTTCAATCGTATATGGATTGAAGGGGAGTTTCCATCTCAATGGCGAGAGGGGATCGTGATACCGATTCCTAAGGCTGGAAAGGATCCCAAGTTTGTAAGCAGCTATAGGCCCATTTGTTTGACAAATGGCCTATGTAAGCTGCTCGAAAAGATGGTGAACCGTCGACTGGTGTGGTTCTTGGAGGATAAAGGTCTCCTGTCTGAGTACCAATGTGGATTTCGCTCTCATAGGTCCACCACTGACCATCTGGTGCGACTTGAGAGCGCCATACAGGAGGCTTTTTTCCGGAAGCAGCACCTAGTCACGGTTTTCTTTGACCTCGAGAAAGCCTACGACACCACATGGCGCTACGGGATCCTTTCCACCCTTCACAAGTGGGGACTCCGTGGTAACTTACCGACTTTCATTGCGAATTTCATGCCCGTCCGACTCTTCCGTGTAAGGGTCGGTAGGACATTATCGCAGTACTATACCCAAGAAAATGGAGTTCCTCAGGGTTCAGTGCTGAGTGTCACCTTGTTCGCGATTGCCATTAATGGCATTGTTGCCGCCGCCGGGTCCGCGGTAGTTCCATCGCTGTATGTAGACGATTTAGCTCTGCATTACAGCTCTGGAAGTATGGCAGTCGTGGAACGGCAATTGCAGCTAGCCATCAACCGGGTCGACAGGTGGGCTCACGACCGGGGTTTTCGTTTTTCAGCAGCGAAAACCTCCGTCGTCCATTTTTGTCGGCTACGGAGGCTACATTTACACCCTGAACTACATCTCAGGGATGCTGCGTTGCCGGTGGTTGACACTTATCGCTTCCTGGGGCTCCATTTTGACAGCAAGTTAACGTGGCAGCACCATATACGGCAATTGAAAATGACATGTCTCAGGAAACTGAACATGCTCAGGTTTCTTAGTGGCACTACGTGGGGGGCTGACCGTGCGGTGCTGCTACGGTTCTACCAAGCCCTCGTCCTGTCCCGGCTAGACTATGGTTCTGCGGCATACGGTTCAGCAAGGCCGGCAACCTTGAAAATGCTGGACAGTATCCACCATAGTGGCGTTAGACTGGCTACCGGTGCCTTCCGGACCAGCCCGATACCCAGCCTACTCGTCGAATCGGGTGTTCCACCTTTAAATTATAGACGCCAACATATGCTGTTAGCATATGCTGCCAATGTGCGTCAAATGCCGCAACACCCGACCTATCAAGCTCTCTTCGGTACCCAAAACCACCAGGGGTACGCCAACCGGCCTCGTGCCACTCGGCCGGTTGGTATTAGACTTGATAGCTCGTGTACCGAAATAGGAGTGGCTGTAGGTCCCTGTATGATCCGGACATCTAGCGAGGTGCCTCCGTGGCAAGTCCCGCGTCCGGAAATTCGGTTAGATCTGCACCGAGGTCCTAAGGTGAACACGGATGCCTCCGTTTACCGGAGGCAGTTCCACAGCATAGTTCACCAATTTCCGGACGCTGGCATTCTATACACGGATGGTTCGAAGGTGGACGAGAAGGTGGGTTGTGCTTACGTTATTGATGGTGCAAATACCAAGATCTCTTTGCCTGAGGCCTGTAGTGTGTTTACTGCGGAGCTCGTTGCCATCTATGAAGCTCTGCAGTTTGCACTACAGGATGCACGAATCCACTTTCTCGTGTGTACCGACTCTTTGAGTTCGTTGCAGTCAATTGCTACATGTTTCCCGCAACACCCCCTAGTGCAGCGAATCCACGACCTACTAGCCGGGCTGTGCCACGCTGACACTCGAATCACCTTTCTGTGGCTTCCAAGCCACATGGGAATTGCGGGAAATGAGTTAGCGGATCAAGCTGCAAAAGAGGCGGTATCACTACCACCTCGACCAATGGAGGTACCCGCTAGAGATATTCGCTCTCAGTTACGCCTACAAGTTCTGGATTTTTGGGAGAGTCAGTGGCTAGCTGACCCACTGCCCAGTAAACTGAGAGCGATCAAGGGAACTACTCGCGTTTGGCGGAGCTCCTTCCGGGCCCGGAGAGAGTCCGTCATTTTGTGTAGGCTAAGGATAGGTCATACAAGATCCACCCACTCGTACCTAATGAGAAGGGAAGACCCCCCACTTTGTACCTGTGGAGCCGTTTTCACCGTGGCCCACATTTTCACCGAGTGTGTGGATCTTGCTGACTTACGAAGAAACCTTGGTTTGCAGACGACACTCAAACTTATATTAGCCGATGACGCGGTGGCTGCTGATCGCGTTATCCGCTTTATAAGTGAGAGTGGGTTAGGGCCAGCAATCTAAATTTTCCAGTGAACTTTGACTCAACGACTTGTTCGTTTTTGAATGATAATGTATTGTTTTTTCCGTAATTTTTGTTTATGTTTATATTTTTATTTATTTAATTGTTTGTTTTTGTTTTATTAATTTTTGGTCTTTTTAAATTTAGATGTCCACCTCAAAATTTTAAATTCAATTCAAAATTTGTATTCTTTAATCTGTGTTAAGAGGGGCAGATGACCTCGTAGTTCCGCCCCTTAAAACAACAATAACTAACTAACTAACTCGGTAAAGATGCGGCAGGGGTGAATGAGGGCGTCGTTGCAGCTGCAAACGATACCCGAAATTCAGGGGCATTCATATCACGGTACCTCTTGCGAGCGTCGTGATATGAAAGCCTATCAAGAGTTCTTATTTCTTGAATTTTTGCTTCCTTACAGAACTCAGGGCACTGCTTCGATCGTGGAGAGTGGCTTCCTTGGCAGTTAGGACAAATCGGGGGAGGCGTACACCTCTCACCCTCATGTGTCCCCTTGCCACACTCTCTACACACGGCCTTGGCAGTGCACCTGGCGGAAACATGCCCGAATCTCTGGCATTGATAGCAGCGCATAGGTGGAGGGATGTACGGTCGAACATCGCAGTGGTACGATGTGACCTTCACCTGCTTAGGTACTACATCACCCTCAAAATGGAGAATAAAAGCGCCGGTATCGACGCTGTTCTCCCCAATCTTTCGGGTGATGCGCCTAATCTTGGTGACGCCTCTCTTCCCCAGATCCCGCAACAATTCCGCATCGCTATTTAAAATGAGGTCACGATGGAAAATAACTCCTCGGACCTCATTCAGCGTTTCGTGTTTTGAGACCTTAACGGGAATTTCGCCGAATTGCGTGCATTCCAGCAACGCTTCGGTTTGCTTCCGATCAACGGTGTGCAGCAGCAGCTGACCGTTCCGGAGCTTGGAAATCCCGCTTAGGTCCCCAAATTTCCCCTCGATTTCCTCAGAAAAAATTATTGATTTTACTAGTTTAAAATCACCCCCGTCAGTCCTCGTAGCTACCAGGTAGCGAGGAGACTTATCAGCGGGGAATCTTCTATTAAAGGCTTCATCCCAAGGCGTATACACCTTGGGATTAGCTCGACACTCAAGAGACGGCTTTTTAAGGGTGCCACCCTGTACAGGTGTCCGTGATCGCTTTGATGGCATCCCGGACGAAATCCTCCCCGAATACTGCCCACTCCGAACGGGGGCTATCACTGTGGGCGCCACCCAGCCAAGGCAATACCTACCTGGCATAGCAGATATTGCCCGGGGTCCCAGTGCCTCGAACAGGCACTTCCCCCTCGACATGCACAGGATTTATTCAGCTCCAGTATTCGGCCATGCAGGGACCTTCGTTGTAAGGCGGATACTACTGTAGGGTACATGGCGCACCCACCTGACGGGATGGGGCATACCGTCTAGGCTTTCTGGCCAGATGGCCAAGCTGGTGGCCCTTCCCCTAACAGCACGCATGTTTATTTCTATTGGTCAAACCAGAGCTGGGACCAGAAAACCAAAATTGACCTTTATAAGGCCCCCTCTAAGTCGCCTTTTACGACAGGCAGGGGATACCGTGGATGAATTCTGCCCTCCCCATCCACAGGGGGTCTGAACAAATCAAAACTGGCAAGTTATTCGGCCATGTCGGCCCTATTAGTCGCCTCCTACGACAGGCAGGGCATACCGTGGGTGTATTCTAACCCGCACCCACACGGGGGCGCCATGGATTTTTTAAATGTAATGAATTAATTAATTAATTATACTTTTCAAACTAATTTATAATTCATATTCCTTCTTTCATTGCAGTTATGACCTCCCGTGGCCGTTTAGCAAGTTTAGATTTCAGTGAAATAATAGAAGACTTCAGCCGGGAAAAAAGTCGCAAAGTAATCTTATTATATTATACGCTAAGGCTAAGGTGTAAGTATCACAAATCTCAAGCTCCTAAACCAGAAGGAGTTAGAAGGTGTGGTTTGTACCAGAATCTGACAAATTGTCTCAATAGTACAGGAAAAATCTTGCATTTCTTCAAAAGTCAACGGAAATATATTTATTTGTTTATATAGTGTTTTTAAAAGCCTCCGTGGCTTAGGCGGCAGCACGCCGGCCTCTCACCGCTGGGTCCGTGGTTCAAATCCCGGTCACTCCATGTGAGATCTGTGCTGGACAAAACGGAGGCAGACAGGTTTTTCTCCGGGTACTCCGGTTTTCCCTGTCAAAATTTCATTCCAGCAACACTCTCCACTATCATTTCATCTCGTCTGTCATTCATTTAAACATTGCCCCCAGAGGAGTGCGTCAGGCCTCGGCAGCCGGCACAGTTCATATCCTCGCCGCTAGATGGGGGTTTCATTCATTCCATTCCTGACCCGGTCGGAGACTGGAAGCAGGCTGTGGATTTTCATTTTTCATATAGTGTTTTTAAACAAATAAACAAGACGATAGCCCCTGCGAGAACTCTGTCGCCTACAGCCCGCATAGTACTAGAGTCGGGCGGGTAGTCTGTAAACATGGGGCGCCGACAACCCATTATGCGAGAGTTCTCGCACGGGTCTGCTAGTATTTTAATATTTCATAGTTTACATAATCTTCTTCAGGGGAATTCAAGGTTTCTTTTATATTATTAAAAAAATGTACTGTAGTGTATTCAGAATATTGTAACTATTCTTTATTTTATTATTATTACCAAACTAATTTCCATTTGATTTGATTTTTTTAAATTTCCTATTGTTGTGGGGCCCACCTTATCATATCGCCCAGGGCCCCGCAAGGCCTGGATCTGCTACTGTTGGCGCTTGCACTATGACGAGCTTGGACGACGATGCTCTCTCTTTGGCTGCTGTTTACCTTGTCTACAAGAGGAAAACGCGAAAGAGGAAGAGTGATGTGTGCTGCAAAGAGTGGTTATTGAAGAGAAATACCTATTCCCACGTTAATTTGCTAAGTCAATTGAAGATATATGCCCGTGATTGGCATAATTATATGACAATGAATGAAGAAACTTATCTGAACCTCGTGTCTCTCATAACACCTTTAATTAAAATGAAGAATTCGATCACGGGCGAATATGTTCACATTCCATGTCTGTGGGAAGCCAAGACTTTCCTAGCGCGAGGCACAGTGTTGCCAACTTTACACCGAAGTCGATGAGAGGAAACAGCGAAACTGGACAGAACTGTGTGCAACACTGGACACCTGACACCTGCGTGACACGTGAGCTGGCCGCCAGGGCGGGACATTGGAGTTCACGTTGAGTGATAGAGGAAGTATGGTATTTGTTAAGAACCGTCAGCTATAGCGAACAATGGTTATTGACGGTTGACCTTCTTCAGATCACTAGACATGGTCCAAATGATGTTACCCCCTGTAGAGCTCACTCACAACTGACGTTTGCTTGCACAAGCTGGCACATCCGTGGTACACACGCTCCAGTTTGCTTGGGCAAACGCGGATTGTACAAGCTTGCATGATTTCAATTCAATCCATCTTCAAGCTGCTTGTACAATTAAAATGCTTGCGCAGAATTATCCTATAAACGCTAAAGCCGGCTTGCACAACAAGATTGATCATGCATGCTTGTCAAGCTTGCAGTTACGTGTGTAGCCACCTTACGTTCACAAGCGACGATTGCTTGACCTAAATCACTATGTGGATTTGGTAAATCGAGATGCCACTAGCCAAGCATTTGCATCACATATAGTTCTCACACTTTCCTCGTTAACAAGCGGCTCGTATTTGAAATCTAGCTGGGTGGATATGTTTACATTCCATGTCTGCTGGGAGCCAAGGCTTTCACAGCTCGTGGCACAGTGTTGTCAACTCTCCACCGTGGCCATTAAGAGCAAGTGGTGAGACTGGACAGAACTGCGTGCAAGTGTGCAACAATGGCGACCTGACACGCGAGCAGGTCCCCAGGACTAGACACTGGACTCCACGTGGAGAGATAGAGGAAGCATGCTATTGGTCAGCAGCAAACAATGGTTATTGTCGGCGCGTGCTTCAGAGGTGTGAAATTCATTAGAGTCACGGCCAGTTTTTCAAAATTTCATTTATACTTTTCATGATTTAATGCACTAAATATATTTACAAGGCGCTGAAGTTATTTGAAATATTTAACCATTTGTCTTAATTACATTTTATTTTAAGAAATTTATAGTAAAATTATTTTATAGAATTTCCATTAAAAGAGGGTCCTCGTTAATGAAAAATTCCACACGTTTGGTTTTGATTACTATATTCTACTTTTCATGTGAATTTAGAGCTGAGGAATTCCAAGTCTTTCATATTGATCATCCGCTCTTATTTATTGATGTGTAACATCTTTCCACTCGGTTGCTGGATATGTTTGTGGGAGTGATTTTGAAAAATGGGACGAAAGTGGATCGGACGGAAGTGTGTAAGACGCACTGCCAGTTGGATCGCATCCCTCCTGGCTGCTTTATCAGCCAGAAGGGATGTGATCCAGCTGGCCGTTGTAACATGTGGAATGTTTATTACATAGGCTACGGATTACTTTGTAACAGCAGAGTATCAAGAAGGCAGTGCGAGAGTTGAAATATCAAGTAGGCAGTGAAGAAAAAAAAGGCAGTCTCTGTTAACGTAACTTAGGGTGGAATTCAGAGACATTTCTTGAGGACACCTTGAGGAGACCTTGGGCTTGAGGAAGCCTTAAGGAAGCCATTTGCATTCAGTGAGCTTCCTTGAGGCTTGCTTGAGGAAGCCATTTGAAGGCTCCCTTGAGCCTTCCTTAAGGATACCTCAAGCCTTCCTTAAGGAGACCTCAAGGCTTCCTTGAGCAGAAATACTATTCAGAGACATATCTTGAGGAAGCCTTGGGCTCAAGGACTCCTTCGCGACTGCGCACGACTTGCCGTGTGCTAAGGTAGGGGACAAGCTACCTTAAGGAATCCTTATCACAAGAAAAATGGCGTATTCTTGGCGGACGACGACTATCTTGATTATACTAAAGCATTATTTGAAGACGAATACGTACGAAGACGATATATAAGAGATTTCTAGAATCCATAGAAAATATTTTCTGAGCTGCCGTTTTTCAAAACATGTGACAAACGTGATTTTGCCTTTAGTTCAGTTTGAAAGCAGAAGATGACTTCCACTTTCTCCAATATTACAGATTTTAGTTATTAGTCTACGGTTTTATGCCACGATAAACTTTCAGGTATCGGTAATAGGGACATTCGAAATAAAACCAAATAGCGGTACGATAAGTACGGTGCCTAATTAAGGTACGGTAAAAGTCCCCATACTTTTGTTGGTTAGGTACGGTACTACAGTGTAGGTTAGTTTTTTTTTAAGTGTAGCCTATTATTTGTTTATTTCAAGATATTAATATTTATCAGCCACAATAATTTAGCTCCCGTCCGTTTGTATTTTCCACAGGAAAAGAGCCGTAATTTATATCATAGGCCTACCGGTACCGTATCGTATCAGACTGATACGTAGGCCTAGGTGTTTATTATTAATTAGGTTATACATAAGTTACATGATTAGCCTGTTAGCTTATTTTGATGCAAGACTTTCATACCTCCAGTACTGATACACGGCCCTAAATAACCTACAATACCGGTAATGTAAAGTAGCCTAATAGCCCTTAGGAATACGTACGCAAGAAACACGCATTAGATGACATCTCGTAATAATCCGGTTTCCTGGCCTCAATACTGGGTTAAAAGTGATTAGATACATACATGCACACTACTGATAGGTCTATAATACGCAATCTGCTGCACAAGGCTGATTACCAAGACCCTACAATTTTGCTTCTGACTGCATTAATTGGAGACACATCCCAGACAATAAATGGAGAGTACCAGTCTTTGAATTTCCTGTGAAAAATGAGTGTCTTAATAGCCTAGGTGAAAGTCATGAAACAGGCTGTTACTATTTCATTCAGGACTTTGAACATCATGGTCATCAACCCCATGTACTTACCGGTAGGCTATGTGGATAATCTGTTTGATATCGAATGGGTTATTGTGTGTCTGTGTATTTGTAATTGATGATAAGAGTTAAGGAGAAGGTGGCTATGGTCTTATAGGAACCATGCCAGTATTTCCCTGGAATTGAATTGGAGAATCGCAGAAAACCACTTCTAAGATGGCTTACATGGGGATCGAACCCATCTCTTCTGTTCTTCCTCATAAGGCGCGAGTACCTTGTTTCAACCCACAGTCGAGAATTAGAAAGCCTTAGAAACTAGGTTCTGACCAAGTACATACCCCAAGATGTTCCAATTCATCTATACATTAAAATAGTATAACAGATGTTTTAGGCTAATCCGAAGGCCATGTTTCATATACCATAGGTCAATGGATCAATAACCTGCTCGGGTCCAAGCTCTGTGAACTTGTGGGGTGAGGGGAAAGAGCAGGGAAGGGTCAGGCGACAAGAGAAGGGTCTGTCAACAGCCCGCCGTGATATCTGGTATTCATTTCTATTCCAATACTGCTGACATAGGGCCGTAGCTCAAACCACTGTGGTATTACGAATGAGTGAGTGAGTCACCGACCAATGAATTTGGTACTGTACTATGCACAGACCGAGAAACCTCATCACTCGTCAACACCACATCTCATAGTCCGCGATGCACATTCATCTCAGGTTCACGCAGCTTAGACCCGAGCAGTAGTTCAATGGGATATTTTTCTGGGGAAGATGACTTCAGTGCTCCACCAAAAAAGCTAGCCTATTTTACAGACTAGTTACATAAAACTTCCAGTTGATAATATACATTATCTGAGAAAATGAATGGGGACTCATCTTCCTTACCACAAAAATATAACTTTCTGATAGATGACACAATAAAATTTTATTGACCATGTGTAGGCTATGCATACCAAAATGAAACCGTGTCATTAAACTCTGAATCGTACAAAAACAATACTGTAACTAGGCTCTCATCCTCTTTCTTTTTTGACTATATGTGGTGACCTTCGCGGAGTAAGCCTATCTAGCGCATGAAAGGCTGTCTTATATCCGAGCATTTGGCAAAGCAACTTCGAACGTACAGTATGTAAGAATCCTGAACTCTCAGGAAAAATATGATAGGAGGCAGAGGAAATTCTAACAAATGGGGGCATTCAACAAATCAGAAGGTGCAACGACTGTACCCACATACCTATCAAGAGCCACGGTGGACCAATGGCAGAAGTCTATAGAAACAATAAAGGTTCCTTTTCTCTAAACATTGAGCTCATGATTCGAGAATATTCAAAACAGCTTCATCAAGTTAAGATTCAATGAATGTCCAAGTAGGTCTTAGGATTCTGGGGAGCATACATCAATTAGATGCTTAGGGGAAATGAACCTTTTAGAAATTCTATGTCTAAACGTACAAAACTCAGGACGAAGCAAAACTAATACACACATCAAAAAAAGTTTTGCATCACCTCGGTTCCAAGAGTTCCGGAACCGTTAAATACAAAGGGAATAGAGATCAACACAAACAACATTTCAGCTCGTTTTATTGCTCATGAGACCCACACATTGCATGTTGTACCATCATACAGCTAGACTTTCAGCATTTGTGGTCCAGATTGCAGTACACACCACTACCTCTAATACCCAGTAGCACGTCCTCTTGCATTGATGCATGCCTGTATTCGCCGTGGCATACTATCCACTAGTTCATCAAGACACTGTTGGTCCAAATTGTCCCACTCCTCAACGACAATTCGGCGTAAATCTCTCAGAGTGGTTGGTGGGTCAAGACGTCCATAAACAGCCCTTTTCAACATATCCCAGGCATGTTCGATAGGGTTCATGTCTGGCGAACATGCTGGCCACTGTAGTCGAGCGATGTCGTTATCTTGAAGGAACGCATTCACAAGATGTGCACGATGAGGTCAAGAATTGTCGTCCATGAAGACAAATGCCTCTCCAATATTCTGCCGATATGGTTGCACTATGGGTCGGAGGATGTCATTCAGGTATCGTAAAGCCGTTTCGGAGCCTTCCATGACCACCAGTGGCGTACGTCGGCCCCACATAATGCCACCCCAAAACATCAGGGAACCACCACCTTGCTGCACTCGCTGGACAGTGTGTCTAAGACGTTCAGCCTGACCAGGGTGCCTCCAAACACGTCTCCGACGATTGTCTGGTTGAAGGCATATGCGACACTCATCGGTGAAGAGAACGTGATGCCAATTCCGTGGGGTCCATTCAGCATGTTGTTGGGCCCATCTGTACCGCGCTGCATGGTGTCGGGGTTGCAAAGCTGGACCTCGCCATGGACGTCGGGAGTGAAGTTGCGCATCATGCAGCCTATTGCGCACAGTTTGAGTTGAAACACGACGTCCTGTGGCTGAACGAAACGCATTATTCAACATGGTGGCATTGCTGTCAGGGTTCCTCCGAGCGGCAATCCGTAAGTAGCGGTCATCCACTACAGTAGTAGCCCTTGGGCGGCCTGAGCGAGGCCTGTCATCGACAGTTCCTGTATCTCTGTACTTCCTCCATGTCCGAACAACATCGCTTTGGTTCACTCTGAGACGCCTGGAAACTTCCCTTGTTGAGAGCCCTTCTTGACACAAAGTAACAATGCGGACGCGATCGAACTGCGGTATTGACCTTCTAGGCATGGTAGAACTACAGACAACATGAGCAGCGTACCTTCGTCCTGGTGGAATGACTGGAACTGATCGGCTGTCGTACCCCCTCCGTCTAATAGGCCCTGCTCATGCATGGTTGTTTACATCTTTGAGCAGTTTTAGTGACATCTATGAACAGTCAAAGGGACTGTATCTTGGATACAATATACACAGTCAACGTCTATATGCCGGAGATCTGGGAACCGAGGTGATGCAAAACTTTTTTTGATGTGTGTACTTTGGGATACTAAACTTTAACTCACTACTCAAGTTTGGTGAGCACAAAGAACTGACGACGATGATACAAGTGGAAAAGGGTATGCTGCACCCTTTTAGGGATTTCGAAAAGATGTAAGGTTTCGGACACAGGGATTGAATCTTGGGTGATGGAAGAGACCAAGATTAGAATTTGCCTTTGCGTTTATTAAAGTTTTTAAACAGCATATAAAGTTACTTCTAATAAATATAGCTTTAAGAATTAACAAGAAGAAGAATAAAAATGCAAATTCAAAATGCAATATTTTTTAAACAGCGTATAAAGTTACTCCTAATAAATATAGTTTTAAGAATTAACAAGGAGAATAATAAAAATGCAAATTTTCAAGTTTCTCCAGGAAACGGAAACGGTTAACAAAATTCCCTTATGAGGGATTAAAAATTTATATTGTTCATAAAAAGAGAGACATAATTATAAATACCTAAACGAGGAACTCGTAATGATTAACCATGATGAATATGATACCACCTTTCAATGAGGTGAAAATACATAACCCTTTCTTTAGGCCAGCAAACCCTTGGCTGGAAACAGTTGGTTGGTCCGCAAGGGGCTGATGCTTTGAAATGGCAGTTCTATTTGCCCGCACAGGGCTGATGCTCGTGGTTAATGCGCCCACACTCCAGCAGCGCTGGTTCAGAGCCAAGGTTTTGGCGATGTTCAGTCGTGATGACGAGAGTTGACCAGCAGTGAGATGTTTCTTGGTATTAACATCTCCGCTGGTTCGAGAAGTTGTCTTTTCCTTAGGCTGACCTTGAACTGAGTACAGCGTTTGTAGAACATGCCCAGCCGCCAGCTGGAGCAAAGGTTGGCCTGGAGCCTAACTCCGTGATGACGTGACGCAGGGCCTTCGGCAAGACCGTGCCACCAGAGGGTAATGACCCCCGGCAAGCTTGTAGTAGCAAGTGAGTGAAGATGGAGAGTCAACCCATAGGCCGATGGACCTACGGTTATATAGCGGTAGTGACGTCAGCGCGCCGAAACTTCCAGAATGAAGGAGGAGTGAAAGAGCAGCCAATCAAAGCACAGCCCCATGCACATTGCGAGCGTTGCCGCTGGGGCAAGCACAGTACCTCGTGAGAAAATGTGACGGTATGGTGCGTCTAGAAAGACACTTCAAAAAAAAAAAGGTAAGTACATGAATAATAAAGAACAACAATTCAGATGAAACATAAGTTAAATAAATAAATAAATAATCAGAACACCGCGTTCATACTGCAATTATAAAGGAAAAAATAATGGGGCAGAAATTGAACGTGTTTTTCAAACCGTGCGGGAAACATAGCCTACAAAAAACATTCGCAAAAGCGAACATGCTGGGAGGGGCGAGAAAAAATTGCAGTAAGAAAGCGCAGAAGTTAGGCCTCGCGTGGCAAAGGAGCAATCATAGTGATTGGCCTAAGAAAATGGCCAGCAGAAGTCTGCAGTTTTACCACGCGAACCCTACCATCTCTGCCAGGAAAGCACTCAACAACCCTACCCAAATTCCAGACAAGAGGAGGACTAGGGTCTTTCAAAAGCACCAAGTCCCCCACCTGAAGGTTAGAGCAGGAAACAAGCCATTTACCACGCTGCTGAAGCAAACCGAGGTATTCCAACCTCCAGCGGCGCCAAAAATTATTGCGCAAACTTTCAATTTTGCGCCAAGAAATGGCTAAAGAAGATTGAGAATTAGAATATAACAAAGGGGGAGAGGCAGTCAAAGGACCACCGATAAGAAAATGGCCTGGCGTTAATGGCAGAAGATCTGAAGGATCATTAGATAAGGGTGATAAAGGACGAGAATTAATTATGTCCTCAATAAAAATGATTAAGGAATTAAACTCTTCATGAGAAAGGGGGGTGTGGCCACAAACACGTCTAAGGTGCTTCTTGGTGAGTTTCACACAAGACTCCCACCTCCCACCTTGATGAGGTGCATAAGGGGGGATGAAGTGCCACTTGAAATTTCTCTGGTGAACATAATCAGTAATCCTTTCCAGCGCTGAATTTTGAGTAAGAGCTCTCTTAATTTGCTCAGAAGCTCCGATAAAATTTTTAGCATTGTCTGAGAATACTTCTGAAGGAAGACCTCTGCGAGCAGAAAATCTGGCAAAAGCTGCCAAAAAGTAAGCAGTAGAGGCGTTGGTAACTAGTTCTAAGTGAACTGCTCCGGTGACCATGCATACAAACAGCGAAATATAGAGTTTTCCAAAAATACATTTTTTGGCCTCAGGAGAATTTCTTCTGTAAACAAAAGGCCCGGAATAATCCACCCCCGTAAAGGTAAAGGGTCTAGCAGGCGCGGATCTAAAGTTGGGAAGATCACCCATGAGCTGAGCGGTAACTTTAGGGTTGGATTTAAAACATGGAATGCACTTCCGGATGACAGAGGTAACTTCATGGACTCCGTTTATGGGCCAATACCTTTCACGAATGATAGAAAGTAATGTACGAGTTCCAGCATGAAGATGCTGGTAATGATACTGACGAATGATTAAGGAAGTGACATGATGCTTTGAGGGAAGAATAATTGGATGTTTTTTATCCTCAGAAAGATCAGCCAAAGATAAACGTCCTCCTACTCTTAATAAACCATCAGTATCCAAAAAGGGGGCGAGTGAGGAAAGCCTACTCGATTTCTTAAGGGATTGACCTTGGGACAACACCAGACATTCTTCAGAGAATATTTCTGGTTGAGTAAGCCATAAGATTTTTGTAGTGGCTAAACCTAATTCAGAAAGGGTTAAATATGGCTTGGGAAAAAGGGGTTGTTCTACCACAAAATATTTCCATCGAAGGAGATAAGCCATAACCCTCACCAATTTATGGAAAGAGGAATATCGCTGCAAGAGAAGGGGAGAGTCAGAAACGAGAAGAGAAGATCCAGTAACCTTACCAGCATCCGGCAAGTCTGATAACTCCGGAAGAGGAAAATTTGGCCAAGCGGAGGGTTCTTGCAGAAGCCAACGGGGACCTTGCCAGTATAATGTCAGGTTAGCCAACATAAGAGGGGAACATCCCCGAGAAATGACATCTGCAGGGTTCTCCTTGCCAGATACATGATGCCATTGTTCAAGGTTAGACAATTGTTGAATTTTAGACACTCTATTAGCTACAAACACCTGCCAATGCGAGGGAGGTTTGGCAATCCATGCCAACGTGATGGCTGAGTCACTCCAAAAGTAAGTTTTAATAAATCGGATTTTCAAAGATTGACGGATTTTGACCGATAATTCAACCGCCAAAAGAGCAGCACAAAGTTCCAGCCGTGGCAAAGATAAAGATTTAAGAGGGGCCACCTTTGACTGAGCGCAAATTAAATTGGATAAGAAATATGACTGGACAAAATTACGGCAAACAATATACGCACAACATCCATAAGCTTTCAATGAGCTATCGGCAAAGATGTGAAGTTCATATCCTCCACAGGAGGGAGAGGGAATAATCACTCGCGGGATAATAACATTAGAAAGATCTTCTAAACTATTTCTATAAGAAATCCATTTTTTTTGCAACTCGGAAGGAACTGGTTCATCCCAACCAGTTTTCAAGGACCAAAGGTCTTGCATGAAAAGCTTTGCTGTGACGATGATTGGCGCCAAAAATTGGAGAGGATCAAATATCTTTGCAATCTCAGACAAAATTTGCCGCTTAGTTTGCGGTTTGATGTCACTGAGATTAATTTTGAAAAAGAAAAAATCCTTTTGAGGACTCCAATAGATGCCTAGAGTTTTGATGGAATTACTTTCCTGAAGAAGCTCTACTGAGTCGTTATAGACTGAAGTTAATGGAAATTTAGAAAGAAATTCTTCCGAATTAGAGTTCCACTTGCACAAGGAAAATCCGCCTCCCAAAAGCAAGGCTGTCAAATCTTTAGAGACCTGCAGTGCTTCAGATACTGACTCAAATGAATGAAGAAAATCGTCAACGTAAAATGATGATTTTAACACTTCAGAAGCCTTAGGAGAATACAACGGGCCATCCTGTTCAGCAAGTAATTTCAACGTACGTATGGCTAAAAAAGCAGAGGGCTTTAGTCCATAGGTTAATGTTTTTAGCCGAAAAATCTTGACAGGTTTAGTAGGCTCGTCGCGCCAAAGAATTCTCTGAAGGTCGCGCTGTTGTTGATCGACCAAAATCTGCCTATACATCTGCTTGATATCAGATATCACTGCGATAGGGAACAAGCGAAAATTCATCAAAACAGAAGAAATGTCAGATTGAATTGGAGGGCCTGATAATAATGTGTCATTCAGAGAAGTTCCATTGGCATCCAATGCAGAGCCATTAAAGACCACTCTTATGTTTTCCTTTAAAATCTCATTCTTCCAAACTGGATGATGATTGAGGTAAATGACTTCAGATGGGGTATAAGAAGCATCATCTTTCTTGGTAACAACCTCCATGTGATCAAGTGCCTCATATTCCTCCATAAATGTGGAGTATTGAGTTTTAACAACAGGGTCACGTTTAAATTTGCTTTCCACAGCATAGAGTGCTCTAAGAGCCCTAGGGTGTGTTTCAAATAAAAGAGGTGGATTATCCACTCGGGGCATTGTTACGACAAATCTACCCTCTGAATTGCGTTTGGTTGTTTCGCGAAACAGTTTTTCACACATTTCATTTTCAACTGAGGAAGGTGAAACTGAATCTATAGTTTCGATTTTCCAAAATCTTTCTAAGTTGTAATCGAGACTTGTATTGACAAAATGACATTGTGAGAAATTTTGAAATGACTTACGAGGGACCTGACCCGTTACTAACCAACCTAGCTTGGTATGATGAACAAACACTCCTGGTGATATTTTAACCTTAGAGCTAAGGAGACATTGCCAAAATACTTGGGCACTGAGAAGTATGTCTACTGGAGCGCTCGTATTAAATGTTGGATCTGCCAACTGAATGTTATGAGGAAATTGCCAATTTCTAATTTCAAAAGAAGTACTAGGGGTATTACTGCCAATTGTATCAATGGCAAGACAATTCAACTGAAATGTTGTGTTACAATTAACAGCATCTTTGATGTGAACACGAACAAAATGCAAAGATTTAACATTGCTATTGTTAATACCGGTAACCTGAATTAATGTAGGTTGCTTGGGAAGACCAAGTTTCTTAATGAGACGCTCACTTATGAAGTCATGGGTGGCGGCATTATCCAATAAGGCACGTGCTTCAAGCCATCTACCAGAGGAATCTTGAACTTTTAATAACACGGTTGATAGTAGCACCTGGGAACTACGAATAGAGCTAGAGCTCTGAGTATAAGATTGCGCATTGGCTCCTGGGGATGTATCTTTAGAACATCCAGGGGAAGGAGCCTGACGTGGCTTTTCAAACCTATGAAGCAAGGTATGATGTTGAGCCTTGCAATGGGAGCAAGTATTTTTAGATACGCAATCAGGCACCATATGCCTAGCTGACAGACAGTTGTAGCAATATCTTTTTTGAGCTATTAATTTGCGTCTTTCGTCGGTAGAAAGGGCTTTAAAGGCAACGCAGGAATATAACCTGTGAGGCGCTTTACAGAGAATACAATCTGTTGAATTATGTTGAACAGTAAAGACAGCAGATTTGTTTATTTTAGTACCGACTGGCTTCACAACATTAGATTTGTTACCTGCACTTCCTGACATATGACAGGCTACGGCTGATAAAACCTGACATCTATTATTTATAAACGTAAGCAATGAGCCATAGGTATATGAAGTGTCATTTGTTAGTTCCCTCTCCCATGCCTTCAAGGTTAATGAATCAAATTTAGAAGTAACCAAGTGAACTAAGAATAGATCCCAATGCTCGACCGGTTGATTCAACCGTGCCAATGCTCTGACGTGTAGTTGGACCGTGTCACTTAAGGCTCGCAGTGTTGACAAGCTGTCAGCTCGCAATGCGGGCAGGTTAAATAAGGCTTGAATATGCCTCTGTAAGCATAATTTTTCGTTGCCATAACGGCCTTTAAGAAGCTCTATAGCAATGTTATAGTTTTCTCCTGTTAAGGGGAGTTCTCTTATAAGTTGGAGGGGTGGTCCCTGCAAAATGGATTTTAAGTAATGAAATTTCTGAATTTCTGGAAGTGTGGCATTATCATGTACTAATGAACTGAGCAATTCAAAGAATGATTGCCACATCTCTTCCTTTCCTGAAAAATGCGGAATTTCAATTTTAGGTAGCAATGGTTTGATACCATTCCCATGGTCGCTAATTCTTCCTTGAGTTTCCTCTACCTTCAACGCCAGGGTCAAAGTTCTAACTAATGCCACAGCCTGAGCGTGTGTATCAAAGTAATTACTCTCTACTTCTTCCCTATCTGATTGATGTTCTGGACTTTTGATTTCAATTTCAAGTTGCACGAGATCATATTTCTCGTACGCCTGTTCAAAAGCTTTTAAACGCTGAGATATAATGTCAAGGTTTTGTTCCTCTTTCGGTAGAGTAGCTAAATATTTTTGAAAACGGGTGAGTTGACCTTTGTAGGCCGCCCGAGAGTTTAACAGTTTATCATCTATTATTACTGGCATGGCTGGACAGTTGGAACAACTCACATACCAAAGCTGCTTGCGGCACCAGACAGACCTGCTTTCCAGAAAGAAACCAGTTGTGTAATATGCTGGGATTGTTTCCGCTTTCCCGCAGATCTCCTGCGCTAGCCACGATATACTGAAATGTATAAGACAAATATTAGATTGCACAAGTTTTTTTTTTTTAGAATAGGATTTGTGGTCTGAGAATGAAGGTTCTGGGTTCGATCCCGGGTTTCGGCACCATGGAAAAGGGTATGCTGCACCCTTTTAGGGATTTCGAAAAGATGTAAGGTTTCGGACACAGGGATTGAATCTTGGTTGATGGAAGAGACCAAGATTAGAATTTGCCTTTGCGTTTATTAAAGTTTTTAAACAGCATATAAAGTTACTTCTAATAAATATAGCTTTAAGAATTAACAAGAAGAAGAATAAAAATGCAAATTCAAAATGCAATATTTTTTAAACAGCGTATAAAGTTACTCCTAATAAATATAGTTTTAAGAATTAACAAGGAGAATAATAAAAATGCAAATTTTCAAGTTTCTCCAGGAAACGGAAACGGTTAACAAAATTCCCTTATGAGGGATTAAAAATTTATATTGTTCATAAAAAGAGAGACATAATTATAAATACCTAAACGAGGAACTCTTAATGATTAACCATGATGAATATGATACCACCTTTCGATGAGGTGAAAATACATAACCCTTTCTTTAGGCCAGCAAACCCTTGGCTGGAAACAGTTGGTTGGTCCGCAAGGGGCCGATGCTTTGAAATGGCAGTTCTATTTGCCCGCACAGGGCTGATGCTCGTGGTTAATGCGCCCACACTCCAGCAGCGCTGGTTCAGAGCCAAGGTTTTGGCGATGTTCAGTCGTGATGACGAGAGTTGACCAGCAGTGAGATGTTTCTTGGTATTAACATCTCCGCTGGTTCGAGAAGTTGTCTTTTCCTTAGGCAGACCTTGAACTGAGTACAGCGTTTGTAGAACATGCCCAGCCGCCAGCTGGAGCAAAGGTTGGCCTGGAGCCTAACTCCGTGATGACGTGACGCAGGGCCTTCGGCAAGACCGTGCCACCAGAGGGTAATGACCCCCGGCAAGCTTGTAGTAGCAAGTGAGTGAAGATGGAGAGTCAACCCATAGGCCGATGAACCTACGGTTATATAGCGGTAGTGACGTCAGCGCGCCGAAACTTCCAGAATGAAGGAGGAGTGAAAGAGCAGCCAATCAAAGCACAGCCCCATGCACATTGCGAGCGTTGCCGCTGGGGCAAGCACAGTACCTCGTGAGAAAATGTGACGGTATGGTGCGTCTAGAAAGACACTTCAAAAAAAGGTAAGTACATGAATAATAAAGAACAACAATTCAGATGAAACATAAGTTAAATAAATAAATAAATAAATAATCAGAACACCGCGTTCATACTGCAATTATAAAGGAAAAAATAATGGGGCAGAAATTGAACGTGTTTTTCAAACCGTGCGGGAAACATAGCCTACAAAAAACATTCGCAAAAGCGAACACAAGAACATATCAATACAGGCATTGCAAGAAGCACAATATCAGGACAACGATGTAATGGACACAAAAGAATATAGAATCTATAATGGAGTTAGGTAAAAATATGCCGGTGTTTAGCATGGCGTTTGCTGTAAATAAGAATGTTATCAGCTCAGTGGTTAACTTCTGTAGTGCTTCAGAAATTATCTCTTCTAACCGCAGCAGAAACGCACATGCACCCAGCAATGAGGACAACAGGCTCAATCCCTGGTGTGTCGTTGTGTTGGCAGAATTGCCAGAATGCAACATAACCTGAGGTGGCCTCGTCTCTAGGCACGTTTTTATACAAGAGTGGCCGACTGAACTAATAATTTCATGATCCTTGGGCAGGACAGTCGCTGCCAGAGCCAGGATCCGATCCTGGATTTAACACTTTTGGAAACGCCTTAATGTTACTACAGTGAAACCTCTCTAAAAGACCACCCCTCTTAAAGACCGATTTTTCTTGGAACCGATTTAAAACCACATAAGGTCAATGTATTTGTTACCTCTATTTAAGGACCACCCCTCTCCCTGACCAAAGACCAGGCATTTTCTCAGTCTGACCTCTTTCAAAAGACCACTTCTCGTCTGCCTTCCCATTAGAGATGGTGATGATGTAAACATTAGTTCTGTTGGCACAGAACTGCATCAGCATAGAATGTCAATAGAGGAAGTGTTATGTTGTTTGAGTCTTCAGTCTTTTGACTGGTTTGGAAGTGTTATGTTGTTTGAGTCTTCAGTCTTTTGACTGGTTTGATGCAGCTCTCCATGCCTTCCTGTCCTGAGCTAATCGTTTCATCTCTCCATAGCTACCACACCCTACATCCGAGGCAATCTGTTTAACATATTCTAACCTTGGTCTACCCCTACAGTTATTGTCCTCAACCCTTCCTTCCATAACTAAGCTTGCTATTCCTGGGTGTCTTAGTATGTGTCCTACTAACCTATCTCTTCTCTTCATTAGCAGTCACCATAAACATCTCTCCCCTCCCACTCATCTTAATACCTCTTCGTTTGTAACCCTATCTACCCATCTGATCATCATCATTCTCCTGTAACACCACATTTCAACTGCTTCAATTCTCCTCTTTTCTGCTGCACCAATAGTCCAAGTTTCACTTCCATAGAGTGTTATGTAACGTATAAAAAATTCAAAACACGGCTCTCCTAGAAGATTTTTCATACCCAGAACAAATTAATGGACTTTCAAACTCACTAGAAAGTGAAATTGTTAAAAAAAGATGTGCTAATCTGAAACAGAGATCAAGTGGTGACTTTTTTAAATGACAGAGCTCAGAAAATAACTAATTGTAATTAATTTGTACTAAATGTGAACCAATGCAGGTAAATTGTAATCAAGTATGTGTTCCAACTGTACTTTATTAATATGCAGTATAATATTATTTTTATGCCTACCCCTGTTAAGAGACCACCCCTCTAGAAGACCAGTTTTCCATGGAACCGTCACTGGTCTCTTAATAGAGGTTTCACTGTATTATCTTATTGTTAGTTTCATTTATAGTAAGTTGTTTTCTTAATTAGGCATCAGTCTCAACATTTTTAAATAATCAATATTTAAATTAAACTTGTTTCAAGGAGCAGTTTTTCTCAATGTTCAGCCTCCTAACCAATAACCATCTGTAAGTTACATGAATAAAAAAAACTCTGTATCTCAATCTCGTTTTTCTATCAACATGCTACAAAAAAGGCTAGGGCCTTAATCAGTCACAGTGCAACAATGGCAAATCATCTTGGGATAAAAAAATTAACTATTTGTGAGTAATCATCTTCCTATTCTGATTACTATTATTGTTTAAAGAGGTGGGACAGCAACGGGATGTGCCCCTATCTTTTTATTCTACCGTCTAAGTTACATCGACAACAATAGCCTACAAGTTCAGCAGCTGTTTGCAATGTTCCATAGTTTACTTTTTATTTTAAATACATGATGCAAGGGTTCATTTTCATAGGTATTTATTCACATACTGTACTGTACAATTAATAAATACATTTAATTTGGGACAGGAAGTCTGCTGTTTCAGAATTAATTCCTGCTCCTTTAACTTAATATTATTTCCCTGACTTGCTTAACATGTAATTCTTTTTCTTGCGCAAACAGGGTTTGTATCCGAAGACACCTTTCTTGTATGCTAGTTTTATCTTTAGAGCCACTGCATGAGGCTCTCAACTTTTCTTCATTGGAAATGGCTCTGAAACACATAAAACCTACATGTAACTCATTATGAACAAGGTCTGGAATTCCTTTGATAGTTCATGTAAACTATAGATTATATTAAATGGGCATTGTTATAAAGAAAACATTTTACTGTGATATCATTATAATTAATTTCATGGATATGTGATGAAATCTTTATAGGAATGTGGTGTGATGAGTCTCCTTACTGTTGAAAGAGTTTGACCTGTTCACCGTCCTTACAAAAGTAATTTAAAGGTTGCACTCTATTTAAGTTTCTGGCAAGTACAATTTATGAGAATACTCTCAAGAGGTTCATTGAATAGATTTTTTTTGAAAATTCTCATTTCTCTAAAATACAAATCAGATAATATAATGCACAACACAGACTGCTTTGTGTGGAATTAAGCCATGAAAGGTAAAATTGTAATTACTTAATTTACAGGTAGAACTCAAATCGAATTCACTGGACAGGGAGTGGCCGTGGCCTATCAGGAAAAAAGGAAGCTTGTTGTTTTACGAGTCCACTAATTTTGTGATCATAAGCCATGTGACGTCCTTGTTATGTGGAATCCAAGCCACCACATTTCACCTCATCAGCCCCTAATTTTGAGGATGGTTATATTCCTTACCACTACCAACTACAGCATGATTCATGTAAAACGATTTTATTTGCATAGGAATACACCGAAATGTTTCATTTACGTACTTATTTATTTTTATTTATCTTATGGCTTTTAGTGCCGGGAGTGTCCGAGGACATGTTTGGCTCGCCTGAGTCTGTAGCTGCTTCCAGGGGACACCCTTATTAGGGTGAGCTACAAGTTCCGTTCAAATTCAAGTAGTTCCAACTTTCGCTACCAGATATCAACCAGATATCAATGATACCTAGTACCGGCCGCGGTGGCCGAGAGCGCTAACGCGCTATCTCGTGTCTCGCTGGCATCGGGAGAGCGTGGGTTCGAGTCCCACCTCGGCCGTCCTGAAAATGGTTTACGTGGTTTCCCATTTTCACCACCAGGCAAATGCCGGGACGGTTCCTTTCAATAGGTCCACGGCCGATTTCCTTCCAATATCCCTTCCCTGACCCGTCCTGAAAAGAAAAGTACATGGCCATTGGCTGCATTAATTTAAAAAATGATACCTAGTGGCGAGCGTTGGAACTTTGATAGAGCATTCCGATGAAATCTAACCTAACAGTTTAGCTTTACACAAGTTTAGTCTGTCAAAGGATCTTTTACATGTCATAAATCTATGACATGGGACCGCCGGCTTTACTTCCCCTCCGAAGGTAGGCATACTGAAGGATTTTTAACGCTCTTAAAAAATCCGACGACTTCGGCCGGGTTTGAACCCGCTATCTTGGGCACAGCAGTTCAGCATGCTACCAACTACGCCACTGAAGCCGCTATTTACGTACTGACAACCTTCAACGGCACAGTCATCTGCCAGATATTCTGGACATTTAGGAGGCTATAGCATGTTACTAGCATCCTCCATGTCAAAATAAACATGATCCCTCAGTATGCCTTCCTTCGGAGGGGAAGTAAAGCCTGCGGTCTCATATCATAGATTTATGGCATGAAAAGAACCTTCCACTAACTACACTTGAGGGGGTGCGTGGCGCAGTCGGTCGAGTCGCTGAGCTTCTAACTGAAAGGGAGTGGGTTCGATCCCCACCCAGGTAGTGGATTTTAGAAACAAAACTACCACTTTCGGAAACGCAAATAGCCCTGGGGTTCACTCAGCCTACACCAGAAATGAGTACCTGGGTAATTCCTGGGAGCAAAGACAGCCGGGCATGGAGCTGATACACCCTCCCTCTGAGCCTTGACTGCAGGTGAAAGTTACCATACACATGAAAAGTAGCATTTTGACAGCCACGGCTAGTAGCGATGGTTGGTCCAAACTTCACCTGCATTCACATGTAAGTGTTCAGATACTTCTGTTCACATAATGTATAACCTACTGATATCTCGACAGGAGATGGCAGTTGGGTTTGAACAGCAGTTGTCTTCCCTCTCACTGCGTATCGCGCATTCCAAAAACATTAAGTTGGTCACTGTTTCTATTACTGTACCTGATACTGCTACATTATTAAAAGTAAACACAAAGACTTATAAGAATAGCCTGTTGAAAGTAAGAAGGTAACAAATTATCATGCAGGAAGTAGCAGCAACTGACTGCCAACCGATATATTTAGGTTTGGAGTAGTTGGGCTGCGCATGCGTACTGCAAGAACCCCTTACCCCGTCGCAGCGTGTTGAACTGCCATCTCCTGGCGTGATGACATAAGGCTACATGGCTCTCTGTTTTACAAATACCAGACTCCATAGAAATGAGAATAATATCGGGTAGGAGAACATTGTTCTGCAAACTGTCTTAAAACTATCTCTCTGACAAACCTGTTGGACTTTCATCATTCGATGTACTGGTGCCAGCCTTATCTGGTTCTATGACCAGCTCGATGATAGGCTCTTCTTATATTGATGCTGCCTCTTCAACCTGCCTATCTTATGTGAACGTATCACTGTCCAGGGCAAACGGTATTTCGATATACACCTGCCCCAAGAGAGCATGCACCGCTGGGTCATGTTCTGTTTTTTCGTCACACAAATGCTTTTCTCGCTGTCCCAATTTTTTTGTTTATTTGCTCAACCATTTTCTGAAAAGAAAATTCATTATGTTAAGGTAACATTCAAGAAAAAAACACCAATTAAAAATATCAGAAAGAAAGGTCAAATATTATAACCATTTACATTAACTAGTAAAAGTAGAGTCAAGTTTATGGCACTGCTTTCATAAAGCAGTAATTTCATTACAAGAAACTGGCATGGTTCTATTTTTAATCAGAATTAGAAGTCCATTACAACTTTATTTACAATAGTTCCCTCTCCTTTAATGTTCATTATAATAAATAACTATGGTATCGTTATTATTCTTTGAATGTTATAGTTATGTTTTTTTTTGTGCAGTTCATGAGCTGAGAAGCTATAGTCTGCTACAATTTGTACAGTCTCATCACAATATTATGTGCATCTAGCAAATATTGTGAGTAGGCCAAGTACCCTTGGTTTTCCGATGTGTGACAGTGTGCCTACCATCGTATGTACACTTATGCAGTACAATCTGCAATCTATCCGAGTAGGAAACATTTTAATTCAGAATCCCCCTTGCAAAATGGGTCTATTTTGTCCTAACCATGCTCATGCTCCTCAAGTGGATAGGCCTATGTAGTGGTTTTCTCTCCACAGTGACCCCCAATACTTTCCTCTGTACTGTACTCCTGTGTTGGCTAGCCCATAGTGGCAATTAAGTTGCTCATTACTGCCACTGTCCTTCGATGGCATAAATAGTCCACAGAATACCATGTTATACAATTGGGAGGCTCTCGATATGCCAGCATTCCTATCTCGGTACACTTATTACACACCTAATAAGACCGAAAATATCCAATGGAACATCGAACAATATGCTGGCACCATTATGATATAGGCAGGGGGGAACATAGGAGTCACTGTGACAGTAATTTTCAGTGGATCTTTAGTCCTCACCTAACCTGTCACTTATCAGTAATTTTTGGACAATAGCTGTTTCGGCACCAATTTCAAATGTGTGTGTGTGTGTGGGGGGGGGGGGGGGGGAATAGTAAGATTAACTATCATGTTTTGGTTTTAGTATCCACCAGACCTAACCAATCAACATTATTTAAACATTCTAAAACAATATTTATGTTCGACCCTCACTATTATGTGTCAGATAACTGTATCATAATGATGGTCATTATAACACTGTTTTCCATTATGATACAGTTTCTCCAGCCAATCAGAGCTCGTTCATTGACCAATTAGGTAACGATAACTTCGCGCATGCGCTCAAAATCCAACATGTCGGACATAAACACAACATCGAACTATAATAAATTACCGACATGGAATACCCACCGTCCATATGTTCGCGTAAATAAACTGGCGAATATGAGACAAGAAATAGCACTGTACCTTAAAATCACCAACACTAATTTCTACACAGCGCATTGTCTTCAAATGACTGCGGTGACAATATTACTGAGGGACGGCTGATGTAAACATATCGCTGCACAAGGCATTGCAAGCCCACAGAGCGCATGCGTCGGTCGTTCAAAGCTCTTGAAAGACAAAGATATAACACCCAACGCTCGCTCTGCGATCACAAAATTCCAGTAGCTGACCCTCAACAGATATTTATGAATATTTATGTTAAAACATATAATAAAGTTATAATTATCGTCGAACATAAACAGTCGTATGCAACTCGCCTATAATGGTAATTAAGACTCTCGTATGGAAATTATAAAACTCGCATACGCTCGTTTTATAAAAAATACTCGTGTCTTAATTATAGCCATTATAGGCTCGTTGCATAATGTACTATTATTCCATAGGCCTAAACATGTAAAACACCTGATCTACTGTACATGACGACATCAGACCCATATAAAAAAAATGAGTGGCAAATTGCCTGGCATGTCTTTGAACTATGCAGCTATCAAGCTGAGAAGGTACCACGTTCTTGAATGGAGATAATCATACAATGAAACAAGATTTTCATAAAAAGTAACATACTTTCATAGTCTGTGTGCATTTCATTATATGATTTAAAACTTTGTGCATACCTCCGAATTTTGGTTGCTTATTGCGCGTAGGCCCTAATAGGTTATGGTGCGGTAACCTTAAAAGTACCGGTAGGCTACTACTTTACGTTTTTGCTACTCTTTAATTTATGTTCCTTTTAGTCAGTAGGCCCATTGGACGTATTGGTGCTTTAAAATAATCAACAGATGCGTCTTACTACAGAAATAATACGAAAATTGAGGAAATCTTACCTTGTGCTCAGGCACGCAATTGAACGCCTCCGTTATATTTTGACATGTTATCTTCTTTTTTCCACGGCAACTTCGTCCGTCTTCTTATTTTCAAGTATATTTTTATACTGGAGGACGATTTGCACAACAAAATGTATATCCTCTACACACCACAATTTCTGTATTACTCCACTCTACACTCCATGAGGTTTGAAATACCGGGCCGCGAAGATTGCTTCATAGCTTGTCTGGAAACAAAAGCTACACTGACCGTTGCCAAAAGTCTCAAAAAGTTACATTGAAATAAGTACGCTCTAATCACACATGTATCATATGTGACTAGCTGACAATCAATTATAATGTTTAACATATCAACGTTAATATCATGGAACATCAGATTATATTGTAAGACACGTCAGCTTTAATTCTTATTCGAATAACACCAGTGAAACTTTTCGTATGTGATTGGTACCAGTGAATCTTACTTTCGAGGAAGCCTTGAGGAAGCCTTGAGCATCCCTTGAGTAAGGAAACCTTAAGGAAATGACTCTGACGGCAAAATCAATCTCAAGGAGACCTTCATATTGGAGGAAGCCTCAAGGCCTCCTTAGTCAAGGTCTCCTCAAGGTGTCCTCAAGAAATGTCTCTGAATTCCACCCTTAGTTACTGGCAGGAGAGTGATGTAACAGCAGAGTATCAAGGAGGCTGTGCGAGAGTAGAAATATCAAGTAGGCAGTGAAGAAAAAAAGAGAGTCTTGGAATTGTTATGTATTATGAGAGTGTAAAAAATAAAAATATATTTTTTGTGTTGATGAATGTCAAGGATAATAAAAACGGTAACAACTTCAAGGTAGGATAACATGTCAGATGTCACACTTCATATGCGACTACTGTAAGGCCCGTATCTTTTATTTATTTATTTATTTATTTATTTGGATGTATTGTGCTTCTGACAGGCATATGCCTAATAAAAAGAAACACATGTACATTTGGTTACACAATTCTATCAAATTATAATATAATTGACAGGCATAATGTTGAGATTGTAATGTAAGTTAATTCTACAACTAAATACGAAGAAATAATAATTCTGTGCAGGAAATTGGTAGGTGGAATGTACGAGTTCATGTGATCGCACAGCAGGCAGAAACAAAGGAACTATATGTGCAACTGAATAAGTCAAGGTTGTTTGCTATTGAATGTACATTGTATAATTGAAAAGCACTTATTATTGGGGAATGTTTATGCTGTTCAGTTCTAGTTCTTGGGCAATAAAATGTAATAAACTTAGGTCGAGTTGAGGGAGGTGGGACACGTAAATTAACTGAGATATTAAATACGGACTATACAAAAGGTTATTGAATACTTTGAACTATGATGATGATGATGATGATGATGATGATGATGATAATTGTTGTGTAAAGGGGCCTAACATCTAGGTTATCGGCCCCTAATGGTGTGGGTGATCGTGAAGATGATATTGAAATGTAAACTATAACTAAAAATATCTACTAACTTATATACTAGAAGAAGAAAGGGAAAACAAAAGGAGAATAAGGCAAATAAAGGACAGGAGGAAAAGAAATGCCCTCAACCCTCGAAGAATGCGGATTGAGGGAATTGGAAGGGAGGAGAGCCATAAAAGGCAGATAGGAAAGTGAAAGAGGAGAGGGTCCGCCCCACAGGTCATGGATAAAAGGGGGAAAACCGGACCCAGCTAAGGAACCCAACTCCCGAACTCACCAGCCGTGAGCCCCTGAGGGTGTAGCAATATCTAGGGCGCACCAGAAGTAGTGGGGCTACATACATCCTGCTTCCTCGAGTGCCTTGAGCAGAAGGCAGGAGATAACATGAAAAGAAAAGGAAGGCTGACCCCTCGCAGAAGGAGGGTATCAGAAAAGATGAGACAAGGGCCAATTAAGGCGGGAAAGGAAGAGACTCCCTAGGCCTCGGATACCCTAATACCGTCGGGGTCGGAAGAGAACAAGAGTTGACCAAGTGAGGTCGACAAGAAAGAAGACGGAGAGGAGCCCGGCACAAGTAAGTGGAAGCAGTGCCGGACTCAGATGGGGCCCCGTGGTCGCCAACCCACGTCCCACTAGATGTGAGCCCCTGGGGGGACTTTGAACTGTACAAAGATGCGAGGACCATAGATTGAAATCACCTGATTTAGAGGGCTCACTCCAAAGTCAAATGAAACCAGAGAAAACAGTCCCAGCTCAGCCCTCGGAATACCCAATTATAAAAAAATGTAGTCGCAGTTCCTTATGGGAAAAGTTATAAGTCGACAGGGGAGAAAACTTTACTATGTAGGGTGATAAAATATGTCAGCAGTTGTTCAATAAAATGATTTAGAATAAAGAAATTCTGACTGATTTAAATTCTCTATTTGATCTAATAATTTTCACACCTCTGTTCTGCTTGAGTCGCCGCTCGTAAACGGGGAAAGTTACAGAACTATAACACCTTGATAAAGATGGCGCTAATGCTTTAGCACTTGATGATTTTTTTTTCTGTACGATATACGTTAGGCTTACTCCCACGGTTTCTTTCTTTACCTGCTCTCCCCTCCAGCCTCGCAAGTGAGGGGAGCTAACGTGGAGTCGATGCATATTGCTGACTGATTCCCACCGTGCATTTTTAATGGCTGTCACATAACATGACATGCTGAGAATGCAGAGCTCTTTCTTGTCAATATAATAGACGGCTCCCTAGTATTGAGTGTAACGGTATGGATCTTCGATTCTGTTATATTTCATTTTTGTCTTCGTGTCGTCCATTTGACGATGGAATCATTTAACTGAATAATGCCAGACAAGTTGGATATCTGTGAGCCATTAGCCTATATATGCCTGATTTATTTTTAAAGTAGCAAACCATCCCAGTTTCGCCCGGTATCTATTACGGTTTACCCAGCGTAAGCTTAAAAGACGGACGGACGGCAGGTCCCAGACGTAATTCAGAAAAGCCGAGGTGAACAGCGAAACTCCAAACACATATACTCTTCTCTGAAGTCTTAACTCGATACGTCTCGATAGTCTGATGCTGGCCCAGCTTCGGCCTGGGGTGATAGACTCGCTCGCAAACTCGCTCCGAATTTACATTTCCACTGAATGGAGATTGTTGGAAGAAATCAACACGTAAAAACACTTATAGTGGGCGATGTATTAAATGTCGCGGACGTTGTTATAGAACTTTTTCATGCAGAACAATAATTCTTACACACTTAGTATATACTGTAGTTGTAGATATATTTAACGGTTTACCCAGCGTACGGTAAGCTAAAAGGCGCACGAATGGTAGATTTTCTTCGACTCGATTCACTGAAATCGTTACTGATTTTCTTCGACTCGATTCACTGAAATCGTTACTGCTCGACTTTCTTTGGTCATATATGAATGTTGTTTCTATAGAAACCTTCCTAGAGAATGGTGAAAACCGTTTCAAAATCTATTCAGTGGTTCTCTAGATCAGCGTTTTCCAAACTGTGGTACGCGTACCACTGGTGGTAGCCTACGTTCGTAGTGCTGCAGTGGTACGCTTTGATGTTACGAACTATATAAAAAATATTAGATACGTTACGAAACATACAAAATATATATAATATAAAATTCAAAAATATAAAAACATTGATATGTTGTCGGAGGACTTGAAGTCCAAAGATAAGGAGCAGTTTTATGAATTGAATTGTGATTCAGAACTAAGGCAAACTTTTTTTTAAATTGCTCTTGTGAACGTTTGGGTTGAGTGGCGTGCAGACTAGTTATTTAGTTAGTTATTGTTGTTTTAAGGGGCGGAACAGCGAGGTCATCTGCCCCTAAATGCGTGCAGACTATGCACACATACTGTAGCTGACAAAACCGTTAGGTTTTTACTGCCTTACACTACTTTGTACTTGTGTGAGACTGCATTTTCTTCACTTGTTCATCTCAAGAATAAATATCGGAATAGGGTCCTTACAGTGGAGAACGATCTTCGTTTGAGACTCAGCAATCTTAAGGGAGGTTGGGACTGAATTTTTGAAAAATAGTAATTATTGATAGAATTGAATGAAATTTGGTTTGTGGTCTTCTGATGGTGAAATAAGGCCATATACCAATTTTCAAGAAAATAGCAACAGAACTTTCTGAGAAATTAACACTTACAATTTAAAATTTAAAAAAAATCGATTATCACAAAAAATGCTTCAGCTGAACAGTTACTTCAAATATCACATTGAAAACTGGTGTACAGGCACATCAAGGTATGAAAAGAATTTTAACAGAGAGAAAGTCTGCATATGTATTCCATGAATGTGAGGAAAAAATATGTATTATGTGTTTATGTTTTTCTCAAATTATGCTAAAAAATACCCCTTTGAAGGCTACTATAATTTTAAGTATCAACATAATAAAAAATCTTCAGTGAATATCAAGACAATATAGGTGTTAACAACCCATGAAATTCTCATGGAATTTGAAACCAAATTGGTTCAGCTGGAACATTTTAAATACCAGAAAATGTATATATGAAAAAAAAAAACATTTTAGTAAATAAAACATGGTTGAAGGCTAAACTAATAATACATAAATAATACTGAACACAGAAGAAACACATTACGTAATTGGCATTTCTATGGTTACCGTAGTTTTTTTTACCTCGTCAACTCACTAGACAGTAGCTCTGGGGGGCAATTTGAAGATGGGCATTTTTGCGTTGAAGCTAGTGGATGGGGGCGTTTTCCCAGCACTCAATCGGACATTTAAATGTCACGTTAGTACTTTAAAAATGGCCGAACCCGAAAAATATCACCGCCAAATGATCCGCTGGAGTCCGGCGTACAATAATATGCACAAATTGAAAAATCGATAATTTTTACTTTTTTCACCAAAAACTCAGTCCCAACCTCCCTTAAACCAGACATTCCCAAGTTGGCTTCTACTCGTAATCTTCAAGCGCACCCTTCACACTGAAGTTGTTAGTTGAACTTGGGTGTTTATGTTTCATTATTATGAGTTGTTTTATTAATATTATTTGTACAGTGTCATTTCTAAATACTTATCGTAACACTAATAACACTAATAACACTAATAAAACAACTGGACACACTTTTTATTATTTCAACTTTAACTTTAACAAACACAATTTACAATCCATCTTTTGGTCTACTACGTAGTGGTGGTGGGGGTTATAGTTACTATATCTCCCAACCATTAGGTGGTACGCGAGAGATTCTTATCTCTTAAAGTGGTACACACACAAAAGAGTTTGGGAAACACTGCTCGAGATAACCCGAGATAATCCACGAATCGGGGACTTTGTTTTATACTATGTAGAGTTTCAATGTTCAAGTAGATTTAAAAAAGTAGGCTACATGTTTCTCATTTCGGCTTAAGGAAATGACAGGAGGCTCCACTGTTCAACTAAATGGGAAAAACTATGAAAAATGTAAGAGTTTCAAGTACCTTGGGCCACTGGCCACTTCAGAAAACAACATGAGAGAGGAGATAAAATCTAGAATAGCAGCTGGTAACCGTAGCTATTTCTCACTAGCAAGGGTCTTCAGAATTCGTAATCTTAGCAAGAATCTGAAGACCAAAGTGTACAGAACTATAGTGAACCCATGGTAACATATGGATCAGAGACACGGACTCTTACTTTGGCAGATGAAGAACTCCTCCGGAGATGGGAGAGAAAAGAATTAAGGAAGATATATGGTGCACTTAGTGGCCAAAAGTCATGGGAAGGCACGGAATATGATGTTAATAACGGGTTGCTCCAAACGGCAGCAATACGGCGAGGCATCGACTCGTCAAGACATGATTTCCTGACTCCCAACATTCAACTGGGCGATGATCTGACTCACAGTAGCCCTTCGATCGCCCCGTATGGTTCTGCTGAGGCGACGTGATGTCCGTTCGTTAAACACATGTGGTCGGTCATTCCGAGCGGTAGTTTACGCGGATGGTAACATTATCTCCGCAATATTGAAGATCCACCCTCGACACTGTTGACCTCAGAAACCCGAATTCGCATGTTATCTCCGAAAATCTATACCCATGCGCTGTGTGCCGATGATTATCCCACGTTCAAAGTTGGTTAACTCGCGACGTGTTGCCAACTTCACTACACTCGTGTCTGTGACAGACTGCTCTGCTCCGCCGCAATGCTCAGGAGTCATACATGGCACATTTTCTCATGGGACTATCCTTCCCATGAATTTTGGCCACTCAGTGTATTTGTTTGTTTGCAAGTCTCCGTGGCTTAGGTGGCAGCACGCTGGTCTCTCACCGCTAGGTCCGTGGTTCAAATTCCGGTCACTACTTCAGGGGGCGTGATGGCGCAGCGGTCAAGCTGTTGGCCTCTCACCAAGGTGGACTGGGTTCGATTCCCGGCCAATGCATGTGAGATTTTTGAAGTGAAATGCCATGTCCTGTGGTTTGGGTTCCGCGTAAACAGGAGGTCCCGTGGCTCATAATCTCAGGATTCACGATCACTCCATGTGAGATTTGTGCTGGACAAAGTGGAGGCAGACAGGTTTTTCTCCGAGTACTCCGGTTTTCCATGTCACAAATTTCTTTCCAGCAACACTCTCCACTATCATTCAATTTCATCTGTCATTCATTTCATCACTGCCCCAGGAGAGTGCGAC
Organism: Meconema thalassinum; assembly: GCA_946902985.2. Taxonomy (NCBI): domain Eukaryota; kingdom Metazoa; phylum Arthropoda; class Insecta; order Orthoptera; family Tettigoniidae; genus Meconema; species Meconema thalassinum. The sequence continues at coordinate 408,252,774 of OX336392.1, forward strand.
AGGCTTCGGCAGCTGGCACAGTTCATATCCTCGCCGCTAGATGGGGGCTTCATTCATTCCATTCCATGACCCGGTCGGTCGACTGGAAGCAGGCTGTGGATTTTCATTTTCATCTATACAGAATGCACAAACATAGATTAACCAAACATCTATTCGACTATCTCTGGAGGTAGAAGACCACTATAATGTGGACTAGGGAAGGTAGGAAAAATTTAGAAAAGTTGAACATCACAGAGTCTGGTTGGTTGGTTGGTTGGTTGGTTGGTTCCTCAGTTTAGGAGCTGCGACAACGCAGTCATGTGGCCCCGTGTACTTGGGGTGTGTGTAGCATCTGCCTGATAACCGGTGTTAATTGTGATGACTGTATTAGTGTGTGTTATCTGTTTTCAATTCAAGTGAGGACTGCAGACATTGATTTTTTTTTCAAATAGTTCCAATTTTTTTCGCCAAACGCCACCGTCAACGACTACTAGTTCAGAACTTGATTACCAGATGCCACCGCAGTCGGCTCCTGGTGACGAACGTCGGAACCTAAGGGCGTTTGTCGAATGTTTAACCTATATATAATTTTGCTTCACACAGATGTAATTAGTGGGAGGTTCTTTAACATGCCATAAATCTATGACATTGGAAATTCGGCTTTACTTCCCCTCCAAAGGAAGGCATACTGAGGGATTTTAACGCTCTTAAAACATTCGACGACTTTGGCCGGGTTTGAACCCGCGATCTTGGGCATAGAAGCTCAGCATGCTACCTACTACGCCACCGAAGCCGCTCAAATGCTAGAAAGAAGTGAATTTAAGAGTAAAGTGAAACATCTGGAAAGGTTTCAAGATGAAGGAAGACCTAAGATAAGTGGACAAACTTGGACAGAAGATCAAAGGAAGCTCGACAGTGAACGCATGAAGGAATATTGGAGACAGAGGTAACTCCAGGCAAAGGAAAAGAAAAGTAATAAAGTGTTGCTTAATCCAAGTGGTCAATTCGCATGGAAAAAGAAAGAAAGTGCGTTTAAACAAATAAACAAAACGATAGCCCCTGCCAGAACTATGTCGCGTCCAGCCCGCATAACATTAAGCCAGGTGGGTGGTATATAACTTACACATAGGGCACCTACACTTAGTTATGGCTGTCTAAGGGACGGAACAGTGAGGTCATCTGCCTACAAGTAACCTATAATTAGAGCCCTTCGCGGACAAACAAAACGTTATCCGCATCCGCCCAGCATCCGCACGGCTGTTATACACATCCGCCCCGCATCCGCACGACTGTTATCCACATCCGCCCCACATCCACACGGCTGTTATCCACATCCGCCCAGCATCCGCACGGCTGTTATACACATCCGCCCCGCATCCGCACGACTGTTATCCACATCCGCCCCACATCCACACGGCTGTTATCCACATCCGCCCAGCATCCGCACGGCTGTTATACACATCCGCCCCGCATCCGCACGACTGTTATCCACATCCGCCCCACATCCACACGGCTGTTATCCACATCCGCCCAGCATCCGCACGGCTGTTATACACATCCGCCCCGCATCCGCACGACTGTTATCCACATCCGCCCCACATCCACACGGCTGTTATCCACATCCGCCCCGCATCCGCACGACTGTTATCCACATCCGCACAACTGTTATCCACATCCGCCCCACATCCACACGGCTGTTATCCACATCCGCCCCGCATCCGCACGACTGTTATCCACATCCGCACAACTGTTATCCACATCCTCCCCGCATCCGCACGACTGTTATCCACATCCGCCCCACATCCACACGGCTGTTATCCACATCCGCCCCGCATCCGCACGACTGTTATCCACATCCGCCCCGCATCCGCAGAACTGTTATCCACATCCGCCCCGCATCCGCACAACTGTTATCCACATCCGCCCCACATCCGCACGGCTGTTATCCACATCCGCCCCGCATCCGCACGACTGTTATCCACATCCGCCCCGCATCCGCACAACTGTTATCCACATCCGCCCCACATCCGCACAACTGTTATCTGCATCCGCCCCGCTTCAGTACGACTTTTCTCAGCATTCGCAAATTTGTTATCCGAGTCTACTGACATTACAACTGTATTTTTAATTCGATAAATTACTAAAGTAACATAATTAGACATTTGAGGAAAAAGTCGTTCGCTTAGGCTTTGTATGTCATGTGCTATGTTTTATATGAATGCTATACAGCCAGAATTGCAACCCTTCCCTGTTCGGTGTGTTAATTAATTATGCTTAATGACATAATTTGAATGAGATTAGCGTAAATTATCATCTTAAATTTGTTATGAGAGAAACATAACGGAAAAATACGATAAGTCATAAACACCCGGGTCCTAATAATGATATTAAACAAATTCAGGTTGTATTCTAAAAACTATCCGCAAATTTTCTCCAAACATTACCCGTAGCTTATCCGCTATCCGCACAGCCAAGCAAACTAAATCCGCATGGCGAAATATTTTGCGGATATCCGCGGATATCCGCATCCGCGCAGGGCCTTACCTATAATAATGTTATTGGTATTACGTCCCTTTTAAATGCTGAGGCTTTTAGAGACGCCAGGGTATCAGAATTTTGCCTCGATGGGGATTTTTAACGTGCCAGTCACCCTCAAATGCCAACTGACTGCACCAGAATTCAATCCTACAACTTTGGACACAGCAGGCGAGAACGTTACCGCTGCACCACGCAACCAGTCATCAAGTAACCGATCGTAACAAATGCGCATTCAAAATAAAGTGAATTACCCGAAGCAGTGGCAAATGACACTCTGATTTCATAAATAACTTATCGACAATTTGTTTAAAAAGTGCGATTAAACAAATAAACAAAACGATAGTCCCTGCCAGAACTGTGTCGCGTCGATCCCGCAAAACATAAAGCTGGGCGGGTGGTTTAACACATGCGAGAGATTTTACACAGGCCCTCTAGTTATTATTATTATTATTATTATTATGATTATTATTATTATTATTATTATTATTATTATTATTATTATTATTATTATTATTATTATTATTGTTGTAATAATATAATTTAATATTTGTAAATTTACAGGTTAAACCAAGGAGTAGGAATTGAAAGGAGATTCATAAGATGTGTACAGTCTTTCAGAATTTTGTAAACTGTGTATATTTGTAACGATTTAATTAATAATAATTAATAATTTAAAATTATTATTATTATTATTATTATTATTATTATTATTATTATTATTATTATTATAAATATTAACTCATAGCATAAACTTATTATTATAACTCCTATAGTGTAACTATTTGTGTTTTAATTATTTACATTAATATTTTTCTCATTATCACCTAACATGTTATATCAAATTATATACTGTATATGCTGTAAAATGAAAAAAAAAACGCAAAACAATATAAAAAACGATAATTATGATTAAAATATATAAATTTAAAAAAATGAAAAAAATAACATTCGTTTTGCATGCACTTTTGTATTGAAATACAATCTGTACATATGTTGTAAATAATAGTAATTAAGAGGCTTCGGTGGCGAAGTCGGTAGCATGCTGAGCTTCTATGCCCAAGATAAAGGTTCAAACGCGGCCGAAGCCGTCGGATTTTTTAAGAGCGTTAAAAATCCCTCAGTATGCCTTCCTTCGGAGGGGAAGTAAAGCCGGCGGTCCCATGTCATAGATTTATGGCATGTTAAAGAACCTTCCACTAATTACACCTGTGTGAAGCTAAATTGTATAGGTTAGGAATGTAAACAAAGCTCTTAGGTTTTTACGTTCGTTGCCAAGAGCCGACTGCGGTGGCGTCTAGTAGCTAAGTTCTGAACTAGACCTAGTAGTCGTTGATGGTGGCGTTTGTCGGCAAAAGTAGGAACTATTTGTAAAATTCAAAGTTGCAGTCCTTACTTGAATTTAAAAAAAACAGATACACACACTAATACAGCCATCGCAATTAACACCGGTTATCAGACAGATTCTACACGCACCCAAAGTACACGGGGCTACATGACCGCGTTGTCTCAGCCCCTAAACGTTGGAACCAAACAACCAACCAATAATAATTAATATGTCTCACAGAGAATCTGTAGTGGATTTGCAGTCAGATTCGTGAGACATATCACATTAATGTAATACCGGAATCAATAGTATTTAATAAATAAATTAAATAAATTATTATTATTATTATTATTATTATTATTATTATTACATTACATTACATTATGCGAACCGGCCAAAACTAAGGACCACGCAAATATCATTTCATTTCCTTCTCATAGTTCTTTCTTCCTTTCTCTTCCTCCACACTTCCTTCATTCTTTCAGAGTGTTGCGCCTTTCTCTTTGCTGTCCATCTTCCTCCCCTGCGTTCTCTCTTTTCTTCCACAGGAACCTTTATGTTCGAAAGTATTTCCCTGAATTGTGTTCTGTCTCGACAGTCGTCATCAGTAATTCCTAGCCTCTGGAGTGCTTCCTTTATCTGCTTGGTGTAACCCCCTTGGCTCTTCAGATTATATATTTTATCAAAAATTTGTTTATTTATTCTTGTTGGATCCATTCTAACCATACGTCCATAGAAACGTAAACGTCTTTTCCTAATTGTTGTTTCCAGGTCTTCCACCCTTTCATATATCTCCTTGTTGGATCTTAGTCTGTAGGTTCCCTGTACCACTTTAGGGCCGTAAATCCTCCTCAATATCCTCCTTGCAATCTTCAGAAACTTTTCCAGGTTCATAAAATTTGCCGTCTCCACCGGTTTTACCACAGCATTGCAGTGTTGTAGTTTGGCACTAAGGGAGAGGTTCTTTATGTTGTATATATATATTTTTAGTGGAGAAGTTGAGTTTTTCTAGTTTAAGTCTTCTGTTTTCCATTGACTCTTTGTCAATTATTATTATTATTATTATTTATTTATTTATTTATTTAGTATGTTTCGACCCATACAGTATCACATAAAGCAAGTTATGATCTGTTGCTGTTATTTTTCTTGTTCTTCCAGAATTCTTTCATCATGTCGCTGTGTTTAGCTCGACGTTCGTCAGTCCATTTTCCCCTAGGTCTGCTGGGCTTATCTTCTGATGCAGCTTCCCAAGTGTAGATCTTATGTCTGAAAGTTTTGAGGTCTTCGATATCTGTGGGTGTGATGTTGGCGTTATTGAGATCAGTTTGGACTTGTTTAATCCAAACCGTTGTCGTCTTTAATTTTTGTGAGTACATCAATATTTTCTTTGTTAATCGGTTGTCATCTAGTCTCATAATGTGGCCATAAAATTTCAAGCGTCGTTTACGGAAATCGGTTTCAATATTTGAATATTTTTCTGTGATCTGTGCGATTTTAACGATATCCTTCATCTGTAAGTCTTGGGCCAAGAATTTTTCGGATGATTTTCTTTCAGCTTTCTTGATGTTTTCAAGATCCCCTTTATAATTGAGGTTTAAGGTCTCACTGGCGTAGAGTGTTTCGGGTTTGATGACCGTCGCGTAATGTCGAATTTTAGTGTTAATGCTAATGCATTTTTTGTTGTACATGTTTGCGGTTTTCCCATATGCTTTCCGTATTTTGAGTTCACGTGTTCTTTGTGCTATTCTTTCTGTGCCTGTAGGTTCAATAATTTCACCTAAGTATTTGAAATGATTATTATTATTATTCATAATGTTGAATTTTGGGCTTATGCCGTGTTTTATTGTATTAATATTCGACGCGTTTCGAAAGAAACCATGTCTTTCTTCGTCAGGAATAATCTGGAATACGACAATGTTGCTAAGAGAAAGCAACGAAGAACATATAGAAGGTGCCCAAAGATGGACGCCATTATAGCCCCATGTTAGGGACAACGAAAAGCAGCAGTGAATTACTTTCTCAGGGTTCTGATAATAGGTAGCCAGGATTCACCGAGATTGTAGCCGGTGTCGCGGTTGAAATTATCTGGGTGTTTACGTATTTCAACCGCCTCCCTGATGATTCTGGGACGATATTGCTTTATACGGGCAAGAACATCCACTCCTTGGAACATGACATCATGGCCAGGTGTTAAAGCATGATCGGCAACAGCTGATTTATCAGGTTGAATGAGCCTGATACATCTATTATGTTCCTTAATGCGAGTGCATATTGTTCTCGAAGTCTGCCCGATGTATACCTTGCCACAAGTACAGGGAACTCTGTAGATACCCGGTTGTTGCAATTTAGGCAAACTGTCCTTAGTTGGTCGCAGGAGTTGCCTAATCTTAACAGAAGTTCTAAATACAGTCCGTATGTTGTACCGACGTAGGATTTTAGCAATACGATCCGTCGTGTTCTGTATGTACGGAAGGTAAGCAGTTCCTCTTATATCTCTTTTCTCAACTGACGTCCTATTATTATTTCTTGGTTTCAGAACCGTAGAAATCAAAGCCTTGCTATAACCGTTGCTCTCAAAGGTGGTTCGCAGGGTGTTAATTTCTTCTTGTAAAGAAGACACTTCACAAATCCTCCTAGCCCTGGTAGTTAGAGTTGTAAGGATACCATGTTTCTGGGCAGGGTGATGGTGAGAACTTGCGTGGAGATATCTATTGGTGTGTGTTGGCTTACGAAAAACGCTGTGTCCTAAAGATCCATCCTCTTTCTTTGTGACGAGAACATCTAAAAAAGGTATTTTGCCGTCAGATTCCTTTTCCATGGTGAAACAAATAGAAGGGTGCTGGAGATTAAGGTGATCCAGGAAATGGCTAAGATTTTCCTCACCTTCCGTCCAAACAACGAACGTGTCATCCACATAACGCCACCAGATCTTCGGTTTGAAAGGAGCCGACGACAAAGCTTTCTCTTCAAAGTTCTCCATGAAGAAATTAGCCACAACAGGAGAGAGAGGACTACCCATGGCCACATCATCAGTCTGCTCATAAAAATTCCCATTCCATAGAAAGTAGGAGGAGGTCATGCAGTGATAAAAAAGTCTTGTGATGTCTTCAGGAAAGAGGCCATTAATGAGGGACATAACACCACCAATAGGTACTCTCGTAAACAGAGACACCACGTCGAGACTCACTAGGATATCACCCGGCTGAAGTGTTATAGCTTTCAACTTTTCCACGAAGTGTGTGGAATCCTTTATGTACGAAGGCGTGTTACCCAGAAGCGGCTGAAGTAGTCTACCTAGGTATTTGGAAAGGGCATATGTAGGAGAACCAATCGTACTAACAATAGGTCTAAGAGGGACATCTTTCTTATGTATTTTAGGAAGACCATAGAGTCTCGGAGGAATAGCATCCCCTGGAAGGAGAGTCTTCGCTGCATCCGCTGGAATAGATGATTGCTTGATCAATTTGACGGTGACATTTGAGTAGCGAGTAGTAGGATCACGACTATTAATCCTATATACAGGATCTGATAACAAAGACGAGATCTTGTCTTTAGGACACAGCGTTTTTCGTAAGCCAACACACACCAATAGATATCTCCACGCAAGTTCTCACCATCACCCTGCCCAGAAACATGGTATCCTTACAACTCTAACTACCAGGGCTAAGAGGATTTGTGAAGTGTCTTCTTTACAAGAAGAAATTAACACCCTGCGAACCACCTTTGAGAGCAACGGTTATAGCAAGGCTTTGATTTCTACGGTTCTGAAACCAACAAATAATAATAGGACGTCAGTTGAGAAAAGAGATATAAGAGGAACTGCTTACCTTCCGTACATACAGAACACGACGGATCGTATTGCTAAAATCCTACGTCGGTACAACATACGGACTGTATTTAGAACTTCTGTTAAGATTAGGCAACTCCTGCGACCAACTAAGGACAGTTTGCCTAAATTGCAACAACCGGGTATCTACAGAGTTCCCTGTACTTGTGGCAAGGTATACATCGGGCAGACTTCGAGAACAATACGCACTCGCATTAAGGAACATAATAGATGTATCAGGCTCATTCAACCTGATAAATCAGCTGTTGCCGATCATGCTTTAACACCTGGCCATGATATCATGTTCCAAGGAGTGGATGTTCTTGCCCGTATAAAGTGATATCGTCCCAGAATCATCAGGGAGGCGGTTGAAATACGTAAACACCCAGATAATTTCAACCGCGACACCGGCTACAATCTCAGTGAATCCTGGCTACCTATTATCAGGACCCTGAGAAAGTAATTCACTGCTGCTTTCCGTTGTCCCTAACATGGGGCTATAATGGCGTCCATCTTTGGGCACCTTCTATATGTTCTTCGTTGCTTTCTCTTAGCAACATTGTCGTATTCCAGATTATTCCTGACGAAGAAAGACATGGTTTCTTTCGAAACGCGTCGAATATTAATACAATAAAACACGGCATAAGCCCAAAATTCAACATTATGAATAGTAACACGGGCCGTGAAAGTCTAAATGACAAGATTATTATTATTATTATTATATTTGATGCTTACGGCTACGCTGCAGAGTAATTGTTGCTTTATGGAAGGCACTATGCCATGAGTTGAAATGGCGAAACCAGAAAGCTATTTCACTTATGGCCTGCACTGGGATTCAAACCCACCTGTCTCCAGAGTCTATGGGTATATTCCTCCTCGCCGTACTGGTTAGTTAGAAACAGGCCTTATTCCATCCAACATCTGGTGCAAGTGACTTCACGTAGCCTCTAGAAAAGCGTTATTATAAGAGTGAGGCAGGTGAATTGCTAATGGACCGAAAAGGAAACCTGCTTGAGGTTCAATGACGAGTATTTGGCCAGCGCGAACAGGAGCCCACATACCAGCATTGCACGGGGCACCTGCTGGAGTGAAGGCCAGCTGCTAGGAGACACGTGGTCCAACTGCGAAGGACGAGTGATGAGAGCCACGCGCCAATACAGGCCAAACCAGGGGCGTATATAAGGGGGGAGATGTGGGGGCTCAGCCCTCCCCCCCCCCCCCCGAAAAAAGCCAATACAAATTAAGAAAGTGTTGCCTTGGTAAAAGCATAAATTAATTGTAAATTTGGTTGTACCCTAATGTTAACTTATTGGCTAAGTTATAAACAATATTAAGCTTGAAATTAGACTACCTCGTGGCGTAGTGGCTAGCATTGTAGGCTGCCGCCCCGGAGGCCCGAATTTGATTCCCCGGCTTTGCCAATAAATTTTAATTCCGGTCTGAGGGCTTGTGCCTTGTGGGGCAAAACTGAGAATTCCACAGTACGGTGAAAAAGAAAATCCACAGCCTGCTTCCAGTCTCCGACCGGGTCAGGAATGGAATGAATGAAGCCCCCAACTAGCGGCGAGGATATGAACTGTGCCGGCTACCGAGGCCTGACGCACTCCTCTGGGGCAATGATTAAATGAATGACAGATGAAATGAAATGATAGTGGAGAGTGTTGCTAGAATGAAATATTGACAGGGAAAACCGGAGTACTCGGAGAAAAACCTGTCTGCCTCCGTTTTGTCCAGCACAGATCTCACATGGAGTGACCGGGATTTGAACCACGGACCCAGCGGTGAGAGGCCAGCGTGCTGCCGCCTTAGCCACGGAGGCTACCAGAATTCCACAGTACGGTACTTTTGAGAAATAAATTATCAATTTGTTAAAGAAGAAAAAAAAACTGTTTACCTTTCTGCTTAGTCAATTGACAAATATTTAACTATTTGCCATTCATACTCCATAGGACATACTAGAAAATTCATTAAGTATAACATTTTATTTGAGTGTTGGGTTGTATTTTACAACATTTTTTTGCATTGCCACTAATTGTAGGCTATATAAACTTAGAATTTATTTAGCGTATGGCACATTAAAATATTAAATTATCACATACGAAGGTGGATCAAAAAATAAGTTGCACTTCCCAGTTATAGCCATTTATTACACCACCTATACAACAGCAACACGACTATAACGACATACAATGTAACGTCACTTTTCTACATAGTTTCCAAGAGACTCCAAACATTTCTGCGAACGCACAACCAACTTGTCGATGCCGGATGCATAGAAAGTTCCTCCAGCGTTCTGCAACCACATGGAGACAGCGGCCTTCGCCTCCTTATCGGTCTGGAAACATCGACCACCGAGCTCTGTTTTGAGCAAGGAGGATATATGGGTAGAGCTGCAACTTAATGCAAAATTTTGACCCCAACCTATTGCTCGACGCAAATAGTTCCAACTGACAATATGAGATGGCGTGACGATGTACTCTCGAGCGCGATCCGTCCCCGACCTGGCCTACTCGCTCCTCTCCCCTCCCTTTCCCCTACTCTATCCCCCCACATCTACTTTATATTCCTTTCTTCCTTTCATATTTTAGTAATTGGTCTAATAATAGGCGATTTCTTCCCCCTGTGATATCAGGTAGAGAAGAAAACATAGGCTCTATCAGAATAGTTGTGGATGTTTCCACAAAGCACATAGCATGACATAGGCCTACCCCACAGATATGTACAAATAGAAAGAGTAGGCTACTATACTACAATATTAAAAATGAATGGTAAGACAAAATTACAGCTGCACTTATCACACACCAGTATTATTTAATTGTCCGTGCTGTACTTCCTATCAATCGAATTAAGAAATATCACGTTTGAATTACGGGAAGCGTTGGAACAACCAGCCACCAGCTCTTACTTTGAATTATATCGAAAGTAACTGATATCGTTTTCGAGCGCAGTGTATCGACTAAAATCGATGTGTGATTCAATATAATTCAATTTCTTCGTATAATATTGTTCGAAACCGATTGTATTCCTTTCTAAGCACTGCAATATGTATTTACTATTGATATATATTCAAATATTAATTAAATATACAACATTAACAAGAATACTCACCAATTTTCCGATTTTGCTGCCATCTATAGAAGTACAACTCAACTACATCGTCGTACGCGATGACTGCTAGCGTTTTTAACGTTGTCAGCAGGTACTACTACAAGGCAAGCTAGCGTTGGTACCAAATCACCCTATAAAGTTTCACCCAGGCGGTTTTGAGCAAGGAGGATATATGGGTTTTGAGCTTACCGAACAGATGAAAGTCACGTGACCATAGGTCCGCCTAACGAGCGAACTGCTGCAGCGTTTCAAGTGGGAGGTCTGGCAACATCCACCCTACAGTCCCGACCTAGCGTCATGTGACTTTCATCTGTTCGGTAAGGTCAAAACGGAGCTCGGTGGTCGACGTTTCCAGACCGATGAGGAGGTGAAGGCCGTTGTCTCCGAGAGGTTGCAGAACGCTGGAGGAACTTTCTATGAATCCGGCATCGACAAGTTGGTTGTGCGTTCGCAGAAATGTTTGGAGTCTCTTGGAAACTATGTGGAAAAGTGACGTTACATTGTATGTCGTTATAGTCGTGTTGCTGTTGTATAGGTGGTGTAATAAATGGCCATAACTGGGGAGTGCAACTTATTTTTTGATCTGCCCTCGTACATGAAATTTGAAACAAATTCCAGCTATTAAAGTACAAGTATCTACATAAATCTATATACAAATATTCAATTTCATCTTGTAATAGGATTTTTTGTAGTAGGCCTACCTGACATTTCGATCTACTTATGCCTTCTATGGTTTTTACCTGGAAAACCCTGAGAAGGGCTATTTGTATTCACGTTTTGTGACATCAAGCAATATTTTGAGCCAGGAGATCACTGGGATTGTCTGGCTGCCTGAACTCCTTGGTGTAGATGTTTCCCACGGAGTGACCGTTCTTTAGCACCACCCCGGGGATGCGTGTAGCTTAAAGAATGCTACGGACGCGAACAGTCTCTGTCCCCCAGAATTTTACAATTAACTCTTATCTAAAATAATTACACAAAGTTATATGCTCAATATTTCTGGGTATTTTGCGGTGACGATCCCCTGAGAATACTCACAATTTTCCAGGATAGTTAGCCCCCCCCCCAAAAGAATTGTTTATACGCCCCTGGGCCAAACCAGTGGCAGTTTACTCTACGACTGTAGAAATACAGTGGGACATGATAGTTCAAAGGTGGAGGGACCAACAAAGAATTCGAATTACACTGATATCAGAGGCGGCCGGCAGACTGTTAGATCAGGAAGGCGATCAAAGTAATTTGTCCCCCACCTAATGATAACATTAACAACAAAAGTTACTTTTATATAAAACTAGCAACCCCCCCGGCCTCGTCCGGTATCTTTAACGGTTTTATTTTGTCGTGTGGCCTCCTGAGAGGCCGAGTGCAGGTCTTTCTAGTCGACGCCCGTGGGTGACCTGCGCGTCGGGATGAGAGATAGAATGGATGAAGATGAATGAAACTGGGCAAGGTTGTGGAAGGAAGCGGCCGTGGCCTGTTAGAAGGTACCGTCCCAGAATTTGCCTGGTGTTGAAAATGGGGAAACCACGGAAAACCATTTCAAGGACGGTCGACGGTAGGGCTCGGACTCACGCGTCTACCGAGTCAGCAGAGAGCTTGGCCCCATGGCCGAACGCTTCCCTTTAGCCAGCGTAGTCACTACTGTCGGTTTTAACGATTTACCTAGCGTAAGCTTAAAAGGCGCACGGACAGCAGGTCTCAGACACAATTCAGAAAACCGAGGTGAACAGCGAAACTCCAAACACATATACTCTTCTCCGAAGTCTTAACTCGACACGGCCGAAGCTAGTCATTTAATTAGTAAGTTAGTTATTGATGTTTTAAGGGGTGGAACTACGAGGTCATCTTCCCCTTAGTCATTTAAATTTCCCCTGAATGGAGATTGTTGGATGAAATGCAAACGTTAAAACACTTATAGTGGGCGATGTATTGAAGATAGAGATATGCTGTCCCGGACTTTTTTTGTAGAACTTTTCATACTGAAAATGTCTTACACTCATCTAGATATTTTTAACGGTTTACCCAGCGTAAGATTGAAATTCGGACAAACGGTAGGTTTTTCTTCGACTCGATTCACTGAAATCGTTACTGCTCGGCTTCCTTTGTTCATAAATGACTGTTTTTCTACAGAAACCTTCCACGAGAAATCCTTTACATATGGTAAAAACCGCATCAAAATCCTTCAAGTGGTTCTCGAGATTATCCGTAACATCCAAGAATCGGGAACTTTCTTATTTTTCTTTCTTGAAATTCAAGAAAATGTCTAAATACTGAAATTTATAAATTTCACATCAATTATAGGCTACTATTATTATTGCGTCAAATAATGGAATCAGTAAGATCTTATAAAACAACGGAAATTTAAAATTATCTCTATACTTTTTTCTTTTTATTAATATTGCAAGGAAACTTAAAAAGACTCAATATTCGTTTCTATATTATTTTGTATGAATGCCATTCCTTGAAACTAGTAGGTATAGCCCTTAATTGTGTGTTCATTTTGTGTGTCATATGTTAGAGATAGGTGGTGTTCAGAAAATACGTTGTTCTTTTATAGTGGATCTGAGGAGGTCAAGTGTTGTTTTAAGGGGCGGAACTACGAGGTCATCTGCACCTGGAGATTTAAGTGATGTCATAAAAATACTCCCCATTGAACTGACCGTCAAAGCATACAAATTGAACATCTGAATGGCTGTAAGTACTTTCCATTAATATAATTCAAGGTTTTATAGTCACCTTTATACACTTGAATTTTATATTCCGGTGTTAAAACACGCTTTTAAAAATAATATACTGTACCTTTTGATGTTATTGAAATTCTTGTTAATTTTGAAGATTTTCGCTCTCATTTCCAAAAGTTATATAAAACGGGGCACGATAGAGAAAATATGAATACAGACTTGGAGTCTACATCCCTCAATACCAAATCAGTCATTTCATGTGAATTTTTAGCCTACTTTCGATTTTTTCAAAAAAATGAAAGTAGACTTATGAGATCACTACAAGGCGAAAAAAAAGTGTGTCTGTCTGTGTGTGTGTATGTGTGTGAGTCTGTGTGTGTGTGTGTGAGTGAGTGTGTGTACTCTGAATGTCTGTCCCCCCCTATCAATTCGAACACGGTGAGCGCAAATTGAACGAAATTTGGTACAAAGGTAGCACTAGCAAAGGACACCTCAGTGTCATGTTTTATATCGCCGCCATCTTGACGGAAACGTAATGGCGGCCACACAAATGTTCAAAGCTTAAATCAAATTACGACTAACCTAATCATCCGATCTCTACCAAATTTTGCAACAACATACCTTTATGGGGGCAGCATCCTTTGACCAAACTAATAGGTCATCAACCTAATAGTTTGCGGATGGCGGCCATCTTTGTGTGAAAATCGATTGCCCCTATTAATTCGAACTCGGTGAAACCGAATGGAACGAAATTTGGTACAGAGGTAGTACTAGCAAAGGGCACCCCAGTGGCATGTTTTATATCGCCGCCATCTTGACGGAAACGTAATGGCGGCCACACAAATGTTCAAAGCTTAAATCAAATTACGACTAACCTAATAATCCGATCTCTACCAAATTTTGCAACAACATACTTTTATGGAGGGAGCATCATTTGACAAATCTAATAGGTCATTAGCCTAATAGTTTGCGGATGGCGGCCATCTTTGTGTCAAAATCGATTACCCCTATTAATTCGAACACGGTGAAACCGAATGGAATGAAATTTGGTACAGAGGTAGCACTAGCAAAGGGCACCCCAGTGTCATGTTTTATATCGCCGCCATCTTGACGGAAACGTAATGGCGGCCACCCAAATATTCAAAGCTTAAACCAAATTACGACTAACCTAATCATCCGATCTCTACCAAATTTTGCAGCAACATACCTTTATGAAGGGAACATCCTTTGACAAATCTAATAGGTCATTAGCCTAATAGTTTGCGGATGGCGGCCATCTTTGTGTCAAAATCGATTACCCCTATTAATTCGAACACGGTGAAACCGAATGGAATGAAATTTGGTACAGAGGTAGCACTAGCAAAGGGCACCTCAGTGTCATGTTTTATATCACCGCCATCTTGACGGAAACGTAATGGCGGCCACACAAATGTTCAAAGCTTTAATCAAATTACTACTAACCTAATCATCCGATCTCTACCAAATTTTGCAACAACATACCTTTAATGGAGGAAGCATCCTTTGACAAATCTAATAGGTCATTAGCCTAATAGTTTGCGGATGGCGGCCATCTTTGTGCCAAATCGATTACCCCTATTAATTCGAACACGGTGAAACCGAATGGAATGAAATTTGGTACAGAGGTAGCACTAGCAAAGGGCACCTCAGTGTCATGTTTTATATCGCCGCCATCTTGACGGAAACGTAATGGCGGCCACAAAAATATTCAAAGCTTAAATCAAATTACGATTAACCTAATCATCCGATCTCTACCAAATTTTGCATCAACATACCATTATGGAGGGAGCATCCTTTGACCAAACTAATAGGTCATTAGCCTAATATTTTGCGGATGGTGGCCATCTTTGTGTGAAAATCGATTCCCCCTATTAATTCGAACACGGTGAAACCGAATGGAACGAAATTTGGTGCAGAGGTAGCACTAGAAAAGGCCACCTCAGTGTCATGTTTTATATCACCGCCATCTTGACGGAAACGTAATCGCGGCCACCCAAATGTTAAAGGCTAAAATGTAATTACGACCAACCTAATAATCTAGTCTCTACCAAATTTTGCAACAACAAATCTTTATGTGGGAAGCATATTCTGACCAAACTGCTAGATCATCAGCCCAATAGTTTGCAGATGGTGGCCAAGTATGTGTGCAAATCGATTCCCCCTATCAATTCAAACACGGTGAAACCGAATTTAACGAAATTTGGTACAGAGGTAGCACTAGCAAAAGGCACCTCAGTGTCATGTTTTATATCGCCGCCATCTTGACGGAAACGGAATGACGGCCACCCAAATGTTAAAAGCTTAAATCAAAATTCGACCATCCTAATAATTTGATCTCTACCGGATTTTGCAACAACATGCCTTTTTGTGGAAAGCATCTTATGACTGACTACAAGGTCATCAGCCCAATTGTTTGCAAATAGCGGCCATGTATGTGTGCAAATCCATTCCCCAGATCAATTCAAACACGGTGAAACCGAATTGAATGATTTTTTACAGAGGTAGCACTAGCAAAGGGCACCTCATATTCATGTTTAATATCCCTATAGCATGTTGTATTTCAACAAGCTACTACAACCAACATTCAATTATACTCCTTGAAAAGGACAAAGAGTTATAACAATACCCATGCATTTAGGAGAAAGTAGGCTATATGTTCTTTACTGAACATCTTGTTTAATGATAACTTTGCCAATTTTGATGTTTTATGGAATATCTATTCAAAATTACAACAAAAAACAAGCCTGGCGTGAGACAGAAAATCTGAACACAGATATGGAATCAGAGCACTTTACTAAACAAGAATCAGTAATAGTTTCCCTTGTACCAGAAACATAAATTGAAATGCATATTAGTGTTAACCAACCATTCGAATGAAATAGGTCTAATAAATGCCTGACTTGGTCAATATTTCTATAAATAAATATTTATTGATGATAATGATGATGATGATGATGATAATTGTTGTTTTAAGGGGCCTAACATCAAGGTTATCGGCCCCTATTGGTTTGGGTGATCGTGATAATGAATTATAATGGCATGAAACCTAAAACTAGAACTAACTACGGACTTAACAACTAACTTAAATTCTAAAAGAACAAATGAATAAACTAAAAAGAAAAAGAAAAGAATAATGGACAGGAGGAAATGAAATGCCCTCAAACCTCGAAGAATGAGGTTTGAGGGAGTTGGAAGGAAGGAGAGCCATGAAAGGCAGATTGGAAAGGAAAGGGGGAAAGGGCCCACCCTAAAGTCAGTGGAAAAACGTGGAAAAAACCGACCCAGCTCAGGAATCTCTTGGAGTCGCTAACTCCCAACTCACCAGCCATGAGTCCTTGAGGGTGTAGTACTATCCAGGGTCCACCAGAAGTGGTGGGACTAAGCCAACTCTGCCTCCTTTAGGGCCTTGAGCAGAAGGCAGGATTTGCTATGAAAAGAAAAAGAAGAGGTTTGACCCCTCGAAGAATGAGGGATTAGGAAAGAGGTGGATAAGAGGACGATGCATTGGTAAAAGAATGTAGGTTATGTTATGTATAATATATTTGTTGATTTTATGAATTGAATTAAATAAATAAACAAACAACATGAGGTGCAATAAAGTATATGCAAATGAATCATTTAAAATTCCTATGATAACAGATAAAATATATCACACAGTAATTGACGGGTGAATATTCACCGAAGATAGCGTCGGCGTGAGTTTTAATAAGTGTATTCCCGCAGGCGCTGACATCTAGTGGGACGTTGATTGGCGACGACGGGGCCCCAGCTGAGTCCGGCATTGCTTGCACTTACTTGTGCCCGGCTCCTCTCCGTCTTCTTTCCTGTCAACCTCACTTGGTCAACTCTTGTTCTCTTCCTACCCCGACGGTATTGGGGTATCCGAGGCCTAGGTAGTCTCTTCCTTTTCCGCCTTAATTGGCCCATGTCTCATCTTTTCTGATACCCTCCTTCTGCGAGGGGTCAGCCTTCTTTTTCTTTTCATGTTATCTCCTGCCTCAAGGAGGCAGGGTGTATGTAGCCCCACCACTTTGGTGTACCCTGGATATTGCTACACCCTCAGGGGCTCACGGCTGGTGAGTTCGGGAGTTGGCGACCCCGAGGGATTCCAGAGCTGTGTCCGGTTTTCCCACTTTTATCCATTAGCCATGGGGCGGACCCTCTCCTCATTCACTATCCTATCTGCCTTTCATGGCTCTCCTTCCTTCCGAGTCCCTCAAACCGCATTCTTCGAGGATTGAGGGCATTTATTTTCCTACTGTCCTTTATTTGCCTTATTCTCCTTTTGCTTTCCATTTCTTCTTCTATTATATATTGTAAGTTAGTAGTTAGTTTTAGTTATAGGTCACATTTCATTTTCATCTTGTAGATCACCCAAACCATTAGGGGCTGATGACCTTGATGTTAGGCCCCTTAAAACAACAATTATCATCATAATAATAATAAGTGTATTCTTCGAGGATTTCAACCGGCCCAAATAATTGAATTTCTCTATTCTACGTTGACCGACTAAAGGGCCTTTTACATAGATGATTTCTTAATCCATTTTTAATCAACCTCATAGATAATGTAACACCCCAGAGGAACATGTCTTGCTGTCCTGGGTGACGCCCCGCTCCTAGGAGATTCCGACTTCTGGCTTCTCTCAAGAGGACCGAGGCTATTTCACTTGAAACACGAGGGGTTGTTCACCCTTCTAAGTAATGAAGCATCCGTTCAAGTTGGTTTTAAACAATTGATCGAATGATCCCGTAGCAAAAGGAAAGAGAGATGGGAGGCGTCTTCCTCTTTGCTCTTTCAACCAATAACAATTAATAACCCTTCCTTCCACGAGAGATACAAACTTTTCTCTGTCATCATCTCCATTACTCAGCATATTTTAGAGGCCAAGGGATATAGCGAGGGTTGTTTAAAATTAGAAAAGTTACTCAATCTATTCGCGGTCGTGAAAAGGGGGGAGGGGGAGAGTTTGGAAGGTGTAAGATAAATGGTTTTAGATTAGGAGCGATAGAAGTGGGCAGGAAAACAAACATCAGGAGAGAAATGAGCTAGGAGTGGGGTGGCTCCCCGGGCAAAGGTCGCGGCTTTGAGTTCAGACTTGGCCATAGAAAGGAATTGCAAATACAGTATCAGCATTTCTCCCCAAGGGAGAACGTTCCCTGTTATGGTAGCCTAGCTCGAGTAATATCAGTAATTGACTTCCGTGACCAAACGAAATAATATATTTCTAAGATCGAACAAGTCTGATAGCGCTACGAGTCTGTGGATTGCAACGTGCATGCAAATTTAAGAAAAGGGCTCCCGCTACCAAGCGGTGATAGTTTATTTAAATAACTATAAAATTAAGGGGACCTTGTAGGTAACGAATGTCCCATTTAATCCAATGCTAAAAGTTAACATGTTTAGACACACCTAATAGACAAATTAACCATTTGAATACTTTCATACATTTTCATTTGAGACTGTTTTGCCTTTCAGCGTCAAATCTAGTCTGCAAGCGTCTGTTTGCGAACAAGTCGCCTGCATGATCCCCTATTAGCAGTTAGCACTGCGGCCTCCTCTGCTTCTACACCTCTCACTTTGAAATCGTTAAACACTGAATCTAACCATCGCCTCCTAGGTCTACCTCTACTTCTCGTACCCTTTACAGCTGGACTCATTAAGGGGGCATCCATTAATTACGTGAGGCGATTTTTCGCCCCCCCCCCCTTTCCCTCTTTCCCCTTAGTGAGATGTCGCGAGATTTTTCTCGACCCCCTCTCCCCTCCCCTAATCTCACGAGAGAATTTTCAAAATGCGTATTTAGCTTACCTTATTAAGGAATTCAAGAGTAGTTCGGGCCTCCATTTCCGCCGAATCTCTGAGGAGCTGTTCGATCTCATGCTGAACGTGCAGCACCAAGTCGTCCTTTTTCGTAAACCTCAGCTTCACTGCGTTGCATAATTTTGTCACTTCTTCGGCTTGTAGACGTGTCTTTTCACGTATGCATTATAATAATCATGACAAATAATTTTGAATGTGTAACAACGATCACTGAGTCGTCGACGGACGTAAGTAAGTAAACACAACAATTCGGGACCTGTAAATTTTATAATTAATTTAACCCAGTTTTCTCGCAATTTTACACTGTTTCTTGCGGGGGGGGGGGGGGGAATTACGTGACATTTTCCGAGACCCTCCTCTCCACTACGTAAGATTGGGTGAGGTTCGGCTCGGCCCCCTCCTCCCCCCGTAAACACCTCAATTAATTAATGGACGCCCCCCTAACCTCTTAGGTAATCTCTCCACCACCATTAGAATAATTTTAAAAAATCCAATGCCATGTAGATTTAGCACATTGGAACCGATGAGATCTGAGAAATGAAATAAATAGCAATGCAATGCATTTCTTAAAAAGAAAAGCCGAAATGTCAGTGCTTGTTTCACAAGTTCAGTATTCTCGCTTTTACACAATACATTGTCATTAATCTGCAATACGTTCATTATTTGTGTACGAAGAGGAAGTTCTGTAAGTTTCATACTTATAGCTCTCTTACTTTTCAAGAAGCATGAACCTAAAACGAAAAAAAAAAACTTTTACTACCGTAACGATAATTCTCTGTTCGCTTCATAATCTTATTACATAATACGCTAGGGCTAAGGTGTATGTTTCACAAAACTCAAGCTCCTAAACAAGAGGGAGTTAGAAGGTGTTGTTTGTACCAAAATTTCCAAATCGTCCCAATAGTAGAGGAAAAATCTTGCATTTCTTGAAAAGTCATCGGAAATATAATTATTGGTTTATAAAGTGCTTTTAAACAAGTAAACAAGACGATAGCCCCAGCGAGAACTCCGTCGCCTACAGTCCGCATAGCACTAGAGCCATGCGGGTAGTCTGTACACATGGGGCGCACACAACCCATTATGAGAGAGTTCTCGCACGGGTCCGCTAGTTGTAACAATCCTGCCACATAATCTGGATAATCTAAATTATTTGTATCCTCCCTTTTCCTTTTAGTGTTCGTCTGATGCTTTCTGGCAAGGTGACATGGGACTTTGGCACACTGTTTCCTAGAAGCCCTTGATTTGTCCTGGAGGTTTGTTAGGTTAGGTTTGGTTAGGTGATTGATATGGCAACTTTTCAGTCGGTCAACACAATGTAATTACTGGGACATGCGAAAAATACCCTAAGAATTACATCTGATAAAAATATATAAACAGTTCACGCCACGGTTTTTGGCCGGTTTCACAGTCGTACAGAGGATATGAGAGTTACTTTCCGCGCAACTGAAAACTCACGTGTTAATTGCACATGCCTGAGGCTCACCGACTGTCTTCTGTACGACTTTGAAACCGGGATAGACTGGCCAAAAACCGTGGCGTCAACTTTCCTTTTTGGTACAGGTGAATCAGCTGCCCCTAGTATTATTGTTTTGTGTAGCCCAACTAACGTGTGCTATCAGGAAGGTCGCTATTTCTCTGCTTGCATCCCGTATGGTACTACCGTACTGCAAGCATATCCCGCAAACGATACTGAACACTAGCTTCTTCCCTCGTATTTGTCTGTAGCCATATCGAGTGAAAATTAATAGTGTTCAGTATCGTTTGCGGGATATGCTTGCAGTGCAGAGAAATATCGACCTTCTGGTGTATTCTTTGGAATTCACGGTCAGACAGAGTTAGCTTTTGCTGCTCTTTGCTTTAATTCGCTCCTTCCTTTTTCGCAAACACCAACAGTGATTTCTTACTTTTTCTTTTAATTGTGCACCTTGCTTACTGTACTTCTTTGTAAGTCTGTTATAGATATATATCTTCCATGATCAACCTAGCGGCATCTAGCAGCTAACCACTGAATTTCCTCAACATTTTCACTCTCAAGAGGACTTCCTTACAAGTCAAGCCACCAGATGTCGTCATAGTCAGCTAACATCTCCATGCTGAAGAGGACTTCTTCTCCATTTCCATCCACCAGGCTTCGCTATTGACTACTTGAAGACCACTTCATCAAGATACTTACTTTTTGTCATGTTTTTAATCTTTATGTATGCTCCTTTGTCTGTTTCCCCCACCCTCCTCCCTCCTTGGTACCTTTAGTGCATCGTCGAGCGGCTCTCACTTGTGTGTTAGACGTCAAAGCTTACAGTTGGAGCCTAACTAAGGCTTGCTTCCCGTCCATTCGAGACATGTTTTAAATATCTACGCCATGATGTGGATTTAAGATAACGGTTGCCTGGATCGCCTACTCTTCAGAAATGAGCTAAGTACAACTTCAATGGTTTTCACCGCATTTTAATTGGTTTTAAACAGCTAAATGCTTTTTAATTCTTGTTTTATAGACAGTGTGAAATTGCTAAATGCAGTGCAATAACTACCTTCGAGGGAATTTTCTAGTCATGCTCTAACTATCAAAAGCTGACTTTCCACTTAAAAATTTAGTGCTTCTTGCACAAATTAACTGAGAATGAGTTCTCACACCACGGTATTCATATTAAACGAAATACTGTCTATAAAACTTAGCTTTTTCTCCGCGGGACCTATTGCCCAATTCAACTGTTATCAAATCTCCAGAACTTTCGACATCGAACTATCTTTCTACAAGTAAAATAACCTAGCATTTCTTCAAATATGGGAATACATTTTCCTCACTGAGAAATTTATGTTGCATAAATCTCTAATCAACATAATTTGTCTTCCTTCGTGGGAAACTTTCCGCTGCATTCAACTACAACCTACAAAAGCTACGACGCAATAAATTCTCTCAAACTAAAATTTAACAAGTGATCTGCATAACTGCAAGAATTTTTCTCTCTATAAACTCTCTGTTCTGCAATAGTGAACTTTCTATCTACATCAATAGACTATAGTGAGAAACAGTGCCCGTTCAACTTGCAACCGCGTCGCGTTTTGTGTAAGCAATAAATACGGCCGAGAACTTTCTCCTAAAGTTCCCATTTCCTCCTTCCCAAACACCTTTACTAACAAATTAGGTTAATTTTTAAACTTAGGTCTTTTTCAATGAGGTGTCACTTCTCAGCAGGTGCCCTCTCACAATTCTTCCATCTCTCATAATTAATTTCTGTATAACTCGTGTCTAGCACACATTTAAAACCACCTTGGTTTTCCTTTATAACTAAGGAATTTAATTCTTTCTACTCACAACTGAGTTATTTAACTATCTTCTCCAGGTTTCACGAAAGGGTAACTTGCCCTATTTTTCCTCGTGATCCCTGATTAAATATAAGAAGTTATAGAAACTTCTTCTTAATTTCTCTTTTTTTTTGTTATAATTTCGAATTTATTATTTGTTCTTACTTTCAAGTTTTCCATATAGGAATTCTTAAAGTGCCCACATTGTACCTTATTTATTGTTAAAGCTTTAATTGCGTTAATTGTCGTTAAACTTCGAATTTGTTAATCTTAGCACCATTTTTAAAATCTTATGCAGATTTTAGTGCTTATAAGAGGTTCCAAACTTAAAAATTGTTAATTGCCGAGTGCAAACTTCAACATTCTAGAGGTCTGAGACTTCAAAGGTTAAAAACTAAATTGTACCTTTTATATTTGTCAAAATTATTATATCTCCAAGCATTGTTAAATAAATCAGATTATATTTTTTGTTTTATCCTTGTCTTAGAATAACGATTAGGCAGGACCCTATTTTCCCTGACTCTTCCCAAAAGCATATGCCCTTTTTAAGAAAACCACGTACTCAATTAATAAAGTTTTCACTATTTGTTGCATTTGAACAAAAACTCTTAGTATCATCTCTTCCAAAACATCTTTTAGCTGCTATAGATAATTCTAATGAGCCAGTAAGGCAAGTAAAGCTAGCTCCGCAAGCTTCCTACTTGTTGAGATTTTCTCTATAACTTGTGGTTCGTTTTCGAAATTTAAGTTTTTCTTCTGGTCTAAACTTTTAGTCGGCACTTTGCTGGGTAAAAGCTTAGCTATTCTTAAATGCAACTATTGTTTTTCTTACCTAAATTCTCCAAGAAAACAACAAAATTATCCCCAAAAGCATAACTGCTTCATCGCTACCCTTTCTGGGAATACTCGGCCATTCTCGGGAAATCCAACAGTTCCAAGAACTAAAATTATCACGGCGAATTCAAATTATTCCAGTCGTTCAAAACATTTCTGTTAAATCTAACTCCTTTAAAAGGACAAACAGTAAATCTCTCACTCTTTGTCTTGCCAGACTACCACCCTTCCCTATAGTATCGAAATACAGGCTTGAGAGGGAATGTACGATCGCCGCTTGCTTGCGAGTAGCCCAAGTTCCAGCTGCGTTTCCCGTTAGCCACGTTCAGGTCCCTACCCACTTTAGGTACTTCAGGGGCTTTTGCAGTGACACTTGTTACTGAATACTCACTTAAGTTTATATTTATGAGTTATATTGGACTCCCGTCCCATCTATCCATACTTTTTCTCCATTCCGAAACCCACTTCTCCCCCCCCCCTTTTTTTTCATCATCTTCCCTTAGGGAGGGTTATTCCTTAGCTAATAACCTACCCACCTTCCTGATGACAACGCTAGTTGAGCTACATAAAACAATATTATTAGGGACATGATGATGATGGTGATGATGATGATGATGATGATAATTGTTGTTTTAAGGGGTCTAACATCTAGGTTATCGGCCCCTAATGGTTTGGGTGATAGTGAAAGATTTGATGAGAATGAAAACTTTAACTAATACTAACTACAAACATACATACTAAAAGACGAAATGGTAAACAAATAAAAGATAAGGCAAATAAAGGACAGGAAGAAAAGAAATGCCCTCAAGCCTCGATGAATGAGGATTAAGGGACTTGGAAGGAAGAAGAACCATGAAAGGCAGAGAGGAATGGGAACGAGGAGAGGGCCCTTGAGGGTGTAGCATTATCCAGGATGCAACAGATGGTGGGGCAACATACACCCAGCCTCCTTGAGGGCCTTGGGCACAAGGCAGGAGATAACATGAAAAGAAAAAGAAGGCTGACCCCTCGAAGAATGAGGATATCAGGAAAGATGAGACAAGGGCCAATTAAGGCGGGAAAGTGAACGACTCCCTAGGCCTCGGATACACTTATACCATCGGGATTGGAAGAGAACAAGGGAGGTCAACAGGTATTATGACAGAGGGGAGTCCAGCACAAGTAAGTGGAGACAATTCCGGACTCAGCTGGGGTCCCGTGGTCGCCAACCCATGTTCCACTAAATGTGAGCCCTGGAGGGTATTAGGGGCAGCTGATTCGCCTTGTATATTATTTGTTTTGGCTACAGAAGAGGGAGAAAACTAGCTATAGTATTAGGATGTCTCATAAGTGTCGTGGCACACACGGCCTAGTCGTGGACCTGGCCGATCTGCGATGAACTTGCAAACTGCCCAGCACCCTTGTTCTACGTGATGATGGACCGTCAAGAGAGTGGATATTTTAAGTTTAAAAATAGTTTAATATGACTTTTAGTTTAGTTTTAATCTGTGTTAAGAGGGGCAAATGACCTCGTAGTTCTGCCCCTTAAAACAACAATAACTAACTAGTCGGTTTTATGTTTTTTGTCTTCGTCTCTATTTTTATTGTTCTATATGCCTTATTTGTTTCATTGTTTTTTATCATTCCCGTTTTAACTGCTTTTAACCAAGTAAGGCATAATTATTGTTGGGGTTCACTGTCTGTTGTATACAAACCATTTTCGTTTTAATCTCTGGCAGTGGTGTGTTTTTATTATAATCCTTTCAATTCAAAACACCTCACTTCATTAGGGGCCGATAACCTAGATGTTAGGCCCCTTAAATCAAGAATTATTGTCATCATCGTCATCATCACCACTTCTTCCAAAATTGTATTCAGATCGTCGCTTATGATGGGAGATACATTTAAAATCAACACACTTTTGTAATCTAATGTTTTCACACCAAGTTATTATTATTGAATATCCAAACAAAAAACAATACAAGAACCCTATTTTACCAGAGGTACATTAGGGTTGTGGATTAATAACAAATCAAATACAAATATTACTAACATAGTTTACAAAAAATGTGTTGATGAAAGTGAGAAATTGTCCTAAACAGCACTGCCTCTTGAAAATATGGTACAGCGGCTATGAAAGTTCCAGGTTACAGCTATTAAGGTAAATAGTATCTTTTCTTTTCAAAAACTGGACACGCAAATATAAGGTGACACACCGATTGAGGCAATCCACAAAAACATGAATAGTTGTCTGTTGCTATTTTAAAACATTCAAAATAAGACTTGAATTTTCCACGACCAGTTAAAAATTGTGTGAGAAGAAAGTTTGGCACTAATAATTTATTTTAATAACAGTCGATTTTGTACTTCCGGGAAGAATATTTCTCTAGTTACATATCCTTTCAGGCTACATGTCCATGCGATATTCCATTCGTGTAATGCGTATTTCCTTATCTGCCTTTTTACGTAACATATTGGAGACTTACTATATGTTATTTCAAGATGTGTCGTAGCCGCTGAGTTTGCTAATTGGTCTGCTCTTTCATTACCAGCCAATCCAGTGTGTCCCCTTATCCACGATGTGCAGATATGTGAGCACACCTGTGCTGTAACCCTGATGTAGACAGCTATTGTGTTAGAATAATTTTTGTCATTTATAGAATTCAATGCGGATTGTGAATCACTGAAAATCCTCACTCCTTTATTGTTAGCTTTAACCCATTCTATTGCACACTTTATAAGGCCCAAAATTTTGCCTGGAAAATTGAACAGCTGGTAGAGAGCTTATACTGAGCTGAAAATATTTCAGTATCATTCTCATAAACGATAAAGGCACAGCCAACACTGTCATTCACATCAGAGCTTGGTGTACGGGAGCCATCAGTTTAGATGAAACAGTCATGGGTGCTGAAACAATTTTTATGCAGAAGTTTATAGAATTGACTAGGATGAGAAGATCCCAAGAAATGGCACTTTTGCTCCACGATAATGTCGAAAATCGGCATAGGTGATGTTCTGTTCTTCTTCAGTAATGTCAGCTCAGCTTTCCCTATTCCTGTTAAAAATAGTGGTTCTATTCCAGCAATTACAAGTGCTGCATCTGTAGATGTAGTGCGGTATGCTCGAGAAATTCTTAGAGCGAAACCTCTTTGGATTTGTAATAACTTAACCCGAGCCCATTTCTTTTCCAGGGTAGAACGGAAAGCGGACACGCAGTACAGAACCAAAGGTACAAAAGCTGTATAATATATTATTCGTAGAACGTTGGAGTTCAAACCCCAAGAAGGTCTACAAGCAATCGCAAGACCTTGTAAAAGCTTGCTTGATTTCAATTTTAATCTATTTAAATGTGCTCTGAATGTCAGGTGTTTGCCAAGCACAACACCCAAATAAAGAAGTTTATCATCTAATGTTATTTTGTGGCCATTCATAATTATTTTGGACTTTTTCACTTTTCTTCTCCTTGTAACGAACATGGCTCTAGTCATTGAAGGATTGAATTGAAGTTTGTTTACAGAGCCCCATAGAGACAAGGCGTGTAAAGCAGAGATTGTTAGATAATTCGAATTCTGCACATTATCTGATTCAGTTAGGAGAAGAGCATCATCAGCATAAGCAATAACCCTGTCGGAAGAGGAGTTCGTCATACAAAATGTTCCAAAAACCAGGGCTGCATGCTGACCTTGAGGGTATCCCTTATTAATAATTCTTGTAGAAATCGCAGTTCCGATCAGAAGTTTCACTTTTCGATGGCTAAAGTAGGCTTGTATTAATCTGTACTGATTCTTTGGGCAATGTTTTCCTTTTAACTGTGATAAAATTTTAGGCCACCAAGCATTATCGAAAGCGCCTGAAATATCCAAAGATATCAATACGGCCACCTTTTTCATTGAGAATATGTGGCGAACCCAATCAACCACATAAGGTATTGCATCTTCGGTTGATTTTTGGGGCGTGAAACCATACTGCTTTCCACTTAAGTGACCATGACGATACATGTGATACATAACGCGATCAATTATTAGTTTCTCGAAAAGTTTCCCTAGTATTGGCAGGAGGCAAATAGGTCTGAATGATTTAACGGTACATATTGTTAAGGGACTGTCCTTTGGAATTACTTTAACTATTGCTAGTTTCCAGGAGGCAGGAAAGAAATGCAGGTCAAGGCATTTGTTAAAAAGGGCAACAAAAAACCGAGGAAAACATAGGTGGATGTTCTTAATTATGTTAGCAGATATGCCATCCCATCCGGTAGCTTTCTTGCATCCTGTAAAAAAGATGATTCGTTCTACCTCTTGATCTGTGAAAGGTACGTCATCTGCAGTATCAGGAGGGAGTTGAGAATATATCCTAATCGCTCTTTGTGATTCAGTGTCATTACTTTCATCAAGAAAGAATCCGTTAATTAAAATTTCGGCGGTATCTTGAAACGAAGTGGTGAATCCATGTTCAGTCTCAATTGTAGTAAGATTATTATTCAGATTATCTGGCCTCCTTGACAATTCGTAAACGAGTCCCTATGTGTCATTTTTTGTGGGAATTGAACAAAATTCTTTCCAGCTCTCTAATTTCCTGTTTAAGATCATTGTTTTGTATTCATTTTTAACCGTTAAATATATTTCTTCATATCTTTGACTTAACAGTGGACAACGACTTCGTTTGTATCGTCTATGACCGGCTAGAACACGTTTCCGCATTAGATAAAGTTCATTAATCCACCAGAAGTTTTTACTAGGTGTCTGAGAAAGTTTAGGTAAATTAACTTCAACTAAATTAATTATATTGTTGTTTAGTTTGTTTACAGCTTGATCAAGCTCGTCCACCGAACTACAGGATTCTATGTCTCTCATTACTTTCAGCAAATTTATTTTGGCAGACAAATGGAAATGATCCCACTTTACATACTTTGTCTTATAGATGCAAGTTATGTAATTGGAAGCTTGTACAGTAGGTATTTCTGCTGTAGGTTGTAAGGATATCATTATTAAAGCATGATCAGACAGCATTGGTGTATCGCTTACTTTCCAGTCGTAAATAAATGGAAGAAGTGCAGGACTACAGATACTAACCTCAAAATAACTTGGTTTATCACCTTTGTTCAAGATAGTTATATTATGTGCACTGCAAAAATCATAGAAAAATCTTCCACGAGCATCTTCAACGGGACTACCCCAGGAACTATGTTTCGAATTAATATCACCTATTATGAGCAGAGGTTTCCCTCTTAGGTCTTCATAAACACGCTCCAAAAAACTTAAATCCACGTTAATGTCCTGTTTGGAGTCGAAGTACACATTACATACATAAAGTTCCCTGCAGTTAAATGTTGTGCATACAACAACTCTGCCAGCAGAACAGTATTTCCCTAAACGGATGACGGTCTTAGATTTTGTAAGTATAGCCGCACGAATTCAGTCTTCAGGCGTAATATTGCTTGAAGTATAAATATAAAAGTCAAGTCCGAAGCCAATAGCTTTATTATTTCTGATGTTGGGTTCTTGCAGACAGAGAACTGTACTCTCATTATGGTCAAAATTTAAAAGCAGTTCTTGATTTGGAACCAAAGATTTATGTAAATTTAGTTGGTAAACGAACAATTCAGCCATAATTAATTTTCGATTTAACGATATTAAATATTTTCTTATATATCGGGCAGTCTAATGATGTAGCAGGATGATGATAATCTACAGTTTCAGGCAGGTTTCTCATAACTAGGGCTCGGATTTTTGGTAAATAAATATTTTTTTATGTAAATACATATTTTAAGCATTTTTCCTATAAATACATACATTCCTGCTTTTCACTTATTGGCACATAAAACACATAATATTTATATTTTTTTAAATCAGTATGCTAGATATTGCAGTTTATAGCATTTTTGTTCTGTGTTACTTCGACGGGGAAGAACCTGTGAGGTATCTAATCTTCATGCAGAGCGTATGTCAGCTTGCAGCTGTGTTATTCTTCACTTGTCGCCCTGTGCCACTCACTGGGGAAGCCGGGAATTTCCTTGTCTATAGCCATATTGCACCACGTGCTAGACCTCCCCCTCCCCCAGCTACCTGGAACCAGTGTCACTCACATGCAGTTTATTTCTGGCACTGTGAAGTGTAAGGCAGTTCTACGATGCTTAAAGTAAAAACAAAATACGAGTTATCGTCTGATGCAGAATTTAAAGATAATTTTACTTCTGAGGGGGGCGTTCTGTTCAACCAACCATGTGGGAAAGCAATCAAGGCTGAACAGCGATCTCAAGTTACACAACACCTCAAGGGCAAGAAACATATTGCCGCAGTTTCGCGCCTTCAGAATAAGTGTTCCACGATAATCGTTGGTCATTTGTGATGGACAACCTGAAGATGCGTATCTCGTTGTGTATTATAATTCTTCAGCAGTCAGTGAGACTGTGAGAGTGCTGCATATTGTTTATATTAACATTAATAAACTAAATTATAATAAAATATATTTCACTTTTTGTCACATATTTCAGGTATTTTTAATACATAAAAAATAAATATTTTCCTGATTTTTAGCACCTAAAAATCCGAGTCCTACTCATAACGTTACTATGATTTTAAAATTTACAGTTTACGCACTCGGTACTACTCTCATACAGTGTAGCATAACACCTTGGAAAAGGTGAATGCGGGAAACAAAAAAGTTGGAGACTGGAGCTCGTAAACCCTTTTACTCCGTTTTGAGGGGGAAAACTTGATAATAATAATAATAATGATTTTGATTGAATAAAATATTACAACTGGCAATGATATGTCACTAACCATTGCCAGCGTATTTGTTGTGCAATGATTTATTTTGTGCGAGGAAATAATAATAGTTGTTTAATTTATTGGTTACTGAACCAATTAAATTAAAAGGAGCAGTGCTAATTTAAAATGAGAGTAGCAGATCGTTTCAGCTTATGCTCGGGTATCAGGAAGTGAACGTTGGCCACTGTTGACCAGTCACGGACCTGCCGATGCTGTAGTTGTTGTTATATCGCTACGCTCGCCATGGATTAGCTGTGTATGTAATGGTTTTATCATTTTAAATGATCTAGTCGACTTCGTCGTTACATTACGGTGACGTCACGAAATGTACCGAGAATGCACTGAGGTGTGTGACGTCATAGGACCGCTTAGTGCATGTGTACTGAGCTCACTGGTGAGCTCTGGAGTTACGAGACGGCAACGACACGGCAAGCGTGACGTCATCCAGCCAGCTCCCTCCTTTCACCGCGTGCTCCAGCTCCCTCATGACTTGTGTAACTTTCTAGCGTTCTGATTGTTTCTTGATCATCTAAAATGTCAAGAGTGTTTGGCTTCGAGCGAAGCGAGAGGCCTCCAGCCTTTCTAGCATTTTCCAGCATTTGTAGCATTTAAAATGATATAAAGTCCAGTCTTTCAGGCTGACTCTCTTTTTAGTTATGCAGCAGCTTCAAATTTAACATGAAAAGATAGAAGACCTTGAGTAGGTTGTAATTTAGTAGAGATGAAAAATAAAGACCTGTAGTAGGTTTGGCATTGTTTGGCAAGAATATATTGCTTTTAAAAGGCCTCAGCTTCCGCCTTTATGGTTTAAATTTGTGTTATGTAATTGTGGACCGTGTAATTGTGGTGTAAAGTCTGTCACTGGAGCGCGGAGTTTGAATTTAGAGGTGCTGTGCGCTGATTGGCTGGAGATGTGATCTGATCGGCTGTTGCTTGTATGGAGTTTAAATGTACTTGTAGGTAAAAATATTGCTGTATTATGAATAATTATTGTCAATTGGGTCTGATTTTAGTGTAATTTGTTGTTTGCACTCGGTCTTGCTTCTTGGACATGTGTTGATATCATGATTATCTGAACACTGTGAGCAACACTACAGCTTTTCACAATTAGAGGAGAAATGCCCATATCCATGACACTTAAAACATCGAATAACCGAGACATATTCACGGAACTTATATCTGGTGTAACCTACATAGAGCTTCTCACAGCTGTGTATGGCTCGGAAGATAATAGGACTGACTTCGATTACAGCATATTGTGTGCTGCCATCTCTAGACCGTCGCATGGACACGTCTTTATATTATATTCACAAACATCAGTGATTACTTCCTTAACTACATAATTCTGCTGTATGACACAATCAACGAGTTCATTCTGAGTCAAGTTAACCTCTAAATCATGAATTATAATGCGCGGATTCTTCTTACGTGGAATACTAGCTTTCAGGCGAGGGTTGCTAGTCTCTATAGCATTTGCCATTATATTACATTATTTTTCGTTCCTAAGTTCTATAACTAAGCCTTTATTTCTTATCTTTTTAACCCGATTTACTCCAACCTGCAGTGCCCTTGTACTGGTTGTAGATTTCAGCAATTTCAGTGTCTGCTCAGAATCCTTTACTGCGGTTGAGTCTTTAGGTGAAATCATCACAACGTGTTTAGTGAAACTTACGGGTTGTTGTTGTTGTTGTTGTTGTTGTTGTTGTTGTCGTCGTCGTCGTCGTTGCTGTAGTTGTAGTGGTGGTGGTAGTGTAGATTGCTGAACCGCGTCAGAGTAATAAACCTGAGTTGACGAGTCTTGTTTACTTTTTGTCAGCACTCCTTTGAAGGTGTCCAGTGTCTGTTTTATGTCATCGATAGAAGAAATTAAGTCACCCCATTTTTTAGCCTATTTTCAATTTAAAAAAAAATAGGCTGATGAGATCACCTTTTGTCCGTGTGTGTGTGTGTGTGTGTGTGAGGTGTGTGTGTGTGTGTGTGTGTGTGTGTGTGTGT
The DNA here is from genome assembly GCA_946902985.2 of Meconema thalassinum. Classification (NCBI taxonomy): domain Eukaryota; kingdom Metazoa; phylum Arthropoda; class Insecta; order Orthoptera; family Tettigoniidae; genus Meconema; species Meconema thalassinum. The sequence continues at coordinate 408,284,949 of OX336392.1, forward strand.
GTGTCCCTAATAAATTCTAAACGGCCGGAGCGATTTCAATGAAACTCGGTAAGATCATAGCACCATTCTGGCCGACCCCGGCCGTGCCCTTCAAATTTTATTGTGTCTCACCAATCCAGCATGGCGGCTGTGCGAAATATTTCACCAGCATTCAGTATCCTCGAAACTATTACCGATATCGCCCTGAAATTTTGTACGTTGATAAAGGGAACTACTAGAAGTTCACCATGAGACTTTCGAAAACTTGGTAACTGCAAAACCAACATGGCGGCCAAGCGAATTTGAGACTTTTAAATAGACTTTTCTCGCGATTTAACCATCCAAACACAATGAAACATGGTACAGCAAATGTTTATACACATTGTAATGCACTGGTGTCAGATTTAGTTCAATTGTTTACATAACCTCAAAATGGCGGCTGTGCGAAATATTTCACTGGCATTCTATATCTCCGAAACTATTACAGATATCACCGTGAAATTTTGTACGGTGATAAAGGGCACTGCTACGAGTGTATTTATGTAATTTTCAAAAACCTGTCAAGTACAAAACGAACATGGCGGACAAGCGAAGTTGAAACATTTTAGTAGACTTTTCTCGTGATTTAACCATCTGAGCGCAGTGAAATGTGATACAGTAAATGATTATACATATTTTAATGCACTGGCAACTAATTTAGTTCAATTGTTTACATAACCTCAAGATGGCGGCTGTGCGAAATTTTAAAATTAAGTTTTTATTTCTTGTGTCGTAATCATGCGATCGAAGTGAAAGTTTTAATAATGAAGCTACGCAATAATTTTCCTTCAATGGTACATAACTCTATCGCCTATACATATAACAATCCAAAATGGCGAGCATCCGAAATATTTGGACGGCTCTCAATATCCACGAATCTTTTACATCAATCAAACTGAATTTTTTTACGTTCATAGAGGCTATGAACATAAGTTCACCTATATGACTTTCAGTAACCTGGTGAGCACAAATCCAACATGGCGGTGACGCGAAATATAAATATTTAAATGGACGTTTCTCGCGATTTAACCATCTGAGTGCAAAGAAACTTTGCACGTTAAATGCTTATACAAATGTTAATCCACTGGCATCTAATTTATTTCAATTGTTTTTATAACCACAAGATGGCAGCTGTGCGAAATTTTAAAATCTCGTTTTTACTTCTTGTGTCCTAATCATGCGATTGAAGTCTGAATACCACACGTACATGTAATAGTACATAAATAAAAATCCAACCTGGCGACCATCTGAAATATTTAGACGGTTCTCAATATCTACGAATCTATCACATCCTTCAAACAGAAATTGTGTATGTTGATAGAGGCAATTAACATGTGTAGGATATATGAAAATAGGCTGTATAGTTCTTCACGGAACTACTTGTTACTTTTGCGTTTGTCTGCGTTTAAGGCATTACAAATTAAATTTAAATGACTTTCGGCAGTGAGGTAAAGGTTTTCAACATCAACATTCACCGCCATTTTGATTTTTTTTCACACCAAGTTATCTTGAAACAGTGGCTAGAATGAGAGATGTTATCGGAACAGATGCGGATGTTTCCAGGTGTGGTTTATACCGCTGTTCAAGACAACGGTCGCGTAACGTGTGAGGAAAACAAAAGACAAGTGAGTATAGAAGGCACTGAAAGCTGCGTGTAATTACACAGATCTAGGCCTGAGATTTGGTTGTGGTGTCCCTTGGCCCGCTGTATGCAAAGCGTGCTTGCAAAGCGTGGCGTGTCAGGCGGCCATGCCCGACCCGGGCCGCGTCCCCGTCGCGGTCATAGTTCACAGGGTTTATGTAGCTACGCGAGAAAACAATACAAATGAGATGGATATTCATTTCACTATGCTAATGCAAGAGGGAATCATAGTTGCTATTATACTGTACATGTGTACATAAAAGTCTGAGGTGGTTAATTCCCTCCATCCTGAAGTTAATGACCTTCTGGTTCAAACGAGGCTACGGTTGTGCTCTTTTAACTCATGAACTCGATGACCCAGGCTACCTCCACAATCATATTAGAATACCAAGGTTCACTGGCACAGACTGGCTGCGTAGCGTGGCGGTAACGTTCTCACCTGTTGTGCCCAAGGTTGCAGGATCGATTCCTGGCGCAGTCAGCTGGCATTTGAGGATGTCTGCTGTTAAAGATCCCCTTCGGGTCAAAATTCTGGCACGCCGGCGTCTCTAAAATGTTGCTGTTCTAAATTAATTTAGGGGCTTTGTTAATCGTGGTCATTTAGCCTCGTGTACTTGGATATGTTTGTCTGATAATCTGTGTTATTGTGATGTCTGTAGTAGTGTGTGTATTTGCAATGCAGGCGAGGATTGGGAAGGAGGCAGCCGTGGCCTTAAGTTAGGAACATCCCGGCATTTGCCTGTGATAGACGAGGGAAATTGCTGAAAACCACTTCCAGGATGGTTGGGATGGGAATCGAACCCACCTGTTCTCAGTTTTTCCCCCCAGGAGCTCACAACTAGTGGGACGTGGGTCGGCGACCACGGAACCCCAGCTGAGTTCGGCATTGCTTACACTTAGTTGTGCCGGGCTCCTCTCTCTAACATCTTTACTGTCAACCTCTACTGATCAACTCTTTTTCTCTTCCGACCCCGATGGAATTAGGGTATCCGAGGCCTAGGGTGTCTTTCACATTCCCGCCTTAATTGGCCCTTGTATCTTCTTTGCTGAAACCCTCATTCTTCGAGGAGTCAGACCTCTCGTTTCTCTTCTCATGGTAGATCCTGCGTTCTGCTTAAGGCCCTCAGAGAGGCAGGGTGTGTGTAGCACCACCACTTACGGTGTACCCTGGATAGTGCTACACCCACAAAAGATCACGACCGGTGAGTTCGGGAGTTTGTGACCCAGGACGATTCTTGGGCTTTCCCGTGACTCTGGGGCGGACCATCTCTTCTTTCCCTTTCCTATCTGCCTTTCATGGCTCTCTTTCCTTCCAAGTCCCTCAATTCTCAATCTTTGAGGATTGAGAGCATTTCTAGTCTTCCTATCTCTTATTTATCTGTTTTCCCTTTACTTCCATTTCTTCTTCTAGAATGTAAGTTACTTATAAGTAGGGCCCGGATGTTGATGTCGTAAAAATGTTTTAAAAAATGCATTTACAATTTTCAAAAATGACTGTAATAAATGACCTAAAAATTCGAAAAATGCACTATAAAATGGACAAAATGATCTTATAATAATAAGATCGAGATATTAGATACTAGTTGTTTAAAATTCACTGATACACTCGGTTTTATTTTACGCATTTTGAAAGCGGCAATGAACGATATCTCTCGCCGTGAATTATGCGGAACTGAGACAAAAATATTCACCCCTTCCCTTTTCTACCACGCCACAGCTGACCTTGATCAACAGAGCAGGTAACATTCCACTCCGCTAATAACTGGTTTTCTACGAAAACAAGAGCATCTGTATACCTACGGTACCCTTCTTCTGCATGCAAGATATATATTAGCCTACTTTCGATTTTTGCAAAAAATGAAAGTAGACTTATGAGATCAACACAGGGCGAAAAAAGTGTGTCTGTCTGTGTGTGTGTGAGTCTGTGTGTGTGTGTGTGTATGTGTGTGTGTGAGTCTGTGTGTGTGTGTGTGTCTGTGTGTGTGTGAGTGTGTGTACTCTGAATGTCTGTCCCCCCCCCTATCAATTCGAACACGGTGAATGCGAATTGAACGAAATTTGGTACAAAGGTAGCACTGGCAAAGGACACCTCAGTGTCATGTTTTATATCGCCGCCATCTTAACGGAAACATAATGGCGGCCACACAAATGTTCAAAGCTTAAATCAAATTACGACTAACCTAATCATCCGATCTCTACCAAATTTTGCAACAACATACCTCTATGGGGGGAGCATCCTTTGACCAAACCAATAGGTCATCAGCGTAATAGTTTGCGGATGGCGGCCATCTTTGTGTGAAAATCGATTCCCCCTATTAATTCGAACACGGTGCAACCGAATGGAACGAAATTTGGTACAGAGGTAGTACTAACGAAAGGCACCTCAGTGTCATGTTTTATATCGCCGCCATCTTGACCGACACGTAATGGCGGCCACACAAATGTTCAAAGCTTAAATCAAATTACGACTAATCTAATCATCCGATCTCTACCAAATTTTGCAACAACATACCTTTATGGGGGGAGCATCCTTTGACCAAACCAATAGGTCATCAGCGTAATAGTTTGCGGATGGCGGCCATCTTTGTGTGAAAATCGATTCCCCCTATTAATTCAAACACGGTGCAACCGAATAGAACGAAATTTGGTACAGAGGTAGTACTAACGAAAGGCACCTCAGTGTCATGTTTTATATCGCCGCCATCTTGACGGACACGTAATGGCGGTCACACAAATGTTCAAAGCTTAAATCAAATTACGACTAACCTAATCATCCGATCTCTACCAAATTTTGCAACAACATACCTTTATGGGGGGAGCATCCTTTGACCAAACTAATAGGTCATCAGCGTAATAGTTTGCGGATGGCGGCCATCTTTGTGTGAAAATCGATTCCCCCTATTAATTCGAACACGGTACAACCGAATGGAACGAAATTTGGTACAGAGGTAGTACTAACAAAAGGCACCCCAGAGTCATGTTTTATATCGCCGCCATCTTGCCGGAAACGTAATGGCGGCCACACAAATGTTCAAAGCTTAAATCAAATTACGATTAACCTAATCATCCGATCTCTACCAAATTTTGCAACAACATACCCTTATAGAGGAAGCATCCTTTTACCAAATGAATAGGTCATTAGCCTAATAGTTTGCGGATGGCGGCCACCTTTGTGTGAAAATCATTTCCCCCTATTAATTCAAACACGGTGAAACCGAATGGAGCGAAATTTGGTACAGAGGTAGCACTAGCAAAGGGCATCTCAGTGTCATGATTAATATCGCCGCCATATTGACAGAAACGTAATGGCGGCCACACGAATGTTCAAAACTTAAATCAAATTACGATTAACCTAATCATCCGATCTCTACCAAATTTTGCAACTACATACCTTTATGGAGGGAGCATCCTTTGACCAATCTAAAAGGTCATCAGCGTAATAGTTTGCGAATGGCGGCCATCTTTGTGTGAAAATCGATTCCCCCTATTAATTCGAACACGGTGCAACCGAATGGAACGAAATTTGGTACAGAGGTAGTACTAACAAAAGGCACCTCAGTGTCATGTTTTATATCACCGCCATCTTGACGGAAACGTAATGGCGGCCACACAAATGTTCAAAGCTTAAATCAAATTACGACTAACCTAAACATCCGATCACTACCAAATTTTGCAACAACATACCTCTATGGGGGGAGCATCCTTTGACCAAACCAATAGGTCATCAGCGTAATAGTTTGCGGATGGCGGCCATCTTTGTGTGAAAATCGATTCCCCCTTTTAATTCGAACACGGTGCAACCGAATGGAACGAAATTTGGTACAGAGGTAGTACTAACGAAAGGCACCTCAGTGTCATGTTTTATATCGCCGCCATCTTGACCGACACGTAATGGCGGCCACACAAATGTTCAAAGCTTAAATCAAATTACGACTAACCTAATCATCCGATCTCTACCAAATTTTGCAACAACATACCTTTATGGGGGGAGCATCCTTTGACCAAACCAATAGGTCATCAGCGTAATAGTTTGCGGATGGCGGCCATCTTTGTGTGAAAGTCGATTCCCCCTATTAATTCAAACACGGTGCAACCGAATAGAACGAAATTTGGTACAGAGGTAGTACTAACGAAAGGCACCTCAGTGTCATGTTTTATATCGCCGCCATCTTGACGGACACGTAATGGCGGTCACACAAATGTTCAAAGCTTAAATCAAATTACGACTAACCTAATCATCCGATCTCTACCAAATTTTGCAACAACATACCTTTATGGGGGGAGCATCCTTTGACCAAACTAATAGGTCATCAGCGTAATAGTTTGCGGATGGCGGCCATCTTTGTGTGAAAATCGATTCCCCCTATTAATTCGAACACGGTACAACCGAATGGAACGAAATTTGGTACAGAGGTAGTACTAACAAAAGGCACCCCAGAGTCATGTTTTATATCGCCGCCATCTTGACGGAAACGTAATGGCGGCCACACAAATGTTCAAAGCTTAAATCAAATTACGATTAACCTAATCATCCGATCTCTACCAAATTTTGCAACAACATACCCTTATAGAGGAAGCATCCTTTTACCAAATGAATAGGTCATTAGCCTAATAGTTTGCGGATGGCGGCCACCTTTGTGTGAAAATCATTTCCCCCTATTAATTCAAACACGGTGAAACCGAATGGAGCGAAATTTGGTACAGAGGTAGCACTAGCAAAGGGCATCTCAGTGTCATGATTAATATCGCCGCCATATTGACAGAAACGTAATGGCGGCCACACGAATGTTCAAAGCTTAAATCAAATTACGATTAACCTAATCATCCGATCTCTACCAAATTTTGCAACTACATACCTTTATGGAGGGAGCATCCTTTGACCAATCTAAAAGTTCATCAGCGTAATAGTTTGCGAATGGCGGCCATCTTTGTGTGAAAATCGATTCCCCCTATTAATTCGAACACGGTGCAACCGAATGGAACGAAATTTGGTACAGAGGTAGTACTAACAAAAGGCACCTCAGTGTCATGTTTTATATCACCGCCATCTTGACGGAAACGTAATGGCGGCCACACAAATGTTCAAAGCTTAAATCAAATTACGACTAACCTAAACATCCGATCTCTACCAAATTTTGCAACAACATACCTCTATGGGGGGAGCATCCTTTGACCAAACCAATAGGTCATCAGCGTAATAGTTTGCGGATGGCGGCCATCTTTGTGTGAAAATCGATTCCCCCTATTGATTCGAACACGGTGCAACCGAATGGAACGAAATTTGGTACAGAGGTAGTACTAACGAAAGGCACCTCAGTGTCATGTTTTATATCGCCGCCATCTTGACCGACACGTAATGGCGGCCACACAAATGTTCAAAGCTTAAATCAAATTACGACTAACCTAATCATCCGATCTCTACCAAATTTTGCAACAACATACCTTTATGGGGGGAGCATCCTTTGACCAAACCAATAGGTCATCAGCGTAATAGTTTGCGGATGGCGGCCATCTTTGTGTGAAAATCGATTCCCCCTATTAATTCAAACACGGTGCAACCGAATAGAACGAAATTTGGTACAGAGGTAGTACTAACGAAAAGCACCTCAGTGTCATGTTTTATATCGCCGCCATCTTGACGGACACGTAATGGCGGTCACACAAATGTTCAAAGCTTAAATCAAATTACGACTAACCTAATCATCCGATCTCTACCAAATTTTGCAACAACATACCTTTATGGGGGGAGCATCCTTTGACCAAACCAATAGGTCATCAGCTTAATAGTTTGCGGATGGCGGCCATCTTTGTGTGAAAATCGATTCCCCCTATTAATTCGAACACGGTACAACCGAATGGAACGAAATTTGGTACAGAGGTAGTACTAACAAAAGGCACCCCAGAGTCATGTTTTATATCGCCGCCATCTTGACGGAAACGTAATGGCGGCCACACAAATGTTCAAAGCTTAAATCAAATTACGATTAACCTAATCATCCGATCTCTACCAAATTTTGCAACAACATACCCTTATAGAGGAAGCATCCTTTTACCAAATGAATAGGTCATTAGCCTAATAGTTTGCGGATGGCGGCCACCTTTGTGTGAAAATCATTTCCCCCTATTAATTCAAACACGGTGAAACCGAATGGAGCGAAATTTGGTACAGAGGTAGCACTAGCAAAGGGCATCTCAGTGTCATGATTAATATCGCCGCCATATTGACAGAAACGTAATGGCGGCCACACGAATGTTCAAAGCTTAAATCAAATTACGATTAACCTAATCATCCGATCTCTACCAAATTTTGCAACTACATACCTTTATGGAGGGAGCATCCTTTGACCAATCTAAAAGGTCATCAGCGTAATAGTTTGCGAATGGCGGCCATCTTTGTGTGAAAATCGATTCCCCCTATTAATTCGAACACGGTGCAACCGAATGGAACGAAATTTGGTACAGAGGTAGTACTAACAAAAGGCACCTCAGTGTCATGTTTTATATCACCGCCATCTTGACGGAAACGTAATGGCGGCCACACAAATGTTCAAAGCTTAAATCAAATTACGACTAACCTAAACATCCGATCTCTACCAAATTTTGCAACAACATACCTTTATGGGGGGAGCATCCTTTGACCAAACCAATAGGTCATCAGCGTAATAGTTTGCGGATGGCGGTCATCTTTGTGTGAAATACGATTCCCCCTATTAATTCGAACACGGTGCAACCGAATGGAACGAAATTTGGTACAGAGGTAGTACTAACAAAAGGCACCTCAGTGTCATGTTTTATATCGCCGCCATCTTGACGGAAACGTAATGGCGGCCACACAAATGTTCAAAGCTTAGATCAAATTACGATTAACCTAATCATCCGATCTCTACCAAACTTTGCAGCAACATACCCTTATAAAGGAAGCATCCTTTGACCAAATGAATAGGTCATTAGCCTAATAGTTTGCGGATGGCGGCCATCTTTGTGTGAAAATCGATTCCCCCTATTAATTCGAACACGGTGGAACCGAATGGAACGAAATTTGGTACAGAGGTAGCACTAGCAAAGGGCACCTCAGTGTCATGTTTTATATCGCCGCCATCTTGACTGAAACGTAATGGCGGCCACACGAATGTTCAAAGCTTAAATCAAATTACGATTAACCTAATCATCCGATCTCTACCAAATTTTGCAACAACATACCCTTATAAAGGAAGCATCCTTTGACCAATCTAAAAGGTCATCAGCGTAATAGTTTGCGGATGGCGGCCATCTTTGTGTGAAAATCGATTCCCCCTATTAATTCGAACACTGTGCAACCGAATGGAACGAAATTAGGTACAGAGGTAGTACTAACAAAAGGCACCTCAGTGTCATGTTTTATATCGCCGCCATCTTGACGTAAACGTAATGGCGGCCACACAAATGTTCAAAGCTTAAATCAAATTACGATTAACCTAATCATCCGATCTCTACCAAATTTTGCAACTACATACCTTTATGGAGGGAGCATCCTTTGACCAATCTAAAAGGTCATCAGCGTAATAGTTTGCGGATGGCGGTCATCTTTGTGTGAAAATCGATTCCCCCTATTAATTCGAACACGGTGCAACCGAATGGAACGAAATTTGGTATATAGGTAGCACTAGCAAAGGGCATCTCAGTGTCATGATTTATATCGCCGCCATATTGACAGAAACGTAATGGTGGCCACACAAATGTTCAAAGCTTAAGTTAAATTACGACTAACATAACCATCCGATCTCTACCAAACTTTGCAACAATATACCTTTATGGAGGGAGCATCCTTTGACCAAACTAATAGGTCATCAGCGTAATAGTTTGCGGATGGCGGCTATCTTTGTGTGAAAATCGATTCCCCCTATTAATTCGAACACGGTGCAACCGAATGGAACGAAATTTGGTACAGAGGTAGCACTAGCAAAGGGCACCTCAGTGTCATGTTTTATATCGCCGCCATCTTGACTGAAACGTAATGGCGGCCACACGTATGTTCAAAGCTTAAATCAAATTACGATTAACCTAATCATCCGATCTCTACCAAATTTTGCAACTACAAACCTTTATGGAGGGAGCATCCTTTGACTAATCTAATAGGTCATTCGCCTAATTGTTTGCGGATGGCGGCCATCTTTGTGTCAGAATCGATTCCCCCTATTAACTCAAACACGGTGAAACCGAATGGAACGAAATTTGGTACAGAGATAGCACTAGCAAAGGGCATCTCAGTGTCATGATTAATATCGCCGCCATATTGACAGAAACGTAATGGCGGCCACACAAATGTTTAAAGCTTAAATCAAATTACGACTAACATAACCATCCGGTCTCTACCAAACTTTGCAACAACATACCTTTATGGAGGGAGCATCCTTTGACCAATCTAATAGGTCATTAGCCTAATAGTGTGCGGATGGCGGCCATCTTTACGTCAAAATTGATTCCCCCTATTCATTCGAACACGGTGGAACCGAATGAACGAGATTTTGTACAGAGGTAGCACTAGCAAAGGGCACCTCAGTGTCATGTTTTATATCACCGCTATCTTGACGGAAACGTAATCGCGGCCACCCAAATGTTAAAAGCTAAAATGTAATTACGACCAACCTAATAATCTAGTCTCTACCAAATTTTGCATCACCTTATCTTTATGTGGGAAACATATTCCTACCAAACTGCAAGAACATCAGCCCAATAGTTTGCAGATGGTGGCCAAGTATGTGTGCAAATCGATTCCCCGTATCAATTCAAACACGGTGAAACCGAATTGAACGAAATTTGGTACAGAGGTAGCACTAGCAAAGGGCACCTCATATTCATGTTTAATATCCCTATAGCACGTTGTATTTCAACAAGCTACTACAACCAACATTCAATCGTACTCCTTGAAAAGGACATAGAGTTATAACAATACCCAAGCATTTAGGAGAAAGTAGGCTATATGGTCTTTACTGAACATCTTGTTTTTCTACTAATAGCAATACTGAAATATTTTATTTCAATATTTTAAAGTATCTTGTATCAGCTACGAGCTTCTTCTTAACTCTGAGAGACGTAACTCCCTCATACAAGGCTGTGACACGACTAAATTGGATAAAAGTGACCTTAAAAGGCCGATTTCTCTAAAATATGACCCAAAAAATCTGCCAAACTTTAAAAAAATGCTCTTAAAATGGAAAAATAGCAAAACAAATGCAAAAAGATGCAAAATAAAAATTACATATTTGAAGACGGGGCGGCCCGTCCGGAGTTTGTATGTACTTCAGCATTGTTTTAGACAGCTCAGTAAAAAGATGACATGTCATCAACATCCGGGCCCTGCTAATAAGTCTATTAGTTTTAGTAGTAGGTTCATTCATTGATATTTTTCGTTAAACAACAATGCTAAAATGTAACCAAAAAAACTTTATATTATTAAAATTATCAAAAAACCTCGATATCTCGAATATATATTACTCGAATTTTCGATAAATCTAATTAATTTTGACATCCCCTACCGATTTGAGATATCGAGGTTCGACCGTAACCATAGCAAATATGCTAAAATATGGCTAAAATATGCATTAATAGGCAAAATAAAATTGTTCAAACGGGGTCAAAGACCCTTCAAACGGACTTATTTTTCAAATTTCGAGCAAAATAAGCTCACGAAAAAAAAAAGACTTTTCTTTAATTTCCCAACCTTAGTGATGACAATGTGTTTTCTCACTTTGTGATACAACTCTTGCCTGTGAAATCAACTAACTAAACTTAAATTCGGAACATCTCTGGTATTAGAGGGTGTTGGCGAATTGAGCCAGCTAATCTTCCGAGTGGATCTTTCTTATCTTGTCATTCCATCCCACAGTCCTTTTTCGCCACTTGCCACAGGCCAAGTTCTGGTTCTTCAGCTGAAATTATCCTCCCTTCCGTCCCCCACCACTACCACTGTGAAAACCAAAAATCTAAGGTAACTTATTTGTTCTTGCAGAATGACCCGCTGGCTGTGGGATTTCCTGTGAACACTCTGCCATGCAGGGCTGTACAAATTGCACAATTCACTGAAACAAACATTAGCCTATGCCTTAATTCTTTTAACCCTTTATAGGTCTTTGGGATACTATCTTCCCACCATGTATTTATAGAACGGTGTTACCGGTAGGGAGAGAATATTCCCACCCTTTTCATTTCAAGCAGTTCCACATGCATCCACAAGCTAGATGCAGAGAAATATTGAAAACCCATTAATTTGATGTATACTGTCATCAGAAACCAAAGGTGGGAAGCATATATCCCAGTGGTCTCCTCAGTGCACGTGCTCGCCAGTTCGATTTCGTTGAGTGAAAGAAATGCATTGTTTTACATAAGACGATGTTTTTATTGAAGATAAGAGATTTGTAAACGTTGGTATATAACTGAAATACAATGTTAATAATGGTTTTGGTCACTGAGTAAATATATTTCAGCTAGAATGGGAATAATTATCCTGCTCAGGGTGTTTGCCATAGAATAGAAGATTTTTAAAATTAATTTTCTGGGTTTTTAGTAAATACTATATTGAAATTATTGAATTATATACGAATATACTAACTTTTAACCTTCCAAAATCACTTTTATATTTTTTGAGCATTTTTCGGCAAAGATGATATAGGCCTTGTTTTGCGTGGGAGTTATATATTTTTTAAATTATAGAGCACGATGGGTGATTTTATATATTATATCCTGTTAAATAAACCTCATTATTGAGTGATAAATACAGGATCATCATAATTTGGAGGTAGGAGATTATTACCCCATTGCTTATTTAAGAAAACATACTGTCAGGTGTGGGCAGTGGGATAATAATTTCCCACCCCATATTCCCTAAAATAGAATCCACACCCGTAAAATTGTTGCATATTCCTACTCATCTATCACCCCCAATTACAAATGTGAAGAAAAAACACAAATAATTTATACCCCCAGTCTTTTGCCCTATAAAGGGTTATAAGGCCACATCAGTTAAAAGTTACCTTAAACCCGTTACATTATTATTACTATTATTACTATTTTAATTATTATTGTCCCCCGTGGTGTATGGATAGCAAGCTTTTCTCTTACCGAGGAGGCTCTGGATTAGATTCCAGACAGAAACTTAAGATCTATGTAATGTTATTGGTTTTACGTCCCTTTTAACTACTGTGGCCGGGGTGCCGGAATTTTGTCCCGAAGATCTTTAACGTGCCAGTAAACCTACTGACACGGCTCCATCGCAATTACGCACCCACAAATGCCAAGTGACTGTGCCAGGATTCAATCCTGCAGCCTTGGGATCAGTAGGCAAGAACGTTACCGCTGAGAAACGCAGCCAGTCATACTTAACATCTGATTTGAGGGCTGGAAACAATTGCCGTTTATTCATTTTGAAGGCTTGGCGATCATGTAGTGCTGTGTACTTTGGTGTGTGTGGAATCTGTCTGATAATCTGTGTTATTGTAACTGCTGTAGCGTACTATTGTGTACTTGTAATTTGGCTAGGATATGGTTAGAAGGGCGCCATGACCTTAATTTAGGTACAATCTAGGCATCTGCCTGGAATACAAATGAGAAACCATGAAAAAACACTTCCAGCATGGCTGAGGTAGGAATCAAACCCGCCTATTCTCAATTCTGCATCAGGAGAAGGAAAGCCTCGTGAGGACAATTAAGTACCTGCTTGATATGAGAAGTAGTGGTCCATGATCTAAAATCAAAGTGATGTGGCTAAGGGTGTCGTCGCGCAGGTTATTCGTCCCCAACAATTTGTAGGCTATGAACTGAGTTGCAGTCGGCTTGATGTTTGGGTGCTCCCAACCACGGGTTTGTTAGACCATTATTGTTGATTCATAGAGGGGCTTTGCGACATTGTCGTCATGTAACCCCGTGTACTTGGTTGTGTGTGTGGAATTTGTCTAATAACTTGTCTTATTGTGATGGCTGTATTATTGCGTGTAGTTGTAATTAAGATGAGGATTGGGAATGAGGCAGCCGTGGGCTTCAGTCAGGACTCAATCCGGCATTTGCCTGGAGTAGAAGTGGGAAACCACGGAAAACTACTTCCAGGATGGCGGAGGTGGGACGAACCCTCCTCCTCCTCTCAGTTTTACCTCACGAGGCTGAGTGTAACCCGTTCCAGCCCTCAAATCAGAATTAAATTTCTTGGTAGAGCCGGTAATCGAACCCGGGCCTCCGCGGTGATAGCCACTACGCAACGAGGCGGACATATAATGCTCAATGAAATGCCATCTAAAAAAACTACTAAAATGAATGAAAATGACTTTTAAAAAACTATTCCATCAAACTGAAATATGGCGACAGTTTTACTGAGGATTCATAGAAGGAATCCTGTTTTATTCACTACACAATTACCTACTCTCATTAAAATATACTTGAATTTAACAAGGAAATGGCAGTTAAAATGTCATTCGAATTAATGAACTAAAGAAGGAAGCAGCCGTGGCCTATTCCTGGATTTGTATAGAGTTGAAAAGTGAAAAAACGGAAAACCATTTCAGGCTGGCTGCATGGTCGAAATATAATTGCTGAATAATATTGTGACCCTTGGTTAGTATAGAAATATAATTTACACCAATTAAAAATTCAGTTCACCGGGCTGATTGCCAAGCTACCCCAGCCCTTAAAATGAATCTCCAACTATTAATTATGGTACTGGTAATATGTTTTAATTTCATCTAATAGGTTAGGCTATTCAATGAAAATTGTTCACTTGGTTTATTAAAATTTAATTTTGTTCATTTATTAGTGTATGCAAAGAAGATCGGGTAAAATGTTAGAGCTTGCACTTACAGTAGGTTATATTAACGCTGTCAGTTTATCGAACACAATCTCATGGATGTCCATATTTGTGAAACTATTGAGGACATATCGTATTCTTTGTATAAAGCTCCTCCACAGACAGTAACTTAGTTGTCACCATATCCAGAAAGCTAAGTCATACATATGTGAATTTATAGTAACTTAATTGACACCCCTGGGACCGTAAAACTGAGAGTCACCTCCCCTCCAACAGTTTAATGTCAAAATGTTGGAACGTGTGTACAGTATGGTATGTGTTGGCTGCAGAGTGGGGGAAGGTAGGGGAGGTTGCTAATGAGCTATCGCTGGCCGAATTTGACTATGAATTAACAAAGGGGCAGATCATGGTGGCCAGAAAAGTCTGTCCGATTTTATCAGTGTAATTAACTGGCCGAATTGGACTGCGCCTGTATTAGAAGTATTCTAGAAATTCACATTAGTGTAGCAGACAGTTATGGACACTCTGTGCGAGTGTCCTTGGAGCAAGAACGAGACATGTCTCATGTTTCAGAGAGTCATGCAAGCGGAATGATAAACGGCAGCCTGCTGCTATCAAGACGGGTCACATGCTGGAAAAATGACGCAATTGAACCTTTTTGTTCGCTGCTACTCTATTTGGAGAGTAATTCAACACTGCTAACAAACACAGTCCATTATTCAAGCTTGTGACCATGAGGGTGGTGTTGAACGGAGAATTCAGGTTTGGATCTCATCGAGGACGAGGAGGCACCGATCCAGTATCGTGCTCTTCATCCTTTCAAACATGACCATAGAATGAGTGGCTTGAAAGAGCAACCTGAAATAACCGTACTTTTTCTCCACTACATGGAAAAGAAGGGAATCATGAATAAATTACGACTTTTTGACAAATGAGCTTCTTTGAATTATATTATTTTTAGCCTATTTTCAGTTTTGAAAAAATAGGCTTATGAGATCACCTTTTTTCCGTGTGTGTGTGCGTGTGTGTGATTCGTGTGTGTGTGTGTGTGTGTGTGTGTCCCCTAATAAAATCTAAACGGCTGGAGCGATTTCAATGAAACTCGGTAAGTTCACAGCACTATTCCGGGCGACCCCGACCGTGCCCTGCAAATTTTGTTACGTCTCACCAATCCAACATGGCGGCTGTGCGAAATATTTCGCCAGCATTCAATATCTCCGAACCTATTACCGATATCACCCTGGAGTATTGTATGGTGATAAAGGGAATTACTAGAAGTTCACTTATGTGACCTTTGAAAACCTGGTAACTAGAAAGCCAACATGGCGGCCAAGCGAATTTGCGACTTTTAAATAGACGGTTCTCGTGATTTAATCAACCAAACGCAATGAAACTTGGTACAGTATATGTTTATATACAATGTAATGCACCGACATCTAACTTCGTTCAATTGTTTACATAACCTCAATATGGCGGCTGTGCGAAATATTTCACCGGCATTCTATATCTCTGAAACTATTACCGGTATCACCCTGAAATTTTGTAAGGAGATAAGGGGCACCACTGGAAGTTCATCGATGAGACAAAAAAAAACAGTTAACTACAAAACGAACATGGCGGCCAAGCGAATTTGAAAGTTTTAAATAGACTTTTCTCGTGATTTAATGATCAAAACGCAATGAAACTTGATACAGCGAATGTTTATACACATTGTAATACACTGGTATGTAATTTAGTTCAATTGTTTACATAACCTCAAGATGGCGGCTGTGCGAAATTTTCAATTAAGTTTTTGTTTGTGTCGTAATCATGCGATCGAAGTGAAAGTTTGAATAATGAACCTACGCAATAATTTTCCTTTAAAGGTACATGCCTCTATGGCCTATACATATAACAATCCAACATGGCGACCATCCGGAATATTTAGACGGTTCTCAATATCTATGAATCTACTACAGCAATCAAACTGATTCTTTTTATGCTCATAGGGGTTATGAACATAAGTTCACCTATAGGACTTTCAATAACCTGGTGATCACAAATCCAACATGGTGGCGACGCGAATTATAAATATTCACATGGTCGTTTCTCGCAATTTAACCATCCAAGTGCAGTGAAACTTGGTACAGTAAATCCTTATACAAATGTTAATCCACTGGCATCTAATCTATTTCAATTGTTTCTATAACCACAAGATGGCAGCTATGCGAAATTTTAAAATCTCGTTTTTACTTCTTGTGTCCTAATCATGTGATTGAAGTTTGAGTACTACATGTACACAATAATCTTCATGTAACAGTACATAACTCTAAGACCTACATATATAAAAGTCCAACATGGCGACCAACCAAAATATTTAGACGATTCTCAATATCTACGAATCTTTTACAGCAATCAAACTGAAATTTAGTATGTTGATAGAGGCAATTAACATTAGTAGGATATATGAAAATAGGCTGTATAGTTCTTCACGGAACTACTTGTTCAGTGTTGCATAAGTAATCTACAGGGTTATATTTATATATCAGCACCGTCGCTCGTGCATCGAGCCCCTTGTTAAACTGAATTTTCAAGCCTTATCTCTCATACATTGCTAATAATGTTCAAACTTTGGGGCTTACCTTGTGCTGAAAATGGTGTCCACCCGCATTTAAACAAGCATTGTATCGGGAAAACACATTTCGATTAACATGATTAAGTTTGCCCACTGAAATGTTTCTGATTTCGTGTGTTATGTTTTCAAACATTCCGCGTGAACACGGCGAGCAGATTCGTATTTACAGTAACTTTTTAAAACATACAAATATGCGCAGCTTTAAAGTTAACTGTCTAACCATCATAAGCGAGAGAATGTACACTGACTGTGAGTGTGATAGTGGGATGACTGCGTGGTGACCGATGTAGCCGACAAGACGAGTGCGCATAGAGATAGCAAGGGGAATTACATCAGCCACGGTTGGCCGATGCACAGGCATCAACCTAGTAGAAAATCCCCGCGCGCGATAGTGCTGATATTTTAATATAATTATGTATTATTAAAGAGAGCTTTGAAGCCAGTTTCCAGTGTTGCCTTATTGACAAATGATAGTGTAACTTTCAGTCGGTCAACACAAATCATTTCAATCACTGGAATATGTGAAAAAATAACCTGAAATTAATTACATGTGATCAAGTTTTCTCCTTCAATAGTCCATAACAATATATGTATACAGGGTGGGGGTGAAAATGGAAATCCACAGAAAACCACAGGTAGGGTTTGAACTCACGCTCTCCCAATACCAGCGAGGTACGAAGTAGCACGTTAGCACCCTCGGCCATCGCGGCTGGTCCCTGTACTATCGATAGGCAATATGTATGTCTACCCCTTAATATTCCCGTTTTTCAAACGGGGTCGGGGATGAGATGCGATGGAAGTCTTTGTGGCGATGGTTTTTACGGCCGGATGCCCTTCCTGACGCCAACCTCATGAGAGGAGTTAATGAGTGATGAAATGAATGATGGTGGATGAAACTGGACAAGGATGTGGAAGGAAGCGGCCGTGGCCTGTCAGAAGGTACCGTCCCAGCATTTGCCTGGTGTTGAAAATGGGGAAACCACGGAAAACCATTTCAAGGACGGCCGACGGTGGGGCTCGAACCCACGCGTCTACCGAGTCAGCAGAGAGCTTGGCCCCATGACCTAATGCTGCGCTTTAGCCAGCGTAGCCACTACTGTCGGTTATCGATAGGCAATATAGGACGCTTAAATGCGAGAGATCACACCAGTTTTTTTTCTGTGATCATAAGGAAGCTATTCGGCACATCTCTGAAATTACACATGTTAAACCCGTATTATGATTATTATTATTATTATCATTATTATTATTGTATTCGTTCAGCCCCCTAAGGAGCACGTGGAACCATTAAAAAGCTCTGGAATTCATCTTTTTGAACTTCTTATTCGCCCAAAATTTCTTCATTCTTTCACTCTGGGCCTGCCGTCTTTCTTGTGTCCATGAGTTTTGGAGTTTCAAGCTTTTCTCGGATGGATTATTGGGTGCAAATTTGTGGGTGTTGATCTTTTGTCTGTATTTAGTCCTTGTTGTAGTCATTGGATCAATGTCGACTTCAGTAAGGTCCATTTGTGTGTCTACTAGCCAGAGAATATTGTTTTGTGGGTTCCCATTGATGATAAGAAATATTTTCTTAGTCAGATGTGAATCATCCATTCGTTTTAAATGTCCATATACGCCGTTTGCGTGCGACTGAAGAGAATCATTCAGTTAATGCATATAGTTCTTCCATGCTTTTTCGCATCCATATACCCTCTTGAAACTTGGGCCCGAATATCCTCCTTAGTATCTGTCGTTCAATTTTCTCGATGTCCTTGATGTGAACTGTGAGTGACGATGTCTCAGTTGGGTAGAGTGCCTCTGGTAGGACAACTGTGGGGTAGTGTCGGAGTTTGGCTTTTGTGGATAGGGATTTCTTGTCGTGGAAGTTCCAGGTGATTGTGTATGCTTTGCGTAATTTTTCTGCGCGCATTTTTTTTGCTGCTTTTTCAGTGCCTGAACAACCAATAATTTCACCCAAGTACTGGAATTGTTTGACCTGCAAGATGTTGCCATAGTTGGTCGCAAGTGATGCTTGGTGTGGACACTTGGAATCCATATATTGCGTTTTGTTGTAGGAGATGTGGAGACCAGTTTTGATGGCAATCTCGTGAAGCTTCTCAATGGCGTGCCTATCTTCCTCGGGAGTTTGGGTAATTATTGCTAGATCGTCAGCAAAGGCAAGGCATTTAATGTTAATCCCTTTATCTTTCGTTCCCATGTGTATTCCGGGTACTTCTTTCTCCCATGTCCTAATGACCTTATTCAGTACTATTATTATTATTAGTAGTAGTAGACGCATGCATTTTCAGCATATTTTGTTATTGTTACTGTAATTGTAGGCCTATGTCTTTTTAATTCAGTGTTTAGGCTATGCTATATTTTTTCCCAACCGTTAATTGCACTTTCTGCATCTTATTATTATTATTATTATTATTATTATCTTTAATTTCTCATAATTATGGTACAATTCAGTTTACAAGGTACGGATTTGTTAATCAAGAACCCTGTAAACCTATTACTGGGATAAAAATAACCTAACAATATGGCACGTATCCAGCAGCACTGCCTTCTGTATTCTGGCAATCAGATGTTTCATTTTCAGTTCCTCCAAAGCCATTGCCAACGTCTTTGGAACAACTCCCGTGGAAGAGATCACCACCGGCAAAATCCTCACGCATTTTAATCCCCACAGTTTTCGTATTTCTTCCGCCAACGGTGCGTACTTGTTTGTCTTTTTAGCTTGGGTAGTTTGCATATTTTGGCTAAGTGGGACAGCAACGTCTATCAAGTAGGCCTTTTGCTCTCTTTTATTGAGATAGACAATATCAGGTCGATTAGCCAAGATTTTCTGGTCGGTTAAAATAGGTCTATCCCAATACATCTTATAATGCTCATTTTCAAGCACGTTGGCAGGCTGGTAATTGTAGTACACAATGCACGTATCCAGAAGTCCAGATTTTATAGCGAGCTCTTGATGTAAGATCTTAGCAACATCATTGTGCCTCTTGGTATACTCTATACCAGCCAGCGTAGAGCAGCCACCGATGATATGATCGATGGTTTCCAGCGCTGAGGTGCATCTACGACATCGATCATCTGCTACATTCTCTTTAAAGATGTGCTTTCTATAATTTTTGGTTGCAATGACACGATCCTGTATCGCAATTACAAATCCCTCAGTTTCACTGAAGAGCGAACCATGCTTCAACCATAAGTTCGACAATGATCGGTCGACATGATGTTGGCTGAGCAAGTGAGGGTGTACACCATGCAGTTCTTTTCTTAACCATGCCATCTGGCGCTGTTCAAACGAAGTAACGTGCTCTTTTGTGTCATATTGCATGTCTGCAAGTCGTAGTGGTGTGAATCTCTTATCACTTTCAACAATGACTTCATACAGAGGAGTATTTCTTGCGCCAAAGAAGTACTGTCGCAGACGTTCCACTTGTTTACTTTGGGCGATTGCGAGATCAATGACCCCTCGACCGCCTTCGCTCCGTGGTAGTGTGATACGCTCTATCGCTGCCTTTGGATGATGAAGCCGATATTTTGTCATTGAGACTCGTACTCTCCGTTCTATCTGCTCTAAATCTGTCTTTGACCACTTAACGATCCCGAACGAATACGTAAGTACAGGTACTGCCCAGGTGTTAAGGGCTTTGATCTTCTTGCCTGCATCCAAGTATGATTTCAAAACCATATCCACTCGATTAAAGAACTTTTTCTGTAAATTGGCTTTAATTTGTGTGTGTCGGATCCCACGAAGCTGAAGAAAGCCCAAGTATTTGTAGGTCTCGCCCTCATCTAAACACTCGATTAGCTCATCTAGACCAACATTGAAGCCCTCTGCCCTATCAAGTTTCCCTCTTGCCAGTATGATCGCCTTGCATTTTTGAAGTCCGAATTCCATCGCTATATCGTCGCTAAACGCCTGCGTAATATCTAAGAGCCCTTGCAGTTGACGCCGTGTGCTTGCATAGATTTTTAAGTCATCCATGTACAGTCTATGTGAAACCTTGTGCTTCACCTCACCAGCTCGCATTTCAAATCCCAATCCACTCCTATTTAACTGCCCACTGAGCGGGTTTAAGCACAGACAGAACCATAGAGGACTGAACGAATCTCCCTGAAATATTCCACGGTTAATTCGAATTGCACGGGACGGAGTGACTTGGTATCGGTCTTTTAGATGAAGTTTCACATTCCATCTAGACATGATAGATTGTAGACATTGGACAATGATGGGATCACACTTGTAGATTTTTAATATTGCGATCAAATATGAATGAGGTACGGAGTCATAGGCTTTCTTGTAATCAATGTAGGCCATACACAAGTTTCTTTGTCCTCTCATAGCCAAATTTACAATAACTGAATCTATTATCACTTGATCCTTACAGCCTTGCGTTTTCCGTCGGCACCCTTTCTGCTCTTCAGCGAGTATCCCATTCGCCGCACAATGCCCATACACTCGTTCCGCAATTATAGCCATAAATAGCTTGTAAAGCACCGACAGGCAAGTGATGGGCCTGTAGTTCGATGGATCTCTTGATTCTTCACCTTTTGGTATCAAGAAGGTATCTCCCATGAACAGAAATTCCGGAGCTTCCTCAGGAAATCGTAAAATTCGCGTGAAAGCTTTGGCTATTGCTTCATGGGCACCTGTGAACTTCTTATACCAGTAGTTGTGTATAAAATCTGGCCCAGGCGCTTTCCAGTTCTGTGTACGTAGAGTCGCTGCCTTCACCTCATGCTCCATGATGTCAGGGCTATTCATTTCGTTAATCACACCAGAAAACCTCGCCTCTTCTTCTATCATCCAGTTGGCACGAAAATTGTGGTCTTTGGGCTGTTCCCAAATATTAGACCAGAAATTGGTGGCCTCTTCGATTGAAGGAGTATTATTCTGACGTTCTGGATTAGAGTTTTTGCAAGCTGTTGTAGAATTGTTTCTGGTTCAATGCAAATGCTCTATTCTGATCCTTCCGCTTTTGACTTTCTTTGTACCTGCGTAGCCGTTTACTATAGACAGCCAATCTCTGAGTGCGCGTGTCTATTATTTCCGACAGCTTGTCTTGATCCAGCTCATCTAAACGACTTGGCTGTATTATGCGCACTACATTCCTGATTTGTCTAAGGGACCGATTTCCTCTTTTGAATTGTGTCAGTTGACCAAGTTCTCTACGAAGCTCCTCAATCTTCTTCTCCAGCCGCTTTTGCCATGGGGGAGGCATAACTGAGCTCGCATGGGCCCTTGCATATTGTGGCACAATTTTAATACCAATCGCTTGTACGGCAGCTAACGCACCACAATAAATCACCAGTTGTACGTACTCTATATCATCCACACCATCTAGAGCTTTAGTGACCACTGTGTTGTTAAGATGGCTCACGATTACGCCAAACTTTACAGAGGTGTTTACCTTCGGGATCTTGAGACGACAACATGGGTTAGTCCCATAGTACTTCTCCATTGCTTGTTGGAAATAGAGGGCTGCTTGTTCACACAAAGCCGCGTATTGTATATCTTGATGCAGACGAGCTTGTGACTGAGGTTCTCTTTCCAACTGAAATTCATCATTTTCTTCCAAAGCAACCTGTTCTTCCCGTAATTGCAGTATGAGATCTTCGGAGTCTCTGATTTGGAGTTGTTCTACGACTTCGCATTTTATTTCATTGATTTCCAAAGTTGACAACAACTTTTTTCCGACAATAGCTCTTCTTCTATCCGCTAAATTTTGTTCTGTGAGGCGCTGAGACAAGCCAGGGTATTTCTCAATAAATTTTTGCCACAGAAGGTGCCTGTACATAGTCATATCAGTTTCTAGTTTCGTAACGGAATAATAGAGACGCATAACTTCCTTGTTCATTTCATTTGACCATTGAATGCGTCTTCTCGATATTATTATTATTATTATTATTATTATTATTGAATATCCATTACAGTAAATGGAACCCTATTACACAAAGTACATTAGGGTTGTAGTTTGTTACAAAATTTAAAAAAAATTAATTACACTATAAATTATGAGATTAATTTGAAAAATTACAAGAATAAAAGTTAAAAACTGCTTATAAAAACGGAAAGAGTGTGGAGTAGCATGCAGTTACAGCATATCTACAAAACTTTGAGAGTTACTACGCATATGTCGGCTTGTTGCCATTATTGAGTATAACTTACTTAAATTGCAGGCACTGCAGATATCATAGAAGAATTTCCCTCGGGCATCCTCAATAAGGCAACCCCTGGAGCCATGCTTGCCATTAATATCACCAGTATGTCAGTCCTTTTTATGGCTGCATAATGCTTACAGCCATGGTTGTAAGCAGCAACAACAACAACAACAACAACAACAACAACACACAAAATTCCAACAAAAAAAAAAGTACTCTAAGGACGGCCGAATCTGCATCTTATACCGAACGTCAAATACATAAACAAGTCAATAAATCAATAAATACGGCTGTGGAGAACTTACATCGCCTCATTTGTGATATCTGGGAAAATGAAATTATCCCAGATGACTGGAAAAGCGCCCTAATACATCCACTCCATAAGAAAGGTGACCGAACCGATCCAAACAACTACAGAGGAATTTCCTTGCTAGCGATATCGTACAAAGTACTATCTAAGGCGCTATTACACATAGTTGAAGTCCAGGTAGACCATCAAATAGGCGAATATCAAGGAGGCATTAGAACGGGCAGATCTTGTGCGGAGCAGATCTTTAGTTTGAAAAGCATCTTGAGAGTAAGAGCCTTACGAAGTAGAAATACGGTAGTTGGGTTTGTTGACTTCAAAAAAGCCTACGACTCCATAGACCGGAAAACCCTATTCAATGTTTTGGAAGAATTTGGAATTGATAGTGAAACAAGGGCGATTATAATTCAAACATTAACAGAAACTGATTCCAAAATTAAATTTCAGGGGGAAATCTCGGAGCCCTTTAAAATTCGGACAGGAGTCAGACAAGGAGATGGGCTTTCACCGATTCTGTTTAACGTTGTCCTGAAAAAAATAATGAGAACATGGAGGAATGCCATGAGGGAAGAAGGGATGGAATATGTTTAGGTACAAAGAAGCAAGGTGTGAAGGTTGATTGCTTAGCGTTTGCGGATGACCTGGCATTGCTAGCTGAAAATAAAGAAGAAATTAAAATAATGCTTGAAAAATTACACGAAATTACAGGTAAAACGGGACTCAGGATCTCGTATGAAGAAACAGAATACATGGAATACAAACATGATAACGAAAAGCACTAAGAAACAAAATATGGGAAGATCAAGAGGTCGGATAAGTTTAAATATCTTGGTGAATGGATCCAGCCTAATGGACTGGATAATGCAGCAAACAAAGGGAGGATCGGAAAGATGGAATTAGCTTATAAATTAGTACAGAATAGGTACAACAAAAGAACAATATCTTACGGAGCGAAGATAAGACACTATACCACGGTTGTCAAGCCTGAGGGATTGTATAGTTCATAATGTTTGATACTGAACAAGAAAGGTGAATTAGAGGAACTGGAGAAGAAAGAAAGAAAATCTTGAGGAAGATCTTAGGACCCGAAAATAGAAATGATGGTATAAGGCGGAAGAGGCGAAACAAAGATATTCACGGACAAGCAGAAAAAATCACAGATACCATACGGAAGAGAAGATTGAAGTTCTATGGACACCTTACGAGAATGAGCGACAGTCGACTAACGAGGAAGATCTTTAATTACATCACCAAATAAAAGCGACTACAAAATGGATAGATGAAATAAGAAAGGATATGGAGCAAGTTGGGGTCAGTCCAAATGAGATCTGGAATAGAGAGGTGTTTCGAGGTACGATTGATGCATTCAAGGGGTTCCAGGAAAAGCAAAGGAGAAGAGCCAAGAACATCTGGTCGGAAGAAAGGAAGAGAATCCATAGTGAAAGGTTGAAGAGTTTCTGGGAGCAGAAAAAAGGACTAATCAGCAAGTCAATTGTTTCCCGTGGTCCAAAGTAGGCCAAAATCAAACAAAGAAGGAGAAATAAGCAAATAAACAAATCAATAAATAAATAAGTCAATAAACCAATACATCAATAAGTAAATAAATAAATGAATAAACAAATAAATAAATAAATAAATAAATAAACAAATAAATAAACAAGTAAATAAATAAATCATAGATTCCATGAGTTGGGTATTTACGATTGAAATGGTATTAGGTCATATAATGCACAAAAACTACGGGAATTACGTTTTCACTACACATACAAGAACGAACAGCAGCTGCAGCAAAAGCAATATATGACATACCCAAATTACAACTACTGTCAGTTTCAACAGCAATGGCACTATTCAAGATCAAAGTCATGCCGACGGCCACCTATGGAATACAACTAATCTGGAACTACCTGACGGTCGGAAATCTAAGAAAGCTGGAAAGCGTTAAATCTAGCTTCCTCAAAAGAGTGTTATCCATCTCAAAATTCACAAGAAATAGTTATGCTTATATCCTTGCACAGGAATCTCTCTTCGTGGATGACATAAAACACTGCTTTAGTTTATCGGAGACACAAGCATATGCAACCTTCATCGAAGAGAGGAGCAGCAAAGCAAGACAGATACCGGAGGGGATTAGAGAAACAGACGCAATGACATCAGACTGCTGGAAAGGATCAAACTTCCAACTCCGACACCTGTACACACGATTTGCAGTACACGGCTTTGCACAGAAAGCACCTACCATGATCCTAAGGACAGCTGCATCTGTAAGCTATGTAATGAACGGTGCCCGAAATATCACCTGCAGGAGTGTAAAAATAGGACTGTTTCACTAATTGAGCTATCTAAAGATTGGTGAAATCACGACAATGTAACTTTTCATTTTTATTTTATTTTTTCTCTCAGTACATTTTGTGTTTAATATTTATTATTATTTATCGTATGGCTTTTAGTGCCGGGAGTGTCCGAGGACATGTTCGGCTCGCCTGAGTCTGTAGCTGCTTCCAGCGGACACCCTAAAGGGCGAGCTACAAGTTCCGTTCAATTTCAAGTAGTTCCAACTTTCGCCACCAGATATCAATGATACCTAGTGGTGAACGTTGGAACTTTGATAGAGCGTTCTGACGAAATCTAACCTAACAAATTTTGCTTTACACAAGTTTAGTCTGTGAAAGGATATAAATATAATATAATGCACAAATAGTGCAAGCTGTGTTGATCAAAGTTAGAGAATTAGGATGTCTGACCTAAGTGGGACTCGAAATTGGGACCTCCATCAAATGTGTTAGTTCCTCAATAGCTCAGTGGTCACACCTCTGGTGTGTTAAGTCGGCGGGCGTAGATAGCAGTACCGCTGAGGTCAGATATTTTAATTATCCTAACAGCTGACGGTCTTCATTTGTACCAAAATCGTAATCAATCGATTACAGACTGTAGTATGGAAATACAGTTTCGAAGTGAATTCATGAGATGAGAATGGGGCAAACATATGTATGTTTTACTTTCTTCGAAACATTTCAGAACCGTGTTTGTTCGAGAATGTCATGTGGGAGATACAGCAGAAGATCAAGGGTAACACTTGAAACGCAACGGTAGGCAAGTTCCACATGGTTGGGCTCGTCAGCTGGGGACAGGTCAGGGTCGAAGGAAATGGGGACAAACTGATGTGATCCACTTCCGTCAACCACCCTAGCAGCCACTGTCCCGTGACTGGGGTGTGCCGGATGTGCGTAGCCACACCCCGAAACACACAACAGGATGTCATGCACCTCAACTCTGTCTGTTATAAGATCAGCCACCGATTATAGCCATTTGCACAGTTCCAAAACCTCTGTCTGTAAGGCTTCGTATGGGCTTGCAACTAGTGGGACATGGATTGACGACCACGGGGCCACAGCTGAGTCTGGCATTGCTCCCACTTACTTGTGCCGGGTTCCTCTCTGTCATCTTGCCTGTCAACCACCCAGAGTCACCTCTTGTTCCCTTTCGACCGCGATAGTATTAGGGTATCCGAGGCTTAGGGTGTCCTTCAAATTTCCGTCTAAATTGGCCCTCATCTCATCTTCCTTGACACCCTTATTCTTCGGGTATCAATTATTTTCATGGAATCTCCTACCTTCTACACAAGGCCCTAAAGGAGGCAGGGTGTGTGTAGCCCCACCACTTACGGTACCCACTGGATAGTGCTACACCCTCAAGGGATCACGATTGGTGAGCTCGGGAGTTGGCGAGCCCAAGGGATTCCTGAGCTAGATCCGTTTTCCCCCTTTTCCATTGGCTTTGGGGCGCAGCATCTCATCTTTACCCTTTCCTATATGCCTTTCATGGTTTTACTTCTTTACAACTCCTTCACTTCAAATTCCTGGAGGGTTGAGGGCGTTTCTTCTCCCTGTATGTTTTTCCTTTGTCCTTTTCTCCTTCTAGCACGTAAGTTAATTACGTCAGTAGATAGTTTCAGTAGTAGGTTTCATTTTATCATTATCACAATCACCCAAACCATTAAGGACCGATAACCCAGATGTTTGGTCTCTTTAAACTACAATTATCCTCCTCCTCCTCATCATCATCCTCTTATTTGTGCCGGGCTCCTCTCTGGCATCTTCCCTGTCGACCTTCCTTGGTCTACTCTTTTTCTCTTGAGACCCTGACGATATTAGAGTAAACGAGGTCTAAATTGTCTTTAATTTCCCTTCCTTAATTGACCATTTCTTTACTTTCCAAATACCCTCATTTTTCGAGGGTTCAGACCACCTTTTTAAATTCACGATATTATATATGAATTACAGAGCCTCCGTGGCTTAGGCGGCAGCACGCCGGCCTCTCACCACTGGGTCCGTGGTTCAAATCCCGGTCACTCCATGTGAGATTTGTGCTGGACAAAGCGGAGGCAGACAGGTTTTTCTCCGGGTACTCCGGTTTTCCCTGTCACAATTTCATTCCATCAACACTCGCCACTATCATTTTATTTCATCGGTCATTCGTTTAATCATTGCCCCAGGGTGTGCGACAGGCTTCGGCAGCCGGCACAGTTCATATCCTCGCCGCTAGATGGGGGCTTCATTCATTCCATTTCCTGACCCGGTCGGTCGACTGGAAGCAGGCTGTGGATTTTCATTCCATTTATGAATTACAGCCAATGGCCATAGCAGGGGATTTTAATTGAATTCCCGTAGACTCCCAGCTAGTTCAATTTCAAGTATTTCCAACTTTGGCTACCAGATGCCATTATCACTGACACCTAGCGGTGAACGTTGGAACTAGTTATAGTGTTTCTAACCAACCCAATATACATACAAATTTGGCTACACACTACCAATTGTAGAGATAAGTTCTATTGCATGCCATAAGTCTATGATATGGAACCGCCGGCTTTACTTCCCCTACTGAGGCCTCCTTTAGGGCCTTGTGTAGAAGGTAGGAGATTCCATGAAAACCCGACGACTTTGGCCGGGTTTGAAACCACGAACTTGGGCATAGCAGTTCAGTACGGATTTCCGTGCATATTTAAAAGGTCTGACAGGGACAGGGTGAGTGTAGCTCCATAACGCATGATGCACCCTGGATAGTGCTTCACCTTCAAGGACTCACAGCTGGTGAGCTTGGGAGTTGGCAACCTCAAGTGATTCCTGATTTGCGTCCGTTTTCTCGCTTTTTCTTGGGATTTGACTAACGAAATTAGTCATCTAATTAAACCCCCATTTTGTGTGAGAAGTGTTTTATTGAGTACTAGCAGTAGTGCCCGACTTCGCCTGGTGGATTTATTTGTGTTATGGATGATAATGAATACTACTACAGAACTGGAGCGTTCAAGGACAAGGATAAGGATTGGAAAGCACCAACGCTTATTGCAGCTGATAACCTCAGTAACTGCATCAACACCATCGCCCTTATACAGAGGCATACTATTGTCATGATGATAACTGTTTTAAAGGGCCTAAGAAATCTTTTTGCACTAATTACTCCCCGTGACTGCAATTAAGCAGCTCGCAATTATGCACTAGAACTCTGGTGGGGCGACGTGATGCAGCCCGCATTGCCTGGCAACAATAGACTTCGGTATTATTGAAGCTGTTCTGGAGCGCTTGTTCTTCCGACTCACTGAACAAAAATCAATCTTTAAGGTTACCTGAGAGGTGTAGCCTAATGTTACATAGCCTAAACTATTCCCCTTGAATCAGGCTATCATATACAAAAATATTTTTTTCGAATCTGACTGGTAGTTCCAGAGATTAGCGCGTTTAAACACACAAACAAACTCTTCAGCTTTATTATATTAGTATAGATTATTCATGGATTTATTTAATGCACTAGGAAATTAATTGTTACTCCCTGCCCATTATAATTGGGTACATTCGTCTTGACCGACTGAAAACCGATTCTATTAATAAATCTAGCCCGTGTTACCATAGCAACCATATCGAACAGGGATAATCGACTGTTTAGCTAGCGACATTGGTAGCCTCTCGCAAACCCTTCTCTCACTGGAAATACTATAGAGTAGACGTTGCTTACCGGTATTATGATCACTCTGGGATGCAGTAATTTGACAACATAAACCGATTGATAACAGTAGCCGAAAGATAATAAGTAGTTCCGTGAAGAACTATACAGCCTATTTTCATATATCCTACTTATGTTAATTGCCTCTATCAGCATACAAAATTCCAGTTTGATTGATGTAATAGATTCGTAGATATTGAGAACCGTCTTAAAATTCTGATGGTCGCCATGTTGGATTTTATATACTGTATGTAGCCTAGGTCTTAGAGTTATGTACTACTACATGAATATTATTGTGTAGGTGTAGTATTCAAACTTCAATCGCATGATTAGGGCACAAGAGATAAAAACAGGATTTTAAAATTTCGCACAGCTGCCATCTTGTGGTTATGAAACCAATTGGATTAAACTTTCTATAAGCATTCACCGTACCAAGTTTCACTGCACTCGGATGGTTAAATCGCGAGAAACATCCATTTAAATATTTATATTTCGCGTCGCCGCCATGTTGGATTTGTGCTCGCCGGGTTATTAAAAGTCCCATAGGTGAACTTATGTTCGTATGTAAACCAGTGCATTACAATGTGTATAAAAATTTGTTGTACCAAGTTTCATTGCGTTTGAATGGTTAAATCGCGATAAAAGTCTAATTAAGAGTTTCAAATTCGCTTGGCCGCCATGTTCGTTTTGTAGTCAACAGGTTTTTGAAAGTCTCATATGTGAACTTCTAGTAGTGCCCTTTATCACCGCACAAAATTTCACAGTGATATCGGTAATAGTTTCAGAGATATATCGCACAGTCGCCATGTTGGATTGGTGAGACGTAATAAAATTTGATGTCACGGTCAGGGTCGGCCAAAATGGTGCTATGACCTTACCGAGTTTCATTGAAATCGCTCCAGCCGTTTAGAAGTTATTAGGAGGGATACACACACATGCGCACACATACACACACACACACGGATAAATGGTGATCCTATAAGCCTTTTTTTTCATAAATGAAAATATGCTAAAATTGATAGATAGCCTACTGTATTTATTCGTAACCTACGTGCACTACAATGATACAGATACCGGTACACAGCACTGCAATACAGTTAACTGTTTTCAGCTATGTAAAATAGTTTCTAATTGTTTGCTTCTGGTTGTTTCTCAAAAGTCCATTAATGAATCTTTGATATTAATAATGTTTTTAAGGGTTGGGAGCGTTTTCTTTTGATGAACTCTACTCGCATACTTGAGAACGAAATACTTGAAAACAAATGTGTTAACATAAGCTGAATTCAATATCATAATAAACGGAAGATTTTCAATGTTTCAATATTTGTCCGTACGGGACTTCATAAAAGTGATTATATAATACGGTTGATAATGATAACATTATCCGTGATTACAATAAACGGCGTCCACTGTAGTTGTGATACTATTATTTCACAAAGGGGCACTTGTAGGCCTAGTCTTCCACGGTGGATGCTCCGAGAAATGCCCTGCAGCACTGTGCAGAGTACAGAACATACAGTGGAACGTCGATAACTCGAATCGTTAGGGGATGTCAAAATAAATTCGACTTATCGAAAAACGTAAGAAAAATGTTACATATTGTCGCAAAATACAAGGTGATGACTGTAACTAAACTGACGCAACAATGTGCTCTGTAATGAAACTGGCGGTTAGGGAAGAAAGCGGCAGCAATTGAAAGAAAGTGCTGTGAACTCAACCATGTGTTACTTCCCGTTTTGAAGTGATGCCAATACTTTATGAGCCAAAAATCGTGGAAGCTCTGCTCTTAACATAACCTAAATTTCTGGCATATGAAAGAAGTAAAAAAGAAACTACAATACATAACAAATACTGAATAAAATCCTTCAGTATGCCTTCCTTCGGAGGGAAAGTAAAGCCGGCGGGCCCATGTCATAGTTTTATGGTATGTAAAAGAACCTACCACTACAACTGGTAGGGTTTAGCAAAATTTGTAGGTTATATTTGGCTGGTTAACGCTCTATCAAGTTCCAACATTTACGGCTAGGAGGCGTCTGGTAGCCAAAGTTGGAACAACTTGAAATTGGACTTCTTGGGGGCCCATGGGCGTTGAATTGAAATGCCCTGCTATGGCCATTGGCTGCAGTATATATATAATAACAAATACTGAAAAAAGGAAAGAAATTACAGTATCTAATAAGAAGAGCAATAAAATTAGACTTACCGGTACGGTAAGTTAAACGCGGAAACTATAAGCGCCTCCAGAGGTTTGGACCGATTTGAGATTCTATCGAGATCATATTTCGGTATAGAAGTTGCATACAGTTGACCCAACTACAGTAATCTGAGTGAAATTCGAATTAGAACTTTAGAATGAGACAAGTTGCACTGTGAACATACGTAGATGTTCGAGTTGAAGTACTAGAAGCCATTTGTCAGTGTTGCCTAGTTCTATTAAAGAAAACTTTTCAGTCAGTCAACACAAACTGTGACCAATCAGGCCTACATTAGGCGGGAAACAAGTATTTATACACCCTAACCTGAAAGAAATATTACATAGGCTAAGATATTTACCACAAAATAACACGTTATTTATATACAAAAAAGTCAGGTCAAATGTCACCCAATTAAGCCCTTCTTCGCCATTTTTAGCCTACTTTTCACATTTTGTAAAAATGAGGAAAAAGTTGACTTATGAGATCGATCCGGGCAAATGTGTGTCTGTCTGTCTGTCCTTCTGTCTGTGTGTGTGTGTGTGTGTGTGTGTGTGTGTGTGTGTGTCCCCTTATCAACTCCTAAATGGCTGCAGCTATCGAAACTAAATTTGGTATGAGTAAAGATCTATATCTGAATATCTCACGCCCATATTTGAACTGATGACAAATCTCAATTGAAATTTGAGCTCAATGTTGGATATCTCTGAAGGTATGCATGGGAGCTATTCCAAAATTGGCACACATATAGATAATAATATTTCAGTTTATTGCTGCCAACATGATTTTACGCGCTGATAGATCCAATGTCTAACTGCATGTAACGTCCATACAATCCATTGGATTTCGACCAAATTTTGTATGTGCATTCTGTACCTTAAGAAATGGAATTTAGAATATATTCACTCACCAGGGCTGACAACTGTAATGCTCTATTAGGCTACACTATTTCAGCTATATTTCGAACTAATTAAAAATTGCATTATTACTATATTAATTTCGTCATTATTCTAGATAAGTCTATAAAGAATAATCATTGGCATTAATCTCAAATTTTAAGAAAAGTAGGCTGTATAGTCCGTCGCGGAACTACTTTTTGTACATAAAAAACGTGTTATTTTGTGATAAATATCTCATGTAATATTTCTTTAATGTTATTATTATTATTATACAGTATTCTGCCTAGTGGCAGGTCCATGTCTTCGTACAGAGAATTTCTGATGCCAATGTTCCCGGTCTTCAGCTCCTTCCTTCAGTCTACTGTTACTCCTTTTTCGGGGGAGTTTTACTCCAGTAAGTACCATAATTTATTCTCCGTCCTCCGACGTTCAGGAAATATAATAATGTGGTAGTCTTTCCATTTCCTTTCCACATCGCAGTATCATGATCGAAGAATCAGACTATAACTGATTTCGCCCATGAGTCTTCGATCTTGATCCTTCTAAAGCATCATTTGCTCCGTGCATCAAGTCGATACTGGTGCCCGCTGCTGCCCGGTATCAGCCTATCCAGTTTGCTCTTTCGTTAGTTAAGTATGATCTTCGTGTACTGTATAGTTATCTTGAGTACGATCTTTGTGTACTGGATAGTTATCTTGCAAAGGCATTAGGAATTGCAAACTGTAATGCAATAGTGGACGTCATCTAACTGTGTAAACCAGGGATAGAGTATATTGGGCTGATCGGAATATGTAGAAAACCTGTAGCCTTGTAATTTTCTAGGTTAAGTGGAAGAACACTTAACCTTACTCTGTATCTAAACTGATGCACGTGTTATTACACGCATACGAATGAATTTATGTTGAATGCCATCAATTATGGGAGGAGACACAATACACAATGCAAAAGTCACATTCAAGAACGAATATTGGGGTTATACGTTGCTGTAACTATGGATCTAGCAACCATGGCATGAATGTCAACAAACACTTCGTAATGACATTTTCACAGTCATGGCAATGATACCTCCACAGACACTACGTAAACACATTTATTTTCGAATAAGGCACTTAAAAATCACTATACAAATCAGAAACTAAACGTATTCAAGTGTGAAACGTATATAAAAAGCTTAAAATACGAGGAGCTCTAAGTCAAAGACTGTTCACCAAGTCACGGCCACCAAAATAAAAAATAATATAATAAAAAACTTGTTTTCACACCTAATATTAATGGGCACAATTTGTGTTGACCGACTGAAAAGCTTTCTTTAATACATATTCGAGATAAAGAACAAATAATTAAGTGACAGGGATATACTGTAAGCATCGAGATATCGAAAATTCTAGTTATAGAAATTCCATTTAAAGAGAAAAATATAGGCTATACGTAAATTATAGGAACTATGTTCGGAAAATAATAATTACAATGAGTTATCGCAAATTCAAGTAATCGGGGTTCGACTGATCTCTAGCAATCACTGCCGTGAAATATAATGTATATTTACAGTATATATATATTTCGTCCTTTTCTCGAATGGTGCACCCTAACCACCCCTCTCACCCACCCCTGCATCATTTTAGCCCCAGTGCAATCACCCTCCCTCGTTCTGCTGTTGAACGCCATAGCGAGAGAGAGAGAGGATAGTCTATAAACAGTTTGTTAGTAAATCTTGGAATTAATTGTTTATATATTTGGCATGAGTGCGTACTGCAAATTGTTCATATAATTACACGCAATGTTTACGACCCTATAAATAAATACTAACAGTAGAAAAAACATGTTTGTTCATTAAACGGGTTGATTTACAATAGAACACATTACGCGCGTGATACAGAGAGTTCGGTTGTACAATCAGTCGGCAAAAAACAACAGAGGTAATGATCCACATCGGTTTGATTGTAATGACAGCTTAGATTTTAGGACTCGAGTTGAAAAGGGGAAATTTCGAATAAACGTGCTATAGTTAGTGGTGATTGCTGTTTTAGGGGCGTTACTTCTAGGTCACCTGTACCCAATGATGTGGGTGGTAATGAATACTACTACTAACTACTGAATAAATTACATACATTACCAAAACAAATACAGGAAAGCATGAGGGAAATGAAAGGTTGGGAAAAATATCCTAAACCCTCGGACTGGAAGAATGGAACCCCTTAAGGGCTGACGACATTCTGACTGGTCTACCATCCTGATCGAACACACCTGTTGCCACTTGAAGCTATTGGCTAAAGAACGGAGATGGACACCATTCATGTTACCCACCAACCTAACGGTTGAGGAGATGTTAGTTAGTTATTATTCTTTTAAGGGGTGGAACAGTGAGGACATCTGCCGCTGTTAAGGAGATAAAAAAGAAGAAGAAAGTTAAGCCTAGGAATACCAACCTATTTTTATTTCGTTGTTATCCCAAGGGCTCACAACTAGCGGGACGTGGGTTGGCGACCATAGGACCCCAGCTAAGTCCGGTATTGCCTCCATTTATTTGTGCCGAGCTCCTCTCTGTCATCTTTCCAGTCGACTTCCCTTGGTCAACTCTTATTCTCTTCCAACACCGACGGTATTAGGGTATCCAAGGCCTAGGAAGTCTTTCAATTTTCCGATTTAATTGGCCCTTGTCTCATCTGTCCTGATGCCCTCATTCTTTGAGGGGTCAGACCTCTTCCTTTCTCTTCGTGGTATCTCCTGCATTTTGCTCTAGGCCCTCAAGGAGGCAGGGTGTGTGTAGCCCCATCACTTACGGTGCACTCTGGATAGCGCTATACCCTCAAGGACTCACGGCTGGTCAGTTCAGGAGTTGGCGACTCCGAGGGATTCCTGAGCTGGGTCCGTTTTCCCTATTTCCACTGACTTTGGGGTAGACCCTCTCCTCCTTCCCCTTTTCTAGCTTACTTTCATGGCTCTACTTCCTTCCAAGTCCCTCAATCAGCATTCTTCGAGGGTTGAGGGCATTTTTTCCTTCTGTCCTTTATTTCCCTTATTTATTTATTTTATGTATAATTCCTTCTAGTATGCAAGTTAGTGATTGGCTGTGTAGTTAGTAATAATAGTTTTCATTTCATCATCATTTTCACTATCACCCAAACCATTAGGGGACAATAACTTTGATGCTAGGCCCTTAAAACGACAACTATCACCATTATTATCAAAGAATGTAGATAGGGAGATAGGAAAGGCAAAGAGGTGAAGGCCCTCCGAAAAGTGAACGGATAATGGGATACAACGCACATTTCCTCTGCTTCACGGGAAAGAATTTAATGGAGGGTTTGTTTACGACTTTCTGAATTCTGAGCTTCTTTGAGTACTTAAAAGGCTTTGTAGTTTTCTGTGTTGTTGTTGCTTCATTAGAGGGGAGGGGGGTTGGACCTCGTGTGTGTAAAATTTGTGTTATAACCTGTTTTACTCTGGTGTTTGTAGCAGTGTGTGTATTTGTAATTCAGGTGGAAATTGCGAAGGAGGCGGCTGTGGCCTTAAGTTAGGAACCATCCCTGCATTTGCCTGGAGTGGAAGAGGAGAACCACGGAGGACCACTTCAAGGATGGCAGAGCTGGGAATAAAACCCACCTCTTCTCATTTTTCCTCACGATGCATTAGAGCCGAGATTCGAACCCTACGTCAGGGGTGACCGTGTTGACCGACTGAAAGTTACGCCGTCCACCTATTACGTGAGAGGGGTTTCGAATTTTATGATTACGTTGATGACGTGTGGGGAATGGGGGCAGGGGTAAACGAAATTATTACGCAATCACTTAAGAAAAAAACTCATTGTATGCTTTACGTGGTAGAAAATCTGACTGCAACGAGAGTGCAAATATTCTACACAATGATACGTAGTCAAATTATCACCGGTAACTTCACACTTTTGGGCAATAGTCTACGGTATTTGCTCTCCTTAAATACAGGGTCTTTATTTTTGCTTGGCAAGGACATTCCGCTCGACCTTGGCCGCCGATACCCGGCCAATAGCCGGCTGTTACAGGTTTGCGCTCGCGGTTCCCGGCCGTATTCCCACGGTCTTGCTGCGGTAGACTTGTGAGCTCCGAGTTAATTTGGTGTTTTATGAAGCTACTGTGCACAGTATATCGTATTTGATAGTGTTTTATTGTGATTGTGTACAGTGTTGTAATGCCTTATGTGAAATATTCGTTACGTGAACGAGTATATCTGCAAAATTCGTACATAAAGTGCAGGAAATCTTGCACTAGAACAAGACAAAAGTTTCGAGTGAAATTTCCAGGGAGACCCATTCCTATAAATCAGACAATAAAACAATTGGCTAAACGAGATTCAAACATACAGGTTCAGTAAACAATAAAAATAGACGTAAAGGTCGTTACTTCCATACTGAAGCTACCGGAGTAACCCGAAAATTCATAGGGAGATGCCGATTATGTTTCGCAGCGGTTGGGAAACATTTTCAGCATCTATTGTAGACATGGCGAGTAAAAATGCATGATACTGATTTTAAGCACATATGCATGCGGTCATTGGCAACTGAGCTGTCACTGGCGGAGCGCGTGAGTGAGAATGTCCTTGCCAAGCAAATATAAAGACCCTGTATGTTAATTATTCAAATTCATTAAAGCCAAAGATGCCAGAGGTGATTTTCAGACTCCAGCCTCGTTTAATTAACTTTGTTTAGAATATAGGGAACTTGGAAACGATGAGAGATGTATCCCCACTTTCCTGACGGTAAATAACCAAACAAGGTATAAGCTGAAAAGTGCTGAAAATATTTGAATTTTCTGACAGTGAGGATTTATCTTGATCGACTAGAGCAAGGAATAAGCACTTTCTTGTTTATTTTCAAAAAATGTGGACTAACATTCAGATATCTATTACTGTACAATAAATGGAACAAAACTGCAATTAGGTATTTTAGGCACATGCATATCATTTAGGTTTATTAGGTACTACAGAACTTATGAATATGGCTCTTTTGAGTGTGATTCGGAAAAGTATTAACAAAAGTTTGGTGCTTTTTAGTCGGTCAACACGAATGTACCCATAATCTCATGTATTTTTTTCAGGATTAGGGTATAACCCAACTCTTTTGGGTACATTCGTGTTGACCGACTAAAAAACACCACACGTTTGTTTACTAAGGAAACACTGAAAAATGGCTTCAAACCCCATAATGAAAAGTATTCAAGTACTTTTGTTTGTATTTAGAAGTAAGGAAATAAATAGGTAAAAGACTAAGAATCCGGCCCGCAGTGATAACATAGGTGGGGGGTCAAAATTCGACCAATACGTGATTAAGTAGTATGTGGACGGCCCCTAATCATCTTACGATTTGGTTGTGAAAATATCTCGGACTTCGAAGTTAAAGAAGTATGTAAACAACTGCACTTCTACTGTTTGTGCTGGTGTAGGCTTGTTCTATTGGTGCAGGTAGTACTGTATCACGTTTTTCGGTGAGACGAGCAAGTAGGTGGTGACAGGCGGGTGATCTATGAATCTCAGGGCAGGAATCGTTGGCATTCCTTCGCTTTCCGCTCGGAAAAGCAGTCACGCTAACCGTCACACCCACTTTAAAACATCCATTGTTTCAACGGAAGAACGCAATGTTTTGTGATTTGTTTACTAAACAGTAAATTATGAGACCGGTTCTTATTTACTAATTGTATGGAAGCTATAAAGTTGCTGGATAAGAAAAATGTACTGCACTTATCTATCTAGTTTCTATTCAATGCAAATTCAGACGACGAAATTAAAGCAGAAGTCTGACCACGTCAAGCCCGTGTTAGACGGAGAAAGAACAAGTGCTGCTCTCAAAGATAACAAAAAGCCCTTCATAAATAATATTATTCCCAAGAGATATAATTACATACAGCTGTCCTTAGGCAATGAAATTGCGGTTTCAATGGAGGATATGAGTGTGTGGTATTTAAATAATCGCGTGCGTTTCCCTACATCCTGGTATTTTAAAACGCCAGTGCAGCATTTTACATATATAAACAAGCTGAATTATAAAAATTAAGAATTTCATAAAATAATTTGATGCCACAAGTTGCTACTATTAGCTCAAGAACCTGTAATTTTCATCACAAACCTGAAAAAAATAATTTTATAACCTGTTTTCTGTGGTTGTAAATTACATGGAAAATTTCACTTTCGGGGCTGTAAAGTGGTTTACACAACATTAGGAACTCGCAGGAGCTTCCAATTGTCCTACGACAATTTCCTCTACGCATTGGATGCGGACAAGAATTGATAAGATGATATTCATATTCATAATGTTGAATTTTGGGCTTATGCCGTGTTTTATTATATTGAAATTCGACGCATTTCGAAAGAAACCATGTCTTTCTTCGTCAGGAATAATCTGGAATACGGGCCGTGAAAGTCTAAATGATAAGATGTTATTCACTTCCAATAACTTATCCTCTTCAGACCCAGGGTACACATACTCGTATGTGCACCTTCAATTTTTTTCTCATCAGCAATTGGTATTATGTGAATTCTGAACTTATCTATCCCTTAATATTTCCATTTCTACTGGGTTGGTGGGTGTAGAGAGATGAGTCTTATGGCGGGAATAATAAATACATACAATACGGTAGTGGAACCGATCAAGCTGTGATGGCATGTGGAACTGGTGCCATCTGTGTCCCCCCCCCCCAACGCAAGCGACAAGTGTAATAATGCGGTGTTGTGTGGTTCCTGATGCACGACCCGACACCTAGCTTATCATAAGTGTTATTGAGAAATAAAATGACTGGAGATTAATTAATCTGGGTAAGAAGTTACAAGGAAGTGGTTAGGGCCTGCTAGAAGGTATTGTCTCAGTTTCGCCTCGATTTGAAAACGAAAAGGTATGGAAAACTATTTCAAGAATGTCCGACCGAGGGATTCGAACCCATTCATTTTTCCAGTCCAGAGATAGTGAGACCCTATGCCCACGACTTGACGCTCGTAACTACACCGGTTGGCAATTGTAATGTGCAATTTTAATATGTTATTAAAATACTAGCAGTAGTACCCGGCTTCGCCCGGTGGAATGATGATAATGTTTTAAGGTCTCCTTAGAAATATAATGGACTTAAAATCTAAGTCATTTGCCCCCAAAGGCAATGAGGGAGTAATATCTAGGTCATTTGCCCTTTTGATAAGGATGATAATAAAAACTACTGTTGAATTGACACGTCAAACTTACAAACTACCGTAATAAAAATACATATTTCAAAATTCACAGGCGAGGAAGACTTATTGTGTGTGGTGATTAATGGTGTAATGGGCGTAATATCTACTGTAGGTCATTTGCTCTTATGATGAGGATAATAAGGGAAACTACTACCGGTATTGAATTGACACTTCAACGTATAATGTACACAATGTACTGTAATAAAAATAACTATATGGCGGCTTCGGTGGCGTATTTGGTAGCATGCTGAGCTTCTATGCCCAAGATAGGGGGTTCAAACCCGGCCGAAGCCGTCGGATATTTTAAGAGCGTTAAAAATCCATCAGTATGCCTTTCTTCGGAGGGGAAGTAAAGCCGGCGGTCCCATGTCAGATTTATGGCATGTTATTGAACCTTCCACTAATTACACCTGTGTGAAGCTAAATTGGATAGGTAAACAACGCTCATAGATGTCTACGTCCGTTGCCAAGAGCCGACTGCAGTGGCGTCTAGTAGCTAAGTTCCGAACTTGGCCTAGTAGTCGTTGACGGTGGCGCTTGGCGGCAAAAGTACGAACTATTTGAAGAATTCTAAGTTGCAGTTTGTACTTAAATTAAAAAACAGATAACACACACTAATACAGTCATCACAATTAACACCGGTTATCAGACAGATTCTACACACACCCAAAGTACACGGGGCTACATGACCGCGTTGTCGCAGCCCCTAAACTTAAGAACCAACGAACCAAAAATAAATATTTTAAAAATCACAGTCGAGAAAGACTTTATGCGGCGGTGATTATTGGTATGATGCACGTAACATCTAGGTCATTTGCACTTATGATGATAATAATAAGGTAATGAAAAAATGACTACTAAACGAACATGGTGTTATTTAAAACTGATATAGGTAATTCAGCTGTCTAGCTTCGATGTCTTCCAAAGTCTCAACCTTATTTTCTGGCTTAGGCCTGTACTGGATGCGTCTAGTGAAAGAGCGTACTGCTCGGCAAAGACAAAGAATATAGGTCCAAGCTGCACGAACCTGAGATGATCGCAGATGATGACGAAATATGATGACACACGTTCGGGGTTCCCCGTCCTATACAGATTGATCGGGAATCACTCACTGTTTCGCAACGGCCCTGTGCTGGCATCAGCATAGACAACAGGAGATAACACGGCGGGCTCTGGGAAGTACTCTCAAGTCACTTCGCGATGAATCAGCAAGCTATTCTCACAACTGACCCCCCCCCAGGGTCTCACAACTTGTGGGACGTGGGTTGGCGACCACGGAACCCCAGCTGAGTGTGGCATCGCTTCTACTTCCTGGTGCCGGGCTCATTTCAGTTCTCTTTCCTGTCGGCCTCCCTTGGTCAACTCTTGTTCTCTTCCGACCCAGACTGTATTAGGGTATCCGAGGGCTAGGGAGTCTTTCAATTTCCCGCCTTAATTGACTTTGTCTCATCTTTCCTGATACCCTCATTCTTCGAGGGGTCTGCCTTCTTTTCCTTTTCATAATATCTCCTGTCTTCTGCTTAAGGCCCTCAAAGAGGCAGGGTGTGTGTAGACCCACCACTTCTGGTACACCCTCAAGGGCTCATGACTGGTGAGTTAGGAAGCTGGCAAACCCGAGGAATTCCTGAGCTACATGCAGGGAATGGAGTGGTATGTCAGAAATTTCAAGTGGACAGTGTTACGCATCGGGTTCCAAAGGGTAAGTATACACACTTTGTTTTCGATCGGTGAACGATGTAGATTTGTACCAAAGGGCCTTAATGCGGGAAATGGAGTGGTCTGTCCGAAATTTCGAGTGGACAGTGTTACTCGTCGAGTTCCAAACGGTAATTATGTAAAATCTGGTTGAGATCGGTGAAACGGTGTAGTTTTGTGCCAAGGGCCAAAATGCAGGGAATGGAGTGGCCTGTCCAAATTTTAAAGTGGACAGTGTTACTCATCGGGTTCCAAAGGGTAAGTATACACATTTTGTTTTCGATCGGTGAACGATGTAGATTTGTGCCAAAGGGCCTAAATGCGTGGAATGGAGTGGTCTGTCCGAAATTTCGAGTGGACAGTGTTACTCGTCGAGTTCCAAAGGGTAATTATGTAAAATCTGGTTGAGATCGGTGAAACGGTGTAGTTTTCTGCCAAAGGGCCAAAAAGCAGGGAATAGTGTGGTCTGTCCGAAATTTAAAGTGAACAGTGTTACTTGTCGGGTTCTACGGGTAAGTATATAAAATTGGGGTCAGATCGGTGAAACGGTGTAGATTTGTGCCAAACAGCCTAAATGCAAGGGATGGAGTGGCCTCGCCGCAATTTCAAGCAGGCAGTGTTAGTCGCAGTGTTCCAAAGGGTAAATATACAAATTTTGGTTGAGATCGGTGAAACGGTGTAGATTTGTGCCAAACAGCCTAAATGCAAGGGATGGAGTGGCCTCGCCGCAATTTCAAGCAGACAGTGTTAGTCGCAGTGTTCCAAAGGGTAAATATACAAATTTTGGTTGAGATCGGTGAAACGGTGTAGATTTGTGTAAAAGGGCCTAAATGCAGGGAAGGGGGGTGGTCTGTCCGAAATTTTAAGTGGACAGTGTTACTCGCAGGGTTCCAAAGGGTAAGTATACAAAGTTTGGTTCAGATCGGTGAAACGGTGTAGATTTGTGCCAAAGGGCCTAAATGCATGGGATGGAGTAGCCTCTCCGCAATTTCAAGCAGACAGTGTTAGTCGCAGTGTTCCAAAGGGTAAATATACAAATTTTGGTTGAGATCGGTGGAACGGTGTAGATTTGGGCCTAAGGGCCTAAATGCAGGGAATGGAGTAGCCTCTCCGCAATTTCAAGCAGACAGTGTTAGTCGCAGTGTTCCAAAGGGTAAATATACAAATTTTGGTTGAGATCGGTGGAACGGTGTAGATTTGGGCCTAAGGGCCTAAATGCAGGGAATGGAGTGGTCTGTCCGCAATTTCAAGCAGACAGTGTTACTCGCAGGGTTCCAAAGGGTAAGTATACACATTTTGATTCAGTTCGGTGAAACGGTGTAGATTTGTGCAAAAAGGGCCTAAATGCAGGGAATGGCGTGGTCTGTCCGAAATTTCAAGCAGACAGTGTTAGTCGCAGTGTTCCATAGGGTAAATATACAAATTTTGGTTGAGATCGGTGAAACGGTATAGATTTGGGCCAAAGGGCCTAAATGCAGGGAATGGAGTGGTCTGTCCGCAATTTCAAGCAGACAGTGTTACTCGCAGGGTTCCAAAGGGTAAGTATACACATTTTGATTCAGTTCGGTGAAACGGTGTAGATTTGTGCAAAAAGGGCCTAAATGCAGGGAATGGCGTGGTCTGTCCGAAATTTCCAGCAGACAGTGTTAGTCGCAGTGTTCCATAGGGTAAATATACAAATTTTGGTTGAGATCGGTGAAACGGTATAGATTTGGGCCAAAGGGCCTAAATGCAGGGAATGGAGTGGTCTGTCCGCAATTTCAAGCAGACAGTGTTACTCGCAGGGCACCAAAGGGTAAGAATACGAATTTTGGTTCTGATCGGTGAAACGGTGTAGATTTGTACCAAAGGGCCTAAATGCAGGGAATGGGGTGGTCTGTCCGAAATTTTAAGTGGTCAGTGGTACTCGCAGGGTTCCAAAGGGTAAATATACAAATTTTGGTTGAGATCGGTGAAACGGTGTGGATTTGGACCAAAGGGCCTAAATGCAGGGAATGGGGTGGTCTGTCCGAAATTTCAAGTGGACAGTGTTACTCGCAGGGTTCCAAAGGTTAAATATACAACTTTTGGTTCAGATCGGTGAAACGGTGTAGATTTGTGCAAAAGGGCCTAAATGCAGGGCGTGGGGTGGTCTGTCCGAAATTTAATGTTGACGGGGTTACCCGCAGGGTTCCAAAGGGTAAGTATACAAATTTTGGTTCAGATCGGTGAAACGGTGTAGATTTGTATACATAACAGACAGACAGACAGACAGACAAACTTTGTACTTTATATATATAGATAGATAGATGTCACTTGGCTTCAAATAGGTGTTGTTTGAGCTATTATTTTATAAAAAATACAGAACCAAAAAATCTCAACT
This sequence comes from Meconema thalassinum, assembly GCA_946902985.2. Classification (NCBI taxonomy): domain Eukaryota; kingdom Metazoa; phylum Arthropoda; class Insecta; order Orthoptera; family Tettigoniidae; genus Meconema; species Meconema thalassinum. The sequence goes on from OX336392.1 coordinate 408,328,782, forward strand.
ACGAATTTGGCTTGTTTCTGAAGAGGTTATGTGCACTATCATCAAGACAGAATTACTAATTTTCAGCCGGAAATTTGATATCACAACCCATAACTTACGAACAGTTTGGTTGGCCTCTTTGCAACAACATGTAGAGACTGTCACTTAGCAACGTTCTCGGCATTACACTTGTCACATCTTGTGTTAGGGAGGGGGCGAAGATCGCACCTGTTCCACATAACATTACAGCTTGATCGGCTCCATGACAGTATTTGTTGATTTATTATTATTATTATTATTATTATTCATTCAATTCACCATTACAAACATGGGTTACTCTAAAGCACGGGTTAAACCAAGTGTTTTACAACAATACATAAAAACTATAATACAAACTATAATACATATCATGTATATACAAAATATGAGAGTTCATTATCACTCATTCACTAGCAAGGAAAGATCGCACAATATTGCATGTGGACAATAGGACAGAATGCTGCATACTCTTGTAGATGGTCGGCGGAAGATCCAATTCCTTCAGACTCTTGTGGAGTGTGTGAGGTATGAGGCCGTTGACTGACAAGATTACAGGCACTATCCGGACGCAGTTCATCTTCCATATCCTCTTGATTTCCTCTGCAAGCTGTCTATACTTGGTGATTTTTTCATTGTGTTTACGTTCGATGTTGGTGTCGTTGGGGACTGCTATGTCTATTATAAATGTAGTGCCATCAACCTTATTTACTACTATGATGTCTGGTCGATTGTGATCTATTGTTTTGTCTGTCACAATACCAGTGTCCCAGTATATTTTACACAATTTATTTTCGAGGAGGGATGGTGGATGATACTTGTAGTAAGGGATATACTCCTCAGTTAATTTATATTTCTGTGCGAGTGCTTGATGAATGATGACTGCAACCTGATTGTGCCGTTTTGTATATTCAACTGATGCTAGTATTGGGCAACCTGCAGTGACATGGTCAATGGTCTCGAGATGAATGGCGCATCGCCTGCATTTGTCTGAAATTACACTGGTATCTTTGATGATGTATTTCTTGTAATTTTTTGTAGCAATGACTTGATCTTGGATGGCAATTGCGAATCTCTCTGTTTCTCCAAACAGTCGACCACTTTGTAACCAGATACACGATGCGTTTTTATCAAAACTCTGTTGGGATAGGTTGCTGTAGTATTTTCCATGGAGGGTCTTTTCTCCCCATGCCTTTTCTTTTTCATGTAAGTGTAGTGGCTGGCTGATATGATCATCAGAGGATGTACGAAGGTTCAATACAGTGTGTTTATCAGCAAGTACAATGGCTTTATGGAGAATGCTGTTTTCCTTTCTTTGATAGAAATCTCTTCTAAGGGGTTTAATTTGGTTCTGGAGCAAAATTTGTAAATCCAGTACTCCTCGACCTCCCATCTGTGACTGTTCCGGTCACAATGTTCCCAAACCCTTATTTGGTTGACTGCAAGAGAAGTCAGGTTAGGGTAATTTGTTCATACCATTTCTTTTCTTGTTCATCATCATCATTTAGGTTGTAGAATTTCATTTTATTTAGTGTATATATATATCTTGTGTATCTCGGGGACTCAGTCAGGAATATTTCATTTAATTTGTATGGGAGATGTCAGTATACAAGACAGCGGATTGTGTAGGTAAGCTACAAGATGTTGCAACAGCAGGAAACTCTAGGCCAAATTTAGATTGGGCCGAGAATAACTTCCCTTGTCTTGAAGAAAGCTTTGTGTAAATTGTGTAAGGTTCTGACGTCAGAGAAGAGTTTCGCGCCACGAGTTGTAAGAAATATACATGGGTTCGAGATTATTGGTGTATTTTGTATGGGTTGGAGGGTATCATGACCCTGGCGGAGAAAGACGAAAACATGTGTTTACAAGATGAGAGGTGGGATTTTCGTGTATAGCGGGGCTTCACTTCTATTGTAGCGTCTGATTGGAAAGGTCGCGTTCTCGTAATTTGGCGTAGGCCTATTTGGAGAAACAGTTTTGTTGAAAGCATGGCTTGTGAATGTACTCGAAACGGCTACATATCACAACGATGTTATCTCTGTTAGCACAATTCAAGTTGGGTACGGAAGCACATTCATTTCTCTCGCAGAGATGTGGCTATGTAAACCAGTAAACATCTCTAACCTCAAACCACGTGTGGAAAATCTTAGAAATGCTGGGGAGAACTGATCTATCGAGCATGTCTCGTAGATTATCTGCTAGATCGTCGATGAGTGAGTAACAAACATCTTTATATTCCAACATTCATTTTGGGTCACATGTTTTCGTCATTGCCGAGGAGAGAAGATAGTAAACCTTAGTCTGTTCGACGAGAGTCCCCGCCATATGTTTAAAGTTGATATTAATACACATATTTTGAAGGTTATAATTAGTTTTCTTTATAGGGAATTACACCTAATAGTTGAACGCCCAAATGATACCAGTTAGGTTGACCAAATGTGTGTCCAACACTCCACGACCCTGCCATTTCAATTGTGTGGTATATGATGAAGTACTTCCGATCAAAAATAGGAGGATGATTTTGGGAAGTTTTAAATCAGTCGCCCAAGAAGGGCTGGTAAAAAGTTACAACATAGCACCTCAACGTGGGGCAAGAGTAGGGAAATCTAGCAGGTATCATTAGGGCACATATGCACACAGCCGATAGACACCTTAGGAGTATTAGGGTTCACAGTAATTTGTTTTGTTTTAAGGGGTATGTCCACATCAGACAATTTAGAATTAAGGTCAAGGGTTGTGTGTAAATCAAACAGTAAAATGTCAGGTAATCAGGAAACTGGGGGAAGTGGCAGTGAGGAAGATGTGGAAAAGACAGTGGGAACATATGTTACCATTGTTACTACTGAGTCGCAGCTGATCGCTGAAGGTAGTAACTTAAATGTAAATGGGGGGGTTATGAACGATAGTTTGATCCAAATGCTACTGAGTGAAATAAAAGAGATTAAGAAGCAAGGAGAATCTATGAGTAAGGAAATTAAGGAGCAGGTAGGCTCTGTAAATGAGAAGGTAGAGTCAGTGACCAAGGAGATAGAGTCTTGGAAGGAATCTGTAAGTAAGGAAGTAACATATTTAGGAGTATTTGTCAGTAAGGAGTTAGAATCTCTGGTAGAGTCTGTGAGTGAGACGTGTAAGTCCAGTAGGGAAGAGTTGGACAAGCTGGGAGAGTCCGTGAGTGAGACGTTTGAGCCTAGTGTGGATAAGTGGAGCAAGCAGGTAGAGTCTAGTACAGAGAAGTTAGAGTCCGGTATAGAGGCAGTGAACAAGCAGGAAAGAGAAGTGAAAGATCCTGTAAGTAAGGAGGTAAGAGAAGTTAGGCAGCAAGGAGAGGCTATTAGAAAGGAGGTAGGCAGGCAGGTAGAATCTGTGAAGTTGTGTGTGGACGAAGCAGCAGAGAAGCAGCAGTTGAAAGGGACGGTAGGTGATAGTAGCGTAGACGAGAGTGAACAGCAGTTGAAAGGGACGGTAGGTGATAGTAGCGTAGACGAGAGTGAACAGCAGTTGAAAGGGACGGTAGGTGATAGTAGCGTAGACGAGAGAGAACAGCAGTTGAAAGGGACGGTAGGTGATAGTAGCCTAGACGAGAGTGAACAGCAGTTGAAAGGGACGGTAGGTGATAGTAGCGTAGACGAGAGTGAACAGCAGTTGAAAGGGACGGTAGGTGATAGTAGCGTAGACGAGAGTGAACAGCAGTTGAAAGGGATAGTAGGTGATAGTAACTTAGAGGAGAGTGAACGGCAGTGGGAGGAGACGTTAATTGAGAGTGAACAACATTTGGAGGTGATGTTAGGTGAAAGTCAGCAGGGAGATTCTAGTAGACAGAATAAACGGGAGGTGGAAATAAGGAATTATAGAAGTAGAAAGAAACAGGATAAGGATAATATCAGCACAGGAAAACTATCAGAGGGGTGGGGGGCGTCAGGAAAGTGGCAACGAAAGAGTACAGGTGAACCAGAGGAGAAAGAAATAGGCATTATGCTGAATCAGGATATCAGTCGACCTTCATCGAGTGTATCATTTTGGCAGGTAAGTTTGAGGGAGATGAGTAGGAAGTTGGCAGCTTACAGTTTTTGGAGGGTTAAATTCAGTTTTTTTTTTTTGAAGTAGGCGATCAGGTGCTTCTGAGGGTTCCATATCCGTCTTCAGCTGTAGATAAGGAGATAGGGAAGTTTTTTCATCTATTTCAGGGGCCTTTTAAGGTGGTTAAACGTATTGGTGAGTGTGCCTATAGTTTAACGGACCAGGATGGTAAGTCTGTCAGTACACATAATATTAGGAATCTCCGTAGATATCACTCTGTAAAATAATATGGCATGGACTCTTAGAGAATCAGTCAACATAACGTGATGGCATGACAAAACTCAAGAGATGTGACGAAGAATGCTAACCAGCAAAGTGGCATCGAGTGTTAGATGGATAGATGGTATGATAAGGCCTGTGCAGGCAAATACCATGGCTTGTGAAGCGATAGGGTCTCATGATGAGACGAAGAAAATGAAGTGGTAGACCTAAGACACTTGAGAGAAATCAGTGAGGCTAGGAAATGGACACAATAAGACATTCGAGAGAGTGAGAATGTGTGAAAGTTTGACAAGTGTGTATGTATATATGTCTTCCAGGGTTTATTTATGTAATAGTGTAATTCTTTGTGTTTTCAGTGCGTTGCTTGTTTGAGTGTTTGTGATCCACACTTGTTTCACCCGTGTGAATCACATGGGGGCGTATTGTGACTGTTCCGGTCACAATGTTCCCAAACCCTTATTTGGTTGACTGCAAGAGAAGTCAGGTTAGGGTAATTTGTTCATACCATTTCTTTTCTTGTTCATCATCATCATTTAGGTTGTAGAATTTCATTTTATTTAGTGTATATATATATCTTGTGTATCTCGGGGACTCAGTCAGGAATATTTCATTTAATTTGTATGGGAGATGTCAGTATACAAGACAGCGGATTGTGTAGGTAAGCTACAAGATGTTGCAACAGCAGGAAACTCTAGGCCAAATTTAGATTGGGCCGAGAATAACTTCCCTTGTCTTGAAGAAAGCTTTGTGTAAATTGTGTAAGGTTCTGACGTCAGAGAAGAGTTTCGCGCCACGAGTTGTAAGAAATATACATGGGTTCGAGATTATTGGTGTATTTTGTATGGGTTGGAGGGTATCATGACCCTGGCGGAGAAAGACGAAAACATGTGTTTACAAGATGAGAGGTGGGATTTTCGTGTATAGCGGGGCTTCACTTCTATTGTAGCGTCTGATTGGAAAGGTCGCGTTCTCGTAATTTGGCGTAGGCCTATTTGGAGAAACAGTTTTGTTGAAAGCATGGCTTGTGAATGTACTCGAAACGGCTACATATCACAACGATGTTATCTCTGTTAGCACAATTCAAGTTGGGTACGGAAGCACATTCATTTCTCTCGCAGAGATGTGGCTATGTAAACTAGTAAACATCTCTAACCTCAAACCACGTGTGGAAAATCTTAGAAATGCTGGGGAGAACTGATCTATCGAGCATGTCTCGTAGATTATCTGCTAGATCGTCGATGAGTGAGTAACAAACATCTTTATATTCCAACATTCATTTTGGGTCACATGTTTTCGTCATTGCCGAGGAGAGAAGATAGTAAACCATAGTCTGTTCGACGAGAGTCCCCGCCATATGTTTAAAGTTGATATTAATACACATATTTTGAAGGTTATAATTAGTTTTCTTTATAGGGAATTACACCTAATAGTTGAACGCCCAAATGATACCAGTTAGGTTGACCAAATGTGTGTCCAACACTCCACGACCCTGCCATTTCAATTGTGTGGTATATGATGAAGTACTTCCGATCAAAAATAGGAGGATGATTTTGGGAAGTTTTAAATCAGTCGCCCAAGAAGGGCTGGTAAAAAGTTACACATCTTTCGTGGAAGAGTGACCCTTTCTTTACAGGCGTTTGGATGATGTAAACGGTAAGCAGTGAGAAGGGTCCTTGTTTTTCTCTGCAGGCTTTCCATTTCTGTTGCTGACCATTTCAGAATCCCAAATGAATATACTAGGGTTGGTATAGCGTATGTGTTGATAGCTTTAAATTTGTTCTTTGCACATAGATTGGTTCGCAGCACTTGATGTAGTCTTGTGGTATATTTTTCAATGAGTTCATCTTTGATACTTTTATGATCCAAAGTTGTATTTTGAGCAAATCCCAGATATTTGTAGGTTTCTATTTCAGTCATTCCTTCAATTAGAGATCCTTTGCGTAGCTCATGTGGTTCAGAAGTTGCATATTTACCTCTTTCAATTGTCAGACGCTTGCATTTCTTCACTCCCAACGTCATTCGGACATCGGATGAATATGAATCTATTATATTTAGCATGGCATTCATTTGAGTCTCACTGTGTGCATATACTTTGAGGTAATCCAAATAAAGGAGATGGGATATTCTGTATTTCCTGTTGTAGTATTTGATGTCAAATCCGAAACCGGTGGATTTTAGAATTTTAGAGAGAGGATTGATGGCTAAGCAAAACCATAATGGGCTTAGCGAGTCTCCTTGACAGATACCACGCTCAATTTTTATTGTGTCAGATGTGACACATTCATTGTTTGTCTTAGCATACAGTACTGTTTTCCAATTATCCATCGTGACCTCCAGGAAGTGAATTACAGCAGGGTTAATCTTATACACATGGAGGATTTCTTTCAGCCATGAATGCGGGACTGAATCAAATGCTTTCTGGTAATCTATGTATGCCATATATAGATTCCTTTGATTATGTATTGCCTGTTGTGTTATCACAGAATCAATAACTATCTGTTCTTTGCATCCTTGCGACAGCTTCTTGCATCCTTTCTGTTCCTCAGCCAAAATGTTATGTTTGTCGAGATACTTGTATATTTCGTCCGCAATTATGGACGTAAATAGTTTGTAAAGTGTTTGGAGACAGGTGATAGGTCTGTAGTTTGATGGGTCTTTAGTATTTCCACTTTCTTTTGAGATTAGATATGTAATTCCAGCAGTAAGGAAATCAGGACATTCCTCAGGATGATGGATGAGGTAAGTAAATTGCTGGGCTATCTTCTGGTGCACGCACGTGAAATGTTTGTACCAATAATTGTGAATTTTATCTGTGCCCGGCGCTTTCCAATTCTGAGTTCTCCTTATAGCATCATACACATGCCGTTCTTCAATGGTATCAAAATCCATTTCTTCATATACATTATTGCTATTTCGTTCCTCGTTGATCCAATTTGCATTTTCATTGTGCGGTGACTTCGCATCCCATACACTTCTCCAAAAAATCTTCCGTTTCTTGCGTGCTAGGAGGTTCTGCTTTTGTCATGGATTGTTTGTTTCGTTTGATCATTCTGTAGAACTGACCTTCATTGTTGGAGAAAAGTTTGTTTTGTGTTTTCCTCGCTCGTGATTCCTTGTACCTCCTGAGTCTCGCTGCTTTTGCGCATAATTTTAGCTTTTGGTTGTCAATGTATTCCTTGATTTTTTCTGTGTGATCATATTCCTTTATATGGCTGTTGATTTTTCTGAATATATTCCTCAGCTTTCGATTGGTTTTGGGTTTAGTTTTATTGTTTAAATATGCTGTTAGTTGGCCTATGGTTTTCCTCAGCTCCTTGATGTCATTTTCTAATCGACGCTGCCAGGGTGGAATGTATTCTGCATCTGCACCTTTTCCACGAGAGCTTCCAGACAAAGGTATTAGTTTCTGGTTGTTCAGCCTTATCACAGATACTGCTGCGCAATATACAAGAGAGTTTGTTTCTTCTAGATTATCGGATGTTTCCACATACTGTTTTAGGATGTTATTTGTCATACTGACAAGAGATTTACTCTTTGCTGTTTCTAGGAGTTTGGGCAGCTTTGGTCGATAGTCTACTTTAAGGCCCATAAATTCTGTCATTGCCTCTTTAAACACATGTTCAATACAACTTGTTTCATCAGAACTCGAGATATTAGTAGGAATAGTGGGTTCAATAATTCCCTCTTCCCCTGTGTCATTTCTGCAGGTTACTTCCTGAACAGCTTGAATCAATAATTTGGGTCTGCTTTCATTGTTGGATTCTGAAGCTAGAATTTTTGCTGCTTCCTCTTTAAGACTTTGAATCATTATTGCAGGAAGTCTATTGTTCCTCACTACAACACGTCTTTGGTCTGCAATTCTTTGTTCTGTAATGAAAGAGTACTCAGGAAAATTCTCCACGAACAACTTGTGCAAATCTTTCCTATATGTTGTGAGGTCTCTCTCTAAGTTTGTAACAATAAAGTAGGAGCGCATTATGAATTTGTTCATCTCATCAGTCCATTTTAAGCGCTGCCTCAGTTTGCCTGCCTTAGTGGTCAGTTGAATGTTTGAAACACTTTCGACAGGGGGAGATGACGGCTGTTGGGTTCTCCTATCTGCGTTGTCGGCTGTAGAATTTTCGGGTGACCCGACATGTGCCCGCCTGTTCAGCATCATGTCACTGGTGGTTCGCCTGCTGTCACGTTCAGCACCAGCTCCAAACGTGCCCCGACGCACCTCGGGTAGCGTCCTTTTCCGAGGCTCATTATTCTTTGAAATTTTCTCCATTATCAATGGGTTGCGTTTTATACCTACTGCCAGGATTTCATTTAGGCCGCCCCTAACATGGGGTATAGACGCCTTTCACAGCCGCCCCTAACATGGAGTACAGACGCTGTTGGCTATTGCTTATGGTGGCACTGATTCGCCTTGTCACATTGCTGTCTTTGGATATATGTGGCATTTTATAGAGACTGTGGTGCCATCCACAGACCCACCGCATTCTGTTAGCAATGCCGCTGTTGGTCCGTGACTGCTTATTCGTCAGGTTGCCCTGCTTATGTCCCAGCTACCCTCCATATCTAGAGGGCGATCCACTATCCGCCACCTGTGGACCCGTCCGGCCGTAGTCAGCTCTACGTCCTCCTCGAGGTGGAATATTATTATTATTATTATTATTATTATTATTATTATTATTATTATTATTATTATTATTATTATTATTATTATTGAAGACCGCGGTACCTACTCTCACTAAGGCACAGTAGAAGGCCTTGGGACCAAGCTATCCTGCACTGAAATATGAAATGAATGAAGATAATTAAATTAGGCCAAGAGTGAGGAGGAAGCGGCCGTGGCTTATTATTATTATTATGATATTACTATTATCATCATTGCGCATCATGCCGGACGAGATGGTCGTGTCGGACTTCCATACACGCAGGCGAAGTTAATTGTTTCCTTCCTTGCAGTACAGTAATTACAACACATCCTGTGCCATGAGTTTATCGTGTTTGTTCGCTGCCGAACTGATCGAGCACACGTTTAGGCTACCTACTAGAGCGTCGGCATGAACAAGCTGAAATATATCACAGGGTTCAGGTCTCTACGGAACAGTCCCATGGCATAACCATGCTCATAAAACCGTGCACCACGGCCACGAGGGTAGTTGAAGGAGGTCCGGAGATTGGAGGTTCGAATCCCGGCACTGACAGTGGCTAACCTGAGTGAAGATTTCCCCCGGGTTCTTCCACCAGGAAAATGCCGGAATAGTACAGTCGAGCAAGGCACTGGCGCTAGCAGTAGCGTAGCGCCCAACTAGTTCAACACATTTACATTTTTAACGTATTTAATAATATTAATTATTGTACGGTGGCTTCGGTGGCGTAGTTGGTAGCATGCTGAGCTTCTATGCCCAAGATCGCGGGTTCAAACCTGGCCGAATTCGTCGGTTTCTTTAAGAGCATTGGTTGGTTGGTTTGTTGGTTGGTTGGTTTTTAACTTTATGGGCTGCGACAACGTGGTCATGTAGCCCCAAGTACTTTGGGTAAAAAGCATTAAAAATTCCTCAGTATGCCTTCCTTCGAAGGGGAAGTAAAGCCGGCGGGCCAATGTCATAGATTTATCGCATGTAAAAGAACCTTCTACTAACTTCGATTGTGTGAAGCAAAATTTGTAAGTTAGATTTGATTAATGCTCTTAAGTTCCAGCGTTCGCTGCCAAATGCTGGTTGCGATAGCATCTAGTAGCCAAGTTTGCAGCTGGGTGTCGTGGACGGTAGCATTTGGTAGCCAAAGTAGGAACTACTTGAAATTATCGTCTGCAGTCCTTACTTGAATTCAACAAATACACACACTAATACAGTCATCACACTTAACACCGGTTATCAGACAGATTCTACACACACCCAAAGCATATGGGGCTACATGACTGCATTGTCGCAGCCCCTAAACTAAGGAACCAGCCAACCCACTTCTTTACACAAAATTTTATCTCTCACAGAGACAGATGGAAAACTGGATGTGATCTTGTGCAGCGGCGTTGTCATGGTAACCTCTGATGGCTCTTCGCTCATCAACTTCGCATTTTCTTATAATTCCGAAATCATTTTGCTCATCCCTTAGCGTAACGGTGGGTCATATCAAAAATTGTTTCAGACAAAAGTTTTAGGTAATAATTAGAGGAGTATTGACCATTTTAAACGGTTTTGATGATGATGAAGATGATGATAATTGTTTAAGGGGCCTAACATCTAGGTTATCGGCCCCTAATGGTTTGGGTGATCGTGAAGATGATAATGAAAAGTAAACTATAACTAAAACTAACTACTAACTAATATACTAGAAGAAGAAATGGAAAACAAAAGGAGAATAAGGCAAATAAGGGCAGGAGGTAAAGAAATGCCCTCAACCCTCGAAGAATGCGGATTGATGGACTTGGAAGCAAGGAGAGCCATGAAAGGCAGATAGGAAAGGGAAAGAGGAAAGCGCCAGGCACAAAGTCAGTGGAAAAAGGGGAAAGAACGGACCCAGCTCAGGAATCCCTCGGGGTCGCCAACTCCCGAATTCACCAGCCGTGAGCCCCTGAGGGTGTAGCAATATATCCAGGGAGCACCAGAAGTGCTGGAGCTACATACACCCTGCCTCCTTGAGGGCTTTGAGCAGAAGGCAGGAGATAACATGAAAAGAAAAAGACGGCTGACCCCTCGCAGAAGGAGGGTATCAGAAAAGATGAGATAAGGGAAAATTAAGGCGTGAAAGGAAGAGACTCAATAGGCCTCGGATATCCTAATACCGTCGGGGTTGGAAGAGAACAAGAGTTGACCAAGAGGGGTCGACAGGAAAGAAGACAGAGAGGAGCCTGGCACAAGTAAGTGGAAGCAATGCCGGACGCAGCTGGGGCCCCGTGGTCACCAACCCACATCCCACTAGATGTGAGCCCCTGGGGGTTAAACGGTTTTGATATTGTGCCTATTAAGAGTGATATGATTTCAGTTTCTCTAAAAAATACCTTTTCCCATTCCTTTGGTCAATGGTTGGTACTACGGAATCAAAAATACGTATATATAAACTTTTGAACTGATGGTGGTTTTGGGGTCTGGGGGATTGAAACGCGAAGACATGTCGACATTTTTCGGAAGTCGCAACCTAGTACCCATTGCAATAATTAGCTTTTTAATGAAATCTACCTAAAAAGAGGGCTGACCCCTCGAAGAATTAGGGTATTAGGAAAGATGAGACAAGGGCCAAGTAGGGCGCGAAAGTGAATGGCTCCCTAGGCCTCGGATTCCCTTATACCGTCTGGCTTGGAAGAGAACAAGAGTTGACCAAGGAAGGACGAAAGGAAATATAATTGAAAGGGGCCCTGCGCAAGTAAGTGGAAGCAATGACAGACTCAGCTGGGGTCCCGTGGCCGCCAACCTACGTCCCATAAGTTGTGAGCCCCTGGGGGGAGTGTTAATGGAAGATGATAGTCTACGGAGCAGTAGCCCGGTTTTGAATGTGTCTGTACTGACAGCAGGTGGCAGCCGTACCGCAATGGAATAAGAACAGGATACAAAAAGAAGAGGCAGGCAAAATGACAACAAGCAGGTGGCAGAAGGTAGCGATCACCTGACCAATATATTTGCAATGACTAGCCACGCCCGATACATTTAAGGCTAGGCGATGTGTTTCTAACGAGGGAACCTCACCAAGTCATACAACAAATTTCACAAAGAAAATTACATAAATATATTGGCGTTCACGGCTAAGTTATAAAAATCCAGCATTTATTCTAGGTTTTTGCTGTGTACTGTATTTCACGGTGATTTTGCTTTAGTGCACCAAGTCATGCTCTTCAGCGGGTTCTTGGTTCACTCGGACTGGACCGCCGCATGACCATGGCATCGGCAGACAGCGGGTGATACGTAACCTAACCAAATACGGGAAGCGTCTTGAGCCCAAACGATACGGTCATCAGCCAAACAATTTCAAAATTTCGGGCGTGAGAATCATGCAAGCATTCAGATTGTTTTACATAAGGACATTTTGTTACTAACGTTATGACTATATGGCCGTGAATATTACGCGTAGCCACCATCTTGAAATGATACAATAGAAAATAAATAACGCTCAACACTTAAGAGCGACTGTACCGAAAATTAGTGACAACGTAGGAACTTATTTGTGGCCTTGCATGACCAAAGTAAAACAACAGACTCTCCATTCATCCAAGATGGCGGCTGCGCAAACTATTAGAACATCAAAAACGACGACTCAGAATGAAATTCGGTAATTAAGACGATGAGGTGAAATGAGTATCATATAAGAGCTCTCACTTGTGTTTGTCAAAAGATTATCACACTGAATATAGCGCACAGCAACCATCTTGAAATTTCCAAATAAATTAATAACTTTCAGTTTCATAGAGCTACAATAACGAAATTTATAGAATATTATACGTCGCTTCGTATGCCCAAAGCAAAAGAACAGTGAATCTATAGATACAAGATGGCAGCTAGGCGTACTATTAAAGTATACAAATTGGTAACTCAGGATGCTATTGCATAATTAAGATGATGATGATGATGATGATGATGATGATGATGATAATTGTTGTTTTAAGGGGCCTAACATCTAGGTTATCGGCCCCTGCATAATTAAGAAACAACTTGGTAGAAGAGGAGTAGTTTTATATAAGAGGCGTCAGTAGCGTTAGTGATAAATGTAATACACTTAATATAGCACAGAGCGCCCATCCTGAAATTTCATATTTTAAAATTAATAACTTTCTATGTTTAAGAATTACAATAACGAAAATAAGAAATAAGGCAGAAACCTATATGGAGTATCGTGTTCCGAACTAAAATAACAGTGACTTTTAATGTTAAAGATGGTGCATAGGCGTAATATTAAAACGTAGCAATGTATCATTCAGGAATGTTTGATTATGCCTGATATATCTGAATGTTGCCAGCCGAGTGTGGAGAGATACTCTCCTAATTTACAAATATATCTGAGTAGCCTGCTGTTTCACATAAATATTTATTCAGTAAATTGTTTTCCGCAGGGTAACTCAGACCCCAATGTGATGTACCAGCGTTATCATGACCCACGTAGCGATTGTGTTGCGGGTCAAGGAACTGCTAGTGACTCAGGAGGCCCAGCTGTCCTCACGGTGTCAACAGGTACAGGTAGTCCAACGTGGTAATTGTTTCCGCACGAGAACTCTAAGAAAACAAATGATGGTGCTTGGTTTTATATCCCATTGTCTAAAAACGGAATTTAAATTAAACAAAAGATCTAATTAACGCAAGAACGGAGGAGTAATTAGAAGAAGATGCCCATGTTTATGATGGACAGGATCTCCTCTGAGCTGGCCAGTGTTAAACATCCTCACATTATCAGTATTAGAGGTGGACAGAATCTCCTCTGAGCTGGCAAGTGTTAAACATCCTCACATTATCAGTATTAGAGGTGGAATAAGAACGTTTATGATGCACAGGATTTCCTCTGGGCTGGCAAGTGTTAAACATCCTCACATTATCAGTATTAGAGGTGGGCTAAGAACGTTTATGATGGACAGGATTTCCTCTGGGCTGGCAAGTGTTAAACATCCTCACATTATCAGTGTTAGAGATGGACAGGATCTCCTCTGAGCTGGCAAGTGTTAAACATCCTCACATTATCAGTATTAGAGGTGGGCTAAGAACGTTTATGATGGACAGGATCTCCTCTGGGCTGGCAAGTATTTAACATCCTCACGTTATCAGTGTTAGAGGTGGACAGGATCTCCTCTGAGCTGGCAAGTGTTAAACATCCTCACATTATCAGTATTAGAGGTGGACTAAGAACGTTTATGATGCACAGGATTTCCTCTGGGCTGGCAAGTGTTAAACATCCTCACATTATCAGTATTAGAGGTGGGCTAAGAACGTTTATGATGGACAGGATTTCCTCTGGGCTGGCAAGTGTTAAACATCCTCACATTATCAGTGTTAGAGATGGACAGGATCTCCTCTGAGCTGGCAAGTGTTGAACATCCTCACATTATCAGTATTAGAGGTGGGCTAAGAACGTTTATGATGGACAGGATTTCCTCTGGGCTGGCAAGTGTTAAACATCCTCACATTATCAGTGTTAGAGATGGACAGGATCTCCTCTGAGCTGGCAAGTGTTGAACATCCTCACATTATCAGTATTAGAGGTGGGCTAAGAACGTTTATGATGGACAGGATCTCCTCTGGGCTGGCAAGTGTTAAACATCTTCACATTATCAGTATTAGAGGTGGGCTAAGAACGTTTATGATGAACAGGATCTCCTCTGAGCTGGCAAGTGTTAAACATCCTCACATTATCAGTGTTAGAGGTGGACAGGATCTCCTCTGAGCTGGCAAGTGTTAAACATCTTCACATTATCAGTATTAGAGGTGGGCTAAGAATGTTTATGATGGACAGGATTTCCTCTGGGCTGGCAAGTATTAAACATCTTCACATTATCAGTGTTAGAGGTGGGCTAAGAACGTTTATGATGGACAGGATCTCCTCTGAGCTGGCAAGTGTTAAACATCCTCACATTATCAGTGTTAGAGGTGGACAGGATCTCCTCTGAGCTGGCAAGTGTTAAACATCTTCACATTATCAGTATTAGAGGTGGGCTAAGAACGTTTATGATGGACAGGATTTCCTCTGGGCTGGCAAGTATTAAACATCCTCACATTATCAGTGTTAGAGGTGGAGAGGATCTCCTCTTAGCTGGCAAGTGTTAAACATCCTCACATTATCAGTATTAGAGGTGGACTAAGAACGTTTATGATGGACAGGATCTCCTCTGGGCAGTCAAGTGTTGAGCTCTCAGCATTATCATAAAGAAAAGAATGCTCAAATTAGAAAGGAATAAAGACAGAAGAAAAAAATGTCCTCCACCCTCGAGTGCTAACGCGCTACCTCGTGCCTCGATGGCATCGAGAGAGCGTGGGTTCGAATCTCACCTCGACCGTCCTGAAAATGGTTTTCGTAGTTACCCGTTTTCACCACCAGGCAAATACCGGGACGGTACCTTCCAATAGTTCCAAGGGCATTCCTTCCTAACTCCCTTCCCTGACCCGTCCTGAAAAGCAATGGCCATCGGCTAAAATCAATGGGTAATTCGAAAGAAATCAGAAACCACTATTGACAACTAATTGGCAGGTGAAAAGCTAAAGGAAGTAGGAGACTTCTCTTACTCAGGAAGCAAAATAACAAGTGATGTACGAAGCAAAGAGGTTATAGAAAGTAGGTTGGCTCGGGCAAGGGAAGCATTTCTACAGAAAAGTAATCGGTTGACATCAAATATAGATTTAGGTATTAGGAAGTCATTTTTGCAAGCCTTTGTATGGAGAGTGGCGCTCTATGGAAGTGAAACTTAGACTGATGGTGCAGCAGAAAAGTGGGGAATAGAAGCATTTGAAATATGGTGTTACAGGAGAATGATGAAGATCAGATGGGTCGATAGGGTTACAAAAGAAGAGGTTTTAAGACAAGTGGGTGAGGAAAGATGTTTGTGGCAACTGCTATTGATAGGAAGAGATCGGTAGGACACATACTAAGACACCCAGGAATAGAAAACTTAGTTATGGAAGGAAGGGTCGAGGACAAGAACTGTAGGGGTATGGCAAGTTTATAATATGTAAAACAGATTGCCACGGAGTTAGAGTGTGGTAGCTATGTAGAGATGAAACGATTAGCTTAGGTCAGTGAAGTATTGAGAGCTGCATCAAACCAGTCAAAAGTCTGACGACTCAAACAACAACAACAACAACAACAAGGGTTAATTGAGGCAGGGTAATGAAAGACACCCGAGGCCTCGGATACCCTATTACCGTTCGAGTTGGAAGAGATCAAGAGTTGACCAAGCAAGATCAATAGGAAAGACGAATGAGAGAAAACCGGTTCAAGTAAGTGGCAGCAATACGGGAATCAACTATTTCCCCGTGATCGCCAAGCCTCGTCCCACTTGCTTTAACCCCCGGTGTGAGTGTACGAGTACATGGGAGATCTGTTGACGCCCATCATGTTATGATTGTATTGTTCTCTCACTTTCCTCGTCATCCAGGGGCTCACATCTCCTGGGACGTGGGTTGGCGACCACGGGGCCCCAGCTGAGTCCACCATTGCTTCCACTTACTTGTGCCGGGCTCCTCTCTGTCTTCTTTCCTGTCGACCTCACTTGGTCAACTCTTGTTCTCTTCCGACCCCGACGGTATTAGGGTATCTGAGGCCTAGGGAGTCTCTTCCTTTCCCGCCTTAATTGGCCCTTGTCTCATCTTTTCTGATTCCCTCCTTCTGAGAGGGGTTAGCCTTCTTTTTCTTTTCATGTTATCTCCTGCATTCTGCACAAGGCCTTCAAGGAGGCAGGGTGTATGTAGCCCCTCCAATTTTGGTGCACCCTAGATAATGCTACACCCTCACGGGCTCACGGCTGGTGAGTTCGGGAGTTGGCGACCCCGAGGGATTCCTGAGCTGGGTCCGTTTTCCCCTTTTATCCCTTACCTTTGGGGCGGACCCTCTCCTCTTTCACTTTCCTATCTGCCTTTCATGACTCTCCTTCCTTCCCAGTCCCTCAATCCACATTCTTCGAGGGTTGAGGGCATTTATTTTCCTCCTGTCCTGTATTTGCCTTATTCTCCTTCAGTTTTCCATTTCTTCTTCTAGTAGTCTATGTAAGTTAGTAGTTGGCTTTAGTTTTAAGTTTGCATTTCATTTTCATCTTCACGATCACCCAAACCATCAGGGGCCGATAATCTAGACGCTAGGCCCTTTAAAACAACAATTATCATCATCATCACTTTCCTCGTTAACGATCGGCAACTAAAACGTAAAAAAAAATTGGCAGTACCACGCGCCGACAATAACCATTGTTTACTGCTGACCAATAGCATTCTTGCTCTGTCTCTCCACGTGGACTCCAAAGTACGGTCCTGGCGGCCAGCTCGCGTGTCAGGTGTCCAATGTTGCACAGCTGCACGTAGTTTTGTCCAGTCTTGCTCTCAGTGGCTACGGTGGAGAGTTGACAACACTGTACCTCGCGCTGGGAAAGCTCCATCTCCGTACAGACATGGAATATAAACATATCTTCCCAGCTGGGTTTCAAAGGCAAGCCACTATTTAGCGAGATAACTGCGAGACCTATACCTGATTTAATTGTAAACCAAAGTGAATCATGTGCAATACTAAACTTCATGTTTGACGATGTCGAAATGTAAATATTATACGTCAGAAAACTGTATCATAATGATGGTCATTATAGTATTTTTTTTATTATGAGACAGTTTCTCCAGTCAATCAGAGCTCATTCATTGACCAATTAGGTAAGGATACCTTCGCGCATGCGCTAAATCCAACATGTCGGACATGAATTACATGATTTGAAAGTTCAAATTGGATATCGGATCAACGTAGTTACAATCCCAAACACAAAGACAAAATCAGCACGAACCTTTACGGCAACAAGAAAATACTATGACATATGCAGAAAATTAATGAATCTACGTCCAGAAGTTAGCAACACAGCATCCTTCTATAGAAATTACCGACATGGAAAGTGCACCGTCCATATGTTCGCGTAAATAAACTGGCGAATATGAGACAAGAAATATCACTGTACCTTAATATCCCAAACTCCAATTTCTACACATCGCATTGCTTTCAAACGACTACGGTGAGAATATTAGTGAATGGTAGAGCTGGACAGCACTAGTCATCATGCAGGCTGTAAACAATAGCAGTGCCAAGCAAAGTAAATGGTCTCTGCTTTCGAAGTGCTTTGACCCACGCATGCGCTCTGTTCAGTCAGCAAAGCCACGCGCGCCCTGTTCACTTACTGAAGTAACTGAATCCCACAGATATAAACAGTCGTATGCAACTCGCCTATAATGGTAATTAAGACAGTCGTATGGAAATTATAAACATACTCGTGTCCAGGGGCGGCTCCTGATTAAAATGTTACGGTGGCCCAGATGATACTATTGTTGTTTCATATTAAATATTGTTATTGTATTTGGCATTCTTTGTTGCCAATATTGCCATTATCATCATTCCACACAACACAACATTTGAATCAAGTTTTAATAAATAGTTGATGCATTAAAAGCTGTACTCACATAGCTCTTTATATATTCTCTCCTGTGCTAGGATGAAGCAAAGTTATCTATCAGCTTGGTTGATGAGATCATAATTATTTAATTTCTAACTTTGTGTTTAGAGCTATAGAAGAAAATGGATTTGTTAATAAAAATTCCACTTTCATTTTCCTATGTCGCATCTGTGTCTGTTAGGTAGTCAGCCCGAAGGCTGGTTGGATCCTCAAAAAGCACAGCCGTTACGTTATGTGAGTAGATAGTACCCACAAAAACCCAAGGCAGCGCTATATTGAGGCGTTCTAGGCAAGAAGAGGAGTGAGGTAGTTTGTCATTGCTTTCCTTACTGAGTCAGAACAGTAGTCCTAACCCTATGAGTAGAACCTTTCACAGCATTCACAGGCACTGACTGTGCCCTGAATGCCATTACTAAGCACCACCCATACCTCAGTAGCTTCCATATAATCACAGCCAAGAGTGAGACTGAGACATCGGTGAAAAGCCACCTTTTAATCTAGCCTGTGCCAACTGACAAATGCAAATGTACTGTATTCATCAAGATATAGCAAACAGGCCTTACAATCGACATATTAAATAACTACGTACCGTGCCACAAAAGTTAAAAACACATTTATGCAGTAGAAATTAACTTCAGACAACTGAAAATGTATAAATATAGTTTTGTCTAATGTCATAAAGGTGCGAACAATGGTTGAATACCTGTTTAAGGGCGTGAGGTAGGGTGGACCCTTCTCCCGTAGAGACAGAAGCAGGAAGTGAAATGAAGAGATCTACTGTTTCGCTTCAAAGCAACGCTTTGGGCCCAATCAGCTGGCCCTTGAAGAGAGAGAAAATTCCCTTCACAGCACTGAAGAATTCACGTGCAAGTCAGTGCTATGTCCACTGTTTCCTCACCTGGCCCATCAAGCCATATACTTTACATGGGACTTTCTGTGGACCGGCCCTCGCTATGACGATACATCGTACGAGACTGTAAGGATCATAACCTAGGGATGAGTTATTTATAATGAATTCTCTTTAGAAATTCTAGAAGGGTAAAACACTTATTTTAAGTTGAGTATCTGCAATATAAAGTAATTTAAAAAACATTAATTAAACAATTTTTTTGCAATGTTGCCTAACGGCCTTGGGAGGGCAGGACCCATTCGGCCCTTAATGACGAACCGTCCCTGCTCGTGTCTTAATTATTGCCATTATAGGCTCGTTGCATAATGTACTATTATAATATCGATTGCAGCCAGAAATTTGAGTGGACGCAACTGCTCCCACTGCACTGGCTCCCAGCTGCTGATGGAATGTGTGGCGCGTGGTGGCTGGCGGTGGACCGGAAACCCCCTGAGTCACCTGCTCATGCCATGGTAATGTGGAACGGAAATGGTGTAGTAACTTAAGATTATAGTGATATCTGGCTAATGATAGCATCGACTAACTTAATAGTAACCGGTGTGAACATTCAATGAGGAATTCATTTACAGGAACAACCACGAGTGAGCTGCCATACTGAGTCACACATACATTAGTAGGGCTCGGATTTTTAGGTGCTAAAAATCGGGAAAATATTTATTTTTTATGTATTAAAAATACCTGAAATATGTGACAAAAAAGTAAAAATATTTAATTATAATTTAGTTTTATGAACGCCGGCCGTGAAAGTCTAAGCTGTTATATAATTTAGTTTATTAATGTGAATGTAAACAATATGCAGTACTCACGAATGCAATTAATGCTATGTCTCACTTACTACTGAAGAATTACAATACACAACGAGATACATCTTCAGGTTTTCCATCACAAATGACCGACGATTATCGCGAAACACTTCTTCTGAAGGCGCGAAACTGCGGCAATATGTTTCTTGCCCTTGAGGTGTTGTGTAACTTGAAATCGCTGTTCAGCCTTGATTGCTTACCCAGAACGCCCCCATCCGAAGTAAAATTATCTTTAAATTCTGTAACATACGGCTGCTGACGATAACTTGTAGTTGCTTTTAATTTCGGCATCGTAGAATGCATGTGGTGCAATATGGCTATGGACAAGGAAATCCCCTGCTTCCACAATGAGTTACACGGGGCGACAAGTTAAGAATAACACAGTTGCAAGCTGACATACGCTCTGCATGAAGATTAGATAGCTCACTGGTTCTTCCCCGTTGAAGAAACACAGAAGAAAAATGCAATAAACTGAAAGATCTAGCATAGTGATTTTAAAAAAAATGTAAATATTATGTCTTTTTATGTGCTAATAAGTGAAAAACAGGAATTAATGTATTTATAGAAAGAATGCTTAAAATATGTATTTACATAAAAACATATTTATTTACCTAAAAATCCGAGCCCTAATACATTAGTTACCACCCGGGGGTTAACAGTTACTGGAACGTGGGATTCCATACCATTTAAAACTCATTCAAATCATCTGGCGTGTTGGCTAAGGTGACGATGTCATCGGTAAATCTCAGAGTTGAAGTTATTTATCCTTGAATCTTTGCTGATACTTTGAATAATTGTTCTCCAATTTCCTGCATTGCTTGTTCAATGTATAGATTGAAAAGTATGGGTGATAAGTTGCAGCCTTGCCTTACCTTAACAGTTACTTTTGGTAATCAAGGTACTGTATATCGATTGAAATAGGTTATGTTAATTTGTGCGGCGTGCTAGGAAGTTAATCCTTGCCCCTGAAGGCTGAAGGTTACTGGTCCCGCATGGGCACGGGCCAGCGCAAGGTCATCAGGGTGCCCATATGTGCAAGATGTGCAGTGTTACGTCTGCCATGCAATGCTGGTACAGCGATAAGGGACCAAGGCAGGTGGGACCACATCCTACAGCACTGGCAGATTCACTTTTCCTACTCAGTATATACAGTAACTGGCGAGATTGTTATCCCCCCCCCCAGGGGCTCATATCTAGTGGGACGTGGGTTTGCGACCACGGTACCCCAGCTGAGTCCGACATTTCTTCCACTTACGTGTGCCGGGCTCCTCCCGATCTTCTTTCCTGTCGACCTCTCTTGGTCAATTCTTGTTCTCTTCCGACCCCGTCGGTATTAGGATATCCGAAGCCTAGGGAGTCTTTCACATTCCCGCCTTAATTAGCCCTTGTCTCATCTTTCCTGATCCCTCATTCTTCGAGGGGTCACACCTCTTGTTTTTCTTTCGGGTATCTCCTCCCTTCTGCTCAAGGCCCTCAACGAGTCTGGGTGTGTGTAGCCCCACCACTTAGGTGCATCCTGGATAGTGCTACACCCACAAGGGTTCACGACGGGTGAGTTTGGGATTTGGCGACCCCGAGGGATTCCTGCGGTGGGTCTGCTTTCCATTTTCCATTGCCTTTGGGGCAAACACTCACTTATTTCCCTTTCCTCTCTTGCCTTTCTTGACGCTCCTTCCTTCCAAGTCCCTCAATTCTCATTCTTCGAGGGTTGAGGGCATTTCCTTTCCCCCTGTCTTTTATTTTCCCATTTCCTCTTCTAGTTTGTAGTCAGTAGTTAGTTTTAGTTGTAGGTTTCATTTGATCATCTTTCATTTTCACTATCACCCAAACCACTAGGGGCCGATAACCTAAATGTTGGACCCCTTAAAACAACAGTTATCAATTTTATCACATGTTATAACACACACATGTTTGTGCTGTTGACTTTGTACGTGTACCGTATTTCTCTATCCTGTTATATCCTAAATCTTTCCCATTTCCTATTAATTTCTTTAATATATCTCACATACATTTGATACTGTGTATGCCCATTCGTCATCTTATTTCTGTTTGTAAAGGATCGCAATTTGTAATTTCCATGGAATCAGGGACCCTTTTACAGGGTTAATGATATCTTAGTTTCGGAATTATAATTAATAATATGTGGACCTCACAAATGACTGAGAACAGCTTGAATGAAACAATTTATAATAAATATCATCCACAAATTCACTACTATTTCCAGTGAGGGCCCTCTCTATAGAAAGGAGCCTCGCAGGCGCCGTGTGATGGCCAGGGCACTGTGCGTAGAAGCCTGTCAAGCAAGGCATTGGTGCTAGCAGCAGCGTAGCGCCCATCTAGTTTAACACATTTACACTTTTTAACGTAGTTAATAATAATAATAATAATAATGATAATATAAATACTTACATGAATTTGAAAGTAGTTGCTGGAACTGATGTCCTTCAATTTCTAAACACACATTGCACCGACGTAGGAAGTTTTGGTACACTTGCTGTAATTCATCCTCACTGATATTTCGTATCAGTGCAGTTATTTCGTTCTCGAGATCCTCCAGAGTACGCGGATTGTTTCTGTATACATTTTATATGAGGTTGCCCACACGTCAATATCGCACGAACAAATTCACTGCAAATATCTTCTTGTAGTTGGTAGCATGCTGAGCTTCTATGCCCATGGTCGTCGGATTTTAAGGGCGTTAAAATCCCTCAGTATGCCTTCCATCGGAGGGAAGTAATGCCGGCGGTCCCATCTCATAGATGTATGTCATGTAAAAGAACCTTCCACTAATTACACTTGTGTGAAGCTAAATTATAGGTTAGATTTGACTAACGCTCTTAGGAGCCGACTGTGGCATCTAGTAACCAAGTTCACAACTAGTTGTCTTTGACGGTAGCATTTGGTAGCAAAAGTAGGAACTACTCGAAAATTGAATGTCTGCAGTCCTTACCTGAATTACAGATAACACACACTAATACAGCCATCACAATTAACACCGGTTATATGACAGATTCTACTCATACCCAAAGTACACGGGGCTACATGACAGCGTTGTCACAGCACCTAAACTGAAGAACCAACCAAACTTTTTCTTGAGAAGATAAGTTTTCACTAGGAAAATTCGTTATTTTGGTCTATACCTAACCATGTTCGCGTGATACGAGGTAGGCTACAGTACTTCACAGCAAGTCTTAATTAGGCCTATCACAACTAAGGTATCTTGCCCGCTGAATAAGTAACAAATGCAATTTATATATATATTAGCGTATGGCTTTTAGCGCCGGGTGTGTCCGAGGACATGTTCGGCTCGCCAGTGTTGTAGCGGACACCCAATGGATGAGCTACACGTACCGTCGCGTGTGGAGTGTTGTCTGGGGAGAAAAGTTTGAATGTAAGGACAAGGAGTTGGAAGGTAGCGGCTGTGACCTATAGATAGGGACCAACCCCGGCATTTGCCTGGAAGGAAGATGGGAAACCACAGAAGACTATCTTCAAGGTTGCCGGCGGGGGGATTCGAACCTCCTCGCCTCCCGGATGTGAGCGACTGCCAGCAGTCATGCCGTAACGACCACGGCTAACTCACCCGGTATAAATGCTATGACAGCACCCAAGGCTTCCCGTCCTGCTGTTGTAATCCGTACATGCTATAAATCTCGCGGTGGCGCATTGCGGCCTGTCCGCTGCACGTCCACTGCAAAGCTCCGTTCTATAGGGAGGGCAACCACTCACGGAAACTAGCTGAGTCAATCCAAGAACACGAATAAAATACCAGGAAACATAAAAGATACCTAATAAACTTCTTAAACGGAAGTTGTGTATACTGAGCGACCAAAGCCAATAGATAAATATAAGAAATTGAAGAATGATTATATTGATCTAGCTAGGTACGGTAGATCTGTTGTTGTTCGTTGATGTTCATACATTTTAGGGGCTTGGGAAATCTTGGTAATCAGGTCCGTGTAGTTGGGCGTGTGTTGAACTTGTCTGATAACCTGTATTGATGTGATGACTGTAGTAGTGTGTGTAACTGTATTAGGGTCAGGGATAGGGTAGGTGCCCCGGGACTTGATGATGATGATGATGATATGTGTTGTTTTAAGGGGCCAAACATCTAGGTAGGATATCGGTTATCGACCCCTAATGGTGAGGGTGATAGTGAAAATAAAAAATGAAACCTACCATTAAAACTAACTACGGGCTTACAAACTAGAGGAGGAAGTGGGAAACAAAAAGTAGAAGAATGTAAATAAAAGACAGGAGAATAGGAAATGCCCTCAACGCTGTAAGCATGAGAATTGAGAGACTTTGAAGGAAGGAGAGACAAGAAAGGCTGAGAGGAAAGGGAAAGAGGAGAGGGTCCACCCCAAAGGCAATGATAAGAGAGGGGAAAACTTGACCCAGCTCATGTATACCTCGGGGTCGCCAAATCCCGACCACACCAGCTGTGAGCCTTTGAGGGCGTAGCCCTATCCATGGTGCACCAGAAGTGATGGAGCTACACAACCCCACCTCCTTTAGGTCCTTCAGCAGAAGGCAGGAGATATCAGGAAAAGAAAAACAAGAGGTCTGACCCCTAGAAGAATGAGGGATCAGGAAAGATGAGAGAAGGGCCATTTAAGGCGGGAAAGTGAAAGACTCCCTAGACCTCAAACACCCTAATACTGTCGAGGTAGGAACAGAACAAGTGTTGACCAAGTGTTGACAGGAAAGATAAAAACTTACAGGAGTCCGGCATAAGTAAGTGGAAGCAATGCCTGGCTCAGCTGGGGTCCCGTGGTCGCCCACCCACGGCCCACAATTTGTGAGCCCCTGAGGGGAATTAATTTTTAGGAAAATTATCAAAAACTGCCTGGCTTTTGAGGTAGGAGCACAAACCAAAAGACGAAGGGGACCTTTCAGAAGACGGGAAGAAGGCACTGAGTGATGGGCTCAAGAGATACTGGCAGTACATCAAGAGTGGCAGACGAACAAGAGCTATACACTGAAAATGATGTTGATTGTTAACTCCTAATCCATAGTGGCTCAATTTAAATGTAAAATAATAATAATGAAGCACACCACCTTCATAGAAGTGGCAATCCCAAACATAGGCAACATGCTAAAAATGCATGTTGAAAAGCTGTCAAAATACACAGAACTTTCAGAACTTATAAGGAAGCAATGGCACATGGCACAAGTCAGGACAGTTCCCATTATCATCTCCAGCACTGGCGTGATTCCCAACAACTTAAAGGAATCGCTCACAGAGTTGAAATTAGACCCAGGCCTTTTCAAACTGATGCAGAAAACAGTCATATTTTCTACGTGTCGCGTAGTAAGGCTGTTCTTGGGCAATGAGGCCTGAAGGAGTGAGGGAGAAGTGTAAAGCTACTACTGAATGCAGTTGCCAAGAATTTGCTCCTTATGATATATACGGTATCTGCGATTGTAAATGATTTCTTTCCAGCAAATATGCTGAGAATGTGTAAGCGCATGCGCAAAATAAATAATAATAATAATAATAATAATAATAATAATAATAATAATAATAATAATAATAATAATAATAAAAGATTTCTCGAGGATCTGCCGATAGGCAGTAAAACCGTTCCCTTTTTACTTATTCTTGATTGAAAGGCAAGCTTTCTACTCGACCAACGTTAACTGTGTGTACTAATAAATATAACAGTATAAATTTCCATGCATAAACAAATTACCTGCCAGCGGCATGGGAACACCCGCACATGCCCGCGCTATCTACAACCTGTATTCACGTTTGAACTCATAATTATTTTCATGCTTGTTGGACTGTTGAAAAGTCTCTTATCACAAGGTCTGAATTATTAAAACCCATGAAGCGAACTCTTTGTGCGAGAATTAATCACATTTATTTTGTTTGATTTTTATCTTTGAGCTTTAAAAAATAAATTAAAATTCTGTCAAATACACGTGTCACCGAAGTGAGAGGTTGTACATCAACTGAAAAAATAGAGAGAGCGTTGACGCCATTTTCCAGTGTTGCCTTAGTGACTATTGATATTGCAACTTTTCAATCGGTCAGCACAATGTAATCCAAATTAGGACCGTTTCCACCAACATCAATTATCTTTTAATTAATCATTAAAGGCCATTTAACTTTGCACGAGTATTTCATCAAACTGAAACCATCGTTAACTTACTACTAATAAGCAACTACGTTAAATAGCCAAATCTGTACACTCAACTCCCTAAAGCATCGTTGGTCGGTTGGTTCCTTAGTTTAGGGGCTGCGACAACGCGGTCATGTAGCTCCGTGTACTTTGGGTGTGTGTAGAATCTGTCTGATAACCGGTGTTAATTGTGATGGTTGTATTAGTGTGAGTTATCTGTAATTCAGGTAAGGACTGCAGACGATCAATTTCAATGATGATGATGATGATGATGATGATGATAATTGTTGTTTTAAGGGGCCTAACATCTAGGTTATCGGCCCCTAATGGTTTGGGTGATCGTGAAGATGAAAATGAAATAAAACCTTAAAACTAAAACTAACTACTAACCCACATACTAGAAGAAGAAATGGAGAACTAAAGGAGAATAGGCAAATACAGGACAGGATGAAAAGAAATGCCCTCAACCCTCGAAGAAAGCAGATTGAGGGACTTGGAAGGAAGGAGAGCCATGAAAGGCAGATAGGAAAGTGAAAGCGGAGAGGGTCCGCCCCAAAGGTAAGGGACAAAAGGGGAAAACGGACCCAGCTTAGGAATCCCTCGGGGTCGCCAACTCTCGAACTCACCAGCCGTGAGCCCCTGAGGGTGTAGCATTATCTAGGGTGCACCAAAAGTGGTGGGGCTACATACACCCTGCCTCCTTGAAGGCCTTGAGCAGAAGGCAGGAAATAACATGAAATGAAAAAGAAGGCTGACCCCT
Source organism: Meconema thalassinum (assembly GCA_946902985.2). Taxonomy (NCBI): domain Eukaryota; kingdom Metazoa; phylum Arthropoda; class Insecta; order Orthoptera; family Tettigoniidae; genus Meconema; species Meconema thalassinum. Next base: position 408,355,792 of record OX336392.1, read on the forward strand.
CGCAGAAGGAGGGAATCAGAAAAGATGAGACAAGGGCCAATTAAGGCGGGAAAAAAGAGACTCCCTAGGCCTCGGATACCCTAATACCGTCGGGGTCGGAAAAGAACAAGAGTTGGCCAAGGGAGGTCGACAGGAACGATCAATTTCAAGTAGTTCCTACTTTATCTACAAAATGCTACCATCAACGACACCGCCAAAAAATAGCTTCACAAGACACTACTAGTTTCCATAATATCAATCATGGAACGGAAAAGTGGTCCTCATACACCAACCCTCATATGATCGACAGAAACTTGATAAATGAGGCTAATACAACTGTATTTACGGTACTTACATTGTACGTCCTAAAAGTAAGTTTAAATTTTAGGACAGCTGAGGTGGAAATAGAAACCAGACCTCAGCCGCGACAATCAAGAATGCTTGGAACTGCTCACCTACAAATTTCAAGCAAACAGTCGAAATGCGACATGTTAGCCGCATTGCAAGAAACAGTTGAGTGTGTCATCACGCTGGCTACATGGACTATGAGCCGTGCGGTAGTCATCTTTGGATGTGTGTGGTACTCGGACGTCTGATCGCGGGGTTATTTAATTATTTATTTATCTATCTATTTATCTATGTATCTATTTACTTATTTATCTATTTATATATTTTTATATTTATCTATTTACTTATTTATCTATTTATCTATTTACTTATTTATCTATGTATCTATTCACTTATTTATCTATGTACCTATGCATCTATTTATTTATTTATCTATGTATCTATTTGCTTATTTATCTATTTATCTATGTATCTATTTACTTATTTATCTATGTTTCTATGTTTTATTTACTTATTTATCTATATATCTGTGTGTCTATTTACGTATTTATCTATGTATCTATTTACTTATTTATCCATGCATCTATGTATCTATTTACTTATTATCTATGTATCTATGTATCTATTTACTTATTTATCTATGTATCTATTTGCTTATTTATCTATTTATCTATGTATCTATTTACTTATTTATCTATGTATCTATGTTTTATTTACTTATTTATCTATATATCTGTGTGTCTATTTACGTATTTATCTATGTATCTATGTATCTATTTACTTATTTATCCATGCATCTATGTATCTATTTACTTATTATCTATGTATCTATGTATCTATTTACTTATTTATCTATGTATCTATTCACTTATTTATCTATGTACCTATGCATCTATTTACTCATTAATCTATGTATCTATTTGCTTATTTATCTATTTATCTATGTATCTATTTACTTATTTATCTATGTATTGTGCCCTTGTATATAACAGCGTCGTATATACGAGAATCAAACTTCGGGGCGCGCTCAGTCCAGGTATGCTTTCACTAGAGCTCAAATACCAGACGGCTGCTTACAAATACAAGGACCATATGCAAAACTACAAACTAAGAAATGAGTGAAAAACAAATAAAATTACCACCATTTAATAACTGAATAAAAACAACAAAACATAAAAAATATAACATAAACAAAGTCCACCCTGAACTTTACTCCCACTGTACAAGAATTTACACAGATCTGAGTGGCCTAGAAATGTCCACTCCAAAGAAATAAAATTGTGGATCAAAATTCCACTTGTCTGATTAATATGTATGCACGCGTACAACTACGCTAGAGAAGAAATAAGTACTTTTGATGGAGATTTGCTCACAGATGGAACAGCCAATATGCTTGCAAACCCCCATACTGCAAACCATTATTATGGCTTTATGGGACACACTCGTAGAATAACATACCAAAAATTATAATTTTACTGACACACGCAACATTTAAAATTTATAAACTAATTGATCTCCAGCGAGATCGCAGTGAGTCAGGAAACTCCCAGCAAAACAGAAGCTTGCCCGAGGGCGCAAATAGCTCAACACATACATGACAACAACGTGACCGAACATCGAGACCACCCGAGGTCAATGAACATGACAATAAATAAACAAGAACTAAGATGCCTAAAATCCGCTGATATTTACATGAAATAAAAGCATGGATAAGCTAACACGCTGGGAGTCGATCGATCAAAACGCGAACAGCACCCATTTACCGATTACAATTCTTTTATCATTAAACAGGCTTTATTTTAATATAAGATAAACATTTACGAAGAACGGAAACCTGGTCCGTGAATACTAATGAGCACAGCTTGCTCCTTATCTGATGAAGTGCGCCGGGTAGAAATACCTTCACTTACCACTCATTAAAATCTGTGTTCAAACCAGCCCTCCTTGTCGAAGCTTTGAGTCATGCTATTTATAACAAGAGACTAGACAGTCCCGTTACGCCACCTGTTAATCGCGACACAAAAACTCACACACTTCTGCCAATTCCAAAGAATTGTAAGAACATCGGAAAAGGAGATTCCGACATTTTCCTCGCAAGGATTAAATGCTTATCCTGGACATAGCTTCAGACAGAACCAGGGTTCCCGAAAACTCCTATCCCATAAAACACATATTTGCAGACTCAACAAAGCATTTTGGGCAGAACACAACACAAATCTACCACGGGCCGACACTCCAATCAAATATCCATAGATTTTGTGTACCAAGACATTAAAAAAAGAAACTTCACCAACAAATAAAGTAATTGGGCAGATGACCCCTCACATAACAAAAATGAAACAAACGGCAATTTAACACACAAGCCTGTGTAACAATAAAAATCTATACAATAAAAAAGATTTCCCACCAATTCTATTATTACTCTAGTTAATTCAGTTTCGCTTCTGTTATGATATCGGTTCCCAATTTGCGTCGCTTAGCCGCGCATTTTGCGGTAGCGACACGCACTCGAGTACGCTTGCCCCGTGTACTTGACATCAACAAAAAAAAATCTTCACACAGATAGAATACATGCCACGTTGCTCATGAATTAAACTAAAGTGTGTCAGTACCACAAACCAACTACAATAAAACACGAAGACAAAAATAAAATAAAATATTTACACAAAATAATATGTTCCCACAAAACCATAACCAGTTTGTCAAATAATTAAATTATTTTAGTACTCATTCCTCTTTCTGCGTCGTCTCATCGAACATCGCCTGACATTCTCTCTCCAAAGTGTTTAGCTCATCTCAGACCACATGGAGCCGTAGAAACGTTGGTTCGATGTCTTTCTCTGGGTCTGGAGTTCCATCTTGACGTTGAATAAAAATAAAAATAAAATGTTATTTATAGTCACACGTAATTTTCTATCTAAATTTTGCCAATAGCTACTACATTGTCTAGTGCAAAATTAATCGTAGACTTTCCCTAATAGTTGTAGTCGTGGGAGACTACTAAAATCTTACAGATACACAAATTTCACACTCAGCTGTGCGCACACAACTTTATTATAATGTTTTCAATAATGACCCTATCTCTGATAAATTTAACACAGTATATCTTCACGGTATGGAAAAGAATAAAGTGATCACCTCACGGTGTCACCAAGAATCGACCTCGTCGTCACTCAGACGACAGTATTTATGTGAATTTAGCAAAAGGACGGAGGGAGAGGGAAATCTATCACTAACTTCTATAATAATGCGACTATTGGCATGCAACAGGTATCAAACAGTTTGAAATATTATACAGGTCACAATGGGGCTATCGTGCTCTGGAATCGATCATAGATTTCGTTAATCCAATCTTTCCCGCTTTCAACTTCAAGCCGGCGTCAGACGCTCCCTTGGCGCTAAAATTGGTGACCCTCTCTGATTGGTAGTTCATGACGTCAATATCGCAGTTTAGAACAGAAGACTCTGTCCTATGATTAGTTGAAAGTTCCTCTCGTCTCTCTCATCCAGCATCTATCTTACACGTAACGCTAGGGTGACAAAGAAATTACGGTCTGAAATGAGTCAGGACCCCAACACACCTTTGTCTGATAAAGTATCTCTCAAACATTCCGATCTCGTCACTCCTTTGTTTCAGGACTGGGCACGTTCAAACGTACTGTCTCCATATAAGCTTGACATTTCGCAATCCAGTCTGGCCTTCCTGTATGATTCTGGCAGTAAAATCAGAATATAATGAAATGAATAATTAGAATCATTAATATGCGTAGCTTATTAAGGGTTCACAACTCCCTTAGTTGGGAAAAATCGAACTTAGAGATAAAGTCGATTTTTTCCCCCTAAGTCACATGGTGCAGAATACTGGATTAGTCTCCCTTCAAAGTTCTCAGTCAGTCCGCCTCTGCTAGTTGACAAGTGTTTTCCTCGTTCCAATGTTTACATTCTCGCCCAGTCATTAGGACAATACCAGTCTGCTGCTCACTTGCCCAGCGCTTCGCCTGGGGCTACTTGTCGCTTGAAGACTATTCCCCTCTCTGTTGCTCGTCTGTCGACATACCTGTCAACTCTGCTTGCTTCAAGATGTAAACAGGCCAGACGCTAATCACTTCCTCGATGTCGTGCTGGCTTCTGCTTGCCCCCCGTTCACTTGCATGATGTTGGACGATCACGTACTTAATTCGCTGCGTTATTTCTGACTTCCCAAGGCTCTCTGGTGTGATAAATTTTTAGATTTGCACTATTATATACAGACATGGTTCCTGTGCTTAATTCTTTGACTCGATATGCATTATTTCCAAGATTCCTCACTATGCTGAACGGCCCAACATACTTGGCACAGAACTTGTTGAATATCTTCTTTGCTGGATCAGATACAGCGGGTCGGCGTACGAGGACAAGCTCGTCTAATTCTAGCTCACGATGGAAACTCTTGTTTCTCACGCGGCGCAGCCTCCTGTCTGCCTGGTTCCTCATATGCACTCTGGTGCGCTCAATTCTTAAATCATGAGCTATATTGTGATCTTGTGGGCAATTAATGATGGTACTCCATGATCTCTCTGGATGCTGATTCATATGTAATACCATAGGAATCTGTCCTGTCGATTCGTGCTTCGTAGAATTCATGCACGTCTCTACATCCTTGATCTTGTCCACCCACTTGTGATGGTCGTTAGGAATGAAGATTCTCAGGTACTTAGTGACGCATTTAATTGCCCTTTCCGAGGGATTAGCCTGGGCGTGGCGTATGCTAGATAAAATGTGCTTTACGTCCATATCCTCCATTCCTTTTTTAAATTCGGCGCTCGTAAAGTAGCTGCCATGATCAGATAATATGAATTCTGGTTTTCCAAGGATGGGAATAACTCTATTTCGTATGCGGCTAAGTACTTGTTTTGAGGTAGTTTTCTGGATTGGGCAAAGTACAACAAATTTGGAAAATACATCCAGACAAACTAATAGGTGTCGGCATCCTCGCCTTCCCTTAGGAATTAGACCGAAACAATCTAGTGCCAACATTTCACAAGGTCTCTGAGGAAGCAGTGGTTTGGGGCACTGTTTCATCAGATAATTGTTTGGCTTTGTCCTCTGACACGGGTCACATGTTTTAATAACCTCACAAATAGTCGTCCTCATGCGTGGCCAAGTAAACGTCTCCCCAATGGTCGATTCAGACTTGTCGATTCCAATATGGCCGAGACTTTCGTGGACATGCCATGTCAATCCTCACTGTAATGACGCTGGTACCAAGATGCGATATTTAGAGTGCTCTGCATCCACAAATTTATGGAGTAAATTGTTAAAATAGTGAAACTTTCCTTCTTTAGCTCTGGCTTCACGAAATGCGGGTGTTCCTGGCGGCAATTCCCTTTTAAAATATTGGATCATTAGATACATACATGGCTCCGCTTCCTGTTCTCTCTGGATTTCTCGTAGCTCCTCCAAAAATTCATGATCCTTGGGTGTTAATTCAATATGTTGAACACTCGGTGCTTCAACATTGTCAGGCTCAGGGTTCCTGCTAAGAGCATCCGGAATTACATTCATTTTTCCTGGGCAGTGCTCAATCTCGATATTAAATTGTTGTAAGTAAATAGACCAGCGTGTGACACGTTCACTAGCCATAGACGTTTTGAACAGAAACGTCAGTGCCTTATGGTCCGTCCTGACAACAATGGGGTACCCATAGATGATTTTTTCAATTGTTGGAAAGCATGGAGAATAGCTAGTAGCTCCAGCTCTGTTACAGTGTAGTTGCGCTCGTGTTTCCTTAATCTGCGGCTGACAAATGCCAAATATGAGCGTTTGTTAAGGTTGGCCGGATCCTCTTGGTACAACATAGCTCCCACTCCAATTAATGAGGCATCCGCCTGGATTATAAACTTGCGGCCAAAATCCGGATACCCGAGCTTGATACAATTTTCCAGCAAAAGTATGGTCGCTTGGAATTACTTTTCGCAAACAGCATTCCAAAGCCATTTATTACTTTTTTAACATCTCCTGCATGGGTGCTACTGTTTCAGTACAGCCAGGGCAGTTCTCCTTAAAGAATCCCGTTACGCCTAGGAAAGCACGGATGTGTTTTACTCTCGTAGGAGTCGGGAAATTCTTTATAGCCTCGAGCTTGGCAGGGTTTGGTCTGACTCCCTCCTGGTCTATTATGTGGCCTAAATATAGAATCTCGCTTTTGAAGAAGTGCGATTTCTTTAAGTTGATTTTAAAATTTGTTGTTCTCAGATTTTCCAACAATTTATCCAAATTTCTCATGTGTGTGTCAACGTTGTCCGATGCCAGCAGGATATCATCAATGTAGCGAACGGTCATCTCTTTCACCTCCTCAGTAAGATTTCGATCTAAAGCTCGTATCAACGCACACCCAGCAGTTCTCACACCGAAAGGCATACGGACAAAATAATACGTTTGGTTATCAAACAAGAAGCCCGTAAGTAGTTGTGACTTCTCATCTAATTCAATATGGTGGAAGGAATTTGTCAGGTCCACTGAACTGTAAATTCTTTTATTTTTTAAACCTTTTAGGACATCTCTGATAATCGGCGCCGTGTCGTATTCCGGAAATATAAGTCGCTGGTTCAAATTTCTGGCATCCAGACATAATATGATGGAACCATTTGGCTTGGAAACTGCCAAAATTGCATTTAAGTAAGGTGTAGGTGCCTTCTTAATAACCCCTGCCTGCAACATGCCATCTATTGTTTGTTTCACCTGGCTGCGATGTTTTTCAGGAATAGGATACAGTCTACTCCTGAAAGGTGACCAATCCTGAACTTGCATCGAATATTGAAAATTTAGTATCTTCCCTGGAATCGTATCAAAAACTGCCTTGTGTTTCCTTAAAATTCCTTCTAACTGTTTCTTATGCTCACTCCCAAGTTGAACATCTCTGAGCCGCTCCGGTAATATCTCTTCAAAATAAGCCTCGTTATCATCTCCTTCCGTCAGTAGGGACCATAGTTCCTGGGACTCGCCCTCTTCAAGTTCTACAACAGCTGTGCCAATGACGTCACCCTCGGCCTCCTGTACCTCTTCGTTCGTCTCTTCCTGGATCGCTTCTAGTGTCCATGAACTCACATCCCTTCCTGTGGTGATCTCATCCATATGCAAACCCACGTTATTTAAATTTACATACTCTCTGAAACTGACTGTATTCTTGTGCAGATCTATCACGGCTTGATAGTCGCAAATGAAGTTGGCTCCAAGAATAATATTAAAGCTCATCTTTGCCATTACGATGAAGGTCTGCCCAAATGTGTGCTCCAAAATATCAAGTTCAAGGTAGGCTTGATTTTGGCAAGTGACAGAGCGTTCAGGAATTACGCCTCTCACTTTGAGTTGTGGCACGGGAATCAGAGCAATCTTTTGACTCCGTCCCAACTCTCGAATTAGGGCCTCAGATACCAGACTAATCTGCGACCCCGTATCTAATAAGCACCTGACCTTTAATCCACCAACCCTGGCGTATATAACCGGCAATTGTTTAATAATGTCGTTCCGCGGTTTTACCGTCTCCTCCAGGCAATCCTCCGGTAAAGCGATCCATTCCTCTATGTGTGCGACGATCCAATCTCCTCCTCCCACATGCTGTTGCAATCCCAGGCTGTCTCCAATCTCACTTATCAAACTTTTTTTTACAGCCTCGACCTCTATTATCCTGAGGTCGAGTACTCTCCTGATGATCCTGCTGTCGCTGTAGACTTTCAGCCCCCTCGGTCTGAATGTCGGGATTTACTCTGTTGTCAATAGCATTTTCCCAGCGTCCTTGCTCATTCCCCTCATTAGCATGAATTTCCTCTAAGTATTTCTGCGATTGAGCATGCCTATCGTTCCAGTCGTCTCGGTAGCTTCTAGAGTCCTCACGATTCTGAAATCTGCGGTCTTGCCATCTCTGATTTTCATTCCGATCTCCCCATCTCCTGTATGGTACACCTTGTCTCCGATTGTCCCTCCATTGTTGAAATCCTCGTTGTTGGAATCTATTCTGTCCTTGGAACTGTCTGTTGTTATTACGGTTGTTATCGTAATGTTGGCGCTGTCTTTTCTCGACATCATCCTGACCTCTCACGGGTGTTGAAATGTTTGTATTTGTATTGGTAGCCTGGGATCTTGTGTTTACCTGGCTCGGCTTAATCACCTCGGTTGTATTTACCATTTCGACCTGTCTTCCAACTCTATTGTGTAAGTGGGACGTGGTTTCATCTATCTGGCGCAGGATCTGTTCAGCGTGTACCGCGTCTGAAACGTTAGCTGCGACCAATACCTGCTGAACGTTAACGGGAAGCTGGCGTCCGATAGTCATGACTAGCTCGGCCTCACTTAAAGGATTATCCAGATCTTTAAATTTAAGGAGCTGTGATGAAAAAAAATCTGAATACTTAGTTTGCTGAGTAGATTGGGACTTTCTGGAGTACAATTCCATTCTTAACCCCTGTTGATATGAAGACGACCAATATTTTCGAAGGAAAGCATGCTTGAATGCATCTAAGCTTTCAAACGTGTATTTGAAGCTCAAGTACCACGTTAAAACATTTCCAGTTAAAAAAATACCCATCATGCGCAGTTGCCGGGCGGGAGCTATATCATTATCATTATAATAATGCTCGACTTCCCACAAGAATGCCTTGGATGTGACTCCAGAATTTTCCATAAACTTAGCCGGTTTGAATTCATTAGAACGGATGATTTGTACAAGTTGAGGGTGCTGATTACCGTCATGTGGTGTAGAACTTCTCCCTATGTGATTACGAAATTCTTCCGTGTTCCGAGCAAGTGGACTTTCCGTGTCAACCTGACTACCAGTTGAATGAGTCGCCCCCGGGCTATCTCTGTCTCCATCTCTTGCCTTCTCGCCTAATGACCCTGCATTATGTTCCATAGAAAATAATTCTGCTTTTATCAGCCTGTCACCTTGTTCTTTAAATTTTGCTTTTATCTCATCATCTAACGTCTGTATCCGTGTGTGGTTCTCCCCCAGCTTCTTAATTACCGCCAACCTTTCTTCCTTGGAGTCCTTACATAATTTTCGCCAATCCTTTCTAACGTTTTCTATCTTCAGATTATTAGTGTCCTGGCTCACTTCGATCCGTTCCAAGCGATCCTCCATGCGTACATTGTTTTCTTCAATAGTGGCTTTTAATCCCTCCCGGTCTACTTCTGCATTTTTCCAGCGATCTGTTGATTGGTTTTCGAGACGGTCTATGTCTTTTATAAGGCCGGTCACGTTTTCATCTACCGCCTTTATCTGTTCCTGTATAACTACGGTTATTTTCTCCACTTTATTAAATCTGTTTTGTAACCTGTCCTGTGCAGTTATAATTTCGCTATTTTTAGTTGTGCATGCCAATTCAATCTGTGCCAATTTTTCCAGAACTGTATCGTCTAAGTTATTAAGTTTAGCGTTAAACTGATCCTCAAGTTGTTTTATCTGTTTAACCTGCTTCTCATTGTTCTTACTTACATCTAAGGCGAGTAGTATAAGCTGTTTCCTTGTATGTTCTTTCATTTCAACCACTATATTATCGAGTTGCTCAGTGTTACGACTGTTTTGCGCGTCTAGTTGAGAGTTTATTGATTCACTTTGTTGTGTCAATTGAGAACTAATATTATCATTCTGTAGAGCTAATTGTGTATTAATACTATCATTTTGAAGCGCTAATTGTGTGCCAATAGATTCATTAATTTGGGCTTTGATCACCGCTGACTGTTCAACCCTACTACTGTCTATTTGTGCCTTAAATGTTTCACTCTGTGCTATTAATTCCGCTGATTGTTCAGCCCTGCTACTGTCTATTTGTGCCTTAAATGTTTCACTCTGTGCTATTAATTCCGCTGATTGTTCAGCCCTGCTACTGTCTATTTGTGCCTTAAATGTTTCACTCTGTGCTATTAATTCCGCTGATTGTTCAGCCCTGCTACTGTCTATTTGTGCCTTAAATGTTTCACTCTGTGCTATTAATTCCGCTGATTGTTCAGCCCTGCTACTGTCTATTTGTGCCTTAAATGTTTCACTCTGTGCTATTAATTCCGCTGATTGTTCAGCCCTGCTACTGTCCATTTGTGCCTTAAATTCAGCCGTCATCTCCCGCCGTAACAACACCATTTGCTGCTGAGTGCGTGCCGCAGTGCTCTCTACAACCTGTCTTATTTCGTCTAAAGAAGCCATCACCACAATACACTTGAGAAAATAGAGAAAATGCCAATTGGCGATGTTCTCCGATACGTTCATACATATTAACACACATTTATATCAATTTACACATACTCAGTTCGTTTAAATTTATAAACACAATCCCATTAATCCAATAGCATCCCTGAGTATCCTTCATTTTACATAATTTAAAACTTAACCCACACATTCAGTTATTAAATGCTAGCCTTACAAAACGCTACAAGAACAGACTAATGAATCAAGTATTAATTGCCTTGGAAAAGCTACACGCCTTCCTATTACATACATGGAGTTGTCTTTCTAAGCAAAGCTAATTTTTATCATTAATATGGGCGCCCAGTCTCACGATATTATCTTTACAAATAATGCAAGAAATAAAAACGTGTACTGTATTTTACATTTTGCAACTCCTGATTTTACTGTATAATTCACTCACTTGGCGGTAATACTTTCGCCATAACTACATTACTTAAAATTATCACATTCGGTGATTCAAATACTGTCACATTCTGCCTTCACTTGTGGCGTGTCAGTTTATCAAAAAAATGCGCTAGAAAAGCCTAAAACAGTGAAATGCCCCACGTAGGGTAATGCCAGCGTTGCCTATGTGCCCTTGTATATAACAGCGTCGTATATACGAGAATCAAACTTCGGGGCGCGCTCAGTCCAGGTATGCTTTCACTAGAGCTCAAATACCAGACGGCTGCTTACAAATACAAGGACCATATGCAAAACTACAAACTAAGAAATGAGTGAAAAACAAATAAAATTACCACCATTTAATAACTGAATAAAAACAACAAAACATAAAAAATATAACATAAACAAAGTCCACCCTGAACTTTACTCCCACTGTACAAGAATTTACACAGATCTGAGTGGTCTAGAAAGGTCCACTCCAAAGAAATAAAATTGTGGATCAAAATTCCACTTGTCTGATTAATATGTATGCACGCGTATAACTACGCTAGAGAAGAAATAAGTACTTTTGATGGAGATTTGCTCACAGATGGAACAGCCAATATGCTTGCAAACCCCCATACTGCAAACCATTATTATGGCTCTATGGGACACACTCGTAGAATAACATACCAAAAATTACAATTTTACTGACACACGCAACCATTTAAAATGTATAAACTAATTGATCTCCAGCGAGATCGCAGTGAGTCAGGAAACTCCCAGCAAAACAGAAGCTTGCCCAATGGCTCATATTGCTCAACACATACATGACAACAACGTGACCGAACATCGAGACCACCCGAGGTCAATGAACATGACAATAAATAAACAAGAACTAAGATGCCTAAAATCCGCTGATATTTACATGAAATAAAAGCATGGATAAGCTAACACGCTGGGAGTCGATCGATCAAAACGCGAACAGCACCCATTTACCGATTACAATTCTTTTATCATTAAACAGGCTTTATTTTAATATAAGATAAACATTTACGAAGAACGGAAACCTGGTCCGTGAATACTAATGAGCACAGCTTGCTCCTTATCTGATGAAGTGCGCCGGGTAGAAATACCTTCACTTACCACTCATTAAAATCTGTGTTCAAACCAGCCCTCCTTGTCGAAGCTTTGAGTCATGCTATTTATAACAAGAGACTAGACAGTCCCGTTACGCCACCTGTTAATCGCGACACAAAAACTCACACACTTCTGCCAATTCCAAAGAATTGTAAGAACATCGGAAAAGGAGATTCCAACATTTTCCTCGCAAGGATTAAATGCTTATCCTGGACATAGCTTCAGACAGAACCAGGGTTCCCGAAAACTCCTATCCCATAAAACACATATTTGCAGACTCAACAAAGCATTTTGGGCAGAACACAACACAAATCTACCACGGGCCGACACTCCAATCAAATATCCATAGATTTTGTGTACCAAGACACTAAAAAAAGAAACTTCACCAACAAATAAAGTAATTGGGCAGATGACCCCTCACTTAACAAAAATGCAACAAACGGCAATTTAACACACAAGCCTGTGTAACAATAAAAATCTATACAATAAAAACGATTTCCCACCAATTCTATTATCTACTCTAGTTAATTCAGTTTCGCTTCTGTTATGATATCGGTTCCCAATTTGCGTCGCTTAGCCGCGCATTTTACGGTAGCGACACGCACTCGATTACGCTTGCCCCGTGTACTTGACATCAACAAAAAAAATCTTCACAAAGATAGAAAACATGCCACGTTGCTCATGAATTAAACTAAAGTGTGTCAGTACCACAAACCAACTACAATAAAACACGAAGACAAAAATAAAATAAAATATTTACACAAAATAATATGTTCCCACAAAACCATAACCAGTTTGTCAAATAATTAAATTATTTTAGTACTCATTCCTCTTTCTGCGTCGTCTCATCGAACATCGCCTGACATTCTCTCTCCAAAGTGTTTAGCTCATCTCAGACCACATGGAGCCGTAGAAACGTTGATTCGATGTCTTTCTCTGGGTCTGGAGTTCCATCTTGACGTTGAATAAAAATAAAAATAAAATGTTATTTATAGTCACACGTAATTTTCTATCTAAATTTTGCCAATAGCTACTACATTGTCTAGTGCAAAATTAATCGTAGACTTTCCCTAATAGTTGTAGTCGTGGGAGACTACTAAAATCTTACAGATACACAAATTTCACACTCAGCTGTGCGCACACAACTTTATTATAATGTTTTCAATAATGACCCTATCTCTGATAAATTTAACACAGTATATCTTCACGGTATGGAAAAGAATAAAGTGATCACCTCACGGTGTCACCAAGAATCGACCTCGTCGTCACTCAGACGACAGTATTTATGTGAATTTAGCAAAAGGACGGAGGGAGAGGGAAATCTATCACTAACTTCTATAATAATGCGACTATTGGCATGCAACAGGTATCAAACAGTTTGAAATATTATACAGGTCACAATGGGGCTATCGTGCTCTGGAATCGATCATAGATTTCGTTAATCCAATCTTTCCCGCTTTCAACTTCAAGCCGGCGTCAGACGCTCCCTTGGCGCTAAAATTGGTGACCCTCTCTGATTGGTAGTTCATGACGTCAATATCGCAGTTTAGAACAGAAGCCTCTGTCCTATGATTAGTTGAAAGTTCCTCTCGTCTCTCTCATCCAGCAACTATCTTACACGTAACGCTAGGGTGACAAAGAAATTACGGTCTGAAATGAGTCAGGACCCCAACACACCTTTGTCTGATAAAGTATCTGTCAAACATTCCGATCTCGTCACTCCTTTGTTTCAGGACTGGGCACGTTCAAACGTACTGTATCCATATAAGCTTGACATTTCGCAATCCAGTCTGGCCTTCCTGTATGATTCTGGCAGTAAAATCAGAATATAATGAAATGAATAATTAGAATCATTAATATGCGTAGCTTATTAAGGGTTCAGTATCTATGTTTTATTTACTTATTTATCTATATATCTGTGTGTCTATTTACGTATGTATCTATGTATCTATTTACTTATTTATCCATGCATCCATGTATCTATTTACTTATTATCTATGTATCTATGTATCTATTTACTTATTTATCTATTTATCTATGTATCTATTTACTTATTATCTATGTATCTATGTGTCTATTTACGTATTTATCTATGTATCAATTTTCTTATTTATCTATTTATATATTTATCTATGTATCGATTTACTTAATTATCTATGTATCTATGGATCTATTTACTTATTTATCTATGTACCTATGTATCTATTTACTTATTTATCTATTTATCTATGTATCTATTTACTTATTTATCTATGCATCTATTTACTTACAGTATTTATCTATATATCTATGTATCTATTTACTTATTTATCTATTTACTTATCTATTTATTTATTTACTTATTTATTTGTTTATTTAACTTAATACGTTCGCAGGAGCATCTATTCCTAACAGAGTTTTTAACTCCCGGCTGATTGGCCAACACCCAATAGGCCGACCAAGGACTAGGTGGAGAGATAGAGTGATGGTGACATTGGAAGAAATAAAACCTACAGCTTTTCTTGGCGATGCTACAGATAGAAGGGGGTAGAACAGCATCTGATATAAATATTTGAAATTGTGACCAGAAACATGCCTCTCATAATGTGATTGAACCTGTGATTTTTTTTTATTTTTTTTTTATTTATTTTTTTTATTTTTTTTTTATTTTATTTTGGAAGGTTGGTTGGTTGGTTCCTTAGTTTAGGGGCTGAGACAACGCTGTCATGTAGCCCCGAGTACTTTGGATGTGTGTAGAATTTGTCTGATAACCAGTGTTAATTGTGATGGTTGTATTAGTGTGTGTTATCTGTGATTCAGGTAGAAGGACTGCAGACGATTTTTTTTTCAAGTAGTTCCTACTTTTGCTACCAAATGCTACCGTCCACGACACCTAGCTGCAGACGTGGCTACTAAATGCCAACGCAGTCAGCACCTGGCGGAGAACGTTGGAACTAACATAGCGTTATCAAACTAACCTACACATTTTAGCTTCCACAAGTGTAGTTAGTGGAAGGTTCTTTTTCATTCCACAAATCTATGACATGGGACTGCCGGCGTTACTTCCCCTCCGAAGGAAGGCATACTGAGGGATTTTAACGCTCTTAAAAGATCCGACGACTTCAGCCGGGTTTGAACCTTGGGCATAGAAGCTCAGCATGCTACCAACTATGCCACTGTAGTCGCTTGATTTTATTTTCTTCTTCATTGTTACGTCATGGAATATCTTTTGTAATGTATATATTTTGTAATGTATATTCTCTGTTTTCTGTCATGAGTCACCATAGCCTGTTGAGTACAATAAATGATGATGATGATGATGAACTTAATACCTCGAAAGTTTTTATCTTTAGAAATGTTGTTATGGGAATGTTATAATGTTGGTATCCGTGCCATGTGTGGCATTTAATGTACTATTACATTCGTTTTCTCAACCATCTCATTTTAATTTAAGGCATACTCGAGACAATAATCTTCTTCTGTCTATATTCCTGTCGCGTAAGAAACAGGTTGGTAATTCTCGCAATATGGCTTTGCAGCAAATAAGATTATGACGCCCGAACTTTGGCATTGCACATGACTCTTAAAGAGAACGTAAATTAGACACGGGTCGTAAAATTACATATTCTGTAGTTGGTCATTAATTGAATATAGATCGTAAAGTTCGCTCCTAAATTCACTAATATTGCTTTTATAGCCGGTTGAGTCTGCTTTTATTTTATTTTATTACGGCATGATGGCCCTCGGGGTAACACACTCAGCTAATACGATTTAATTTTAAAGCTGCAGTTTATGGTCTTGTTGTCGTTGTTGTTTTAAAAGACATAGTATTATACATCATTTGTCCACAATCATCATCATCATCATCATCATCATGAGCAAGGTTTGGATATTTAGGACCTTAAAAATACATAATACGCAAGAAAATGTGCCCTAGAACTAGCTGAATATACCCTAAAAACTGTACATGGACAAGCCCTAAAAACTAGCTGAATATGCATAGAGATTTGAAGCAATTCTTTCAGTTTTGCTATACAAAATTGTCATTTGTTGCTCTTCAGTCGGCATTATGCCCAATGAATGGGCAGGGTACAAAATATAAATATAACAAGAAGTAGTTCCGTGAAGAACTAAGTAGCCTATTTTCATATATCCTATTTATGTTAATTGCCTCTATCAACATACAAAATGTCAGTTTGATTGCTGTAATAGATTCGTAGATATTGAGAACCGTTTAAATATTTTGTATGGTCGCCATGTTGTATCTATTTATATGTAGGCCTTAGAGTTATGCATTATTACATGAAGATTATTGCTTAGGTGTATTATTCAAACTTCAATCGCAATATCAGGACACAAGAAATAAAAACGCGATTTTAAAATGTCGCACAGCCGCCATCTAGTGGTTATGAAAACAATTGAAATAAATAAGATGTCAGTGGATTAAGATTTGTATAAGCATTTAACGTACCAAGTTCCACTGCGCTCGAATGGTTGAATCGCGAGAAACGTCCAATTAAATATTTAAATTTCGCGTCACAGCCATGTTGGATTTGTGCTGACCAGGTTATAGTCCATAAGGTGAACTTACGTTCACAGTCTTTATCAATATACAAAATTTCAGTTTGATTGCTGTCATAGATTAGTAGATATAGAGAACCGTCTAAATATTTCGGATGGTCACCATGTTGGATTTTTATATATGTAGGCCATAGAGCAATGTTCCATTAGATGACGATTATTGCGCAGGTTCATTATTCAAACGTTGACTTCGATGGCATAATTATGACACAAAAATAAAGACTTAATTTTAACATTCCAATGAAACGCAGTAAGGTCATAGTACTACAGTATATCGTCCGACCGCAACCGTGCCCTTCAAATTTTATTACGTCTCTTCAATCCATCATGACGGCTATGCGAAATATTTCACCAGCATTCTATATCTCCGAAACCATTACATATATAACCCTGAAATTTTGCATGGAGATAAAGGATACTGCTAAAAGTTCACCCATGTGACTTTCAAAAACCTGTAAACTACAAACCGAACATGGCGGCCAAGCTAAGTTGAAACATTTTAATAAACTTTTCTTGCAATTTTACCATCCGAGCGCAGTGAAACATGGTACAGCAAATGATTATACACATTTAAGTGCACTGACACCTAATTTAGTTCAATTGTTTACATAACCTCAAGATGGCGGCTGTGCGAAATTTCTTAATTAAGTTTTTATTTCTTGTGTACTAATCATGCGATCGATGCTAACGTTTGAATAATGAAGCTACGCAATAATCGTCATCCAATAGTTTATATCTGTATGGCCTACATATATAAAAATCCAACATGGCGACCATCCGGAATATTTAGACGGTTCTCAATATCTACTAATCTATTACAGCAATCAAACTAATGTTTTTTATGTTGATAAAGGCTGTTTGCCATGTCTTGATGAATTCAGTAAATTTGCATTTGTCTGTTGGCACAGGCTAGAGTAAAATGTGGCTTTTCACCGATGTCTCAGTCTCACTCATGGCTGTGATTATATGGAAGCTACTGAGGTATGGGTGGTGCTTAGTAATAACATTCAGGTCACAGTCAGTGCCTGTGGATTCTGTGAAAGGTTCTACTCATAGGGTTAGTACTGCTATACTGACTCGGTGAGGAAAGCAATGGCAAACTACCTCACTCCTCTTCTTGCCTAGTACGCCTCAATATAGCGCTGCCTTGGGTTTTTGTGGGCATCTACCCACATAACTTAACAGCGGTGCTTTTTGAGGATCCAACCAGCCTTCGGGCTGACTACCTAACAGACAGACAGACAGACAGACAGACAGATAAAGGCTATTAACATAAGTTCTCCTATGGGACTTTCAATACCCTGGTGAGCATTATATTCCACATAGCGGCGACGCAAAATTTAAATATTTAAATAGACGTTTCTCGCGATTTAACCATCCGTGAAAGTTGGTAAGGTAAATGCTTATACAAATTTTAATCCACTGACATATAATTTATTTCAATGGTTTTCATAACCACAAGATGACGGCTGTGCGAATTATAATATCTCGCTATTTTCTTGTGCCCTCATCATGCGATTGAAGTTTGAATTATCCCCTACGCAATAATCTCATTAAATAGTACATAACTCTATGGC
This sequence comes from Meconema thalassinum, assembly GCA_946902985.2. Lineage (NCBI taxonomy): Eukaryota > Metazoa > Arthropoda > Insecta > Orthoptera > Tettigoniidae > Meconema > Meconema thalassinum. The sequence goes on from OX336392.1 coordinate 408,373,975, forward strand.
CTACATATATAAAAATCCAACATGGTGACCATCCAAAATATTTAGACGGTTCTCAATATCTACGAATCTATTACAGCAATCAAATTGAAATTTTGTATGTTGATAGAGGCAATTAACATCTTCGCAAGTAGTTCAAGGGGTGACCATCCGCTGGAAATGTGATTCTCACCCTGTTCTTTGATTATCGGGGCGCATTGCTTATTGATTTCAAGGAATCTGATGTCTCCATCACTGGGGAACGCTACTGCGCAATAGTGGAGAAAGTACGGCGTGCAAATAAGGTGAAACGTCCGGCAAAACTGCGACAAGGTGTGCTGCTTCATGATAACGCACGTCCCCATACCGCAAAGATCGTAACGCAGAAGGTACGCCAACTCAAATGTAATACACTGGAGAATTCGCCCTATAGTCCTGATCTATCCCCATTCGATTATCACGCCTTCGGTCCCTTAAAAAAAAGCCTTGAAGGGTCGACGGTTGCTGTCGGACGAGGATGTGCAGCAGGTGGTTACGGACTTCTTCACGTAGCAGGACACAGTGTTTTACCACACGGGAATCTTCAACCTGGTGCGTCAGTGGAATGAGTGCGTCAATGCTCATGGCAATATTACCGGATTGGCATACCAATTCTGGATTGTATGTCCGTCAAACGGAAACTTTTTGATCACCCCTTATATTTAACCTTGTGCAATATTATTGCTATGTAATTACTGTATATGACGATCACGAAAGTATGTAGCCTATCTGTGTTAGCAATATGATTTCGGCCGAAATTTTTCTTCACAGAATAAATAATTTGGTTTTTAATGGTTTTCAGGTGATAACAAGAACTGGGTGTGTTGAGAGCTCCTTGGAGGAGAGGTCATCAGGTGACGTGAGGCGTCTGGCTGCAGACACGCCCCTGACTGCTGGCGTGGGAGTCAGCCAGACTATACGACGACACTGAGTGACTCACCTCTCTGTGATTAAGATCGTAACAAACAACAAGGTCAATAGTCAAGAGCAAGTGGCACGTTATACCAGCCAGGAAGAGGTGTAGCACGCGCCGGAGCGCAGTGTGGGCATGCATGATGCACACCATTATGATTCACATGTCGAGTATAATACAGTAATAATTCTTATACTTTATTAGGAATATTCTACAATACTGTAGTTTACCTTCAACCCGAAAATATTCTATTCTTTCACAAATTTCGGTCTTCGGTGTCTTCCTTGGTTAAGCCTCTGGTAGCCATGCTTCACTTTACACCATCCATCCATGATTGTTCTCTTGGTTTACCCCATTTCCGTTTGCCTTCAGCTTGCCAATGTAACATTAAATTTAGAATTCTACAATTCCGCATCCTTTTCACTTGTCCAAACCATTGTAATCTTTTTTCTTCAACCACTTCCTGTACATTTCTTCTTTTACCTGCATAATTTCTCTGATTCTCGTATTTCTAATTTTATCCAATCTTGACTTTCTTGCCGCCCTCCTCCAATAATACATTACGAATAATTTGTTTGCTTGCTGTCTGTTTAACGTCCAACAGTAATAATAACATAGTTATATCCGTGGTTTTGGATTTTTCTCAGCAACTTTGATTTATGATTTATTTCACCTCAACATAATAATTGTAAAGGTTCTAGTGGTACTAGAAGTCCCATTACTGATATTTAATTACTTATATTTAAAAAGAAAAAGGTGAACGCAAGATCGGTTACGTGCATATGTTTTTCTCTTTAATGAAATGCTGTAAAAGAAACATAGTCTCTGACCAATAGTCATTTTTTTAAAGAACAGCAAAAATCGGCATGTTAATGATAAAAGAAACATATTTCTCGAAAAATGGGAATAAGACGATATATTTTTCGTCATTCAAGCCAAATTTGATTTTCTTCCCCATCACCATACACAAAAGAACGCTAGCTGGGTAATGTTGGTAAAACCCAAAAGATTCAAATTTTATACAAAATCATGTTGCGAAATGAATGAATAAATAAATAAACAAATAAATACATTTGCTTAATCTACTTTATAATATAAATGAATGTTTGTTTGTTCGTCCCTTATGCGTACATATACCATTCATCCAATTTGGTGAGTTGTTGTTTACACTCCTGCAAAGATTTCTGACTTAGTAAATCCATGTTACAATAGGTAGCGCACGAGTAGATTCAACAAATGGGTGATGGCGCGTGAATCGTTTAAACTAAGTCCCGTATGCGTTCATATACAGTATAATTCATCCGATTGTGATGGAACTTTGGTGAGTTGTTGAACACGCTCCCACAAATGTCTCTGATATATTAAATCCATTCTACAATAGTTTAGAGGCAGTTAACGGAAAAAGAAAAGGTATTTTTTTTTATCCAAACGCACTTCAACATACAAAGTTACAACACCAACACTTTCTTTAATTGGCATTGCAACACAAGCCGGGTACATCTAGTTAATTAATAAAAATATATAGCATGTCCACACATACAATGATCAGACACAACAACACGGTGATCAAACCGGAAACTCTGTACGCAAGTGAAACTCTAATACTTAATAGGAAGGGTGACTTGGAAAATATCATAAAGAAAGAACGCAAGATCTTGAGGAAAATTCTTGGCCCAGAAAGAACAGAAGATGCAAACATGTTGAAATCTCGTAAAACAACTGAGAAATTATCTAATCTTGCGGCGGACATCAGGAAACGAAGATTGAAGTTTTATGGACATGTTCAAAGACTTCCACCGACAAGGCTTACACACAAGATCATGACCTACGCAGGAAGACTGAAGAATATACCGTGGATTCAGCAAGTCAAACAGGATTTGGAGAAGGCCTGAGTAAGAACAGTGGAAGCCTTTGACAGGTACCTATTCCGATGTAGGGTAAATGGATGGAATGTAACACCAGACGCCAGACGCTCCAAAGAGACCAGGAACCAAGTGGACTGAGGAAAGGAAGATGGCCCACGGAGAGAGAATGAGGGCTATATGGAAGATCAGAAAGGCGAATCATAAAAGTACTGCGTGATCCATCTGGGTCCACTCGCAAATAATAATAATAATATAGTTATGTTTATGATTTTGGGTTTTACTCAGCAACTTTGATCGATTTCACCTCAGAATGATAATTTCAATGTTTCTAGTGGAACTACTGTAGAAGTACTAAATAAATATATTAATAAAAGGAAATGGCCAATAGTTCAATTGAAAAATGGCTCATTCCTCTTTCAATGGAGTTAAGAAGAATGATTTTTCGTGCTTATTTATTTATTTATTTATTTATTTATTTACTTTTCTCTGTTTCTTTTTTCCGTCATCCTTAAATGAAATTCCGATTATCATGACAACTTGCATGTTTTCTAGCTTCACCTTCTAAGGTAATTACAAAACTTAATATAATATTCTTATGATGTCACCTCTCACACAGACCGATTCACGTCAATATTAAAAACAGAGACTGAGTTACGATTAATCGTATATTCTCTATCTTAGCGACGACCAAATCCTGTAGACAATGATCACAGTATTTAGTTTCGCCATGACGAGTGAAAAGATTTGAACATTTCGAGTCTCATTCGGTTTAATTCATGGGCATGCACGACTACGGGTTACCACGACACTCGAATGTTTTGTTAAAGCGTTACGAACGAGTCAGGCTGAACAGGATCAGCGAATCCCATTCAGGAATCGAGCTAGTGAAACTGTCACCTTAACTGTGCGGTACAAGGCCTAACAGTGCTTAATGAAAGGCATTGAATGATGAATTGTTAAATTGTTGTGAACTATCACAGGCCTGCTAAGAAGAAAAAAGATTCTGCGGGAAAAACGAAAATAGGTGTGTTTGATTAACTTAGCTGTGATGAATGGTAAATGCAGTTTGATTTTCCCTATCACATCTGGTTAATTGGCAATATGGAAAAGTGTTATGTTGTTTATAACAATAAAAAGGAAATTGAGCCTAAACAGGATGTGATATTACAAAACCTGACTCCATTTTCTGATTCCAAACATTAATCACATCAACATGGCCCATTTTCTAATTTACCGCAAAATAAAACAGACTTCTGGAACTTCGGTGGTCATGGTCATTGTTGTTTTAAAGAGCGTATCTTCTAGATCATCTGCCCGTATTAATAAGGGTGATATTAAAAATAATATTACTTCTTTCCTTCTACTGAGTTATATCTTGCGACATACTAGAAGAAGAAATGGACAAAAAGGATTAAGGGAAATAAAAGACAGGCAAAAGAAATGCTCTCAATGAACGTGGAAGTAAGTAGAGCCATGAAAGGCAGATTATGGTAATTGCCTCTATCAACATACAACATTCCAGTTTGATTGCTGTAATAGATTAGTTGATATTGGCCGATCCGGAGTCGGTAGAGTACCATAGCTTCCTTCCGGATATATCGGAAGGAAGATTTCCACACCTTCGTTGTCTCCTTATGAAAGGAGCCCAGCACAAGCAAGTGGAAGCAACGCCAGACTCCGCTGGTGTCCCGTGGTCTCCAACCCGAGAAACCTCGCCTAGTTTCAACCTTCTGCAGAGTATTCAGCAGGCAGCCAAGATTATACTTTCTCCAACTGCTATTTGCGTATGTAATGTTGGCTGCGACTTTGCTTTGTGTACCAAATGATTCGCGCCACTCCATTAGCTCCTCAAACGCAAGATGATATCCATAAAAGACGTGGAAATTACGCAAGCAACAGAAATTCCATCAAAAGCTGTTTTGTATTCCTTGAGTAGTGTTTGAGTCTGAAGGGTGTTAGTGACGTGCTGAAGAAGGATTTACTTACAAAAGACGTTAGCGTCTAGTACTTAGAATGAATTAACTTGTTGTGTATAAACAGCATTGTTCATCACAATGCCTCATTGTGGTCTCGACATTTGTTTGCGCGGCACGAACAGTGGCGGCGAAACTGCACTTCCAGGCGGCGTAATCCATTGAATGGGTTGGTTCATTTAGTCCCGTGTACTTAGGTGAGTGTGGAATTTTGTCTGATATCCTGTGCTATTGTGATGGCTGCAGGGCAACCGAGAGAGTGGGGCAAAGGGGGCAAATGCATAGGGACCCGTAAGTAATGGGGGCCCGTGAGTTGTGCACGTTAGTTTCAGTTTATTGAAGACATGCTAGAATCAGGCCAATCGGTGCCGCATCGAGTGGCACCGATGCTTTTCCCCTCCCTGCCCTCTTTCTCCAGTCAGACCTGGATGATGAGCAATGGATCGCTGACCTCGCTTTCATGAAAGACATCACGGGGTATTTTAATGATTTAACTATCTCGTTGCAAGGCAAAAATAAATTAATCAGTAGACTACTATGAGTGTGACCGTATTGAAAGTTTCAAATTGCAGCTTGTGCTTTATAAAAGTCAGCTTCAAGAAGGAAATTGGAACAATTTTCCCTCTCTAAAATCCTTGAATTTCGAGGATTCATGCCCTTGCCCTGAAATTTGTTGCTATGTTCAGAACAACAACGGTCGTTTGTGAACAAATGTTTATATATTATGAATATTGTCAATACAAAAAGAAGACCAACTTTGTCTGCTTCCTTGGAAGCTATAGTTCGGATTGCAACTGCCAAAACGATTGTTCCAAATATCGGAGTGGCTTCAAAGCGATGCCAAAGATAAACAAAGGATGTTGAAAATTAGTGCCAAAAGGAGCGCAACAAATCTATTATTTCTGTCTCTACACAAAATTGGCATTATTATTATTATTATTATTATTATTATTATTATTATTATTATTATTATTATTCGTTTTCTTACCGGTATCCCGCCTGGCGCGCGCTGATTTGCCCAGCCCCATTCACCAAATGACAACACGACTCTCGCCTCGCTAAGCGCTGTCACTACATGTTCCTCTCCTACAGCAGAGCACCGGTGCTTTTATCGGTGCCGGCCGGTGCTCGCGAAGCACCTGAGTTGGCGTGGCCTGCTAGATATTGGTTGACCTTGAATTTATAAAGAACGGAGGAATTACTTTGATGAATGCGACGACACAGAATTTATTATGAAATTTCGGTTGTCAAAACGTTCTGTGTTGAATGTTCTACAGACGATAGAACTTAAACTGGAATTCCTATCTGACAAGTAAAATATGTACCATTTCTTATTTGTGTAATATCGTGTGAGGCATTATGGTATAGGACATGTACAGTGAGTCTCTCTCACGACTCGGCCGGCCGGCGCGCCCAGCTTATCTGTCTCCCGTTGACTCATCACTGCCCGCTCGGCATAGCATAGCAATAAGAACAGAACAGCACTTGGCTCACTTTATCCGTGCAGGACATGAGATACCAATTAAAATTTAGAAAGTAAGAATTAATAAACTAAGGTCGTACCTTATGACAGGAGATGTTGGAAATTTCTCCTCCTACATCCACTCATTTCTGGCATCGTCTTAGGAAACTCCGATTCACACGCGTAAGTTCGTCTTCCGTAATTGAGGCTATTTCTCTACGGATATGTTCTGCGATTTCATTTACTTTTTCCTCGTTAAGTACACGGTTTTTAACACTTCTCTTCTTATCAAGTAGAGAACCAGTTCCCCTCAATTTGTTTACGAGCTTCCGCACGGTCTCTCTATGTGGAGGGCGCACTCCTGGAAAATGTGTTATGAAACGTTTAACGACTTCCCTGCAAGACTCTGTTTTCACATAATTATCGTACATAAATACCCTTTCCTCTACCGTGTACACACTTCACAACTCGAGACTAGTTGAAGCGACAGATGAACACTAAATACACGATATACGCATGGACCAGAACTGGGAAGTGCGCGCTGTGTAACAGGAAGTGATCAGTCAAAGGGAGGCAGACAAGCTTGGTGCGCTGGCCGGCCGAGTCGTGAGAGAGACTCACTGTAGTTAATTTAATAAAATACTACCTAGACCTCACAGCATCAGTCCACTCATTTTCAACGACTTCACGATATTTATCCACCAAGTGGATAAGTGCGTTTCCTTCATTTAAAGAAAAATTCAGCCCCAGGCTCTTCTTCCTATTTTCCTCATCAGCCGTTGCTGACGTTTATGTTCATTTGTTTATGTTGTGGCTTGAATTGCCGCCATATTGCTCATCTGTATGAGGTTTCAAACAGTGAGTCATTAAATGTCAATGCAGTGACATGTGTTCAAGTGCGAAGATTGGTAGTGAGTTACGAATGTTCATAAATTATGTTTAGTTGTTCAATTTAATTGAAAAGTTGCACTGTGCTCTTCTGAAGCCATACAAAGCCATTATTCGGTACTTGGTTAGACTCTTTTTTTTTTTTGCTTAAACCTGATGAATGCCGTAAATTTCACTTGTTGACATCCATCTATCGATTTCTGCATGAAAACACCCCCACGTACATGTCATCAAAATTTAGTAACTTGTCCTCATATCATAACCGAAGCACTCGATCTGGCTCTTCCCTCGCCATCCCCCATCAACCGCTCATCCATGTTCAACCGCTCTTTTGCTGTAGTTAGGTCCCGACTGTGGACTTCAACTCCTGCCGATATCAGAAATTCTATAATAATAAAGAAATTTAAGTCAGAAAGATGGAATTAGCTTATAAATTAGTACAGAAGAGGTGCAACAAAAGAACAACATCTTACAGAGCGAAGATAAGACACTATACCACGGTTGTCAAGCCTGAGGGATTGTATAGTTCAGAATGTTTGATATTGAACAAGAAAGGTGAATTAGAGGAACTAGGCTAGAGAAGAAAGAAATAAAAATCTTGAGGAAGATCTTAGGACCCGAAAATAGAAACGATGGTACATGGCGGAAGAGGCGAAAAAAGATCTTTACGGACAAGCAGAAAAAAACACAGATGCCATACGGAAGAGAAGATTGAAGTTCTATGGACATCTTACGAGAATGAGCGATAGTCGACTAACGAAGAAAATCTTTAATTACATCACCAAAATAAAAGCGACTACAAAATGGGTAGATGAAATAAGAAAGGATATGGAGGAAGTTGGGGTCAGTCCAAATGAGACCTGGAATAGAGAGGTGTTTCGAGTTACGATTGATGCATTCAAGGGGTTCCAGGAAAAGCAAAGGAGAAGAACCAAGAACATCTGGTCGGAAGAAAGGAAGAGAATACACAGTGAAAGGTTGAATAATTTCTGGGAGCAGAAAAAAGGACTAATCAGCAAGTCAATTGTTTCCCGTGGTCCAAAGTAGGCCAAAATCGAACAAAGAAGAAGAAAGAATTTTAAGGTCGCATGCCGAGATTACCTGTTGAATACTGCTGATTGCCCCGTGTGAATGGTGATGGATTATAGGACGTATGACTGAGCTAGGATTATATCTAGGTTATTATAGAAAGGTCTGTGACGTGTTGATTATTATTATTTTATTGTTATTATTATCATTATTAATGTGCCCTTTTCATTAATATTAGTATTAGCATAATTAATTTACTACTTATTTATCATTTATCATAATTATATTTTTGTATTTCTAAAATTGCGTGGTTAAGTGTAAGAAAGGGCCATGAGCTCTAACTTCGCCACTACTGAAGACATAAAATAAATAAATAAATAAATAAATAAATAAATAAACGACGATCTGGGTGAAACGATAGGTCGCTACTATGTTAGCCGACCGTCTGGACGAAAGGTAGTGCTTGCATTACAAGCAAGACGTTCTGCGGCATAAATCCCAGGTTAGGGTTGTGTTTCTATGTAAAGCCTTATTAACACATAGAATTTAACACGTATGCATCGTTTAAACTGTTAATGTCGTCCATGACATCATATATGCCACCATTTAGTGTCCAAGGGAATTTTGTAGTAGGCCTATACGGTATCACGATCTATACTACTCCCGACAGCTCTACTGTCAATGAACTAATCCAGACAAATGTTAGGAAGGTGCTTAACTTAACGCTAGGGCAGGCTCCTTTCCGCACGCTTGTGCGATCGCAAACCCACACTCCAAAGTGAGAGACGCTGATGTACCAAACGAGAGCAACCAGACCATCATAATGTGGCAAAGCAGAGCGCGGCACGTCCATCGTGACTCGAGCCGAGGAGAAGCGGGGGAGAAGTTCATGAGAGGTCGCGCTGCGCTGGTGACCTTAACCTTCTCGGTGTGATGGCTGCGATGAATGCTCCGGGGAGCAAACCCGGCCGTCACAACCGTCACGGGGTTTGTTCTGTTGGTATGACTACGCGCTGTTCCACGCATTCCAAGCCCAGCAAATTTACTTACAATGGGAAACGAAATGCCCTCTAAATTTATGTCTCCACTAAAACAAAACTTATTCAGTATGGTAACTCGCAATTTCAAGTACAATGCATCAGTTTTGGTGTTGAGATCGTTGTTCTAAAGGGAGAAATATCTAGGTCTCCAGTTCCCCCTAGGGGCTCACAACTTGTGGGTCGTGGGTTGGTGACCACGGGACCCCAGCTGAGTCCGGCATTGCTTCCACTTACTTGTGCCGAGTTCCTTTCAGTTATCTTTCCTGTCGGCTACCGTTGGTCAATACTTGTTCTCTTCCAACCCCGACGGTATTAGGGTATCCGGGACCTAGGGAGTTTTTCACTTTCCCGCCTTAATTGGCCCCTGTTTCATCTTCCCTGATACCCTCATTCTTCGCGGGGTCAGCCTTCTTTGTGTTTTCATAATATCTCCCGCCTTGTGCTCAAGGCCCTCAAGGAGGCAGGGTGTGTGTAGCCCCACCACTTATGGTACACCCTGGATAGTGCTACACCCTCAAGGGCTCAAGGCTGGTGAGTTTGGGAGTTGGCGACCCCGAGGGATTCCTGACCTGGGTCCGTTTCCCCAACTTCCTTTTTCTGCTGACTTGGGGGTGACCCCTTTCCTCTTTCCCTTTCCTATCTGCCTTTTGTGGCTCTCCTTCCTTCCAAGTCCCTCATTTCTCATTTATTTTCCTCATGTCCATTATTTCTTTTCTTTCTTTTTCCATTTTTCTATCCTTCTTTCCTTTTTATTCATTTCTTCTTCTAGTACTGTAATGTTAATTTATTAATGCCCCATGTTGGTTGCGACAAGTGTAACAGTTTGACCCTCACGTTGAGCGACAAATGTAACAGTATGACTGCCCCTAACTGTTGGGTGATAAATGTAACTGTTTTCCTCTGCCTAAGCGATGTTGTTTTAAGGGGCGCCAAGACCTCAACGCAATGTTGAAATCTAAATTTGTATTTAACAACGTCTAGCTCTGGGAGAACACCTTCAAGACTCTATTCACTCAGATCGTGGTATGATTTGATCATTAACCCAACAAAAAATTGTATCAGGAGAAGGAATTGGTCTATATCTAATGCTACCTACTGAAAGCAAAGATTGCATTGTAAAAGAAATGAATTTATTATATAAAACAAGTATTGCAAAATTAATAATAATAATAATAATAATAATAAGTTTAAAATTTAAATTGGAGCGTTGCGATTTTAATATTACCGATAGAAAATTACGTGAAAACGGAGTCTGATAAATTATTGATTTTACTCTTATTCCCAAGCTATGAAGTTACTGAAATACTGAATTTAAATCAAAGAGAAACGAAAGATTGCGTACTTCTGTGTCATTTGCGCTTACCACTGGAAATTGCCAAAGCATTTCCCTCGTACTGGATGATGCTGTGTTCTTCCCACAGTCTCCTGGACGTCGTCATCTCCGTCGATATTTGATGATATTCTTGTAGATTTGGTGACTTTATGGTCCTAACCTCGGAGCCATACCCTCGTACAACCACACTGGTTAAGTTTAAAACAGATAGTTCTCCACTCCACGGAGCATCGGAGCGACACACACTTGCAACCGAACTAGTCAAGTCTTTCACAGATTGTCCTCGCTCCACGGAACATCGGACGATCTCCCGCGTGCAACCATACTCGGCAAGTTCTACACAGATTCTCCTCGTTCCACGGCGCGTCGAACGATATATGCGCCTGTCGGCTCCCCACCTCGGTACCGACTTCCAGCTTACGTGGTCTCCACTGATTGGCTGCTCCCCACGCTCTACTTCCCCTTCTCTGGCTCATTACACACGGCGCGCGGATGATGAAGTCGATTTCCGTTCCAACTATCCGCCTTTTCTTGACGCTGCAACCCCGCTTGCGTAATACTTCTTGACAAGAATCAGCCTGTATTTGAATTTCCAGTGAGTCATGTCTCTCATAATATCCTAACTGACGAAACTCCGTAAAATTCCGTAATCACATAATTTTCTATGATATTGTCGTTCGTAATAATTTGCTTGATAGCGTTTTCTAAGACATAGAAAACCTATCTGTATGCTTATAAATTTTATAAAATGCTCCGAAAATATCTTAATAATAATTATAATAAATTAATAATAATAATAAATTAACATGAAAAATTCTCTTGGCTGAACAATTTGCCGCGTAAATAAATATAGAATGGCTTCCTACTGACTTATGCCAGTTGCATAAAAAAAAACCTCGAAAAACACGTTACATATTCGCCTCGGATCATCGGATGATTTACCGTGACGACGGTCCATTATCCGATTATCCCAGACACGTTAATAAACCCCATCCAAAATACATATTACATAAATGAAATCACCCTAAATTACAGATATATACACTCATAATTTTTCTTCACGCACTTTGCGTCAAAGTTTGTTGTCACTATGGATTGCACTTTGCAACCAGTCCAATGTTTTTCATATAGAATAGTGTTCCACGGATATTTCCGCCTCTCAAATTTCTCTATGTTGGAGAAATAGACATAATTAATGTGTGAGCACTATGTATTTATGATTTCATATCACACGCATTGAAGGTGTTCTGATATATTTATATCACCATAGAACTTCCTAATTTCACTGGAGGTCCCTTCCTTATGGTGAAATTTAATCTCACTTATCACTGAGCACACGATCACACTATTGTGCCAGCGCATCGTGACCATAATACTTGATCTCTCTTTAAAGTAGATTAAATTAATATTGACTTCTGAAAAAAAGAACAGTAAATGCGCATTACATATAACACCAAATATTTCTGTGCCGTAATCGCCCAGTCTTGTTAAGTTCCCGTAGACCATATTCTACTTAATACTAGTTCTCAACACAGACCAGTTCTCCTCACACAAATAATACCTTTGTACAAATTACCTTAAATTACACACTTACAAATCTTACATGGCGAGGCCGTAAACAGAAATCACGTGTGCCGTTATATATGAGTTTCATGAAGGACTGTCTCGCATTCTGATGGCCCATCTTTTGTCCCGTGGATGCCTTAAGCAAAAATACCCTGTACAAGCGCTCACCCATCTCTTGGGGACAAATGGGAATTCACCAGAGCTACCAAATTCTGGCCTTGGTGTATCGAGACATTTTAGTGCTCAAGAGCATCCGACAATCCCGTCATATTTCCCTGTACCTTAAAAACTCTCATTTACTTACATACTACCCCCCTGTGTGACTTCTGATACGCCTGCCTGGAAGACCATCTCCTCCCACGCACCAAATACCACACTTACTCATTTGATAGGCTGGCTCGCCAGCTTAACATCCTCACTTTATGACACATACTTTCGGAGACTATGTATATTATACGTCCCGTATAATCTGTTTCCTCAATATTCTCCAGCACATATGCTGTTTTGCCGATACGTTTGGAAACCATAAATGGGCCCTCGTCCCCTGCTTCCAACCTTGCAAGTGGCTCCCTTTAAATGAACGTCATCACGTTGCTCTACTAGCATATTTCTCAGTGTCTGTAACGATGCCCTGTTGCTACTGTCCAGACATGCACATATTAAAATACCGTTCTCTGCTTTAACCACAGGATAATCCCTACATAAATTAGTGTCCCTCGATAGCATGTCTGCAAGAATGTTATCTTTACCTTTAATATATTTTACTGTGAATTCGTATTCCCGCAGAGCAAGAATCCACCTACTAACTCTGTTAGAACTGAGTTTACAAGTTCTCATATACAGTAATGCATGGTGATCTGTGTGGATCTCAAATTTCCCCCCTACTAAATACATTCTAAATTTCCCTAAACTGAAAACAATACCTAAAAGCTCTAACTCAGTAATCGTGTATCTTTTCTCTGCTGCAGTAAGTCCTCGCGAGGCTAAAGATACAATGCACAGATTACCCTCATCATCTTTCTGACATAATACTCCAGCAATGCCTATATGTGAAGCATCTGTCATAACCACATATTCCTTATCTTTTAACGGATATTTCAGCACTACAGCTTTCTCAAAACCTTCCTTCAGCGCTCTAAAAGCCTGATCATGCTTGGACTCCCATCTCCACCGAGTCCCACTTTTAAGCAATTCCCTGAATGGTTCTACCAACCCTGAGTATTTAAGAACGAACCTCCTGAAAAAGTTGCAAATTCCCAGGTAAGTTTTTAACTGTTTAACATTCTGTGGCACCTCTGCGTTAAGTATCTTATTAACCCTACTTTCCTCTGGTGTTACACCACTACTCGACACACTATGACCTAAAAATGTCACTTCTGACTGACAGAATGACGACTTAGACAGCTTCAAAGTGAACCCTGCCTGATCTAACTTCTGAAAAACTATATCTAAATGACGTAGATGCTCCTCAAAACTGCGTGAATTAATTACCATATCATCTATGTAAATGGTTACAAACTCTCCTGTGTCATCCCCTAATGCGATGTTTAAAGCCCTAATTAAAGCTGCTGAACTACTCTTTAATCCATAAGGTGTTCTACAAAATTGATAAAGGTTATATTTATGACTAAAGGCTGTAAATGGTCTATCTTCGTACATAAGTGGCACTTGCCAAAAACTGGAACTCAAATCTACACAAGTGAAATACTTCTTCCCCTCAAATGTTTGCATTGATTCCTCTATTGACATAGATTTCAGCTGATCTGAACTAATTCTACTGTTAACCAAACGAGCGTCTAAACAAATACGAACCGTGCCGTCGGTTTTGGGTACCGTGATCAAAGAATTAACATATGGACTGTTAGAGTGCTCAATAATCCCATCTTCAAGCATCTGGTTAATTTGTGCCTCAACTGCACTCTGATAAGCGAAAGGTACAGGATATCTATGTCCTGTGAATACTGACCTATCAATAACGTTCAATGAATGTGTATAGCAATTGGCCATACCAATGCGATCCTCAAAAACTCTCCTATTACACAATAACACATCATAGAGCCGAACACACTGTTCATCCTCTATATTTCCCTGAAATGCAGCATCACGTAACGAGTCCTTTAGACTACCGTTCGTAATCACACTGCCCACAAAACATGGAGAACCCCGCTCTACGGCTGGCGATATCTCATTTTAAGTACAAATCACCCCTACAACACTACTCCTCTGAATATGGTCATTGAACGCTACTTCTACTTCAGAATCTCCCCATTTAAATTTCAAACTCCCTACATCATAACATAAGTTACCAGACACTCTACTTAGCCACTCTGAACCCAAGATAACACTGAATACTAAATTTGGAATTACAAGACAAATCTGCTTTTCTATATGATTATTAATTTTAATGTCTACTAAAACTTGCTTAGAAATTACTTTAGACCTCTTTACAACAGCTGTGATAACAAAAGTGCTTTTAATTGGCATCTCCTCAAAATTTACTCCAGTTCCTTTCATTTTATCATAAAATGCACTACTTATGCAACTCTTCATACAACCACTATCAATTAAAACATCTGTGTACGCCTCGGACACGTTAAATTTTACTATGGGGCTCTTACTAACCACTTCCTGAATAATACCTTCATCATTTAGTTCATGTAATAATTCATTTCTTACATTTAGGTCATAGGGTTCCTGTATAATTGTATGGACAGGGCATGTTACAGACTGAGATTCTGACCTTACTTCGCAGCCTGGTTCGCGTTTAAAGAACCGCTACAGCTGGCCGTAGTACTACTAACTACTGAACTGGTCTGGTTGTTCTGGGCTGTGTTGTCATTGTTTGGCTGTATATTACTACCACTAGGCTGTCCTCTTCCTTGACCCCTATTCTGGTTGTAATTATTGTCATTATAATTTCTCCCTTGATTTCCCCTGAAATCATTGTTTCTCCCTTGATTTCCCCTGAAATCATTGTTCCTCCGTTGATACTGATTGCCGTAGCCATTTCCTCTGTTCTGATTTAGCTGATTATTATTATTTCTATTTTGAGCGTTGGCCCCTTCGCCACCGTTCCCTTGAACTTCTTGATGCCTGGCTTCATTAGGTCTATTATTATTATTACCCTGGTTCCTATTGAAATTGTCCTCATAACCCCCTCTCCCTAGTGCATCAAATGTGCTTAACAAATTTTCTACTTGTGATATAGTCTTTACATTCTGGATACAAGCAGCCTCCTTGATCCTATAGGGAAAGTGCCTAAGTAGCAACCTCACCACATCACTTTCCTCCTTCAAGCCATCCAGATATTTACACACTAATACCTGCCCTAAAAAGTATTCGGTCATGGTGGAGCTTCCGTTAGGGTTATATTTACCACACACTACTCCCTCACGATGCTGCGACTGAATAACCTCATTCCAGAACTTTTCACAGAATTTCATTTTAAAATCATTAATATCAGTAAACTTGTCTCTGTAGACAGCAAACCAATTCCTCGTTTCCCCCACAAACACTTGTTCTAAAATTTCAACTACCTGGCACCACTCAATACTACCTTTTACCAACCTCTCACCGAATTTATTTTCTATAGTGTTCATGAACTCCATTGGGCACCCCTGTCGATTGCTGAACTTACCCAGTTCTACCTCCCTGTGTGTGCTATTCACAAAAACTGGCCTATTCTGACTATTTTCTTGCCTGATCCTAGCTTTTAATTTTAATTCTAATTCTGCGATTTTCTCCTCAGCCTTCCTCTCAATACTGTTTTCTGTTAATTTAATGTTTCCTTCTGATTCTTCTACTTTATCATATAGCTTTGCTTGTTTCTCCTCAATCTTGCTAATGCTCTCTCTATTACTCTCTCTTAAATCATTTACTTCTGCAACTATTTGCGAGTGGACTTTCTCAATTCTACCCCCCAGCTGTTCCTTAACCTCTTTAGTTGATACTTGAATCTTGTCAATTTCTCCCCCCAATTTCTTTTTAACCTGCAGTGTTTCTAATTTAACTAATTCCTTTAAATTTTCAGCCTGTGTGCTGATTCTACTTTCCAACTCCTCCTGTACTTTTCCTAATTTCTTGTATACATCTGCAATGATCTCTTTAACCTTCTCTTCCATTACTCCTCTGATTTCTCCTCTAATCTGCTCCATTTTCACACTAATTTCCTTACCGTTTTGTTCTAATTTAGCATTTAAAGTTTCAGTACTCTCTCTATTTTCCCTACTGTTTTGTTCTAGTTTAGCGTTGTTTTGTTCTAGTTTAGTGTTGTTTTGTTCCAGTTTTGCATTTAAAGCGTCTGTACTTTCTTTATTTTCCCTACTGTTTTGTTCTAATTTGGCGTTTAAACTATCGCTCAATTCCCTATTACTCTCTTTATTTTCCCTACTGTTTTGTTCTAATTTTGCATTTAAGGCATCACTACTAACTTTGTTCTGATACATGAACTCGAGAAGTAAAGTTTTTAATTCTGGTTGGCCGCCTACACTCCCTGTTTCAGTATCGGGATTTACCTCCGCTACCCCGGTACTACCATCACTCGACATACTGCTCGTATCATCACTCTCCAGTTGATGACCACTATGTAACCTCATCTGTCTTTCTTTCTCATCCCCCATAATGATATACACTGATACAGACAAATAACCCCCAAAATACAGGCACAGAAATATATATCCTTCTCTTTCCACAAATGTTATTTGGTTTTCATCCCCACGTTGGGCGCCAATTGTAATGTTAATTAATGCCCCATGTTGGTAGCGACAAGTGTAACAGTTTGACCCTCACGTTGAGCGACAAATGTAACAGTTTGACTGCCCCTAACTGTTGGGTGATAAATGTAACTGTTTTCCTTTGCCTAAGCTATGTTGTTTTAATGGGCGCCAAGACCTCAACGCAATGTTGAAATCTAAATTTATATTTAACAACGTCTAGCTCTGGGAGAACACCTTCAAGACTCTATTCACTCAGATCGTGGTATGATTTGATCATTAACCCAACAAACAATTGTATCAGGAGAAGGAATTGGTCTATATCTAATGCTACCTACTGAAAGCAAAGATTGCATTGTAAAAGAAATGAATTTATTATATAAAACAAGTATTGCAAAATTAATAATAATAATAATAATAAGTTTAAATTTAAATTGGAGCGTTGCGATTTTAATATTACCGATAGAAAATTACGTGAAAACGGAGTCTGATAAATTATTGATTTTACTCTTATTCCCAAGCTATGAAGTTACTGAAATACTGAATTTAAATCAAAGAGAAACGAGAGATTGCGTACTTCTGTGTCATTTGCGCTTACCACTGGAAATTGCCAAAGCATTTCCCTCGTACTGGATGATGCTGTGTGCTTCCCACAGTCTCCTGGACCTCGTCATCTCCGTCGATATTTGATGATATTCTTGTAGATTTGGTGACTTTATGGTCCTAACCTCGGAGCCATACCCTCGTACAACCACACTGGTTAAGTTTAAAACAGATAGTTCTCCACTCCACGGAACATCGGAGCGACACACACTTGCAACCGAACTAGTCAAGTCTTTCACAGATTGTCCTCGCTCCACGGAACATCGGACGATCTCCCGCGTGCAACCATACTCGGCAAGTTCTACACAGATTCTCCTCGTTCCACGGCGCGTCGAACGATATATGCGCTTGTCGGCTCCCCACCTCGGTACCGACTTCCAGCTTACGTGGTCTCCACTGATTGGCTGCTCCCCACGCTCTACTTCCCCTTCTCTGGCTCATTACACACGGCGCGCGGATGATGAAGTCGATTTCCGTTCCAACTATCCGCCTTTTCTTGACGCTGCAACCCCGCTTGCGTAATACTTCTTGACAAGAATCAGCCTGTATTTGAATTTCCAGTGAGTCATGTCTCTCATAATATCCTAACTGACGAAACTCCGTAAAATTCCGTAATCACATAATTTTCTATGATATTGTCGTTCGTAATAATTTGCTTGATAGCGTTTTCTATGACATAGAAAACCTATCTGTATGCTTATAAATTTTATAAAATGCTCCGAAAATATCTTAATAATTATTATAATAAATTAATAATAATAATAAATTAACATGAAAAATTCTCTTGGCTGAACAATTTGCCGCGTAAATAAATATAGAATGGCTTCCTACTGACTTATGCCAGTTGCATAAAAAAAACTCGAAAAACACGTTACATATTCGCCTCGGATCATCGGATGATTTACTGTGACGACGGTCCATTATCCGATTATCCCAGACACGTTAATAAACCCCATCCAAAATACATATTACATAAATGAAATCACCCTAAATTACAGATATATACACTCATAATTTTTCTTCACGCACTTTGCGTCAAAGTTTGTTGTCACTATGGATTGCACTTTGCAACCAGTCCAATGTTTTTCATATAGAATAGTGTTCCACGGATATTTCCGCCTCTCAAATTTCTCTATGTTGGAGAAATAGACATAATTAATGTGTGAGCACTATGTATTTATGATGTCATATAACACGCATTGAAGGTGTTCTGATATATTTATATCACCATAGAACTTCCTAATTTCACTGGAGGTCCCTACCTTATGGTGAAATTTAATCTCACTTATCACTGAGCACACGATCACACTATTGTGCCAGCGCATCGTGACCATAATACATGATCTCTCTTTAAAGTAGATTAAATTAATATTGACTTCTGAAAAAAAGAACAGTAAATGCGCATTACATATAACACCAAATATTTCTGTGCCGTAATCGCCCTGTCTTCTTAAGTTCCCGTAGACCATATTCTACTTAATACTAGTTCTCAACACAGACCAGTTCTCCTCACACAAATAATACCTTTGTACAAATTACCTTAAATTACACACTTACAAATCTTACATGGCGAGGCCGTAAACAGAAATCACGTGTGCCGTTTTATATGAGTTTCATGAAGGACTGTCTCGCATTCTGATGGCCCATCTTTTGTCCCGTGGACGCCTTAAGCAAAAATACCCTGTACAAGCGCTCACCCATCTCTTGGGGACAAATGGGAATTCACCAGCGCTACCAAATTCTGGCCTTTGTGTATCGAGACATTTTAGTGCTCAAGAGCATCCGATAATCCCGTCATATTTCCCTGTACCTTAAAAACTCACATTTACTTACATACTACCCCCCCTGTGTGACTTCTGATACGCCTGCCTGGAAGACCATCTCCTCCCACGCACCAAATACCACACTTACTCATTTGATAGGCTGGCTCGCCAGCTTAACATCCTCACTTTATGACACATACTTTCGGAGACTATGTATATTATACGTCCCGTATAATCTGTTTCCCTCAATATTCTCCAGCACATATGCTGTTTTGCCGATACGTTTGGAAACCATAAATGGGCCCTCGTCCCCTGCTTCCAACCTTGCAAGTGGCTCCCTTTAAATGAACGTCATCACGTTGCTCTACTAGCATATTTCTCAGTGTCTGTAACGATGCCCTGTTGCTACTGTCCAGACATGCACATATTAAAATACCGTTCTCTGCTTTAACCACAGGATAATCCCTACATAAATTAGTGTCCCTCGATAGCATGTCTGCAAGAATGTTATCTTTACCTTTAATATATTTTACTGTGAATTCGTATTCCCGCAGAGCAAGAATCCACCTACTAACTCTGTTAGAACTGAGTTTACAAGTTCTCATATACAGTAATGCATGGTGATCTGTGTGGATCTCAAATTTCCCCCCTACTAAATACATTCTAAATTTCCCTAAACTGAAAACAATACCTAAAAGCTCTAACTCAGTAATCGTGTATCTTTTCTCTGCTGCAGTAAGTCCTCGCGAGGCTAAAGATACAATGCACAGATTACCCTCATCATCTTTCTGACATAATACTCCAGCAATGCCTATATGTGAAGCATCTGTCATAACCACATATTCCTTATCTTTTAACGGATATTTCAGCACTACAGCTTTCTCAAAACCTTCCTTCAGCGCTCTAAAAGCCTGATCATGCTTGGACTCCCATCTCCACCGAGTCCCACTTTTAAGCAATTCCCTGAATGGTTCTACCAACCCTGAGTATTTAAGAACGAACCTCCTGAAAAAGTTGCAAATTCCCAGGTAAGTTTTTAACTGTTTAACATTCTGTGGCACCTCTGCGTTAAGTATCTTATTAACCCTACTTTCCTCTGGTGTTACACCACTACTCGACACACTATGACCTAAAAATGTCACTTCTGACTGACAGAATGACGACTTAGACAGCTTCAAAGTGAACCCTGCCTGATCTAACTTCTGAAAAACTATATCTAAATGACGTACATGCTCCTCAAAACTGCGTGAACTAATTACCATATCATCTATGTAAATGATTACAAACTCTCCTGTGTCATCCCCTAATGCGATGTTTAAAGCCCTAATTAAAGCTGCTGAACTACTCTTTAACCCATAAGGTGTTCTGCAAAATTGATAAAGGTTATATTTATGACTAAAGGCTGTAAATGGTCTATCTTCGTACATAAGTGGCACTTGCCAAAAACTGGAACTCAAATCTACACAAGTGAAATACTTCTTCCCCTCAAATGTTTGCATTGATTCCTCTATTGACATAGATTTCAGCTGATCTGAACTAATTCTACTGTTAACCAAACGAGCGTCTAAACAAATACGAACCGTGCCGTCGGTTTTGGGTACCGTGATCAAAGAATTAACATATGGACTGTTCGAGTGCTCAATAATCCCATCTTCAAGCATCTGGTTAATTTGTGCCTCAACTGCACTCTGATAAGCGAAAGGTACAGGATATCTATGTCCTGTGAATACTGACCTATCAATAACGTTCAATGAATGTGTATAGCAATTGGCCATACCAATGCGATCCTCAAAAACTCTCCTATTACACAATAACACATCATAGAGCCGAACACACTGTTCATCCTCTATATTTCCCTGAAATGCAGCATCACGTAACGAGTCCTTTAGACTACCGTTCGTAATCACACTGCCCACAAAACATGGAGAACCCCGCTCTACGGCTGGCGATATCTCATTTTAAGTACAAATCACCCCTACAACACTACTCCTCTGAATATGGTCATTGAACGCTACTTCTACTTCAGAATCTCCCCATTTAAATTTCAAACTCCCTACATCATAACATAAGTTACCAGACACTCTACTTAGCCACTCTGAACCCAAGATAACACTGAATACTAAATTTGGAATTACAAGACAAATCTGCTTTTCTATATGATTATTAATTTTAATGTCTACTAAAACTTGCTTAGAAATTACTTTAGACCTCTTTACAACAGCTGTGATAACAAAAGTGCTTTTAATTGGCATCTCCTCAAAATTTACTCCAGTTCCTTTCATTTTATCATAAAATGCACTACTTATGCAACTCTTCATACAACCACTATCAATTAAAACATCTGTGTACGCCTCGGACACGTTAAATTTTACTATGGGGCTCTTACTAACCACTTCCTGAATAATACCTTCATCATTTAGTTCATGTAATAATTCATTTCTTACATTTAGGTCATAGGGTTCCTGTATAATTGTATGGACAGGGCATGTTGCAGACTGAGATTCTGACCTTACTTCGCAGCCTGGTTCGCGTTTAAAGAACCGCTACAGCTGGCCGTAGTACTACTAACTACTGAACTGGTCTGGTTGTTCTGGGCTGTGTTGTCATTGTTTGGCTGTATATTACTACCACTAGGCTGTCCTCTTCCTTGACCCCTATTCTGGTTGTAATTATTGTCATTATAATTTCTCCCTTGATTTCCCCTGAAATCATTGTTTCTCCCTTGATTTCCCCTGAAATCATTGTTCCTCCGTTGATACTGATTGCCATAGCCATTTCCTCTGTTCTGATTTAGCTGATTATTATTATTTCTATTTTGAGCGTTGGCCCCTTCGCCACCGTTCCCTTGAACTTCTTGATGCCTGGCTTCATTAGGTCTATTATTATTATTACCCTGGTTCCTATTGAAATTGTCCTCATAACCCCCTCTCCCTAGTGCATCAAATGTGCTTAACAAATTTTCTACTTGTGATATAGTCTTTACATTCTGGATACAAGCAGCCTCCTTGATCCTATAGGGAAAGTGCCTAAGTAGCAACCTCACCACATCACTTTCCTCCTTCAAGCCATCCAGATATTTACACACTAATACCTGCCCTAAAAAGTATTCGGTCATGGTGGAGCTTCCGTTAGGGTTATATTTACCACACACTACTCCCTCACGATGCTGCGACTGAATAACCTCATTCCAGAACTTTTCACAGAATTTCATTTTAAAATCATTAATATCAGTAAACTTGTCTCTGTAGACAGCAAACCAATTCCTCGTTTCCCCCACAAACACTTGTTCTAAAATTTCAACTACCTGGCACCACTCAATACTACCTTTTACCAACCTCTCACCGAATTTATTTTCTATAGTGTTCATGAACTCCATTGGGCACCCCTGTCGATTGCTGAACTTACCCAGTTCTACCTCCCTGTGTGTGCTATTCACAAAAACTGGCCTATTCTGACTATTTTCTTGCCTGATCCTAGCTTTTAATTTTAATTCTAATTCTGCGATTTTCTCCTCAGCCTTCCTCTCAATACTGTTTTCTGTTAATTTAATGTTTCCTTCTGATTCTTCTACTTTATCATATAGCTTTGCTTGTTTCTCCTCAATCTTGCTAATGCTCTCTCTATTACTCTCTCTTAAATCATTTACTTCTGCAACTATTTGCGAGTGGACTTTCTCAATTCTACCCCCCAGCTGTTCCTTAACCTCTTTAGTTGATACTTGAATCTTGTCAATTTCTCCCCCCAATTTCTTTTTAACCTGCAGTGTTTCTAATTTAACTAATTCCTTTAAATTTTCAGCCTGTGTGCTGATTCTACTTTCCAACTCCTCCTGTACTTTTCCTAATTTCTTGTCTACATCTGCAATGATCTCTTTAACCTTCTCTTCCATTACTCCTCTGATTTCTCCTCTAATCTGCTCCATTTTCACACTAATTTCCTTACTGTTTTGTTCTAATTTAGCATTTAAAGTTTCAGTACTCTCTCTGTTTTCCCTACTGTTTTGTTCTAGTTTAGCGTTGTTTTGTTCTAGTTTAGTGTTGTTTTGTTCCAGTTTTGCATTTAAAGCGTCTGTACTTTCTTTATTTTCCCTACTGTTTTGTTCTAATTTGGCGTTTAAACTATCGCTCAATTCCCTATTACTCTCTTTATTTTCCCTACTGTTTTGTTCTAATTTTGCATTTAAGGCATCACTACTAACTTTGTTCTGATACATGAACTCGAGAAGTAAAGTTTTTAATTCTGGTTGGCCGCCTACACTCCCTGTTTCAGTATCGGGATTTACCTCCGCTACCCCGGTACTACCATCACTCGACATACTGCTCGTATCATCACTCTCCAGTTGATGACCACTATGTAACCTCATCTGTCTTTCTTTCTCATCCCCCATAATGATATACACTGATACAGACAAATAACCCCCAAAATACAGGCACAGAAATATATATCCTTCTCTTTCCACAAATGTTATTTGGTTTTCATCCCCACGTTGGGCGCCAATTGTAATGTTAATTAATGCCCCATGTTGGTAGCGACAAGTGTAACAGTTTGACCCTCACGTTGAGCGACAAATGTAACAGTTTGACTGCCCCTAACTGTTGGGTGATAAATGTAACTGTTTTCCTTTGCCTAAGCTATGTTGTTTTAATGGGCGCCAAGACCTCAACGCAATGTTGAAATCTAAATTTGTATTTAACAACGTCTAGCTCTGGGAGAACACCTTCAAGACTCTATTCACTCAGATCGTGGTATGATTTGATCATTAACCCAACAAACAATTGTATCAGGAGAAGGAATTGGTCTATATCTAATGCTACCTACTGAAAGCAAAGATTGCATTGTAAAAGAAATGAATTTATTATATAAAACAAGTATTGCAAAATTAATAATAATAATAATAATAAGTTTAAATTTAAATTGGAGCGTTGCGATTTTAATATTACCGATAGAAAATTACGTGAAAACGGAGTCTGATAAATTATTGATTTTACTCTTATTCCCAAGCTATGAAGTTACTGAAATACTGAATTTAAATCAAAGAGAAACGAGAGATTGCGTACTTCTGTGTCATTTGCGCTTACCACTGGAAATTGCCAAAGCATTTCCCTCGTACTGGATGATGCTGTGTGCTTCCCACAGTCTCCTGGACCTCGTCATCTCCGTCGATATTTGATGATATTCTTGTAGATTTGGTGACTTTATGGTCCTAACCTCGGAGCCATACCCTCGTACAACCACACTGGTTAAGTTTAAAACAGATAGTTCTCCACTCCACGGAACATCGGAGCGACACACACTTGCAACCGAACTAGTCAAGTCTTTCACAGATTGTCCTCGCTCCACGGAACATCGGACGATCTCCCGCGTGCAACCATACTCGGCAAGTTCTACACAGATTCTCCTCGTTCCACGGCGCGTCGAACGATATATGCGCCTGTCGGCTCCCCACCTCGGTACCGACTTCCAGCTTACGTGGTCTCCACTGATTGGCTGCTCCCCACGCTCTACTTCCCCTTCTCTGGCTCATTACACACGGCGCGCGGATGATGAAGTCGATTTCCGTTCCAACTATCCGCCTCTTCTTGACGCTGCAACCCCGCTTGCGAAATACTTCTTGACAAGAATCAGCCTGTATTTGAATTTCCAGTGAGTCATGTCTCTCATAATATCCTAACTGACGAAACTCCGTAAAATTCCGTAATCACATAATTTTCTATGATATTGTCGTTCGTAATAATTTGCTTGATAGCGTTTTCTAAGACATAGAAAACCTATCCGTATGCTTATAAATTTTATAAAATGCTCCGAAAATATCTTAATAATAATTATAATAAATTAATAATAATAATAAATTAACATGAAAAATTCTCTTGGCTGAACAATTTGCCGCGTAAATAAATATAGAATGGCTTCCTACTGACTTATGCCAGTTGCATAAAAAACCTCGAAAAACACGTTAAAGTACCTAAGAAAGTTAGTGTTTAAGTCTGTAGTTAGTTATAGTTCTAGTTTTCATTCCCTTAAAACAACAATCATCATCACCAAGTCTCCAGTTGGTACATTTTTAATGGAAATACTTCCTTAAATTAAATATGGATTGGAGTGACCCAGTTAAATGTAAATAGAAACTTAACAAGTAGTTCCGTGAAGAACTATACAGCCTATTTTCATATATCCTGCTCATGTTAATTGCATTTATCAACATACAAAATTTCAGTTTAATTGCTGTAACAGATTCGTAGATATTGAGAACCGTCTAAATATTTCAGATGGTCGCCAGGTTGGATTTTTATTTTTGTACTATTACATTAAGATTATTGTGTACGTGTGGTATTCAAACTTCAATCTCATGATTTGAACACAAGAAGTAAAAACGAGATTTTAAAATTATGCACAGCAGACATCTTGTGATTATGCAAACAATTGAAATAAATTAGATGCCAGTGGATCAACATTTGTATAAGCATTTAACGTGCAACGTTTCACGGCACTCGGATAGTTAATTCGCGAGAAACGTCCATTTAAATATTATACTTCGCCGCCATGTTGGATTTGTGCTCACCAGGTTACTGTAAGTCCTATAGGTGATCATATGTTCATAGCCTCTATGAACATAAAAAAATCAGTTTGGTTGCTGTAAAAGATTCATAGATATTGAGAACCGTCTAAATATTTCGGAAACTCGCCATTTAGGATTGTTGTATGTATAGGCCATAGAGTTATGTACCATTCAAGGTCACTTATTTCCTAGGTTCATTATTCAAACGTTCACTTCGATCGCATGATTACGACACAAGAAATAAAAACTTAATTTTAAAATTCCGCATAGCCGCCATCTTGAGGTTATATAAACAATTGAATTAAATTAGATGGCAGTGCATTACAATCTGCAAAATCATTTACTGTACCTCATTTCACTGCGCTCAGAGAGTTAAATCACGAGAAAAGTCTATTAAAATATTTCAAATTGGCTTGGTCGTCATGTTCGTTTTGTACATTACAGGTTTATGAAATATACATGGGTAAACTTGTATCAGTACCCTTTATCACCGTACAAAATTGCAGGGTGATATCTGTAATAGTTTCGGAGATATAGAATGTCAGTGAAATATTTCGCACAGCCGCCATTTTGAGGTTATATAAACAATTAACTAAATTAGACTCCAGTGCATTACAATGTCTATAAACATTTGCTGTACCAAGTTTCATTACGTTTGGATAGTTAAATCGCGAGAAAATTCTATTTAAAAGTCTCAACTTCGCTTGACCGCCATGTTGGTTTTGTAGTCACCAGGTTTTTGAAAGTCTCATAGGTGAACTTCTAGTAGTGCCCTTTATCACCGTACACAATTTCAGGGCGATATCGGTAATAGTTTCGGAGATATTGAATGGTAGTGAAATATTTCGCACAGCCGCCATGTTGGATTATTGAGACGTAACAAAATTTGAAGGGCACGGTCGAGGTCGCCGGGAATAGTGCTATGAACTTACCGAGTTTCATTGAAATCGCTCTAGCCGTTTAGATTTTATTAGGGACACACACACCTCACACACACACACGGACAAAAGGTGATCTCATAAGCCTATTTTTTCAAAATTGAAAATAGGCTAAAAATGTCTGGGAGCTAATATTATCATACTGGTGGTTGACCGCCACACCACTAGGCGTGCTGCATTAGTCTCTTGTTTCCATGTCTTACCATGCGTCATTCACTTCTATTATATTTGGGTGTTCTGTGATTCCACAAGGTGTACCAACGTCTACTGACGAGCCCATTGGTCTACATCTGGGCAAAACTACAGCAGGCACTGCACTATACCTAGATAAAAAAAAACTGAATTAAATTGTGTGTGTTGTCCAACTGATATTGAAGTCTTTTCTAGACATGAGTCTATGTTTCATTTGATCTTTTAAAGAAAGATTGTCAGTCTGCCGATCAACGCCTAACCTACTATAGGTCTAAACCGTATGTTCACTCTCTCAACTTAAACTATAATCTCAACCCACTAGAGGTCTTTCTTCTTCAACTTCACATAAATATTGACGCTGCTGCCAAATAAGCATATTCAAACCCCACTACGAAATGCCAAGGTTTGCGATAAAATAGAATAGTAATAATGTTTTTGGTTTTACCTCCCTTTTAACTACTCTGGCTTTTAGAGACGCCGGGTTGCTGGAATGTTTCCTCGAAGGTGATCTTTAACGTGCCAGTAAATCTACTGACACGGCTCCCTTACATTTACGCACCCTCAAATGCCAACTAAATCCTGCAACCTTGGGATCAGCAAGCGACAACGTTACCTGCTGAGTCACGCAGTCAGACGAGAAAACAGATAACAACAACTAATGGTATCGGTGGAAATAATGAAGGTCATCAGCCAAAAGTATAACCAGATATTATTAATTGCTTCACCGAAGCACTGCTACTCTCAAATCCCCATTTTTTTTCATGAAACCAAAGCACAATTCAAATCCCAAACCAAAACATAAAACCTTACCACAAAAAACATTTGGCCAAATTATAATCCATTCAGTACTACAGTATAAGCATCAGAATGCCTAAATATGGTCAGAAACTGACAACTCTGGAAATTGGAGCTGAAGGACCGGAAGATTCTGCGAAAAATCATGGGCCCTATTAAAGAGGAAGCCGAGCATAGAATCAGGCACAACAATGAACTGTATGAACAAGTGGAGAGCATTACAACAGCCATGATGAAGAGGAGGCTGATCTTCTGTGGTCATATTGTGAGAATGGAAAATCAGAGGCTCACCTCCAGAATATCCGACACTGTCTCTAGAGGAAAAGCAACTAACGCCAAGTGGACGAAACTAGTCAGGAAAGACCTTGAACAATTGGTTATTGACCCCAGTAACATCTACGACAGGAATAAATACAGAACTTGGATCAGAACATGAGACTTTCTCCAGTCACTAACAGCAAAAGCAGTGCGTCCAGGAGTAGGTGTGAAATGGACTCAGGAGCGGAAGGACATTCACAGTGCCAGGATGAAGGAATACTGGGCTAAGATGAAAGCTGCCAGAGATAAAAACCACGTGGTCCACAGCCGGCCCAAACGTATCTTGAAAAAAATCATTCTAAATTAATCCCAAAACAAAAATATTAAACGCCCTAATAGAGTAAAGGGGGTCAAGCTCATAGGTACCAGACTCTTTTGCCACGAATTACCAACATGATTGGTGATTCGTATCACTGCTTGAGAGTAGTGGGTCAACACATATTGTGCCCAATTACATTAGGGGGGTTGCTGAGCCCAGGGTTGCAGGTTCGTATCCTGGCGCAGTCAGCTGGCATTTGAGGGTGCGCAAATGCGAGGGAGCCGTGTCAGTAGATTTACTGGAACGCTAAAGATCCCCTTCGGGGCAAAATTCCGGCCCCGGCGTCTCTAAAAGCCAGTGTAGTTAAAAGAGACGTAAAACCAATAACATTATTATTAGCCTATACATTAGGCGGGAAAACAAGTATTTACATGCCCTAACCTGAAAGAAATAAGATATTAATATCAAAACAAGTGGTTCCGTGAAGAACTAAATAGCCTATTTTCATATATCCTACTAATATCAATTACCTCTATCAACATACAAATTGTCAGTTTGATTGCTGTAATAGATTCGTAGATATTGAGAACGGTTTAAATATTTTGGAATGTCACCATGTTGGATTTTTATATTATAGGCCTTAGATTTATGTACTATTACATGAAGATTATTGTCTAGGTGTTTTATTCTAACTTCAATCGCATGATTAGGACACAAGAAATAAAAGCGGGATTTTAAAATTTCGCTCAGCCGCCATCTTGTGGTTATGAAAACAATTTAAATGAATTAGAGGCCAGTCGATTAAAATTTGTATAAGCATATACCGTATCAAGTTTCACTGCGCTCGGATGGTTAAAACGCAAGAAACGTCCATTTGAATATTTAAATTTCGCGTCGCCGCCATGTAGAATTTGTGCTCGCCAGGTTATTGAACGTCCCATAGGTGAACGTATGCTTATAGCCTCTATACACTTACAAAAATTTCACTTTGATTGCTGTAGTAGATTAATAGATATTGAGAACCGTCTGAATATTTCGGATGGTCACCATGTTGGATTTTAATATATGTAGGCCATAGAGTTATGTACAATTAGATGATGATTATTGTGTACGTTCATTATGCAAATGTTGATTTCAATCGTATGATTAGAAAACAAGAAATAAAAACTTAATTTTCGAAATTCGCACAGCCGCCATCTTGAGTTTATATAAACAATTGAACTAAATTAGATACCAGTGCATTACAATGTGTATAAACATTTGCTGTACAACGTTTCATTGCGTTTGTATCATTAAATTGCGAGACAAGTCTATTTAAAACTTTCAACTTCGCTTGGCCGCCATGTTCGTTTTGTAGTTAACCGGTTTTTGAAAGTCTCATGGATGAACTTACAGTAGTGCCCTTTATCTCCGTACAAAATTTCATGGTGATACCGGTAATAGTTTCAGAGATATAGAATGCCGGTGAAATATTCCGTACAGCCGCCATCTTGAGGTTATGTAAACAATTGAACGAAGTTAGAAGTCGGTGAATTACAATGTATATAAACACTTACTGTACCAAGTTTTATTGCGTTTGGTTGGTTAAATCGCAACTTCGCTTGGCCGCCATGTTGGTTTTGTAGTTACCAGGTTTTGAAAAGTCACATAGGTGAACTTTTAGTAGTTTCCTTTATCAACGTACAAAATTCCAGGGTGATATCGGTAATAGTTTCGGAGATATTGAATGCTGGTGAAATATTTCGCACAGCCGCCATGTTGGATTGGTGAGACGTAACAAAATTTGAAGGGCACGGTCGGGATCACCCGGAATAGTGCTATGAACTTACCGAGTTTCATTGAAATCGCTCCAGCCGTTTTGAAGTTATTAGGGGGACACACAAAAATCCATCACACACACGCGCACACACAGACAGGCACACGGACAAAACGTGATCTCATAAGCCTATTTTTCATAAATGAAAATAGGCTAATAACACTCTTTTATGTACAAAAAATGGTGGAGGGAACTTATTTCGATTATATGTTTCGATCGCCAAGCGATCATCATCAGATCCTGCTCACTTAGGCTTAATTAATGTACGATGTTTATGAATTACACTTATGTACAACACAATGTTTAGATTACGTAAGTTTGTAAAAACGTGTGTAAGGCGTCAAAATTGTTAACAGTTGTTATTGCTCACGATTTTGTTATTTATGTTCTAAATCAACCGTTCCTATTTAAATTGGCCGGATCTGATGATGATCGCTTGGCGATCGAAACCTGTCATCCAATTAAGTACCTCCTCCCTTTTTTCGTACGTATATGCGTGTTATTTTGTTATTAATATCTTATTTCTTTCAGTTTATTATTATGTAGCCTATGGCTTTTAATGCCGGAAGTGTCCGAGGACAGAGGCTGTAGCTGCTCCAATGCGGACACCCATGGGGTGAGCTACAAGTTCTGTTCAATTTCAAGTAGTCCAACTTTCGCTACCAGATGTCACTGACACCTAGGGGTGAACGTGGGAACTTTGATAGAGCGTTTCGACGAAATCTAGCCTGCAAATTTCACTTCACTTAATTAGTGGAAGGTTTTTTACATGCCATAAATCTACTGTATGACATGGGACCGCCGGCTTTACTTCCCCTCCGAAGGAAAGCATACTGAAGGATTTTGACGTTCTAATAAAATTCGACGACTTCGGCCGGGTTTGAACCCGCGATCTTGGGCATAGAAGTTCAGCATACTACCGACTATGCCACCGAAGCCGCGTAATGTAATTGGTCACAATTTGTGTTGACCGACTGGAAAGCGTTCTTTCATAGAATTACGCAACACTGAACAATGGCTTCTATCACTTCAATGTTTCACTTGAACAATAAAATAGGACCGTAGGAGAAAGATCCACGACCTACGCTGCACCACGCTGGGAATTCTTTCATGAATGGAGTGGCTCGTGTTAACTGCAAGCTTGTTAGCGACCAGGCACCAGCTAGCAGTCAGTTAACTCAGGTCATTATCACCATTAGTCAAATCCGACAAGGACGTTCCCAGACTCTCACGTGGCGCAAGGGACGGGTTCAAAATACAGTACTAGCAGGGGTATCCGACGATGCTTGCAGTAGATGAAAAGTAGTCAGGAAATCTGTGATGAAAACCTCCTTAGAACAGCACAAAGTTGGGTGATGATGATAATTATTCTTGTTTTAGGGGGCCTAGCATCTAGGTTATCGGCTCATGATGAAACGTAATGTTATGAAATAAAATGTGGCAAATAAAAACAGCCCACTGCTAGAGATGAAAACGAAAATGGTTTGTATAAAACTGACAGTGAGTCCCAACAATTATGCCTTATTTGGATAAAAGGAGTTAAAACGAGGATGTTGAAAAACAACAAAACAAATAAGGCATATTTTATAAAAATAGATATGAACACAATAATAAGCCTCCGTGGCTTAGGCGGCAGCACGCTGGCCTCTCACCGCTGGGTCCGTGGTTCAAATCCCGGTCACTCCATGTGAGATCTGTGCTGGACAAAACGGAGGCAGACAGGTTTTTCTCCGGGTACTCCGGTTTTCCCTGTCAAAATTTCATTCCAGCAACACTCTCCACTATCATTTCATTTCATCTGTCATTCATCTAATCATTGCCCCAGAGGAGTGCGTCAGGCCTCGGCAGCCGGCAAAGTTCATATCCTCGCCGCTAGATGGGGGCTTCATTCATTCCATTCCTGACCCGGTCGGAGACGGGAAGCAGGCTGTGGATTTTCATTTCATGAACACAATACAAAACCTGTTTACCATCTCTTAAATGAATGCAGTATATTTGCCTCTGTCTGTTGGCACAGGCTAGTGTAAAATGTGACTTTCCACCGATATCTCAGTCTCATTCATGGCTGTGATTATAAGGAAGCCACTGAGGTATGGGTGGTGCTGAGTAATGATATTCAGAGCACTACTAGTGCCTGTGTGTACTGTGAAATGTACTACTCATAGTGTCAGTGCTTTGTTCTGACTCGGTGAGGAAAGCAATGGCAAACTACCTCACTCCTCGTCTTGATTAGTACGCCTCATTACAGTGTTACCTATGGTGATACTTTTTGAGGATCTAACCAGCCTCTGGGCTCTCTACCTAACAGACAAAAAACATAAAACACACTAAACCTGAACTAAAAGTCTTAAACTACATTAAAACAGAAAAGTATCCACTCTCCCTCATGGACCAGATGACGAAGGCTGCTGACGGCCCGTCATCACGTAGAACAAGGGAGAGGATGTTAGGCTGTTTGAGAGTGCTTCGCAGATCGACCAGGTCCACACCCTCCAAGATAATAATAATATCGTATGGCCTCGGGTGCCGGTTGCAAGCTTTGTAATTTGACACCCAGAGAGTAGCTTGCATGTCGAATTCCGTTGTTCCTTGAAGCACTGTGAAAGTCAAGGAGGTTAGATATCTAAGCTCCTTGAACACTATAGCGCTTTCTAGTAGAGAAATGAGGAACTTTGCGTTGGCGGAAACTCCCGAGATTAATTTTGCCATTATAAATACGGCCTACTGAATTCAAATGGGTTCTTTGACATGTCATCATCGTATGACATGCGTGTCGTATTTTTGCCGCCTTTCAAAAATCATTTACCACTGCCAAGAGCGAACCTGCAGGCTTGGGGGTTAATAGACCGACACGCTAACCACTCACCCACCATGGAAAGCTACACTCCAAGAGAATGTGTGCCACGGTAAGGTGGGCTTCTGTCATTAATAAGTGGGAGTGCGTGGCAATGCCATGGCCTATCCGGAGTCGACAGAGTACCACAGCTTCCTTCCTGCTTGACGGCCATACCTCCGTTGTCTCCTTGATGATTCTCAGTTTGTTGGGCAGAGCCGTGGAGCACCACGCTTCCTCCCAATGCGACATGCAAAGTTGGATGGCTTATGTGACCCAGAATCAGTTATAAAAGACATTTCGGAGTCCCTTAATTAGATCTTGTTTCATTAAACAAAGTATTGATAGGTGTTCGTTTTTCAATTAATTTACGATTTTCGCTATTACCCAAATCATTGGGAGCAGATGACCTAGATGTTTTTCAAATAAAAACAACGATAGTTTTTACAAACAATTATACATCCGCCTTAGTCAATACATAAACGAAAGGAAATAGAATTAGATTTGCTCTTGGTACATGTTGCAGGGATTAATTGCTTTTATCCCCGTCATCAGCCAAGATTAATATCTGAAGAAAGTTATAAAATAGCGTAGCACTCAAAAAAACAATTGGCTATTTGACTTAATATGGTGCACCATATAAGTAGGCCACAGAAAAATATTGAGCAAAACTAAAAAATATGAAACGGTGATGATATTCAGCCATCAAGTGAAGATAAACGTAGAGAACCAGTGGGCAGTTCTTTCACATATCCGCTCCAAAACACAGGTCAAAGCTTGAATTGGCAAAAATGGGACCACAATACTTCACCATAAGTACACAACCAATGAAGAAGCCTTATGCTTAACAGGTCCATAGGCCAAATCAAATGCCTGCATACAAACGAAACGAACGTGGAAGGAAGAACTTCATATAGCAATGAGGATTGCTCAATGCATAACTTCAGGTTAAATCAAGGTATCAATTATGAAAAGATTTGTCTTATGTTTGAATATTTAGTACGTCAATACGGAACCATCATGGAAACTAATTTAAATAATAGAAAAAACAACGATCACGGCAGTTATATTGTCCTACACTGAGTGGCCAAAATTCACGGGGAGGTTACAGTAGTCCCATGAGAAAATGTGCCATGTATGACTTCTGAGCGTTGCGGCGGAGCAGAGCAGTCTGTCACACACACGAGTGTAGTCAAGATGGCAACACGTCGTGAATTAACCGACTTTCAACGTGGGATAATCATCGGCCCACTGCGCATGGGTCAGAGCATTTCGGAGATTACACGCAAATTCATGTTTCTGAGGTCAACAGTGTCGAGGGTGGATCTTCAATATCGCAAGGATAATGTTTCCATCCACGTAAACCACCACACGGGACGACCATAGGTGTTAAACGAACGGGTATCACGTTGGTTGGTTCCTCAGTTTAGGTGCTGCGACAACGTGGTCATGTAGCCCCGTGTACTTCGGATGTGTGTAGAATCTGTCTGATACCCCGTGTTAATTGTGATGGCTGTATTAGTGTGTGTTATCTGTAATTCGGGTAAGGACTAGAGACGATCAATGTCAAGTAGTTCCTACTTTTGCTACCAAATGCTACCGTCAACGACACCTAGCTGTGAACTTACCTACTAGATGCCACCGCAACCGGCACCTGGCGACGAACGTTGGAACTTAATAGAGTGTTAATCAAATCTAACCTACAAATTTAGCCTAAATCTATGACATGGGTCCGCCAGTTTTACTTCCCCTCCGAAGGAAGGCATACTGAGGGCTTTTAACTCTCTTAAAACATTCGACGACTTTGGCCGGGTTTGAACCCGCGATCTTGTGCATAGAAGCTCAGCATGCTACCAACTACACCACCGAAGCCGCCCGAAATACCACAGTAGTCTATTGTGTTATCCAGGAGCAACATTTGCTATTGCGGGTAATTTGAACGTATAAGTGACTTAAATATCTCTCAAAATTACGATAATGAACAGTAACCGTAAAGTGTATCAAATATGTCATTAACAACACAGAACATTAAATATAACAAGGCCAAATCAACCTTTTGCCTAGCAGCGCTCCCAGTGGGATGGCACTTAAGTACCCAGCGTTGTCATTT
The DNA here is from genome assembly GCA_946902985.2 of Meconema thalassinum. NCBI lineage: Eukaryota > Metazoa > Arthropoda > Insecta > Orthoptera > Tettigoniidae > Meconema > Meconema thalassinum. The sequence continues at coordinate 408,408,954 of OX336392.1, forward strand.
ACTCCTATCATAGCTTCATTTCCGTGTGTGGGATAGCTACTACTTGCTACGTTACGTTTATGAGGCGCATTGCAGTGTTTCATGGCTGAAGGAGCTATGGTCATAGAGCCCTGCGTGGATTAACAATACGTTATCCGCATCCACACGACAGTTATTTGAATCCTCTGACATTACAATAATATTGTTATTCCTTTAGATAAAGCATAAAGTGTTAAAGCAACACATTTAGGCATTTGAGGAGAAATTCGTTCCCATAGGCTGTGTGTGAATGGCAAGACAATGTTTACTGAGTTTTGTTCCTCTGAGTAACACCAAGTGAAACACCTGGTGGGTAGATTATAGCACTTACTTAGACATCGGATATACCCACGTAAAGCCAGCGGTCCCATGTTATAGATGTATGGCATGTTAAAGAACCTTCCACTAATTACACCTGTGTGAAGCAAAATTATATAGATTAAGAATGTAAATAACGCTCTTAGGTTCCTACGTTCGTTGCCAAGAGCCGACTGCGGTGGCGTCCAGTAGCTAAGTTCTGAACTAGTAGTTGTTGACGGTGGCGTTTGGTGGCAAAAGTAGGAAATATTTGAAAAATTCAAAAGTCTGCAGTCCTTACTTGAATTTTAAAAAAGTCCTCTCGGCACGCCGGAAGGCGGAGGTAGATTTCACCGGACAAACTTGGAGATAGGCGAAAATAGGCAGAATATGCAGGTTTTCGTAGAAGGATCAGACCTATTTATCGCGTGAAAGTATTTTATAATTGGAGATTAATTAACTTTGTTTTTCTTCATTTTAAACATATTTTAATTTTATTGTCTTACGGGGACGGTAACCTTCTTGTCATTTGGATTCCATTTTTAGCCTATTTTCAATTTTGAAAAAATAGGCTTATGAGATCACCTTTTGTCCATGTGAGTGTGTGTGTGTGTGTGTGTGTGAGGTGTGTGTGTGTGAGGTGTGTGTGTGCCCCCCCCCCCTAATAAAATCTAAACGGCTGGAGCGATTTCAGTGAAACTCAGTAAGTTCATAGCACTATTCCCGGCGACGTCGACCGTGCCCATCGAATTTTGTTACGTCTCACCAATCCAACATGGCGGCTGTGCGAAATATTTCACTAGCATGCAGTATCTCCGAAACTATAACGGATATCGCCCTGAAATTGTGTACGGTGATAAAGGGTACTACTAGAAGTTCACCTATGAAAATTTCAAAAACCTGGTTACTACATAACCAACATGGCGGCCAAGCGAAGTGGAGACTTTTAAATAGACTTTTCTCGCGATTTAACTATCCAAACGTAATGAAACTTGGTACAGCAAATATTTATACACATTGCAATGCACTGGAGTCTAATTTAGTTCAATTGTTTACATAACCTCAAAATGGCGGCTGTGCGAATTATTTCACTGACATTCTATATCCCCGAAACTATTACAGATATCACCCTGCAATTTTGTACGGTGATAAAGGGTACTGATACAAGTTTACCTATGTATAATTCATAAACCTGTAAAGTACAAAACGAACATGGCGACCAAGCGAATTTGAAATATTTTAATAGACCTTTCTCGTGAGTTAACTCTCTGAGCGCAGTGAAATGTGGTACAGTAAATGATTTTGCAGATTGTAATGTACTGCCATCTAATTTAATTCAATTGTTTACATAACCTCAAAATGGCGGCTGTGCGAAATTTTAAAATTAAGTTTTTATTTCTTGTGTCGTAATCATGCGATCGAAGTGAAAGTTTGAATAATGAACCTAGGAAATAAGTGACCTTGAATGGTACATAACTCTATGGCCTGTACATATAACAATCCTAAATGGCAAGCTTCCGTAATATTTAGACGGTTCTCAATATCTATGAATCTTTTACAGCAACCAAACTGAAATTTTTATGTTCATAGAAACTATGAACATATGTTCACCTATAGGACTTTTAGTAACCTGGTGAGCACGAATCCAACATGGCGGCGACGCGAAGTATAAATATTTAAATGGACGTTTCTCGCGAATTAACTATCCGAGTGCCGTGAAACGTTGCACGTTTTAAATGCTTACACAAATGTTGATCCACTGGCATCTAATTTATTTCAATTGTTTGCATAATCACAAGATGGCTGCTGTGCGTAATTTTAAAATCTCGTTTTTACTTCTTGTGTTCTAATCATGCGATTGAAGTTTGAATACCACACTTACACAATAATCTTAATATAATAGTACAAAAATAAAAATCCAACCTGGCGACCATCTGAAATATTTAGACGGTTCTCAATATCTACGAATTTGATACAGCAATTAAACTGAAATTTTGTATGTTGATAGAGGCAATTAACATGAGCAGGATATATGAAAATAGGCTGTACAGTTCTTCACGGAACTACTTGTTATACTTGTGGTCACACTGTCCTTATGCAAGGTTTCGACACTGATGTGTAACTATGTAACGGTCTGTTACTTCTTCACGCAAAATTATATCTCCCGCAGAGATGTTGGTTGGTTCCTCAGTTTAGGGGCTGCGACAACGTGGTCATATAACCCCGTGTACTTTGGGTGAGTGTAGAATCTGTCTGATAAACGGTGTGAATTGTGATGGCGGTATTAGTCTGTAATTCAGGTAAGGAATGCAGACGCTAAATTTCAAGCAGTAGTTCCTAATGTTGCTACCAGATACTAACGTCAACGCCACCCAGCTGTGAACTTGGCTACTAGATGCCACCTCAATCAGCAACTCGCAACGAACGTTGGAACTTCCCCTCCAAAGGAAAGCTTACTGAGGGATTTTTAGCGCTCTTAGGAAATCCGACGACTTTGGCCGGCTTTGAACCCGCGACCTTGGGCATAGAAGTTCAGCATGCTACCAGTTACGTCACCGAAGCCGCTTCACACTTAGTCAGATGGAAATCTGAATCTCATCTCGCGCAAGTGCGTTGTCATGGCAACGTCTGATGGCTCATCCCTCATCAATTTAGTAGTGTTGCCATGTCAACCACTGATAGCTCTTGGCATTTTCTTATAATTCCGAAATCATTTTTCTCATCCCTTGGCGCAATGGTGGCTCATATCAAAAATTCTTTCAGACAAACGTTTTAGGTAATTATTAGGGGAATATTGTCCATTTTGTACGGTTTTGATATTGTGCCTATTAACAGAGATATGATTAATGTTTCCCGAAAAAAACACTTTTCCCACCCCTTTGGTCAATGGTTGGTGCTATCAAAAAAACGTTTCAAACATAAATTTCTGAGCTTTATCCGACACATTGAACGGATTCGATATTTCACATATTAAGAGAGTTATAGCAATATTTCATTTTTTCGAAAGAAAAAAAAAGTCCCCCATTTTCATCCCCTTCGACCGATTTAGCCCAGTAACGAACTCGTCCGAGATTTTCTGGGTATACATATTCGGTAAAAAATTCAAAGTGATTGGTGCAAAATTACGGCAGTTATCGTGTCCACAAGAAACTGATATACATATATATACATATATTACATAAATTATATATAAACTTTTGAACTGACGGTGGTTTTGGGGTCTGGGGGATGTGAAACGCGAAGATATGTCGAAATTTTCCGGAAATCGAAACATGGTACCCATTGCAATAGTTAGCTTTCTAATGAAATCTACCTAAAATACTGCCGTCAACGACACCTAGCTGTGAACTTGGCTACTAGATGCCACCTCAATCAGCAACTCGCAACGAACGTTGGAACTTCCCCTCCGAAGGAAAGCAAACTCAGGTTTTTTAGCGCTCTTAGTAAATCCGACGACTTCAGCCGGGTTTGAACCCGCGACCTTGGGCATAGAAGTTCAGCATGCTACCAGTTCCGATACCGAAGTCGCTTCCCACTGACATATGAAAACTGAATGTGATCTCGTGCAGTGGCGTTGTCATAGCAACTGCTGATGGTCATCCCTTATCAATTAAAAGTAAAGTTGTCATGGCAACCTCTCTTGGCACTTGGCATTTTCTTATAATTTAAATCATTTTGTTCACCCCGTGGCATAATGGTGGGTCATATCAAAAATTCTTTCAGACAAAAGTTTTAGGTAATTATTGGAGGAATATTGTTCATTTTGTGTGGTTTTGATATTGTGCCTATTAACAGAGATATGATTAATGTTTCCCGAAAAACCCACTTTTTCCCACCCCTTTGGTCAATGGTTGGTGCTATCAAAAAACTTATTTGACATAAATTTTTGGCACTTATCCGACACATATTATGAACTTTGAAGGGATTCGATATTTCATGTATTAAGAGAGTTATAGCGATATTTCACTTTTTGAAAAAAGCCCCCCATTTTTACCCCCTTTGACCGATTTTGCCCATTAACGAACTCGACCGAGATTTTATAGGGATACATATTATGTAAAAAATTAAAAGTGATTGGTGCAAAATTACGGCTGTTATCGTGTCCACAAGAAACTGATATATATATATATATATATATATATATATATATATATAGATAGATAGATACATATATACATAAATTATATATAAACTTTTGAACTGACGGTGGTTTTGGGGTCTGGGGGATGTGAAACGCGAAGATATGTCGAAATTTTCCGGAAGTCGAAACATGGGACCCATTGCAATAGTTAGCTTTCTAAAGAAATCTACCTAAAACAGATAACACACACTAATACAGTCATCACAATTAACACCGGTTATCAGACAGATTCTACACACACCCAAAGTACACGCGTTGTTGCAGCCCCTAAACTGAGGGCGGCCATCAATTCCGCTCGGGAATTCCAGTCAGGTAGCCAGGGTTACCTCAATTCCACTCGGTCCTCCAAGGGACCCAAAAATAAGTTCCTCAACTCCGCTCCGGCTTTGACAAGGGGTCGGCAAAGGGGTTATCCCCAATGACGTAAACAAATGTCATAACCCTCCTGCTCGCATAACAAGGGCCGGGTCAAACACCTTCTGCAGCGCATGAGCGAATTCTTGAATGCAGCTGATTTTTCCGTTCTAGGCTGGAAAACAGTATTTTCAGCATCCGCAGCTGATATCGAAAGTATTCTTTTAGGTTCAAATTATACACCTATTATTATCTAAATTTAATTTAATAATGTCTGACTAGGTTAAAAAACATACAAACATTTAATTATGCACATGTTAAAAACAATGTATAAAATTTGTAGAAAAAATAGAAAACTTGGCAGACTTATTTAAAAGAATATTATGATTAATTTTAAATCACTTGTATTTTCTGCCATTTAAGTTCTAATGTGCCAAACACTTTATACCTGATTTAACGAATGAGCGGACTTGACATCAGAGCGGTTGACCAATGGCACAACAATGTCTTGCGAACACCAACACGCCATCGGTCAAACGCTCTGAAGTCAAGTCCGCTCATTCGTTAAAACAGATATAAACATAATACATAAAGAGCTAGATATTAATCACTGTTGTTAAATAAAAATATGGGCAGGAAATTTAGTAAAATATGAAAAATCGGCAACTTAAAATCACATAAATCTTTACTTCATTTCTAACTATACAAAAAACATTAGATGAAGCTCTTTTCATCCCCTAAATATTTTGTGAGAAACACACTTCACAAGATCTAATCTTCTCATTGCTTGGTTGTCGTACTGCATGAGCTTGTTTTCAATGAATTCTTTCCTCACACTACTATTCTTGTCTTTGCTCGACACTCGCCCGCTGCTGTTAAGTAGAATGTACGTGTCTGTCTGTATCTGATGTAGGCACTTTAAAAAATCAAATATATTTGGATGAGGTGTTGTACTTTGTGCTTTGAATTTTGAGTGAAAAGCCTCGCAGGCATTAGTTGTTCTCCCCAACTCTCCACAACCCGGCCCTTGGTATGCGAGCAGGAGGGTTATGACATTTGTTTACGTCATTGGGGATAAACGCTTTGCCGACCCCTTGTCAAAGCCTGAGCGGAGTTGAGGAACTTATTTTTGGGTCCCTTGGAGGACCGAGTGGAATTAAGGAAAATCGAGCGGAATTGATGTTCGACCAACCAACCATACCCACGTAAGGAAGCGCAGGTATAAAGGATTTTTCTTTTGCATAAGTGAACATTATTTGAGGGTTTTTCTATGGCTGACTTCTCTCACTTCTCTATTATTCTCATACAATCCAAGCGAAAGCAAATAGCAAATAGGGAAATTCGTAACAAGAGACGTAAAAGACGCAGATCTTAGCAAAAACTAACATTATTTCAAAAGTATCCAGTTCAACATTGTATTCTAAAAACTATTCGCAAATTTACTCTAAACATTATCCGCTATCCGTACAGCCATGCATGGCGAAATATTTTGTGGATATCCGCGGAGGGCTTTACCTACGGAGACACTAACGAGATGAAATGTTGTTTCCTTAATATTTGGTTTCAAAAAATGTACAATTCATATTCAGATAACACACAGAATACTGACAGTCATATAAAGAATAGCTTTAGTGTCAGGAACTACAGTAAACCAGCTGATGGTGTAGCGCCTAGCAGAGTTGACTGTCAAGTTCAGGTTCAACTCCCGGCTGTCAAGAAATGTAATTGTGGTTTTGGGGCTGGAGCGGGGTACACTCAGCCTTGTGAGACAAAGCCGAGAAGGGGTGAGTTCGATACCCACCACAGCCTTCCTAGAAGCGGTTTCCCTTTTCTACTCCAGCCGGTATGGTACTTGGCTTAAGGCCACGACCACCTCCTTCCCAATCCCTATCTCATTTCCAACTACATACACTACTAAAGACATCACAGTGAGCGGGGGTGATGGTGCTGTGGTCAAACTGCTTGCCTCTCACCAAGGTAGACCTGGTACAATTCTCGGTCAAAGCGTGTGAGGTTTTTAAATGAAATATCACATCTCGTGGTTCGGATTCCACGTAAAATGGAGATCCCGTGGTTAATGATCGCGAGATTAACGGTCACGTAAAACTACAAGATTACTTCGTTGCTGGGTACCACAGTAACACAGATTATCAGACAAATTTTACACACTCACTCAAGAACATGGGGCTGAAATTACTACTATGTCGAAGAAAACAACGAATTGCAGGAAGCTAGCTTGCAGGTTGTTTAGGGCGGTGTATGGGTGTCCTCCCTGGGTTAGGTCGATGAGCGGAATTGAATAATTCAGTGAGATGGCAGGAATGCAGCAAAAAAGTCAACCTGCGACGGAAATGGCTGTTAATGAGGGTGGAAAAGTAATTATGGTGAAGTTGGGTGGCAACAGAGCGAAACTGTAGGTCCTGTGTTGTCTTCAAGGTCGAGCGACCATCGTGAACTCCATCACTTCATTAGCTAAGCTACTTCCGTTACTGTCCCTATTGCAGGAAACATAGATCATCAGCCACTTTGCGAACGATACATGTGAGCCCTCTGCCCTTGTCGAGCATTCCACTGAGGTCGTCTGGTGAAGTACACAAGTAAAATTGCAGCCATAATTAAACTTAAAGGCATGATAGCGCAGCGGTTAAGCTGCTTGCCTCCCGTGAACGCGTCCCGAGATTGAATCTCGTTTAATGTATGAATAAATTTTTATATTGAATTTCACGTTCGGTGATTCGAAATCCACGTGAAAAGGATGTCCCGTGGCTTATGATCGCGATATTAACGGTCACTTAAAACTACAAGCTTCCTTCCTTCCTTCCTTCCTTCTTTCTCTCCTTCCTTCATTCTTTCCTTCCAATTTACCTTCCTTCTCCTTCCTTCATTCTTCCCTTCCTCTCTTCCTCCGTTGTCTTTACTTCCTTCCCCCCTTCCTCCGTTGCCCTTACTTCCTTCCTTCCTCCATTGCCCTTCCTTCCTTCATCCATTGCCCTTCCTTTCTTCCTCCGTTGCCCTTCCTTCCTTCCTTCCTCCGTTTTTCTTCCTTCCTCCTTTTCCCTTCATTCCTTCCTTCCTCCATTGCCCTTCCTTCCTTCCTCCATTGCCCTTCCTTCATTTATTCCTTCCTCCATTGCCCTTCCTTCCTCCATTTCCCTTCCTTCCTCCCTTCCTCCATTGCCCTTCCTTCCTTCCTTCATCCATTGCCCTTCCTTTCTTCCTCCGTTGCCCTTCCTTCCTTCGTTGCCCTTCCTTCCTTCCCTCCTTCCTCCGTTTTTCTTCCTTCCTCCTTTTCCCTTCCTTCCTTCCTTCCTTCTTTCCTTCATCCGTTGCCGTTCCTTTCTTCCTTCCTTCCCTCCTTCCTTAAAAATTAAACTGACCAGTTTGTCGTGAATGTTTGACGCCCGTCAAAAATCGAACTTCCTGTCTCTATTTTTATTAAAGCAGGTGACATAAATATGCCAACTATGTGGTCAAGCATGTAAACGCTACAACTTAGAGCTCCGTAGTAAAAGAAAACAACCAATCAAAGACTATGCAATTTAAGGCGCCAGAGCACGTTTCTAGTGTACTTGTTCATTCTTAATTTTATGATGGCTATTTGGCTGCAATAAAAGTATTATTATAAAAATTACCCTTACAGTACCGCAACACTTTCAGCTTTACAGTCTTGCGGGTTGCAGCTCTAAACGAGCAACGACCATACATGGTTATTACTCTTATTAGCCGACAGTATTCGTGTCCAGGAACAACACATAGAGTACTACGTCACAGACTTATACAGTCGTTGACCAATGACGAGAAACATTATGCTCTTGGTCCTGGAGTAATTAAAGCCCAAGCACGCAAGTTGGGCTACGAAAACAGGACTACAAGTTCTATCAGTTGTAGATCTTCGGTCGGTCAACACGGTTATGCCCAATGACTGGGCGGGGTACAATATATATAATATGTAAATAACACTCGGGAAAAAATACATGTATTAGTTACGATCACTATTTTTATTTTTTTGGAATCATTTTACCCTCCATGGTTGGCATTTCCCTCGGACTCAGCGAGGGATCCCACTATTACCGCCTCCAGGGTAGTGTCCTGGAGCTTGAAACACCTGGTCGGGGATACAACCGTGGAGGTGGGACGAGCACCTCGCCCAGGTGGCCCCATCTGCAAAGTGAACAGGGGCCTTATGAGTAGAGACGGGAATTTGCCTATTTGCCTATTTTATTCCTGTGTTTAGAAACGTAGGCTTTCGAGATATAAATCCGTTCTAGGTTCTTTTAGGCTAGATTTCGTTGGTTTTATTGTGCCTTTAAATGCCTATTTCAAGAGTTTGTGCCTATTTGGAGTATAATTGCCTATTTGATGCCTTTTGACTGCATTTTAAAGTGCATTATATTGCAGCTGGTGTGCTCGACAGAATTATATTCTCATTTCTCAATATGTGTTTACCCCACGAACAAGAATGGGAATTCTCAGAATTCACCAGAAATAGCACCTGGGATCTCGATATTTAGCTTCCAAAGTTAATATCTCTCCGTTTCAGGTATCGTCCCCTTCAAAAGCCGCGTTAGGTTGGCGCTGCAACCTAACTGTGAATTAATATACAGTACGCGCCTGAGTGTTGAATGGGCAGGCAGTTAAAAGCAGCCAGGAGGGATGCGATCCAGCTGGCAGTTAAAATGCCGCGGCGATCACTGTGGGTTGGTGCTGTAACCTATCTTGTGTTGAATGGACAGGCAGTTTAAAGCAGCTTGGAGGGATGCGATCTAACTGGCAGCGGGTGTAACATGGCCTCTTACCGAGATAGATGGACACTTGGTGGTCCCGTCTTGATCTACTGTTGCCATGCAGCCAGGAGGGATGCGATCCAGGTGGCAGTGAAAATGCCGCGGCGATCACTGTGGGTTGGTGCTGTAACCTATCTTGTGTTGAATGGACAGGCAGTTTAAAGCAGCTAGGAGGGATGCGATGCAGCTGGGGGTGAAAATGCAGCCGCGATCAGTGCGTTGGTGCTGTAACCTATCTTGTGTTGAATGGACAGGCAGTTTAAAGCAGCCAGGAGGGATGCGTTCCAGCTGGGAGTGAAAATGCAGCGGCGATCAGTGCGTTGGTGCTGTAACCTATCTTGTGTTGAATGGACAGGCAGTTTAAAGCAGCCAGGAGGGATGCGATCCAGCTGGGAGTGAAAATGCAGGGGCGATCAGTGCGTTGGTGCTGTAACCTATCTTGTGTTGAATGGACAGGCAGTTTAAAGCAGCCAGGAGGGATGCGATCCAGCTGGGAGTGAAAATGCAGCGGCGATCAGTGCGTTGGTGCTGTAACCTATCTTGTGTTGAATGGACAGGCAGTTTAAAAGCAGCTTAGAGGGATGCGATCTATCTGGCAGTGGGTGTAGCATGGCCTCTTACCAAGATATATGTAAACTTGGTGGTCCCGTCTCGAGCTACTGTTGCTATGGAGATGGCCGGCCTTGCTATTACTTCATCAGTTGATTTTCTGCTTTTACTAGCCTTTGCTTGAGTGCAAAAAGGCCGAAATCGGAAGAATGAGAAAGACTATCGAAAATTCATGTAGCCAGCCGTTCCTTCTGGGCCCTAAACTATGTGTATGCAAAATTTGGTTGGGATTGGTGGAACGGTGTAGATTTGTATACGGAACAAATCCACCCACCCACCCACATACATACATACATACATCCATACAGACAGACACTTTTATATATAAGATAAGTCTGTTATTAAATTATAAGTTTCTTATTGTTAATTCTTTTTATAGTAATTAAATATGTTATTAAATTAAAAGAATTTTTTTCATGCCTATTTTGTTGCCTATTTTACACGTTAGTGCCTATTTACATGCCTATTTTGGCTATTTTATGAGCCTATATGCCTGCCTATTTTAACTGTTTTTAGTGCCTATAATTCTCGTCTCTACTTAGGAGGGATGGGAAGATTGGGAGGGATAGGCAAGGAAGAGGGAAGGAGGCTGCCGTGGCCTTACGTTAGGTGCAGTCCCGGCATTTGCCCGGAGACAATGCGGGAAACCACAGAAAATCACTTCGAGGATAGGTGAGGTGGGAATCAAACCTCCTCTACTCATTTGGACCACCCGAAGCAGAGTAGACCCCGTTCCAGTCCTTATACCACTTTTCATATTTCGTGCCAGAGCCGGGAATCGAACCTCGGACCTCCGGGGTGGCAGCTAATCATGCTGACCACAATACCACAGAGGCGATATTTTCAGCAAAATTCTGTCGAAAATTCCCTGAGTTTCTCAGGCTCTCCATGTTTTTCAGAGTGTTAGACATATTTTTAAAGGGGATGGCACTGATGGTGGTTGAATTAACGGGGTGGGTGTCACGCGTTAGCTGGAGAGGTCACGTCTAGCACGTGGCGAGCCTCACGCGCGTGCCAACCAATCAATACGGGCCGCGTGATCACACCTCACGCACGGACACGGGCCATCCACACCTCACCGATCCTACTTCACTTAGGTCATAATCTCCAAGCTTACTTCGGTACTGATTAACACCGTATCTAAGCGCTCATCGTTTATAATAATTAGGGCTCGGAGTTTTAGGTAAATAAGCATTTCTTTATGTAAATACATATTTTAAACATTTTGTCTATAAATGCATACATTCCTGCTTTTTACTTATTCGCACATAAAAAAATATAATATTTACATTTTTAAAAATCAATATCTGTCAGTTTATTGCATTTTTGTTCTGTGTTACTTCAGCGAGGAAGAACCTGTTAGCTATCTAATCTTCAAGCAGAGCGTATGTCAGTTTGAAGCTGTGTTTTTCTTATCTTGTCGCCCCGTCCCACTCACTGCGGAAGCCGGGGATGCCTAAAGTAAAAGCAACTACAAGTTATCGTTTGCAGCAGTAACTTGCAGAATTTAAGGATAATTTTACTTCTGATGGGGGCGTTCTGTTCTGCCAACCATGTGGGATAGCAATCAAGGCTGAACAGAGATCTGAAGTTACACCACACCTCGAGGGCAAGAAACATATTGCCGCAGTTTCGCGCCTTCAGAAGAAGTGTTTCGCGATAATCGTCGGTCATTTGTGATGGACAACCTGAAGATGTATCTCGTTGTGTATTGTAATGCTTCAGCAGTCAGTGAGACATAGAATAAATTGCATTCGGGAATACTGCATATTTTTTATATTGTCATTAATAAACTAAATTATAATTAAATATTTTTACTTTTTTGTCACATATTTCAGAAATATTTAATACAAAAAAAATATGTTCCCGATTTTCAGCACCTAAAAATCCGAGCCCTAATAATAATAATAAAAATAGTAGTCGTCTCCGTGGTGTAGTGATCAGCGTGCTCAGCTGCCACCCCGGAGGCCCAAGGTTCGATTCCACGGCTCTGCCACGAAATTTGAAAAGTGGTATGAGAACTGGAACGGGGTCTACTGAGCCTCGGGTGGTCCAAATGAGTAGAGGGGGTTCTATTCCCACCTCCTATAAGTGATTGTCCATGATTTCCCACTTCGTCTCCGGCCAAATGCCGGGATGGCACCTAGCGTAAGGCCACGGCCGCCTCCTTCCCTCATCCTTGCCTCTCCCTCCCAATCTTCCCTTCGCATCCCTCATAATGCCCCTGATTGCTTTGCAGGTGAGGCCGTCTAGGCGAGGTGCTCGTCCCACCTCCCCAGTTTTATCCCCCAACTCGATGTTTCAAGCTCCAAGGACACTGCCCTGGAGGCGGTAAAGGTGGGATCCCTCGCTGAGTCCGAGGGAAGAGCCAACTCTGAAGGGTAAACCGACTATAATAATAATAATAATAATAATAATAATAATAATAATAATAATAACTAGGAGGCCGGTGTTGACCCCCCACCCCAGCTTTAGACTACTGGTATGCGGGCTCGATGCGACACAGTTCTGGCAGGGCCTATGGTCTTATTTCTTTGCTTAAATGCAATGTATAAACAATAACTTATTATATTTTCGTTGACTTTTGAAGAAAAACAAGACTTATCCTGAACTTCGAGACAATTTGGAAGAATTTGGCACAAACCGCAACTTCTAATTACCTCTGGCTTAAGATAATGATGAAGATGATGATTGTTGTTTTAAGGGGCCTAACATCTAGGTTATCGGCCCCTAATGGTTTAGGTGATCGTGAAGATGATAATGAAATGTAAAATATAACTAAAACTAACTACTAACTTATATACTAGAAGAAGAAATGGAAAACAAAAGGAGAATAAGGCAAATTAAGGACAGGAGGAAAAGAAATGCCCTCAACCCTCGAAGAATGCGGATGGAGGGACTTGGAAGCAAGGAGAGCCATGAAAGGCAGTTAGGAAAGTGAAAGAGGAGAGGGTCCTCCCCACAGGTGATGGATACAAGGGGGAAAACCGGACCCAGCTCAGGAATCCCTCGGGGTCGCCAACTCCCGAACTCACCAGCCGTGAGCCCCTGAGGGTGTAGCAATATCCAGGGTGCTCCAGAAGTGGTGAGGCCACATACCGTCTTCCTCCTTGAGGGCCTTGAGCGGAAGGCAGGAGATAACATGAAAAGAAAAAGAAGGCTGACCCCTCGCAAAAGGAGGGTATCAGAAATGATGAGACGAGGGCCAATTAAGGTGGGAAAGGAAGAGACTCCCTAGACCTCGGATACCCTAATACCGGTGGGGTCGGAAGAGAACAAGAGTTGACCAAGTGAGGTCGACAGGAAAGAAAATGATGATGATGATAATTGTTGTTTTAAGGGGCCTAACATCTAGGTTATCGGCCCCTGATGGTTTGGGTGATCGTGAAGATGAAAATGAAAAGCGAACTTAAAACTGAAACTAACTAATAACCTACATACTAGAAGAAGAAATGGAAAACTAATGGAGAATAAGGCAAATAAAAGGACAGAAGGAAAAGAAATGCCCTCAACCCTCGGAGAAGGCGGATTGAGGGACTTGGAAGGAAGGAGAGCCATGAAAGGCATATAGGAAAGTGAAAGAGGAGAGGGTACGCCCCAAAGGTAAGGGACAAAAGGGGAAAACGGACCCAGCTCAGGAATCCCTCGGGGTCGCCAACTCCCAGCCGTGAGCCCCTGAGGGTGTAGCATTATCTAGGGCGCACCAGAAGTGATGGGCCTACATACACCCTGCCTCCTTAAGGGCCTAGAGCACAAGGCAGGAGGTAAAAGGAAGAGAAAAAGAAGGCTGACCCCTCGCAGAAGGAAGGTATCAGAAAAGATGAGGCAAGGGCCAATTAAGGCGGGAAAGGAAGAGACTCCCTAGGCCTCAGATACCCTAATACCGTCGGGGTCAGAAGAGAACAAGAGTTGACCAAGTGAGGTCGACAGGAAAGAAGACGGAGAGGAGCCCGGCATAAGTAAGTGGAAGCAATGCCGGACTCAGCTGGGGCCCCGTGGTCGCCAACCCACGCCCACAAGATGTGAGCCCCTGGGGGAGGGAAAGAAGACCTAGGGGAGCCCGGCACAAGTAAGTGGAAGTAATGCCGGACTCAGCTGGGGCCCCGTGGTCGCCAACCCACGTCCCACTAGATATGAGCCCCTGGGGGGGGGGAGCCATGAAAGGCAGATAGGAAAGGGGAAAAGAGGAGAGAGCCCCCAAAGTCAGAGGGGGGGGGGGGGAGGGTCAAGCTGCTTTCCTCTCAAAAAGGCGGGCCGGGTACGATTCCCGGTCAATGCATGTGAGATTTCCACGTAAAATGGAGTTCCCGTGACTCATAATCGCGAGATTAACTGATACGTAAAACTACAACCTTCTTTTCTTCCAAAGTCAGAGGAAAAAAGGGGTGGGGAATCGGACCCAGCTCAGGAATCCCTCGGGGTCGTCAACTCCCAAACTCACCAGCCGTGAGCCCTTGAGGGTGTAGCAATATCCAGGGTGCACCAGAAGTGGTGGAGCTACATACACCCTGCCTCCTTGAGGGCCTTGTGCAGAAGGTAGGAGATATCAAGAAAATAAAAAGAAGGCTGACCCCTCGAAGAATGAGGGTATCAGGAATGATGAGACAAGAGCCAATTAAGGCGGGAAAGTGAAAGACTCCCTAGACCTCGGACGGATACCCTCTTACTATCGGGTCGGAAAAAACAAGTGTTGACCAAGGGAGGCCGACAGGAAAGATAATTGAAAGGAGCCCGGCACAAGTAAGTGGTAGCCATACCGGACTCGGCTGGGGTCACGTGGTCGCCAACCCACGTCCCACTGGATGTGAGCCCCTTGGGGGGCTTAACGTTTGGAAAAGTGGATAAAACAAAATGCTTAATTATACATTTGATGATTAAGAAAAGGATTGTAACTTTTAGGAATAAATAAAGAATGTATTCTCACACTTCATCTTCTACTTCTTCTTCTTCTTCTGCTTTTATGGCCTCATTGGTCCACTTTAGTCAATCATTTCTTGATACTCTTCTTCAGTAAGTTTTCTATCCGAGTTGCCCAGTAGCTTTTCATTCGCTCTGATTTTCTCAGGCGTTCCTCATCTGTAAATACACTTTTTAATGTATGACGTTTGTCTATTTTTGCTTGAAATCTTATTTTTATATCTTTCAGGTTTTTTAATTTATTTTTTTGTTTTGTTTTGCAAGTCATCCAAGGTTATTTCTAATTCTTTATATCTTCTCTAATTTCCTTAATCCATCTTACTTGTTATTTCATATTCTAAAGTTTCTCTACAATTTTTCTAGATAATCTGGTTTCCGGTGTACTCATAATGTGACCAAACAAGATGTTCAGGAATTAACATATAGCCTACTTTCTCCTAAATGTATGGGTATAGTTATAACTCTTTGTCTTTATCATCTCCTAATTTCTTCCAATTCGAAGTGCAAATTGGCACACTGGATTTGAGAAGTGGCGTTCAAATAATTTACCCCAGCATTTTGCAATTTCATCAGTAAACACTCCAAACAACGTAGGTATTCAGTTTATTAACACCGACTACTTACAATAATTTAAACTTCGTTGCTCTAAACGTACCACTGGGAGAAACATATTTAATATAACTATTACACAGCTAATTTGTAATCGCGCACGGCTAACGAGAAAGACAGGCCATGGCGCGTAAACCAAACCCTTCTGTGACGTAGGCAATGTACCGGTACTGCTTGATGATGCTTGTACGTTTAAGTCGAGAGCAATTCATAAGCAGCAGAAATGCAATATTTTATATCAATCTTCATAAAATGGACGCAGTTTAGATGTTCCGTGTGTTTTCAAACACGATAAATTATTCTGTATAGGTTTGCAAAACTACGCCTATTGAAGTTACTCCTTACAAAAATCCACGCGAACTAGGATTCAAGGGTTCATTGTGTCTTTAATAGCTGCAACGAACAGGCTACATTAAGTCGATTTGTAGATTCTGTGACCTTCGTTGTGAGTTAAATTATGTGCACATTAGTATAATTAGATCAAAGAATCTTGCAGCACAGTATAGATATCATTAACTTATTGTTGTTTCAAGGGGCGGAACATAAATTAATTCGTTTATAGAAGAGATCTGCGGAATACACTACCCACCGACTAACGACTTGTATCAATACCTTCTATGAAGACAAGTGATAAATGAATACCAACGTTTATACAGGTTCAATGATGTAGACAAGATGACTAGGTACCACACCGGCAGTAAAACGAAGACCAGGCAGTGGTGCAACAGAACTACATTGCTGACGTCACGGAAACTCACCAGAGCCAGTCATTCTCGTTGGCCGTGATAATCGCGCCTTATCTTGGGGATGTGTACCCTCTATCGGCAAAAATAATAACCTTCGCAATTATACTGTAGACATGGGTTCACTAACTGGCCGGTAGAGAGCATAGCTCGCATCTAGAAGGCTGTGGTTACCAATAACATAGTTCAAGTAATTACTCTTAGATGTCACTCCGGTGGTGAATGTTGTTTTAATTAAATATATATTTTCCATTTCAAAATGCACCATATAATGCTTTATTTTATAACGTCTCAGTACTCAAGAAATAATAAATATAAAAAAATCAAGAAAAAAAAGTCTAACTCTGATAGGATTTGAACCACGGCCAGCCTGATGAAAGACTAACGCGCTGACCACTCAGCCGATCGTGCACACTCTAATAAGTCGTTAGGAACCAATACATATACCACGTTATAGCAAATCATGACTTGGACTAAACCTTTTTCTTTACTGGAGTATATTTTAAACCGAGTTCATTTCATAGAAAGTTCATATATTTGTTACTAGCCTATATTGCATGCAACATACTGAAATTAATAAAATAAAGGTCAGAACGAGAGATCAGCTGCCATCTTGTCAAATAACCGAGACGACTCAGCTTTTTAAAATCACTTCTAGACTATAATATTAAAATATAAACTTTTAATTTCAAACGGGCCACGTCGTTTCAGACAGATTAAACGATTCTTGGTTCGATAGTCGGAACTGGTGGGTCCCATGTTATGGATTATAAAGTTTGCATAATTCACACGGCCGCCATTCTGAAATGGTACGGTTGATGACCTCGTAGTTTGGGCACAAGACGCGCCTCATATGAAGGAACGTTGTTACCAAATTTGGTAAAGATCCGATTATTAGTTTGGTTGTAATGCATTATTACGTTTTGACCATTTGAGTGGCCGCCATTAAGTTTTGGTAAAGATGGCGGCAATATAAAACATGACACTGAGGTGCCCTTTGCCAGTGCTACCTCTGTACCAAATTTTGTTCAATTCGGTTTCACCGTGTTCGAATTGATAGGGGGGGACAGACATTCAGAGTACACACACTCACACACACACACACACACACAGACTCACACACACACATACACACACAGACAGACACACAATTTTTGGCCCTGTAGTGATCTCATAAGTCTACTTTCATTTTTTGCAAAAATCGAAAGTAGGCTAAAAAAGAAATCCGTTGTTTCTTCCGAATAGTATCAGTGATGGGCTCCAGTCCTCTGTATACCACTTCATTTGGTACTATCTGCCATTGCCCATCTTTCTGATATTTTTAGCCTATTTTCAATTTTGAAAAAATAGGCTTATGAGATCACCTTTTGTCCGTGTGTATGTGCGTGTGTGTGTGTGTGTGTGTGTGTGTGTGTGTGTGTGTGTGTGAGGTGAGAATTTCAATGAAACTCGGTAAGTTTATAGCACTATTCCCGGCGACCTCGACCGTGCCCTTCAAATTTTGTTACGTCTCACCAATCCAACATGGCGGCTGTGCGAAATATTTCACTAGCATTCAATATCTCCGAAACTATTACCGATATCGCCCTGAAATT
Organism: Meconema thalassinum; assembly: GCA_946902985.2. NCBI lineage: Eukaryota > Metazoa > Arthropoda > Insecta > Orthoptera > Tettigoniidae > Meconema > Meconema thalassinum. The sequence goes on from OX336392.1 coordinate 408,427,021, forward strand.
GTGTTCGGTGATAAAGGGCACTACTAGAAGTTCACCTATGAGACTTTCAAAAACCTGGTGACTACAAAACTAACATGGCGGCCAAGCAAAGTTGAGACTTTTAAATAGACTTTTCTCGCGATTTAACTATCCAAACGTAATGAAACTTGGCACAGCAAATGTTTATACACATTGTAATGCACTGGAGTCTAATTTAGTTCAATTGTTTACATAACCTCAAAATGGCGGCTGTGCGAAATATTTAAACTGACATTCTATATCTCCGAAACTATTACCGATATCACCCTGCAATTTTGTACGGTGATAAAGGGTACTGATACAAGTTTACCTATGTATATTTCATAGACCTGTAATGTGCAAAACGAATATGGCGACCAAGCGAATTTGAAATATTTTAATAGACTTTTCTCGTGATTTAACTCTCGGAGCGCAGTGAAATGTGGTACAGTAAATGATTTTGCACATTGTAATACACTGCCATCTAATTTAATTCAATTGTTTTCATAACCTCAAGATGGCGGCTGTGCGAAATTTTAAAATTAAGTTTTTATTTCTTGTGTCGTAATCATGCGATCAAAGTGAAAGTTTGAATAATGAACCTAGGCAATAATTGTCCTTGAATGGTTCATAAATCTATAGCCTATAAATACAACAATCCTAAATGGCGAGCTTCCGAAATATTTAAACGGTTCTCATTATCTATGAATCTTTTAAGCAACCAAACTGAATTTTTTTATGTTCATAGAGACTATGAACATATGTTCACCTATATGACTTTCAGTAACCTGGTGAGCACAAATCCAACATGGCGGCGACGCGAAGTATAAATATTTAAATGGACGTATCTCGCGGAAATGCATATACAAATGTTGATCCACTGGCATCTAATTTATTTCAATTGTTTACATAATCACAAGATGGCTACTATGCGTAATTTTAAAATCTCGATTTTACTTCTTGTGTTCTAATCATGCGATTGAAGTATGAATACCACACGTACACAATAATCTTAATGTAATAGTACAAAAATAAAAATCCAACCTGGCGACCATCTGAAATATTTAGACGGTCCTCAATATCTACGAATCTGTTACAGCAATTAAACTGAAATTTTGTATGTTGATAGAGGCAATTAACATGAGCAGGATATATGAAAATAGGCTGTATAGTTCTTCACGGAACTACTTGTTTATTTATGCATGTTCTAGATATTCTTCTTTCTACTTTTAACATTTTCGTCGATTCTGTTTTTCTGAGTAACTTTAAAAAGAGTTTCGCTTCCATATGTCACCTCTGGTTGAACCACAGTCTTGTAATGTTTTAATTTTTTTGTGATAGACATTTTCTTTTATATGTAGACCATGTTAATTTATGGGCCTTTCTCATTTTATTAGTTCTTTATTGCCATGCAGGTTTTTCATCCTAGTTGTAAGTTATAATTTCTCCTAAGTATTTAAATTGCTTCACTATTTTAACTTTCTTGTTATTTACTGTTATGTGATTGATTACAAGTGGATTTGCTACCATTATCTCTGTCTTTTCAAATGATATCTGAAGTCCAATTTTCTATGCTATATTTTGTAGGCTTATTATTTAATTTCTGGCTTCTTGAATATTATTAGCCAGTAACGCTAAGTCATCTACGAATCCCAAGCAATTTAAGTCTATTTGACCTTCTTTGGTTCTAATTCTTATGCTCCTAGGATTTTCCCTGTACCATTCCCTCATAACATATTCCAAAGCACAACAGAAAAGTAGAGGCGATAAACCATCTCCTTGTCTTAATCCTGTTTTAATCGTAAACGGCTCAGAAATTTCTCCTCGGAATTTTACTTTAGATTTGGTGTTTGTTAGAGTTAGTTTTATAATGTTTATTAATTTGGGATGAAGTCCGAAATTCCTTAGTATTTTCAGCAATGAAAATCTATGTATACAATCATAAGCTTTTTTAAAGTCTACGAAGGTTATGACTTGCTGTTTTTGTCTACGTTTGTAGTAGTCCATTACTAATTTTAAGGTGATTATCTGTTCAGGGCAGCTTCGTCATGGCCGAAATCCACCTTGGTATTCTCCTATTTCCAGTTCTAATTGATATTTACAACGATTATATAGAATTCGTGGCATGATTTTATGTGTGATATCCAAAAGGGAAATCCCTCGATAGTTGTCAGGATTTGATTTTTCTCCTTCCTTGTGTAATGGATGTAATATAGCTGTAGTCCAATGGTTTGTCAGTTCTTCTTTGATCCAAAAGTTTCTCTATGCATTGGTTTAATGAAATCTTTACTGGTTCTGCTGCATATTTCCACAATTCTGCAAATGTTTGATCTTCTCCACTCGCTTTATAGTTTTTGAGCTCTCTCAGAGCTTTGTAGACTTCTGGGATTGTGGGTGAATTTATGTTTTCTGATAGTGCTTTAATAGTGGTGTCTGTATTTATTTGAAGCAGTTCTGGCGGATCTTCGCAATTTAGCAACTTTTTTAATGTTTCTGCTAAAATTTTTGTATTTTTTATTACTATGAGCTAACTTGCCATTTTTGTCTTTTAACATTAATGTTGGAGGTTCATATCTTTGTAGTTGTTTGGTAAAAATTTTGTAGTAATTTGTTGAGTTTGTTTTCGCGCTATTTGTTTCTATCATCAGTAGTATATCCTTTTGATATTGCCGTTTAACGCTTCGTATTATTTTTTGAGTTATCTTCCTTTGTTTTATGAGTTCCAAGTGTGATTCGTCTGTTTTTTTTTACTCTGATACCGTAACCAGGCTTGCTGTCTATCTTCCACTGCTTTATCACACTCATCGTTCCACCATGGGTGTTTCTTCATTGGATTTATTGGGGATACTTGTTCAGCTATTTGTTTCAATCGGGGAACTATTTCCTCTAGATCATCTGTTATTTTAATATATCTAGTTCGTTCTTTGTATCCCTTGTTATTTATTAGTTTATGAGGGTCGTATGATCTCTTTTTTTCCCTCATACTTCATTATATATAATTTACCTAAAATTCCTAGCTTATCCCGAGAGGTTGATGGTGCGTAAATTACCAAGTCTATATCCCCTAAAGAAATAGTGTTCATGAAAGGTCTAGTCTATGACATTAAAGGATGTTTTCAACATTGATTTGCTTGTCTAAAGGGCTAGAACTGAGTTTTTTTCTCCGTCTATAACACAGCTACACCACAGAAACACAGCTTATCAGACAAGTTCAACACACACCCAAGTACAAAAGGCAGATGACCAAAGTGTTCCCAAACCCCTTAAACGAATTAACAACAACATGATAATGATAATTGTTGTTTTAAGGGGCCTAACATCTAGGTTATCGGACCATAATGAAATTAATAGAAAATTAAAACTATCTATAGAACAAGAAATGGTCCAAACAGGAATAAGGGAAATAAAAGACAGGCAAAAGAAATGCCTTCAAGCCTCGAAGAATAAGGATTAAGGGACTTGGAAGGAAATAGAGCAGTGAAAGGCAGATAGGAAAAGGGAAAGAGGAGAGGGTTCGCCTCAGAATAACTGGAAAAAGGGGAAAAACGGATCCAGATCAGGAATCTCTCGTGGTCGCCAACACCCGAACCCACCAGCAGTGAGCCCTTGAGGGTGTAGCAATATCCAGGGTGCACCAAAAGTGGTGGGAATATACTGTATACACCCTGCCTCCTTAAGGGCCTTGTGCAGAAGGCAGAAGATACCATCAAAAGAAAAGAAGAGGCTTGTCCCCTTGCAGAATGAGAGTATTAGTAAAGAGGAGAAAAGAACCAATTAAAGGCGGGAAGGTCAAACACACCCTAGGCATCGAATCGGGGTCGAAAGAGAACAAGGAACAAATGAAGGCTGCTAGGTTTGTGCTCATCTATGTTAATCCTAGAAGTAGTGTAACTCGAATGATAGAAAAAGTCGGGTGGGAATCTTTGGAAGATGGACGAAATCCAGACTATACGCTATGTTTAAACATTATCACTAATCAGCCAGCATGGGGAGAACTAAGCAAGCGTCTTGGAAATCTCACCTACCTGAGCAGGGCAGATCATCCACTTGAAGTCAAGGTCCGACCACAGCTTACAAATTATGGGAAATATTATTTCATTAATCATGGTATTGATAATTGGAATTCATTACCTGACACAGTCTTCCCCAAACATAGTGATGTGTTTAAGAAAAGACTGAAATTTTGTGTAAATACTGCGATGTAATTAGCCTACTATAGTTCCCAAATCGCGACTTGTGTATATTAAGTGTGTCTGATATTGTTATTGGTACAATTTGCTACTGGGGAATTACCCCCATTTGCAAATAAAGTATTTATTTAAATGAGCAAGGGAGGTTGACAGAGAGGAGCCTGGCATGAGTAAGTGGAAGCAATGCCCGACTCAGTTGGGTTCGCGTGGTCACCAACCCCGTCCCACTAGTTGTTAGCCCCTGGGAGGGGTACTGACAATAGCATACATATTCTATTCGCTGTGTAACGAAATGAACTCACTTAATATAAGAGTTGAATGGCCTGCAGTGATCAGCTGCTCGTCCGACGTGCGAATGAACATCAGTCACCCGGCAGGTGCGCATTTGGCATTCCACGCACAGCCTTCTGTAGTGGTCACGCGTCGTCCGGTGGCACGCGCCCCGCGGTTTGACCTCTCGCCACTACCGCACACACCCACTCAGGAAGATATTCACAGACTGTTGTTGTCTCAAACAGACAATAAACCCCAGGAGAAGGTGGGTTTACACGAGATTAATCTTCCTGTTATTTTCCTCCTCCTCACCCTTCTTGTTTCATTTAGAGGCTTTGCGACATCAAGTTCATTTAACCCCGTGCACTTGGGTGTTTACGTATGATGATGATGATGATGATGATGATGATGATAATTATTGTTTTAAGGGGCCTAACATCTGGGTTATTCGCCCCTAATAGTTTGGGTGATTGTGAAAATGTAAATGAAATTAAACAATACCAAAACTATCTACACACTTACAACTAAAACTATCTACTGACTTGCAAACTAGAAGAGGAAATGGTAAACAAAAAGAAGAACAAGGGAAACAAAAGACAGGGGGAAAGGAAATGCCGTCAACCATCGAAGAATGGAAATTAAGGGACTTGGAAGAAAGGTGAGCCACGAACGGCAGAGAGGAATGGGAAATAGGAGAGAGACCGCCCCAAAGACAATAGAAGGAGGACAAAAACCGGACCCAGCTCAGAAAGCCCTCGGGGTCACCAACTCCCGAACTCACCAGATGTAGGCCCTTGAGGGTATAGCACACGCCAGGGTGCTCCATAAGTGGTGGGGCTACACACATCCTGCCCCCTTAAGATGGGACATGCAATGAAATGAAAACAAGAGGAAAGAAGACGAAGAGGAACCCAGCACAAGTAAGTGGAAGCAATGCGGGACTCAGCTGGGATCCCGTGGTCGCCAACGCACGTTCCACTAGATGTGAGCCACTGGGGGGAAGTTTGTAAGAGGTAAGTTTGCAAAATATGACTCAGATTAGTGAAGTCATACAGATTTGTATAAGAAACAGACAGACAGAGAGATATTCTGGTTTATGTGGATTACGTATTTTTCGTAAACGAGATGTCTTGAGTGCATTGACCTGTCTCCCAAGCCGCCCTCTGTTTTGAATACTGTATTTAGTACGTGTGCTATGTGGACACTCCCTCACTGGTATTTGTCCGGAATAAGCGACTGTATTTGGTAATGACACTCCAAGACAAATGTATTCCTTCCACGCAATCGACCGCCACAGTGCCTTGGCTAGTCCCAATACATAAGCACGTACATCGAGCATAGCATACAGCCTACTAAGTGACCACACGTGCCTTGTTTGTTGTGTCCAACCTCTGTCATTGAAGGGAGGGGGGTGATGGCGCTGCAGTCAAAAAAGATGATGATGATGATAATAGTTGTTTTAAGGGGCTTAACATCTGGGTTATCGGCCCCTAATGGTCCGGGTGATAGTGATGAACATGAAAATTGTTGTTTTAAGGGGCCTAACATCTAGGTTATCGTCCCCTAATGGTCCGGGTGATAGTGAAAATGACAATAAAATGGAAACCATAACGAAGATCAAGCTGGACTTAAAGTACTTACAAAATGGAACTCAGATTGAGATGGCTCACAAAACAAGAAGTTCCGTGACGAACTAAAGAGCCTACTTTTCTTAAACTGTAAGATTCATGCCGATGATTAATCTACAGTATATGAACCTATCTAGAATAATGACACAATTAAGTTGGTAATATCGAAATGTCTAATTAGTTCGAAATATACCAGGTATAATGTAGCCTAATAGAGCACTACAGTTGGCAGCCCTGGTGACTAAATATATTCTTAGTTCCATCTCTTAAGGTACAGAATACAAAATTTGGTTGAAGTCCAAAGGACGTTACATGCAGTTAGACATTGGATCTATCAGCACGCGTAAAAGCATGTTGGCAACAATGTCATGCGTGTGCTAGTCAGAAATAATCTGAAATATTATGATATCTTGTTGTGCCAATTTTGGATGAAATCTATTTGTTAGTATAGAAGTTACATGTATTTTAAAATTGGACCTATCAGCAGGCATAGAATCATGTTGGCAGCACTAACTTATAATAATTACTCCAAATTAATCTAGAATGTCAGGTGCTATACGTGTGCAAAGTATAGAGTTGTTGGCTTGCATACTTTCTGATATATTGATATTAGGTTAAAAAATATAGAGCATTTATTAACAGTTGACAGCCCTGATTGCTCTTAAGAATACTTATAGTCATATCTGTTATGTTATACATAGCACATACGAAATTTGGTTGAAATCCAACTGATAGTATAGAAGTTACATGTATTTAAAAATTGGTCCTATCAGCAGGCTTAAAATCATGTTGGTACAACTGACGTATATAAGTTACTCCTAATTAATCTAAAGTGTCAGGTATTATACGTGTGCATAGTTCAAAGCTGTCGGCTTGCATACTTTCTGATATATTGGTATTTGGATAAAAAATAGAAAGAACCATTATTAACAGTTGGAAGCCCTGGTGGCTCATAAGAATACACTCAGTCATAGCCGTTTATGTACACATATTACATACGAAATTTGGTTGAAATCCAATTGATAGTGAAGAAGTTATATGCATTTAAAAATTGGACCTTTCAGAAGGCTTAAAATTATTTTGGCAACACAGTCATGTATGGCCTCCTGGAAATTTAACTGAAATAGTATTATATACATGTGTGCAAATTTTGGAATAGCTCCCATGCATACCTTCCAAGATATCCAACATGGAACTAAAATTTCTAGTGCGTTTTTTCAGCAGTTGGTAGCACTGACATAAAATGCAAATACGGGTTTGAGATATTACGGTATACATCTTTACTCATACTAAATTTGGTTTCGATGGCTACAGCCGTTTAGGAGTTGATAGGGGACACACACACACAGCCAGCCAGACAGACAGAAGGACAGACAGACAGACAGACAGACACATTTTCCCGGATCGATCTCATAAGTCTACTTTTTCCTCATTTTTGCAAAATGTGAAAAGTAGGCTAATGAAGAGTGGAAATACTTATAAAAGGTAAAGGTATGTTAGAAGGAAAATACTCATAAAAGGAATTTAGATTGAAAAATACGCACAAAATGTAGGCCTAGTTTAAGTTCAAATTACTTACAAAATGCAATGTAGATTCGAAATACTCACAAAATGCAATTGAAATTCAAAATACTTATAAAATGCAATTAAAATTGAAAATACGTACAAAATGCAATTGAGGTTCAAAATACTTACAAAATGCTATTTAAATTGAACATACACAAGCAAGTTAGATTGAAAGAGGCCGCTTGGACGCAAAATACTCACAAAGTTCAATTGGAATTCAAAATGTCGTTGAGTTCATAATTCTCACAAAATGTAATTTAGAGACACGGGGAGGGGGAATTCGGATAAACATGCCGGGAATCTTGAAGAGAAAAGGAACTATAATGAAAAGAAAAGAAGGCTGACCCCTCGAAGAATGGGGGTATCAGAAAAGATGAGACAAGGGCCAATTAAGACGGGAAAATGAAAGAATCCCTAGGCCTCGGATACCCATTACCGTCGGGGTCGGAAGAGAACAAGAGTTGACCAAGAGAGGTCGACAGGAAAGAAGACGGAGAGGAGCCTGGCACAAGCAAGTGGAAGCAATGCCGGACTCAGCTGGGGTCCCGTGGTCGCCAAACCACGTACCACTAGATGTGAGCCCCTCGGGGAGCTGCAGTCAAGCTGCTTGCCTCACAACGGGTTCAATTCGCGGTTAATGTATGTGGGTTTCGTATGTTTACCTTTCATGTATTTTACATGTTACTTTTAGGAACATTATTCTTTGCTACCTACATTTAGGTATTCATTGGAAAGCTACCAATCGGAATGGGTACCATTATGAGACTTCCGGATATATCTTCGCGTTTTGCATCCCCCAGACCCCAAAACTATTATCCGTTATAAAAGTGTATAGGCATATATCTCTATTTCGTACAAAACCAAGTCCCCGATTCGTCGATGTAACGGGTAATCTCGAGAACCACTGGATGGATTTTGATGCGGTTTTCCCGTTCTGTAAAGGATAACTCGAGGAAGGTTTCTGTAGAAAAAATATATATTTATGATCAAAGGAAGTCAAGCAGTAACGATTTCAGTTTAAAAAAAAAAGGTGAAATAAACACATGGCGTCCGCGCGCGTTTTAAGCTTACGCTGGGCAAACCGTTGAAAATATCGATATACTATGAGTGTAAGAATTCTTCAGCATGAAACGTTCTACAAAACATGCCGCGAGAGCATATCACTATCTTCAATGCATCGCCCACTATAAGTGTCTTTACGTTTCCAATTCTTCCAACAATCTCCATTCAATTATTGAAGCGACATTTTACGAGCTAGCTAGGGGCGAGCCTATCACCCCCAGTTACAGCCTAGCTAGCGAGCGAGCCTATTACCCCAGATACAGCAAACTGTCGAGTCGTGTTGATTTAAGACTTCAGAGAAGAGTGGTTGTGTTTGGAGTTTCCCTGGAAGTGCAACTCATTTCCCCTGTGAACTTTTCGTTCAGCAAAATACACAGTCAAGTTAAGATTGGACGGAAGGGGGATTTGTGTATCATGCACCTCGCCATTCTCAAATTACGTCTGACAAGAATTCGTTGCACATGCATCTCCTTGATAATATAATTAATAGTCCAGTCAGAGATTTTAACCCATCATGCCGAGACGTAAAACGGATATAGGTCGTAGTACATTGACATCGAAAAAATTCCTCTCGGCACTCCGGAAGGCGGAGGTAGATTTCACCGGGAAAACTAGAGGATAGGCGAAAATAGGCAGAATATGCAGGTTTTCGTAGAAGGATCAGACCTCATTTATTGCGAGAAAGTATTTTACAATTGGCGCTTAATTAACTTAGCTTTTCGTTTTTTATGCATATTTTTAACATTTTATTGTCTTATGGGGACGGTAACCTTCTCGTCATTTAGAGTCAATTTTCATACTTGTGGTCACACTGTCCTTATGTAAGGTTTCGACACCGATGTGTAACTATCTAGCGGTCTGTTACTTCTTCACGCAAAATTTTATCTCCCGCAGAGATGTTGGTTGGTTCCTCAGTTCAGGGGCAGCGACAACGCGGTCATGTAGCCCCGTGTACTTTGGGTGTGTGTAGAATCTGTCTGATAAACGGTGTTAATTGTGATGGCTGTATTAGTCTGTAATTCTGGTAGGGACTGCGACGGTCAATGTCAAGTAGTACAGTAGTTCCTAATTTTGCTACCAAATACTACCGTCAACGACACCTAGTTGTGAACTTGGCTACTAGATGCCACCGCAACCAGCTACTCGCAACGAACGTTGGAACTTCCCCTCCCAAGGAAGGCATACTGAGGGATTTTTAGCGTTCTTAGAAAATACGACTTCGGCCGGCTTTGAACCCACGACCTTGGGCATAGTTCAGCATGCTACCAGTTACCTCACAGAAGCCCCTTCCCAAAGAGTCAGGTGGAAGAATGAATGTGATCTCGTGCAATGGTGTTGTCATGGCAACGTCTGATGGCTCATCCCTCATCAATTCAGTAGTGTTGTCATGGCAACGTCTGATGGCACTTGCCATTTTCTTCTAATTCCGAAATCATTTTGCTCATCCCTTGGCGAAAGGGTGGGTCATATCAAAAATTCTTTCATACAAAGGTTTAGGTAATTATTAGGGGAATATTGTCCATTTTGTACGGTTTTCATATTGTGTCTATTAAGAGAGATATGATTAATGTTTCCCGAAAAACCCACTTTTTCTCACCCCTTTGGTCAATAGTTGGTGCTGTCAAAATACTTTTCAAACATAAATTTTTGGGCCTTATCCAACACATTGTATGAAATTTGAATGGATTCGATAGTTCAAATATTAAGAGAGTTATAGCGATATTCCACTTTTTAGAAAAAAAAACAGCCCCCCATTTTCACCCCCTTCGACCGATTGTGCCCATTAACGATATCGACCGAGATTTTATAGGGATACATATTATGTAAAAAAATCAAAGTGATAGGTGCAAAATTGCGGTAGTTATCGTGTCCACAAGAAAGTGATATATATATATATATATATACATAAATTATATATAAACTTTTGAACTGACGGTGGTTTTGGGGTCTGGGGGATGTGAAACGCGAAGATATGTCGAAATTTTCCGGAAGTCGAAACTTGGTACCCATTGCAATAGTTAGCTTTCTAATGAAATCTACCTAAAAGAAAGCGCTTATCACGTAATGCATTCATAACGGTTCCTGGGCGAAGCCGGGGCCGGCAGCTAGTAATTTATATTTGTTAAAATATACCGTGGCACTACAGCCCATGAAGTACTGAACCCTTTATCCTCTGTTGGATAAATGATTCTATGTTTTATTTCTTCAATTAATAAATATTTCCACCAGCATCATGAAAGTAGCCAGACGGAGATGAGGAAATTTCAAGCATTGGTTGGAGACAGCGGGGACATACCTGAAGCAGATTGACAAAAGGCTAAATACTTTAGCTGTGAAAGGAAATAGCCTAGCGATGTGTCAGAAGGACAGGTGTTGGCCGCCTCAAAAATAGAAGCGACGCGCAGTGAGACATGGTTCTGGTATGTTCATTGTGATGTTCGCGCCTATAAGAAATATGATGCAGTAACGTGAGTGGCTGATGAAGAAAATAGACACTCCTACGACGCCAAGATATGCTAAAAACCGCCAAATTACAGAAAGTGTGGGAACCAATGAGAGAAGAATGCCTATTTAGCGCGGCAGGTCTAGCGTGGGCACGCTCGGCTAGCATTCGCGCGGGAGATCGCCTAGACAAAATCTCTACGATCGATTCTAGGATTAATGGGCATATTCTTGACCTGCGCTATTTTACGAGTTCAGTGATATTTATTTCATTCCTGTACCATCATTATTTCGAGAAATTTATGTATAAATTCCCCCCCCCCATCAAGACCTAGGGCCAGTTCATTTATAAGTGGTGTGAAGAGCCAAGACATTGCTTATTATTCTGTGCGTCTACGGACGTAGGCTTATTATACTTTGGTGTGTTGAGGACACGGCTTATTATTCTGTGCGTCTACGAACGTAAGCTTAATATACTTTCTGTGTCGTGGACACAGGTTGACTATTACTTTGTGCGTCTAAGGACGTTGACAGTTAAACTTTGCGTGTCATGAAGGGCACAGAAATTATTATTAAAAGTGTTAAATTCAGTGTTAGATAGTCACAGTACTATATTTGTAGGGGGAGTATCTTCGATAATTCGCCAATAAACTGTTTTGGGGAAAGAAGAACCCGAACGGCGAATTTAGTAGTCAGACATCAAGTGTATAATAATTTAATTTTTGAATCAGCACGAGAGATGACATTGACCATGGAGGAAGCCTGGAAATATCAAGACTCCGTCAAGATGGTTGAGATGAGATAAGAAGAATCCAGTTGGGAAATGGCTGCAGATGTTCTTTGACGGGTGACTGACTGAGGATGAGTACCGAATAATATTTATTATTATCTGATAAATTAACTTATGGTGTCAGGGACATATCTTGTTTTGTAAATAATTTGCTTGTGTGATTAACGTAGTCTATATAGTTTTGGACTGACACACCTTTTGCATGGAAACAGCTCGCATGTATTATTAGTAGAAGGTTCTTTTCTTGTTTGTTGTTTTAACTAACGTAGCTATGTGAACGGCCGTGTTTGCATATGTTACGCGATGCGGTTAAAAACGTCTCTCGGAGATATGTTGTGTTTCAGAAGTAGGACTGAAGTAAAATAATTATACAGTAGATTGGAGGGTAATTAATTTCTTTTGTTTTATTATTGATCAGATTCAATGAGATTATTGCCTTTGGAGCAATGTGATTTGTGACGAAGAGCAGTCAGCTCTATCGTAGGTTTAAATATTTTTTAATTGTCGGCGAGCATCCATTCATACGATCTGTGTGAAATAACGTATTGTCATTCCCAGATGTGTGTGTGTGAGTGTGTGTTTTTTGTGTCATTACAAGCGGGAATTTCAGCGTAGACTGATTTCTGGCAGCTTGATGACAAATCCAGATTGTAACCTCGCGAGGGCAATTCTGGATATTTTGATTAATGTCTGACCATTTTTTGAAGTGGTTAAGTTGTTGCTGTTGATTCCTTGAGATAACGGCACAGCTGGTCAGTTATATTTATACACACTGGAGTGGGACAATGGCAGGTGATTGAGGAAGAGGGGAGATGTTGCACAAGACGAACTGAAGGGTGCCAGCCAGGTCATTAGTGGAGAGTGCCTGTGTGGCTCAGTAATAACTTTAAATACAGAATTAAGAACTGATCAATGATAAAAATTGTTTAAATAAATGGGAGTTGCCTACGAATCACGATAATCTCCGAAGCGTTATCTTAACATGCAGTTTTGTTCATATAAAGTAATGTCAGCCAGTCAGGCTTTTGTTGTAGTTGGTTTATTCCATGTTTTTATTCCATTCAGTGACCCGTGAGTCACATGCTTGCTGTATTTCCTTGTTTGTGTTGAGCAATTTGGCCCGTGTTGGCAGCTCATAGTCAAGTGCGTCTTCGCGCTAATGAGGGTCTCAGGGAGATTCCTGTAAATAGTAGATTTAGTGCGTGTGTCAGCATTACTTTTTAAGGGTTTTATTTAATGTCATGTTCCATATCCATAAACGTTGATTTACGAGATGATTGTTCGTAAGCATCGTGGCTGTTAACCCGTTGTAAACGAACAGTCATCCAAAGTACTCATTCCTCGTAGTTAGTCATTACGCGCACATAAAACCCAAATTGCAAGGTAGTGGAACCAGGATCCACATTTTAAATAAAAGGGGAGATCCGTCTGACTCCTCAAATTTATAGATATTCCTATCATGGGAAATTCAGGGAGGATTGTTTATATATTTTATTGTTGTTTATGTCTTTTTATGCACTATTAGTCATTAAATCATGTTATTATTTTACATCTTGTCACCTTTCTTTCTTGTTTTATAGTTTATATCCTATGACCCTTACCTCAGTAGAGCATGTCGTTTGGCGAACGTAAATATCACATAGGAACTGAGCGCGACCCCTTGATTAAGAATTCTTACATTAAACACTGCTTTTCTGAAGGGTTCATAGGAGTAAACTGGCGCGGCCAAGCATGGGGCGGTTCACTGTGGTGTAACGGCAAAGATTTTGCACATGTCAATGTAAGCGTAGTTGGGTTTTCAAACTGACGCAACAATGAAGGTGTAATTTGATTGCTGGTTCGCTGCTGGAACACATTTAAGTGGCGTATTTGAGTAAAACTGGCATGCCGCAAGTGCAGGCAGATATGACAGTATTTTAATCACCGGGAAGTGATATTTTATTAAAAGTAAGTGAGGCGAAGAGGATACCGCCAAATGTGTGAAATATAAAGTGAAATCAGGAGTTTGCAATGTAAAATACGGTTCACGTTTTTGTCTATTGAATTAAAGTAAGAGGCAATATGTGATACCGGGCGCCCAATGATTAAAATTAAAATTAGATTTGTTTAGAAAGTCAAACTCGTGGAAATGTTAGGAGGCTGTAGCCTTAAATGACAATTAATACTTTATTAATTAGTCAGTGTTAATATCAGATCAGGATAACAATTTAATGACTGAATATGCGTTTGGGTTTAAATTAAATTGAGTAAAATTAGAACTACTCAGAGATGCAGTCGACTAGTGGGATTAAATGTAAAAATAAATGAACTGAGTAGGGTAAAGAAATTAAATGTGCATTGGATTTTATGTGTGTGTCAAAGGGCATTGCTTTATGCCATTTCCCTAATGTCTCATATAAAGTGTGTAATATGGCAACGGTTGAACAGATTCAAGAAATCATTGAGAGTGCAGCTAGGAGAACACAGGCATTGTTGGACACTAAATTGGCGGAACAGAGTCAATCATTAAACGCTAAATTATCAGAACAGAGTCAATCATTAAACACTAGTATGTTAGAACAAAGTGAAGCATTAAACGCGAAATTGTCTGAGCAAATAAACAATACTATGGTAGAACAAAGTGAAGCATTGAACGCGAAGTTATCCGAACAAAGTGAAGCATTAAACAATACTATGTTAGAACAAAGTGAGTCGATAAACAAATTATCAGAACAAAGTGAATCATTGCGGACACAATTAAATAACAGTAGAATTGAACAGAATGAATATCAGGCGGAACAATCTAGATTATTCATCATCATCATCTTGCACAGTTTCCAGCCACTGGCCGGGTCTGTTTGGAACACAAGCCTCTCCAACGTCTTCTGTCTTCCCACCATCTCTCAGCCTCCACCCTTGTCCAGTCTTCTCCTCTCTTCTTCACGCTTTCTTCCACCCCCTTCAGCCACCTGTCTCTCGGTCTTCCCCTCGGTCTCTTTCCTTCCCACTTCGTCTCATGTACTCTCCTGGGTATCCTCTTCTCCTCCATTCGTTTTACATGTCCATACCATCTAAGTCTAGATTTCTCTATACCATCCTGTAATGGTTCCTCCTTCATTAATTCTCTGGTCCTCTCATTTCTTATTCTGTCCATCTTTGTAGCTCCAATACTGCTTCTCAAGAACCTCATCTCACTGGCCTGTATTTTGCTCTTCTCCCTTCCTTTCATAACCCAGGTCTCCGAGGCATACGTCAGGATAAGGACATAGTACGTCCGATATATGATCTTTTTGCTGTTCTGAGGGACATCTTTGCTCCATAACATGCTTCTCACACTCCTCCGAAATGCTTCTGCCTGCCTCCCCCGCTCATTTATTTCTCTATCGTTTCTTCCATTATCTTGTATCAGGCTTCCCAGATACTTAAAACTCTCCACTTTCTTCAGCTGTTCCCCACCAATTGTTATTCCCGTTGTGGTTCTTTCCTTCTTCCTTGTTGTGATCACCATCTCACTCTTATTTATGCTAAATTTCATCCCATATCCTTGTATTATTCCTTCCCACACGTCCAACTGTTCCTGTACCTCCTCCTCCTTGTTTCCCCAAATCATCAAATCATCTGCAAACACCATTGCTTTCATCTTTCCGTCCCCAATTACTTGTGCCACTCGGGTCATTATGTCATCCATCACCACAATGAAAAGTAACGGTGACAGTGCACTTCCTTGTTTCAGGCCGTTTCTTTGTTCCAACCAGTCAGATCTTTCTCCTCCCACTTTCACACAGCTCACGCTTCCCTTGTACATCTCCTTTATCCTCTTTATAGTCCATTTCTCTACTCCTCTATCCTCCAGGGACTTCCATACTTTGTTTCTGCATACACTGTCATATGCTTTCTCAATGTCCAGGAAGGCCATCAGTAGATCTGTTCCATACTCATAGTGCTGTTCTTGTAACTGCCTTACAGCAAAAATCAAATCCACTGTGGACCTTCCTGCTCTGAAGCCATGTTGTTCTTCCCTCATCCCTCCTTCTATCCTTGTCCTAATTCTCTTTTCCAAAACTTTCTCGAAGATCTTTGCACAATGACTCATCAGTGTTATTCCCCGATAGTTTCTGCAATCTGTTCTACTACCTTTCTTGAAGATCGGGACAATGATTCCTTTTTTCCAGTCCTCTGGGGTCTTCCTTTCCTTCCATGCTGTCCTCATCACTCGGTACAGCCACTGTATCCCCACCTCTCCTGCTGCTCTCACCATCTCCACACTCAACTCATCCACACCCGGTGCCTTCCCTCCTTTCATCTTGTTCACTGCATCTTCCACTTCTTTCCATGTTAAGTCCTTTTCTGTTTGCAGTTAATCTTCCTCTTCCCCGATTTCTTCCTCCTCACCATCTTTTCCATTTGGGTTCAGAAGTTCTTCAAAATATTCTTTCCACATTTTCTTCAGTTCTTCCCTATTTTCTATCTCTTGTCCCCTTTTGTTCACCATTCTAACATAATCCGTAGGATCCTTCCGCCTCTTATTTTTTACCATCCCATACAGGACCTTTTTTGTACCTTCACTATCCTCCTCCATCATCTTTGTCCACTCTTCCATCCACTTCCTTCTCTCCTCAGCCACCACTCTCTTCGCCTCCTTCTTTCTTTCCTGGTACTCTTCCCTTGTCTCTACCGTCCTATTTTGATACCACCTCCTAAAGGCTCTATTCTTTTCCCTTACTATATCTTTTGCCTTCTCATTCCACCATGGTGTTTCCTTCCACCTCTTCTTACTACTTGTCCTCCCACATACTGCTTCTGCTGCACCCACTAGTGTCTTCTTAAATCTAGCCCATTCCTCTTCCACCCCTCTTTCTTCATCTGTTGGAATTCCTTCCTTTACCATTTTGAGGTACTCGACCCTTCTATCCCCTTCTTTCAGTTTCCATATCCTTATACGTCTTTCCTGGTTCTCAGTCCCTTTCTTCTCCTTACTCCCTCTCAGGTTCATTACCAGTAATCGATGGTCGCTATCCAGGTTCTCCGATGGTATAACCTTGATGTCCGTGATGTTCTTATTTAGTTCTTTCTCATACAGTATATAGTCGACCACCGACTTCCTGGTCAAGTCATCACTGTACCATGTGATTGTGTGGCTCTCTCTTTTCTTAAACCAGGAGTTCCCAACTAGCAGGCTGTTCCTCTGGCAGAAGTCCAACAGTCTCTTTCCTTCCTCATTTCTTCCACCCCAACCCTCTGGTCCTAGAACACTCTCATAACCTTGTCTTTCTCTTCCTACATGGGCATTGAGGTCCCCCATAACAATCATATTTCTTCCTACCAGCTGCTTCTGCAATTCCTCTTCAAACTCCTCCTTCTCTTCAGAAGCGCAGCCTACTTGTGGAGCATACACTTGCACTATTTCTACGGTCTCTCCCCTCAGTGCTACTTTCACTTTCATCATCCTATCACTTATTCTCCTCACTTCTTCTTTTAAACCATCTCGTACTACTACTCCCACTCCATTCCTCTTTCCCTCTTCGTTCCCACTCCAGTACAGTCTATAGCCTTTTCTCAGTACTCTCCTTCCTTCCCCTTTCCACTTTGTTTCTGCCAATCCCAATAAATCCAACTTCCTTCTTTCCATCATATCCACTATCTCCTCCACCTTCCCCGTCAGCGTTCTTAGGTTTAAAGTTCCAAATCTTAGTCCGTGTGTACAGCCGTGTCGTCGTCTATTAAATCCATCCTGTCCGAGGCTCGTTCCATTTTTGAAAGCATTTGGTTTTATCCACTACTGGCTTGCTGGGCCTATCGTAGCTTCACCAGAGCCCCGTTAGCCGTCACTTTTCAGGGTTCCTGTAGGACCTTCACAGCTACCGTAACGGTCCCGGGGCACACGAAGTCCCCACTGTACTTCGCCCCTACAGGCAATCCCCTACTTTGTGCCGTTGCCCGTCTCCCACGACGTGGACGAGGGGTTGGACTTATGGGAGACAATCTAGATTATTAAAAAGTGAAATTAATGACACTATCAATTCACAGTTAGAGACGCTAACCGCAGAGATGAAAGATCACACTAATCAACAGATGATATTACTGGCCCTAGATGTGAGTAAAAATAATGAAAAGCAATTAGACCAGATTAAGAAAATGGAAAATATTTTTGATCAAAAGCTTAGCATTCTGGATGAAACGGTGTTAGCTAAATTAGAGCAAATTGAAATAGCGTGCACTATGAATACAAGCGAGGTCAAGATAGCTCAGGAGAAGTTAGAAGGACGATTTATGGAGATGGAAAAGAGCGGCAAAGTCATTCAACAACAATTATCAGCGGTAGATGAGAACATATCCGGCATAATTAAAGATATGGATCGTCTCGAAATAAAATCAGCAGAGCAGTGGAAAAGCCTAGAAGCGGATCAGAGTCAATTAAGGAGTACCATCGAAGATAGGCTGAGTCAGATAGAAAGCAATCAGGATGACACTAAAAGCCAGATTGAAGAAAAAGTAAGCACGATTAAAGAGCAGATAAGAAAAGATTGGAAAAAAATGAATATCGATTCTAAAGAGGAAAGATCCACCATTCTTAAAACAGTAGGCGAAAATCACACTCGTATTCAAGCATTAGAACAAGAAATGAAGAGCAAGCTTAAAGAACAGACGGACAGGATCATTAAAGCCGAACTCAGGTCACTAGAGCAATCGTCGATATTTAGAACAGGAACATTGAAAGACAAGCAGGATGACTCAAATAGCCCGGAGGGTACTAGCACAGCAGGAAGTCAGACTCAGGCGGAGAGCCCATTAACAACAAACACGGAAGGTTTCTCAATAATATCGATAGGAGCTCAACACCACAAGACGGTCATCAGCCTACACAACTTATCCAAGTAATTCGCTCAAGTGATTATAAACCACAGAAATACACGGAGAATTCAGGGGTAACACCTAAAGCTTTTATCAAAGAGATTGAAGACCATTTCAATGACACTGGGGTACCTGAAGCACGTAGATTGAGGATGATGGAGAGATTTTTATCAGGAAATGTCCTTACATGGTTTTTAAGCTTCAAATATACATTTGGAACCATGTCAGATTTTAAATTGGCGTTTCTGCGCAAATATTGGTCGCCCGCGATACAACAGAGTCTAAGGATGGAGCTTTACTCTAGAAAGTACCAAACCACCCTGCAAACAAAATACTCAGATTTCTTTAACATGCAAATGTTAAAATTTCGCGACCTTGATTACCCTTTAAATGAAGCGGATCTGGTGATGACAATAGCGAGGCAATTGCCAGTCAACGTGCAACAAGTACTAGTCGCAGCGAACGTTAGTACGGCTATACATGCAGAGCAGATATTACGCCAGATAGATGAGACTACGTCTCATAGTCATTATAGAGGAGGAAGACAGCTGGAGTTAGTCAATGCGACAGAGGTCATAAAACCTAAGCAGGCAAACACTAAAACGCAGGGCACTAATACAAGCACTTCCACACCTAGGCGAAACCAGGAAGAAGGAGAAAACAGACCATACCAGCGTAACGAAAATAACTACAATAATAGATCATATCAAGGCAACAATAGGTATCAACAGAGAGGATATCAACATTGGCGTGAAAATCGAAGAAATGACAGGCCTTATGGAAGATACGGTGATTACAATGCTAATAAAAGATGGAAAGGAAGAAGAGACCAAAACCAAGGAGAGCCACGAAATTATCGAAATGACTGGGATGATAAGCACGCTCAATCACAAAATTACCTAGAGGAATTACACGCTAGTCAAGGTGGAGAGCTAGGAAGATGGGAAAAAGCCATTGGGAACATGAAGAATCCTGATACACATACTGAGGAAGCTGGAAGTCTACTGAGACAAGAGGAATATCAAGGACATCGGCAACAAACGGATGATGGGAGTCGCACTGGAGCTAAAAAAAAATGTTAAATTTGGATAATGAAGACAGCCTACAAACGCAACAGTCGGAAGTTGAAGAGGGATGGATAGTAGCGAACATACAAGAATGGATTGCTTTGCCAGAAGACTGCCTGGAGGAGACGGTGAAACCACGGAACGATGAAATTAGGCAGTTACCCATTATTTACGCGAGGATTGGTGGAATTAATATAAGATGTTTATTGGATACGGGGTCACAGATCAGTCTGGTATCGGAGGCCTTGGTTCGAGAGTTGGGACGGAGTCAAAATATTCCTGTAATTCCCGTACCACAGCTCGAAGTGAGGGGTGTTATTCCTGAACGCACCGTCACTTGTAAACGTCAGGCATACTTAGAGCTGAACATATTGGAACACACTTTTGGGCAAACATTCATTATCATGGCAAAGATGAATTTCAATATAATTCTTGGTGCAAATTTTATTTGTGACTATCAAGCAGTGATAGATTTGCACAAGAATACTGTCAGTTTTAGAGAGTATGATCAGCTAAAGAACGTGGGATTGCATATGGATGAAATCACCACCGGAAGAGATGTAAATTCGTGGGCATTGGAAGCAATATCGGAAGAGACGGAATAGGAGGTACGAAAGGCAGAAGATAACAGCATAGAAGGGGCTGTTGTGGAACTAGATGAGGAGAGTGAATCCCAGAAGATATGGTCTTTATTAACGGAAGGAGATAACAGTGATGCACAATTTGAAGAGTTACTACAGGAGCGGCTCAATGACATTCAACTTGGGGGTGAACACAGAAAGCAATTGGAAGAGATTTTAAGGAAGCACAAAACAGTATTTGATACAGTACCTGGGAAAATATTAAATTTCAAATATTCTATGCAAGTCGAGGACTGGTCACCGTTCAAAAGCAGGTTGTACCCAATTCCTGAAAAATATCGTTGTCAAGTCAAGGTCATTATAGATGAGATGTTACAAGCTGGAGTGATAAGGAAGACACCTACACCTTATCTAAATGCGATTTTGACAGTCACAAAACCAAATGGATCTATTAGACTTTGTTTAGATGCCAGAAATCTCAACACGAGACTCATTTTTCCTGAATATGACAGAGCGCCAATCATCAGAGACGTATTAAAAGGCTTTAAAAACAAAAGCATTTATTTATCAGTCGATCTGACGAGCTCGTTCCACCATATTGTATTGGATGAGAAGTCACAGCTTCTAACTGCCTTCTTATTCGAGAACCAGACGTTTTGCTTCGTTCGAATGCCCTTTGGAGTCAAAACAGCGGGATGTGCTTTAATCCGAGCCCTGGACCGGAATCTAACCGAGGAAGTTAAGGAGATGACGGTACGCTACATTGATGACATTTTGCTGGCATCCGACAACATTGAAACTCACATGGAGAATTTAGATAAAGTATTAGGCAACCTGAATGCATCGAATTTCAAAGTAAATCTGAAGAAATCGCATTTCTTCAAGAGCGAGATCTTATATTTGGGTCACATCATTGACAAGGAGGGAGTGAAGCCAAATCCCGCTAAGATCGAAGCGATAAAGAATTTCCCTACACCAACGAGAGTCAAGCACATTCGGGCTTTCTTAGGCGTAACGGGATTCTTTAAGGAAAACTGTCCAGGTTATACGGAGACTGTCGCCCCTATGCAGGAAATGCTAAAGAAAAATAATAAATGGTTATGGAATGCGGAGTGTGAGAAGGCATTCCAAGCAACAAAACAGCTATTGGAAAACTGCATTAAATTAGGATATCCAGATTTCAAGCACAAATTTATAATCCAAGCGGATGCTTCACTGGTGGGTATAGGTGCTACGCTCTACCAAGAGGATCCAGCTAACCTGCAGCATAAAACATATTTGGCATTTGTCAGTCGAAAATTGCGTAAGCACGAGCGCAATTATACTGTAACGGAACTAGAGCTGTTGGCCATACTTCATGCGCTACAACAATGGAAACGAATAATTTATGGTTACCCTATTGTTGTCAGGACTGATCATAAAGCACTAACATTCTTGTTTAAGACGTCGATGGCAAGCGAACGTGTGACACGTTGGTCTATATATATTCAGCAGTTTAGCATTGAGATTGAACATTGCCCAGGGAAGATGAACCTGATTCCGGATGCACTCAGCAGGAACCCAGAGCCTGATAATGAGGAAACAGCGATGGTACAACACTTGGAGTTTACACCGAAGGACCGGGAATTCTTGCAGGAGTTACGTGAGATACAGCGAGAACAAGAAGCGGAACCATGGATGATGCTTTTAATTCAATACTTCAGAAAGCAACTACCTACAGGAACACCTGCATTTCGAGAAGCAAAAGCCAAAGAAGGAAGATATGTTTATGTCAACAATTTGCTGCACAGATGGGTAGATAATGACCACACCAAGTTACGCATATTAGTACCTGCTTCTTTACAGCGAGGATTGACATGGCATACGCACGAAAGTTACGGTCACGTGGGCGTAGACAAGTGCGAAGCGACTATAGGAGAGACATTTACATCGCCACGTATGAGAACAACTATATGTGACGTCATTACAACTTGTGATCCGTGTCAGAGGACAAAGCCCAATAATTATTTAATGAGGCAGTATCCTAGACCCTTGCTACCTCAAAAACCATGCGAGCTACTGGCACTCGACTGTTTCGGTCCAATCCCGAAGGGAAGGCGAGGTTGCCGACACTTACTAGTATGCATTGATGTGTTTTCTAAGTTTGTCGTATTATGCCCCATTCAGAAAACTACTTCAAAACAGGTACTCAGTCGTATTCGGAATAGAGTTATTCCAATCCTTGGAAAACCAGAATTTATATTATCAGATCATGGCAGTTATTTCACAAGCGCCGAATTCAAGAAAAGTATGGAGGACATGGGTATAAAACACATTTTAAGCAGTATCCGACATGCTCAAGCAAATCCAAGTGAGAGAACAATTAAGTGTGTAACTTCATATTTGAGAATCTTCATTCCAAATGAACATCACAGATGGGTGGACAAAATCAAGGATGTAGAGACATGCATGAATTCTACCAGGCACGAGTCAACAGGACAGATCCCTATGGTCCTACACAAGAACGAGTATCCAGTGAGAACGTGGAAAAGCATCATTAACTGCCCACAAGATCCAATGATAGCACCTGACTTGCGAATAGAGAGAACGAGAGCCTACATGAGGAAACAAGCAGGCGCAGATTACGGCGAGTAAGAAATAAGAGGTTTCACAGTGATCTTGAAATCAACCAGCTCGTTTTGGTGAAACGACCTGCTACATCGGACACAGAGAAGAAGATCTTCAGTAAATTCTGCGAAAAGTTCATAGGACCCTATTCTATCGTAAGAAACCTTGGAAATAATGCTTACACAGTGAAAGAATTGAGTACAGGAACAATGTCAGTTTACAACGCTGCCAACCTAAAAAAGTATCGTAGAAGTGAACCATGGGAGCGCCGAAATAACGATGCAGTTTGAATATATGGACGTCCTACTATCAACAAAGTGCACGGGGAGCAGTTGAGTACGGCACGTGAAGGAGGAAGTAGAGTTGGTGTTGACAAACATTAACGAGGCGAGCAGAGTGTTGCCCCAGGCATCAGCGTCACGCAAGCAGTTGAGAGAGTCATTATGAGCAGGATGTGAAACGAGTAAATGCCATTCAAGACAGGAGCGACTAGACCAAGTAATAGAAAAGGGGTGATTACGAAATAAAACAATTGGCCTACGGTAGTCTTTTAAAATTATCGACTTTCTCCGAAGTTCGAAATTTTGTGAGTGGGAGAGTTGTGAACCCTTTATCCTCTGTTGGATAAATGATTCTATGTTTTATTTCTTCATTAATAAATATTTCCACCAGCATCATGAAAGTAGCCAGACGGAGATGAGGAAATTTCAAGCATTGGTTGGAGACAGCGGGGACATACCTGAAGCAGATTGACAAAAGGCTAAATACTTTAGCTGTGAAAGGAAATAGCCTAGCGATGTGTCAGAAGGACAGGTGTTGGCCGCCTCAAAAATAGAAGCGACGCGCAGTGAGACATGGTTCTGGTATGTTCATTGTGATGTTCGCGCCTATAAGAAATATGATGCAGTAACGTGAGTGGCTGATGAAGAAAATAGACACTCCTACGACGCCAAGATATGCTAAAAACCGCCAAATTACAGAAAGTGTGGGAACCAATGAGAGAAGAATGCCTATTTAGCGCGGCAGGTCTAGCGTGGGCACGCTCGGCTAGCATTCACGCGGGAGATCGCCTAGACAAAATCTCTACGATCGATTCTAGGATTAATGGGCATATTCTTGACCTGCGCTATTTTACGAGTTCAGTGATATTTATTTCATTCCTGTACCATCATTATTTCGAGAAATTTATGTATAAATTCCCCCCCCCCATCAAGACCTAGGGCCAGTTCATTTATAAGTGGTGTGAAGAGCCAAGACATTGCTTATTATTCTGTGCGTCTACGGACGTAGGCTTATTATACTTTGGTGTGTTGAGGACACGGCTTATTATTCTGTGCGTCTACGAACGTAAGCTTAATATACTTTGTGTGTCGTGGACACAGGTTGACTATTACTTTTTGCGTCTAAGGACGTTGACAGTTAAACTTTGCGTGTCATGAAGGACACAGAAATTATTATTAAAAGTGTTAAATTCAGTGTTAGATAGTCACAGTACTATATTTGTAGGGGGAGTATCTTCGATAATTCGCCAATAAACTGTTTTGGGGAAAGAGGTACCCGAACGGCGAATTTAGTAGTCAGACATCAAGTGTATAATAATTTAATTTTTGAATCAGCACGAGAGATGACATCATTGACCATGGAGGAAGCCTGGAAATATCAAGACTCCGTCAAGATGGTTGAGATGAGATAAGAAGAATCCAGTTGGGAAATGGCTGCAGATGTTCTTTGACGGGTGACTGACTGAGGATGAGTACCGAATAATATTTATTATTATCTGATAAATTAACTTATGGTGTATGGGACATATCTTGTTTTGTAAATAATTTGCTTGTGTGATTAACGTAGTCTATATAGTTTTGGACTGACACACCTTTTGCATGGAAACAGCTCGTATGTATTATTAGTAGAAGGTTCTTTTCTTGTTTGTTGTTTTAACTAACGTAGCTATGTGAACGGCCGTGTTTGCATATGTTACGCGATGCGGTTAAAAACGTCTCTCGGAGATATGTTGTGTTTCAGAAGTAGGACTGAAGTAAAATAATTATACAGTAGATTGGAGGGTAATTAATTTCTTTTGTTTTATTATTGATCAGATTCAATGAGATTATTGCCTTTGGAGCAATGTGATTTGTGACGAAGAGCAGTCAGCTCTATCGTAGGTTTAAATATTTTTTAATTGTCGGCGAGCATCCATTCATACGATCTGTGTGAAATAACGTATTGTCATTCCCAGATGTGTGTGTGTGAGTGTGTGTTTTTGTGTCATTACAAGCGGGAATTTCAGCGTAGACTGATTTCTGGCAGCTTGATGACAAATCCAGATTGTAACCTCGCGAGGGCAATTCTGGATATTTTGATTAATGTCTGACCATATTTTGAAGTGGTTAAGTTGTTGCTGTTGATTCCTTGAGATAACGGCACAGCTGGTCAGTTATATTTATACACACTGGAGTGGGACAATGGCAGGTGATTGAGGAAGAGGGGAGATGTTGCACAAGACGAACTGAAGGGTGCCAGCCAGGTCATTAGTGGAGAGTGCCTGTGTGGCTCAGTAATAACTTTAAATACAGAATTAAGAACTGATCAATGATAAAAATTGTTTAAATAAATGGGAGTTGCCTACGAATCACGATAATCTCCGAAGCGTTATCTTAACATGCAGTTTTGTTCATATAAAGTAATGTCAGCCAGTCAGGCTTTTGTTGTTGTTGGTTTATTCCATGTTTTATTCCATTCAGTGACCCGTGAGTCACATGCTTGCTGTATTTCCTTGTTTGTGTTGAGCAATTTGGCCCGTGTTGGCAGCTCATAGTCAAGTGCGTCTTCGCGCTAATGAGGGTCTCAGGGAGATTCCTGTAAATAGTAGATTTAGTGCGTGTGTCAGCATTACTTTTTAAGGGTTTTATTTAATGTCATGTTCCATATCCATAAACGTTGATTTACGAGATGATTGTTCGTAAGCATCGTGGCTGTTAACCCGTTGTAAACGAACAGTCATCCAAAGTACTCATTCCTCGTAGTTAGTCATTACGCGCACATACAACCCAAATTGCAAGGTAGTGGAACCAGGATCCACATTTTAAATAAAAGGGGAGATCCGTCTGACTCCTCAAATTTATAGATATTCCTATCATGGGAAATTCAGGGAGGATTGTTTATATATTTTATTGTTGTTTATTTCTTTTTATGCACTATTAGTCATTAAATCATGTTATTATTTTACATCTTGTCACCTTTCTTTCTTGTTTTATAGTTTATATCCCATGACCCTTACCTCAGTAGAGCATGTCGTTTGGCGAACGTAAACATCACATAGGAACTGAGCGTGACCCCTTGATTAAGAATTCTTACATTAAACACTGCTTTTCTGAAGGGTTCAGTACCTAGGCCTACCAAGCGACCACTGCCCAGCAATTTGGCCTGCAGGTTATGGGGTGACGCGTGGTCAGCATGTCAAGTCCCCTCGGCCGTTAATATTGGTCTCCGTAACCGGAGGCCCACCTCACTGTCAGACAGCTGCTCAATTATCCTCACGAGGCTGAGTGCACCCCGTTTCAGCCCTCACGCCAGTTTCTAAAATTCCAGACGGAGCAGGGAATCGAACCCGGGATTACCGGGTGCCAGGCAGGCGAGCTACCCCAACACCACGGGGCCGGCATATAATTAGTATTATATTGTGTACAGTATATCACTTTCTTGTGGACACGAGGGAGGAAGGAAGGTTGTAGTTTTACGTGACCGTGAATCTTGTGATTATGAGCCACGGGACCTCCTTTTTACGTGGAATCCGAACCACATGACATGGCATTTCACTTCGAAAATCTCACTTGCATTGACCGGGAATCGAACCCAGTCCACCTTGGTGAGAGACCAGCAGCTTGACCACTGCGCCACCTCGCCCCTACTGAACCCGCTGAGCTAAGGTCATGTGATATTTTTCATGACAACACATTTATGATGGGATGTATTACTTTTGAACACACCCAGAAACCGACCAGAAGCTGAGAGCTTATACTATCCTCTTTGGAGTAGCGGAGAATCGCACTTTTGACTTTGGTGAAGTCAGCTAATTATTTATCTGAGGTCTTATTAATCAACTTTACCTTTCTACGAGACTCAGAATATTCCATTTCGTCATTCAGTATTATTGAAACATTTTGGAGAATGTTTTTCCACTTTAAGGTATGGTAATATAATTGCAGATACGCAAATAGGAATGTAAGTAGTCGCTACACGACTTAGTTTGACGACTTGATTCCACGAGGAACGCAGTTCCGTGCACTACGTCTTGAGAATCCGCCCGGTGGAGGCGTGTTGAAATACCCGTCGTGTAAGACGTGGAAATAGTCCGCTTTATAGCGAGGAATTTTTATCAAGTGTCATCGAGCACCATTGTACTGTGCATCACGATTTGTAAAGTGTAGTGATCAGCACGGATAGTAAAGTGAACTTATTTGGCAAGTATTGTGAATTTTCGATGATTCTGTAACACAACATTTTTATACCCACGTGATTTGTGGAGGGCTAAGAGCCTGGTGCGAAATATACAGGTAATTGTGATATTGTTACATTAGACAAGTGTTATACTAAATACGCATTATATATAAATTACTACGGTGGATTTATCCACAAGAAATCGACGCCCATTTCACGGATGCCACGTGATTGCAAAAGTAGAATCTGTGCACATGTGAAACAGCAGATCAGTGCATGGCCATTTATTAATGATATCTGCAAAGTGTAGAGGCTGTGTTACCAGATATAAGTGTTACACTTATCACACCTGTGATAGCTACAAAGCACACCGTAATTTTCAAGTAATGGTGAACTACATGATGTCTAATATTACCGACCACGTGTTCGACATTTACAACACCATGTTCGAGTCGGAGATAATGGGCTAAGTACCATTATGGTATGAGGGAGATGTCTCGGATGGAACGAGCATGATTATGGAACTTCAGGAACGTCGGACGAGAAGGAAGGAATCGAGGATGCCCTTCATAGGCATGTCCAACCCATTCACGATGTCAACTACAGGGACAGACCGAACCCTGGTCTTTAGGAGAGCCAAGATGGAAGTTCTGATACGGACGATGCCAATCCTGAGGTGCTTTTGTTCAACCCTTGTCGTTGGACAGAGAGCTAAGTGTGGGCTCCTCCATATCGTGAGTTTGTACAACCCTTCTTTGTTCTAGTCATTGGTGGTATAGTTAGATTAGTGTAGATTGTAAATCAGCCGAACTTAGTGACAGCCATTTCATAGGTAGGGAATGTAATTAGTATAATTAGATGTCATTTATTTACAGTGATTGTGAGTCACCCTTGGGTTTGATATTTTGTTCAACCCTGGTGCAACCTGATGGACGTCGTAGGACGCCAACTTCTGTCTATTGCTAAACGTGACCGTAGTCATTTTTTGACTACTTTGTTTAACCCTATATGGGGTGATTTTCAAGTCTTAGCAGACTCCTGTTATGGCAAACTGATGCCATGGTCATGATTCTTTAACTGCACTTATTGCAGCCAGTCCTCAGGCGAGGTCATGGAGTGAATCGACTCGGTGGAAGATTTCATAGACGCAGTTCGGCGGCGGGGGGATCTCCGTGGGGAGCGCGCAGATCTGGGGACCGAAACGTCCCCAGGCGCAGAAGCATCCGCAGGTGTTGGCGCGGATGGCTTCCCCTTTTTGGGAGAAAGGGAATGCGTAGTGCGGGGTCCCTTCTTACCCTTACCCGCCTCTTTAAGATATATAGACGGGTCAGGAGCCGAATTCCTGACCCTGGTCGACGATGCCGCCTCCGCCGGCTTCGACGCGGCTTTCGCCGACCGTTTGGGTGGGGAGAAAGTCTTCGACTTCCTCCCGAGTGGGGAGTAAGTCTTCAACTTCCTCCCCTGCTGTGCGGGCGGAGCAGCCTTCGCTCGCACAGCCTCCTTTGGGGCCGAAGGTGGGGTTGAAGTCACCTTCGGGCTCTCTCTCTGATTCTGGGGAGTAGCTAGAGATGTTGATGGCAGTGGTAAATTAGAAGGTTTCACAGTTGAGACAAAAGATGATGTAGCCGGGACCAAATTTGGTATTATGGCTCTATAATCAATCGTTGGAGAAGGCGAAATCGTGGTATGGTACTTCTTGCGGGCCTCCTGGTAGGTGAGACCATCCAGGGTTTTAATCTCCTGGATTTTCTTCTCACGCAGGAAGACAGGGCAGTTCCTGTCCCGAGGAGAATGAAATCCAGGGCAATTAGTGCACTGATATGGTGTTGTGCACTCTTCCGCTTCATGGGGTACCTTACCGCATGTTCCACAGACGTCAGGGCTCGAGCATCGGGATAACATGTGCCCGAATTTCTGGCACTTATAACACCTCATTGGTGGAGGGATATAAGGCCGAACGTCGCAACGGTAACTTGTTACCTTGACTTTCTCCGGGAGCACCGAAAGCTCAAAGGAAATAATGAAAGCACCAGTATCCACGATTTGACCATTGACCTTGCGCGTAATGCGCCGGACATCAGTCACGTGACGGTGCTGCATATCCTCTTTGAGCTCCTCGTCAGTGTTCAGAATCAGGTCCCGGTGGAAAATGACTCCCCGGACCAGATTCAAAGACGTGTGCTTCTCCACTTTGACAGGGATATCGCCAAAGTGGTCACATTTCAGAAGGTGTTCAACCTGCTCACCAGTCCTAGTCTTAAGCAACAAGCTACCGTTTCTCATCTTTTGTACCTTCTCAAGCTCGCCATAGACCCCTTCTATGTGCCGAGAAAACAAAATAGACTTTACCATCTTGAAATCACCCCCATCCGTTCTGGTTGCGACCAGAAACTTGGGAGTGTTAGCACCCAGATTCTCACGAACAGACTGTTCCCAGGAGGTGGATCCCCGTAGGGAATCAAAAGTTAAAGACTTGGGTGGCGGACCACCCTGGTGGGAGATATTCCTTTTCTGTCCCATGGCCGTTTCATCCTCCCTGAATGCCACCGACTCCAATCACGGGCTGTCTCTGTAGGCGCTACCCAGCCAAGGCAAGGCCCGCCTAGCTTGGAAGGCATTGCCCGGGGGTCCGATGTTTGACATGCCATTCAGGCATGTACCCCTTGGCATATACTAGAGAGTTTTCCAGCACAGGCATGCAGCTGTGCGGGGACCTGCGTTGTCAGGCGGATACTACTGCAGAGTACATGGCGCACCCACCTGTCGGCGCGGCCAAGACCGGAACAGGCTTTCGAGCGTAGTCGCACACTTAGGTGGCCCTTCCCCTGACAGCACGCACATGTAATTTTGAGTGCCAGACCTCAAAAACATGAACGGAAAAAGGCGTGCGATATAACCTAATGAGAGTTATATCGCACAAAGTGGGGCGTTTAGAGCTGGCTGTCAAACCCGTAAAGGGGACCTGGGCCAAGAAACCCTTTACGTCGCCTTCTACGACTGGCAGGGTATACCTGTGAGTGTAGTCCATCCCTCCCACCCACGGGAGGTCCAATTCGCAAGACAAGCCGGGAACCTAAAAGGATAGCCAAGGTCGCCCCTTTTAGTCGCCTCGTACGACAGGCAGGGGATACCGTGGGTGTATTCTAAACCCCCCACCCACAGGGGGAAGCAGCAGGAAAAGAAAACAGAAAGCCAAAGTCGCCCAAATCCCAACAGAAGGAGGCAGGAAAAGGCATGACAGGGGAAAGTTAGTTTCTCCCCGAGAGGGAACAAAACACACAACAAAACACCCTTTCAAAAAAAAAAAAAAACTCCGTCAGAAATAAAAGACCGAAAGTCCCTGACCACACCACCCGAGAATACGCACATAAACTTACCCTCACAAAATCCATCTTGACACAAGAAACCCTCTCGGATAACAAACAGACCAGAAAAAGAGTTGCCCTAATCAAAACCAATACCCGGCACTCAAAAATACCAAGCCGATGCAAACAACAATAGGCCTAAAGAAAATTAACCCGTCAAGGACCAGAAAAATATACCCAAAATAATAAAACAGAAATTCAGAACTCTAGGTGGACCGAAGTTTAAGAACAATGAGGAAAATAAAACTTGGCACCTCGTGGGACATGAACGCGGCCAAAAACCAAGCATAACCTTAAAACCTTCGCCACGAGGCGATCAATAACCCACGTTATACATTGTTAAAGCAAACACACACTTTAAAATAACTTCAGTTTCAAATAAACATAACTTAGCCGCGTGCATCCGGCCCCTTTTGATTAAACTGTTTCTTACGTCAATAAAATTTCAAAAGTCCTATCCGGTCAACATTTTCCACCTTATTTTCTTTTTATTTAATTTTCGAAAAGTCTCTCTTCTAGTTTATCATCAGTCCACACGTACCTTGACATCCACTTGCGTTTTTGGGAGAGGGAATCCGACCAAGCCTAGCGGCTTGTCCTCCTCGAGTACAAATCACATGCATTCAATAATGACTATTACGTTACGCAGGGCCAATACCTCTTGCTCAAAATAAATGGCGGGTATTCCTATACTTATGTCAAACAGTAATGATGCATGGATCAAGCCTGACTACCATCTAAAGGAGTATATTCTCAAAAATCACATATTTAACTATACCTGTTGACCTCGATTAATACGTGGGTGATCCTTAAATTGCTTCCAATTACTTCTATCAACTTAATGAGAAATCATTTACTGAACATAATACTGGGCATTTATGTAATTGTGTTACTTACCACGGTAGTTTTCTTCAATCCACATCTACATAGTACCTAAAATGGTGTGTTATGGTGCACATATTTATTCGCTGTCTTCTATTTCTATATTAGGACTTAGTACCGAACTAATCCTATATCTTCGCCGAACGGGCTTCTAAATGCCGCATCATTATCTATGTCTGCCTAGGGGGTCACGCCTCTCCTATCAAAACCGTATCTAATTCGCTAACTAACTCTCTATCTTCTATCACTCGAGGACTTACCTATGGCTAGAGTCCTGCGCGGATAAACAAACCGTTAACCGCATACACGCCGCATCCGCACGACTGTTATACGCATCCACTTCGCATCCGCATGACTGTTACCCGCATCCGCTCCACATCCGCACGACTGTTATCGGCATCCGCTCTGCATCCGCACGACTGTTATCCGCATCCACCCCGCATCCGCACGACTGTTATCCGCATCCGCTCCGCATCCGCACGGCTGTTATCCGCATCCGCTCCGCATCCGCACGACTGTTATCCGCATCCAATCCACATCCGCACGACTGTTATCCGCATCCGCACGACCGTTATCCGCATCCGCACGACTGTTATCCGCATCCGCTCCGCATCCGCACGACTGTTATCCGCATCCACCCCGCATCCGCACGACTGTTATCCGCATCCGCTCCGCATCCGCACGACTGTTATCCGCATCCGCTCCGCATCCGCACGACTGTTATCCGCATCCGCTCCGCATCCGCACGACTGTTATCCGCATCCGCTCCGCATCTGCACGGCTGTTATACGCATCCGCTCCGCATCCGCACGACTGTTATCCGCATCCAATCCACATCCGCACGACTGCTATCCGCATCCGCACGACCGTTATCCGCATCCGCCCCGCATCCGCACGACTGTTATCCGCATCCGCTCCGCATCCGCACGACTGTTATCCGCATCCACCCCGTATCCGCACGACTGTTATCCGCTCCGCATCCGCACGACTGTTATCCGCATCCGCTCCGCATCCGCACGACTGTTATCCGCATCCACCCCGCATCCGCACGACTGTTATCCACCCCGCATCCGCACGACTGTTATCCGCATCCGCTCCGCATCCGCACGGCTGTTATCCGCATCCGCTCTGCATCCGCACGACTGTTATCCGCATCCACCCCGCATCCGCACGACTGTTATCCGCATCCACTTCGCATCCGCACGACTGTTATCCGCATCCGCTCCGCATCCGCACGACTGTTATCCGCATCCGCACGACCGTTATCCACATTCGCCCTGCAACCGCACGACTGTTATCCGCATCCGCTCCACATCCGCACGACTGTTATCCGCATCCGCACGGCTGTTATCCGCATCCGCTCCGCATCCGCACGACTGTTATCCGCATCCGCTCCGCATCCGCACGGCTGTTATCCGCATCCGCTCCGCATCCGCACGACTGTTATCCGCATCCAATCCACATCCGCACGACTGTTATCCGCATCCGCACGACTGTTATCCACATTCGCCCTGCATCCGCACGACTGTTATCCGCATCCAATCCACATCCGCACGACTGTTATCCGCATCCGCACGACTGTTATCCACATTCGCCCTGCATCCGCACGACTGTTATCCGCATCCAATCCACATCCGCACGACTGTTATCCGCATCCGCACGACTGTTATCCACATCCGCACGACTGTTATCCGCATCCGCACGACTGTTATCCACATTCGCCCTGCATCCGCACGACTGTTATCCTCATCCGCCCCGCATCCGCATGACTGTTATCCGCATGTTTGTAATCCGAATCTACTGACATAAGAATAATATTTTAAATTAGATAAAGCATAAAGTATTAAAGCAACCCATTTAGACATTTGAGAAGAAAGTCGTTTCCATTGGCTGTGTGTGTCATGTGCTATGTTTAAAATGCATGCTACACAGCCAGAATTGCAACCCTTTTCATTTCAGAGTGTTAATAATAATAATAATAATAATAATAATAATGATAATAATATCGTCTGGCCTCGGGTGCCGGGTGCTTAATGACATAATTTGAATGATATTAACTTAAATCATCTTACATTTGTCATGGAAGAAACATAACGGAAAAATATATGTCATGACATCTGGGTTCTAGTAATGATATTGAACAAGTTCGGATTGTAATCCAAAAATTATCCGCAAATTTACTCCAAACATTATCCGCAGCTTATCCGCTATCCGCACAGCCTTGCAAACTACATTCGCATGGTGAAAAATTTTGCGAATATCCGCGGGTTTATCCGTGCAGAGGAAAGATGATAAAAGAGGAGCCCTATGGCCTCCATTTCATTAGAGACAGTGCACCTATGAACACACTGACTTACCAAAGTACTCGGAAAAGTCGATACATTTTTAGGTGGGGGTCCGTGGTATCCAGGACTTAGAAACTCCATTCGCCCAAAGAGTGTAGCTAGACTATTATCGGTGGTTTTGTTTCACATTCCCTTCTTCGTGCAAGGTCTAACTCCAGATTATAGAGGCACACTTATTAATATGCGAGATAATGTGTGGTGACCCCGTGCGTTGGTTGCTCAGCACGATACTCTATTCAATATAACAACGTGGACTCCGTAATGAGTCTAATCATCTAACCACTACTTACGAGGACTGCTAATATGAAGGAGCCTCGAAAAGTGGAATAACGCTTTTAACTTCTTATTGAAGCTTCATATCGCCACCCAGAATCTAGTACCTCGCATTCACTTCCAATTTAACATATTTTCGTCTATGATGATGATGATGATGATAATTGTTGTTTTAAGGGCCTAACATTTGAGTTATCGGCCTCTAATGATATTGAGATGGTGAAAAGGTAGGAGAAAATGGTGAAAAATGTCAATGAAATTATAACGACAAATAAAACTAACTAATGACTAGGGCTCGGATTTTTAGGTGCTAAAAATCGGGAAAATATCTATTTTTTATGTATTATAAATACATAAAATATGTGACAAAAAAGTAAAAATATTTAATTATAATTTAGTTTATTAATGTGAATATAGCAATTTGCAGTACTCACGAATGCAATTTATGCTATGCCTCACTGACTACTGAACAATTACAATACACAACGAGATACATCTTCAGGTTATCCATCACAAATAACCGACGATTATTGCGAAACACTTCTTCGGGAGGTCCGAAACTGCGGCAATACGGTATGTTTCTTGCCATTGAGGTGTTGTGTAACTTGAGATCGCTGTTCTGCCTGGATTGCTTTCCCACATGGTTGGTAGAACAGAACGTCCCCATCGGAAGTAAAATTATCTGGAAATCCCCGGCTTCCACAGTGGTACGGGGCGACAAGTTAAGAATAACACAGTTACAAGCTGACATACGCTCTGCATGACGATTAGATAGCTCACAGGTTCTTCACCGTTGAAGTAACTCAGAACAAAAATGCAATAAACTGAAAGATCTAGCATACTGAACTTTTAATGTAAATATAATGTCTTTTTATGTGCTAATATGTGAAGAGCAGGAATTTATGCAATTATAGAAAAAATGCTTAAAATTTGTATTTACATTTAAAAAATTACTTAAAAATCCGAGCCCTACTAATGACTTACAAATTAGAACATGAAATGGAATACAAAAAAAGAATAAAATAAATAAAGACAGATGGAAAGGAAATACCTACAACCCTCGAAGAATGAGAATTAAGGCACTTCGAAGAAAGGCAGATAGGAAAGGAGAAAGAGGAAAGGGGCCGATCCAAATGCAATAGAAAAAGGGGAAAGTCGGAGAAGAAAGGAAGAAAGGAAGGTAGGAAGATATGAGACTCCGCCCCAAAGGCAATGGAAAAAGGGGGAACACCGGGCCCAGAATGACGGTATCAGGAAAGAAGAGACAAGAGCCAATTAAGGCGGAAAATGGAAAGATCCCCTAGGCCTTGGATACCCTAATACCGTCGGGGTCCGAAGAGAATATGGGTTGACCAAGGTAGGTCAGCAGGAAAGATGATAAAGAGGAGCCCAGAATAAGTGAGTGGAAACAATTCTGGACTCAGCTGGGGTCCCGTGATCGCCAGACCACGTCCCACTAGTTGTAAGACCTGGGGGAACGTATGGCTGGCATCTTCAATTTATGTATTCAGTGAATTTGATGCCAATAATAATAATAATTATTATTATTATAAGCAAAGAAGGCTTAGAGAATGATCCTTAGGAAGATAATGGGCCCGAAGGTCGTGGCTAAATAATACAGGTTGCGATGAAGTACGGAATTGTATCAAAGTAACGAACGTCTGTTGGAATTCATAAAAAAGCGAAGACTCAAATTCTATTTTCACCTATTTAGAATGGACGAAAGGTGGTTGACTATGATGATGATGTTAATTTTTGTTTTAACGGGCCTAACATCTAGGTTATAGGCCCCTAATGGTCTGTGTGATAGCGAAAATTTCAATGAAGTGGAAACCAGAACGAAAATTAAGTGAGAAGGAAAAATACTTACAAAAAGGAAATCAGATGGAAACTACTCACAAAATGGAGAGCGATAATACTTACAAAAGGGAATTTAGAACGAAAATACTCACAAAAGGAATAGATTGAAAAATACGCACAAAATGTAGGTTAAGTTCAAAATACGTACAAAATGCAATGCACAGTCGAAATACTTACAAAAGGCAAGTGAAATTCAAAATACTTACAAAATGCAAATGAGAGTGAAAATACGTACAAAATGCAATTGAGGTTCAAAATACTTACAAAATGCAATTGAAATTGAAACTACACAATGCAATTTAGATTGAAAAAGGCCGGTTCATATTCGAAATACTCACAAAGTGCAATTGAAATTCAAAATACAAAATGCAATTGAAATTGAAAAGGCTTACAAAATATATGGTAGATTCAAACTAGTCAATTGGATGGACAATACTTAAAAAATGTAATTTAGATTGAAAATACTTACAAAATGTAATTTAGATTCAAAATACCCACAAAATGCAATTGAGAATCAAAATACTTGCAAAATGCGCACTCTACAAAATGCAATTTAGATTGAAAATAATTGCAAAAAGCAGTTTAGGTTGAAAATACCAAATACACGTGAAATTCAAAATACTCGCAAAAGTTCCGCCTCCTATATTGAAAGACTTACTAAAACGCAATTTAGATTGTCAATCCTTACAAAATGCAATTGAGGTTGAAAACACTCGCAAAATGCAATTTAGATCGAAAAAAACTACAAAATGCAACGTAGATGGAAAATACCTACAAAATGGAGTGTAGAGGGGGGAAAAATCGCTAAAGGAAATTTAGATACACGGAGAGCCAATTAACAAAAACAGTGTGGGAAACGTAAAGAGAAAAGGATATATAATGAAAAGAAAACAAGATATCTGACCCCTCGAAGAAGGAGGGATCAGGAAAGATGAGACAAGGGCCAATTAAGGCGGGGTCGGAAAAGAACAAGAGTTGACCAAGGGAGGTCGACAGGAAAGAAGACAGAGAGGAGCCCAGCACAAGTAAGTGGAAGCAATGCCAGACTCAGCTGGGGTCCCGTGGTCACCAACCCACGTGCGGTTGACTAACAGAATTTTCCACCTCTGATAAAGGGTTCTGAGATGTCAGGAAGGATCTGGAGAAAATGGATATGATATGATGATGATAATTGTTGATTTAAGGAGCCTAACATCTAGGTTATCGGTCCCTAATGGTTTGGGTGATCGTGAAGATGATAATGAAATGGAAACTATAACTAAAACTACTAACTTATATACTAGAAAAAAAGGAGAATAAGGCAAATAAAGGACAGGAGGAAAAGAAATGCCCTCAACCCTCGAAGGATGCGGATTGAGGGACTTGGTAGGAAGGAGAGCCATGAAAGGCAGATAGGAAAGTGAAAGAGGAGGGGGGTCCGCCCCAGAGGTAAGGGAATAAAGCGGGAAAACCGGACCCAGCTCAGAAATCCCTTGGGGTCGCCAACTCCCGAACTCACCAGCCGTGAGCCCCTGAGGGTGTAGCAATATCAGTGGTGCACCAGAAGTGGTGGGGCTACATACACCCGGCCTCCTTGAGGGCCTTGAGCAGAAGGCAGGAGATAACATGAAAAGAACTAGTAGTTCCGTGAAGAACTATACAGCCTATTTTCATACATCCTACTTATGATAATTGCCACTATCAACATACAAAATTTCAGTTTGATTGCTGTAATAGATTCGTAGATATTGAGAACCGACTAAATATTTCGGATGGTCGCCATGTTGGATTTTATATATGTAGGTCCTAGAGTTATGTACTGTTACATGAAGATTATTGTGTACGAGTAGCATTCAAACTTCAATCGCATGATTAGGATACAAAAAGTAACAAGGAGATTTTAAAATTTCGCACAGCTGCCATCTTGTGGTTATGGAAACAATTGAAATAAATTAGAACCAGTGGATTAACATTCGTATAAGGATTTACAGTACCATGTTTCACTGCACTCGGATGGTTAAATTACGAGAAATGTCCATGTGAATATTTATAATTCGCGTCGTCGCCATGTTAGATTTGTGATCACCAGGTTATTTAAAGTCCTATAGGTGAACCTATGGTGTATTCTTGGAATACACGTTACGAGAGAATATAATTTTTAATGCTCTTTGCATGATCATTCCTTCCTCTTTGTCAAACACCAACAGTGATCTTCTACTTTCTCTTTGATGGTCTTGTCTCTTATGTCATTGTGAGTCTGTTCTAGATATATATCTTCCATGACCCACCTAGCGTCATCTAGCAGCGAATCTCTGAAGCTCCTCAATTCTTCCTGGTGCAAGAGGACTTCCTTTTCCATCTGGCCACCAGATCTCGTTGCCATCGCCAGCTATTATCTCCATGAGCAAGAGAACTTCGTCTACTTTTTCACTCACCATGCTGTGCTAGTATCGCTTGCTATCAACTCTTTGAAGACCATTCATCAAGAAGAACATTTATTTTTGATAAGTTGTCTATTCTGATATGTATTCCTTTTGTCTCCTACCCCCACTCTTTTCCCTTCCTTGGACCCTCCGCGCTTCGCTGAGCATGTCTCACTTGTAAGTCGGCAGTTGACTCGGTCAGTCAAGGCTCAACTAGAGCCAGTCTCTTCAAACCAAGAGGCACTCTCTACTCTCTACGCCATGTTGGCACATTAGGTATCCGTCAAAGGGAACTTCACCTTCGATATGCAACCAAGATAAGTACAGACTTAAGGTTTTAACCTCATCTTCATCAGTTTTATTATCTACATACTTTTATTGATCATTTTATAGACAGCGTGAGATTACTTATTTGGGGCGGTAATCATTCATCGCGGGATTTGCCATGTTGGGCTTTTGTCTGTCTAAGCCAACCTTAATAGAAAGTAGCTTTTCTTAAGCTATTCAAATGAGAAATCTTCTCACCACGTGGGATATTATCTAAATACCCGCTGTCTATAAAATACAAAGCTAGTTCCTCCGCTGGATTAACTTTGGCCCCATTCTTCTATTAAGATCGTTCTGGAACCTTCCAGATCCTGTACTTTATCTACAAGTCCTGCCGTCATGTATTTTTCACTCACTTGTGAGAATAGTATTTAAAATTGAAGAATCTCACTTCTGAATTAAAGCTCAATAGTGAATTTTCTTCCACCGTTGGAATGTTCTATGGCGCATTTAATTGTAATCCTCAACTTTCTCAAGTAATAGACTTTCGCCTATCTAGTGCAACCAGTCCTTTTTCATCATTGCAATAACTTTCTTTGCCATAAACTTTCGTGTTACTATAGTGAATTTTCCATCTATTCAAAAGACTATAGTGATAACTAGTGCTTGTTCAACTTTTCTACCGCGTCGCGATCGTCCGTTTACATTAAATAAGGCCATGAACATTGATCCTAAATCCCAATTGATCTTTCCTAAACCTTCTACTAACAAACCATATTAATAAAGTTATTTCTAGGTCTCACGAAAGGGAAACTTGCCCCATTTGTCACGTGATTCCTATTTAAACATAGGAAGTCTAGAACCTTCCTTTTGACTTTCTCATCAGGTTTCACAGTAAGTGACCTGCCCTTATTTGTATAATAACCAACAGTAATTCTGTATAAATATAAGAAGTTATAGGAACTTCTCCTTTATTCTACCCGCTTTCTTTTTTGTTATTTTCGAAGTTGTAACTTTTTCTAAAATAGTTACCTGGAAATTTCTTAAAGTACACTCCTTGTACTCAATTTAATGTTTAAACTTTAATCACTTCATTTGTCTTTTTTTAATCTTACAAAGATTTTAGTACATATATAAGGTTTGAAACCTAAAGAATTGTTAATTGCCTGGAGCAAACTTTAAATGTTAGGAGGTCTGCGACCCCAAATTGTTATAAAAATTGAAACTATATACTTGTCAAATTTACTAGAGTCTTTTGCCTTGTTAAATAAATTAAATATCTGTTTTGGGATTTATCATTTCGCAAATACTACAGTTAGGCAAGATCCTGGCTTTCCTAACTCTTCCTAGGTTCATGCTCTCGTTAACACAGAATAAATCTGTTACTATTTGTCTTGCCAGACTATCACCCTTCCCCATAGTAGTCTTATGCATGCTTGAGAGGGAATACGTTAAAGCCATTCTCTGGCAAACCGCCCAAGTCCTAGCTGCGTTTCCCGTCAGCTTCGACCAGGTCCCTACTCACTTTAGGTATCGGAGAGCTGATGTGCAGTGGCAACCGCCTTTAAGTGTATTTAAAGTTAAATTTATAACTTTTGTGGGACACTCATCCTATTTCTCTATCCTTTTTCTCCAGTCCGAAACCCACCTCCTTTTCTTTATCATCTTCCCATGGTGGGTAGGTTATTCCCCAGCCAATAATCTACCCAAAATTTGGTGCCGAAACCCGGGAGAGTCCATTTGTCATTTTTTCTGTTTAAAAGATTATTTGACAATACCTTACACAGCCGCTATGTTGGATTGGTGAGACGTAACAAAATTTGAAGGGCACGGTCGGGGTCGCCTGGAATAGTGCTATGAACTTACCGAGTTTCATTGAAATCGCTCCAGCCGTTTAGATTTTATTAGGGGGGGGGCACACACACGCACTCCTCACACACACACACACACACACACGCGCGCGCGCGCGCACACACACGGACAAAAGGTGATCTCATAAGCCTATTTTTTTTTTCAAAATTGAAAATAGGCTAAAAATAAGGCTGACCCCTCGCAGAATGATGATGATGATGATGATAATTGTTGTTTTAAGGGGCCTAACATCTAGGTTATCGGCCCCTGATGGTTTGGGTGATCGTGAAGATGAAAATGAAATGCGAACTTAAAACTAAAACTAACTACTGACCTACATACTAGAAGAAGAAATGGAAAACTAAAGGAGAATAAGGCAAATAAAGGACAGGAGGAAAAGAAATGCCCTCAACCCTCGAAGAAGGCGGATTGAGGGACTTAGAAGGAAGGAGAGCCATGAAAGGCAGATAGGAAAGTGAAAGAGGAGAGGGTCCTCCCCAAAGGTAAGGGACAAAAAGGGAAAACCGACCCAGCTCAGGAATCCCTCGGGGTCGCCAACTCCCGAACTCACCAGCCGTGAGCCCCTGAGGGTGTAGCATTATCTAGGGTGCACCAAAAGTGGTGGGGCTACACACACCCGGCCTCCTTGAGGGCCTTAAGCAGAAGGCAGGAGACAACATGAAAAGAAAAAGAAGGCTGACCCCTCGCAGAAGGAGGGAATCAGAAAAGATGAGACAAGGGCCAATTAAGGCGGGAAAGGAAGAGACTCCCTAGGCCTCGGATACCCTAATACCGTCGGGGTCGGAAGAGAACAAGAGTTGACCAAGAGAGGTCGACAGGAAAGATGACGGAGAGGAGCCCGGCACAAGTGAGTGGAAACAATGCCGGAGTAGCTGGGGCCCCGTGGTCGCCAACCCACGTCCCCCTAGATGTTAGGCACTGGTTATGAAGTGCGAAGACATCGCTAATAGAATCAAGTACCGGCAGTAGATCTATAACTCCAACAGCTTTCACGAAGAAGGCAATCTGAACAGCGGATGGACAGTGGAAAAGAGTCAGGCTGCCTGGGAAAGAATGCTACGATACTGGATTGCAAAGAAGGCTTTCATGTATGTGTAACAGTTGTTTAAGGTGGTATCTAATGGCCGTAAACGAAATAAAATAAATCATTAATATTATATCTACTCGGTATAAAACAAAGACCCCGATTCTTGGATCTTGAGAACCACTCGATGGATATGATGTGGTATTCACCATTCTGTAAAGGATTTCTCGAGGAAGGTTTCTGTAGAGCAGTAACAATTTCAGTGAATCAAGTCGAAGAAAAACCTGCCGTCCGTGCGCCTTTTAAGGTTACGCTGGATAAACCGTTAAAATGTCTATATAACCTACTATGAGTGTAAGATAATTTCAGCATTAAAGTTCTACAAAAAAAAGTCTACGACAGCAAATCTCTTTCTTTAAGACATCGCCCAGTATAAGTGGTTTTACGTTTTCATTTCTTCCAACAATCTCCATTCAGTGGAAATTAAAATTACAAGCTTCGGAGCGAGTTTACGAGCTAGCGAGTGAGCCTATCACCCCAGCTTCGGCCAGCATCAAACTGTCGAGTCGTGTCGAGTTAGGACTTCAGAGAAGAGTATATGTGTTTGGAATTTCGCTGTTCACCTTGGCTTTTCTGAATTGCGTCTGGGATCTGCCGTCCGTACGCCTTTTAAGCTTACGCTGGGTAAATCGTTTAAGATACCGAGCGAAGCCGGGATGAGTTGTTATTATAAATCTCTCACAATCCATTACTATATTCATGATCAATCTCAATAACCTCAACCCCAACATTCAAGACAAAAAAGAAAGTTGAAGTTCCTCCGCTACGCTGAGGAACATCGAATCATGGATATGTTCTTCAGATCTAGGTGATGAATACCTGTTAGCCTTTCTAAGAAGCGAGCACGTATTTACAACACTCGCAATTTGCATGATGATAGGTCTGTAAACCAGTTTTCTTATAACTTTGTTAACACACAAAGTTAGCATTGAATTTGCGGGGACAAGTACATATCCAGAACAAGGATCGCCTCATACGTTCAGTGGACGACATGTTCACAGTGAGAAAGTTACTCTACAACTGCGCGATTAAGTATCCAAGTGTTATATTATACGAATTCCTGGTATTCACCTGACAGAGGCAGCAATAATAATAATAATAATAATAATAATAATAATAATAATAATAATAATAATAATAATATCGTATGGCCTCGGGTGCCGGGTGCAAGTTTTGTTTATTGACACCATGCATGTCGAATTTCGTCATTCCTTTGAACGCT
This sequence comes from Meconema thalassinum, assembly GCA_946902985.2. Classification (NCBI taxonomy): domain Eukaryota; kingdom Metazoa; phylum Arthropoda; class Insecta; order Orthoptera; family Tettigoniidae; genus Meconema; species Meconema thalassinum. The sequence goes on from OX336392.1 coordinate 408,470,064, forward strand.
ATGAAAGTCAAGGAGGTTAGATATCCAAGTTCCTTGACACTACAGCGCTTTCTAGTAGAGAATGGAGGAACTTTGTGTTGGCGGAAAATCCCGAGATTAATTTTGCCATTGAACACGGCCTACTGAATTCAAATGGGTTCTTTAACATGCCAACAACGTATGACATCCCTGTCGTGATTTTCGTCGCCATTAAAAAAAATCACTTACCACGGCCAGGGGCGAACTTGCAAGCTTGGGGGGTTGGTAATCCGACCCGTTAACCACTCACCCACCGTGGCAAGCTAGAGGCAGCAATGAAATACGGGTAGTATCTGCGCACGCCCACTTAGGGGCAAGGTGCGTGGTAGACCATCACACATTTTGTATCGCGCAAATTTTGGTTTGACCCCCAGCCCATCCACGAGTCGGCACTGCTTCAAACCCCACAGTACAGTATATCATATCGCTATAGTGCGGGACACAGCTTTGCAGGCCTGAAGGTCAACCGGCCCTCCGCTTTGCTCTCCTCCCCGTGCCCGACGGTGTTGCCATGCTATTACACCGTACCTTCAGTCGCGTGCTGCATGCGAGAACGTACAGGACAACACCGCACCGACTACGTGTGACCTTCAGGCTTGCAATGCTTTGTCCCGCAATTATAGTGAATTCCGAGCATCTCAGTACAGTAGTAGGGGATGCAGGTAGCAATGCAGCCATGGATAAAGCCCTGCGCGGATGTGGATATCTGTGGATAACCACGCGGATATCCGCAAAATTTTTCACCATGTGGTTTTATAATTTGCATGGCTGTGCGGATAGCGGATAAGCTGCGGATAATGTTTAGAGTATTTTTTTCGGATAGTTTTTAGAATACAATCCGAACTTTTTGAATATCATTACAAGGACCCGGATGTTAATAATGACATATTGTGCCCAACTCTAGGAATGGGTATTCCAAGTTTCAGACACCTAGATATCAAGGGAAAGGCTGTAGCAGCGTTTGAAAGTTCAGATATTTGAATATCGCGCTACATTGCTTCTCGAAGCCATTCGAAGGAAATTACCGATAGTTGGATGGTAAATGACGTAGCGAGTAACCGCAGAGGTGGAGACTATTTATTGATTAAATAGTTAACTATGGAGCAGAGACTTGAGACTGGGATCAGATTACTGGCACGGCCAAATAAAAGAGAATGCAATTAATATCAAGTAAATCGGACCAGGAATTCAAGAGATATGAGGATTTTTAGATATCAGGCGATGACGCGTGACCCTGACCGTTTTTGTATAAAAGCAAGCTGGAGCAGGCTTAGTTAGCTCAATTCATCACAAGCACTTGGCGAACATGTTGCGTCTACGCTGAGCCAAGGTACATGGTTGCCACGTCTACGAAGAAGTACTTTTCAAATCGTGATAGTCACGAGAAGTGCTGCGCAAACGAGTTGGAACTTAGTAAGTTTCTGGTGAGGAGAATCACTGAGGTGATTGTATTTCTACAGACATTGGTGGAAATATTTATATTTCCAAAAGGACATATGCTAGACTTGGTCTAGAAAGTAGTATATTGTCACAGTCCAATAGTAAATTAATACTTGGATGTTTAAATCCATTTAAAGTCAGTTTTCATATTTTGTAACTATTTAACCACTTCGATCCGTCAGTACATTGAAGAATAGTCTATAATGGTGGCGTTCATTAGTCTACGCAAGGGAAACTGCAAGTTGTCTAGCGCATGGCAGATGGTGATATACAAACCATGCCCAGGGAACGATCTTCAGAACAGCCGTTAACTGCTTAGACTGTCAACGTTTTTCTTGTACTGATGAGATTACAGTGAGTTAAGTTACAACTGACACATTTAAGAAGAGATCGCTTAGATCTGACCCTTTTCAAACAAACTGTTATGGCTTTGTTAGAAGCCCATATTAAAATGGAACCACAGTCATTTAAAACGTCGAAAGATACTACCACTATGTCTGACTAGACGATTTGTGGGTCTACAATGGCGGCCGATACAAGGATTATACGTGCTTGTCCGCTAGGGCATGTCTACGGATAAATCTGGTATAGACCAGGTTTACGACACTTCAAGAACATCAAGAAATGTAAGCCACATTTGAATTATTTTATGCTTAGCTAATTGGAACAAACTATTTTTTTTCTGCAGATGACCAACACATTTTTTTCGTCATATTTAAAGCTTGTAATGATTTACGCAAGACTTGTTAGATTTATTCTGAGCATTTTCAGCACTCAGAACAGTTTAGGATCGATGACCGAGCATTTTGAGCATTTATTTGAATTTTTCATATTTTTGGGAAATCACGGTAATCAGCCGATGTAACTGTAAAAGTTAAATTTATTTTTGTTGAGGAATGGATATTTTTTCCATATTCGAAGGTTCGAACATGTGGATTCTCACATAATGAGATGATAATTAAACATATTTGGAATAATAATAATAATAATAATCCACTAATAATAATAATAATAATAATTTTCATAATTGTTCTAAATAATTCTTGGATATTATATTTTATAATAATCATATGTATTGAGAAAGAGCCTATGAAGTAGTTGAAACATTTCTAGTTTGGAACAGGAGATTTTACGAAGGAGAGTGGTTAGCGCATGCCCGCATTCAACCTACATTTCAGTTCTGGTTGAACAGTTGATATTTGCAATGAGCAAAGTATATGTTTCATATAACACGGAGAGGCATGAAACGGGAAGCAATTGATATTTGTATCAAATAGGATTTTTGTATTTATATAAAATCATGACGTAAATACACTTCGAAAGTGAAATGAAGCTTTTCATGAGTATGGTAAATTCACGGGTTGAACTGAATGGTAAAATAAAATAAACTTGTCAGTTTATTAATCTTCCAGTGTTGATGACAAGCAGAGGCTTGATTTATTGTATAAATTTTGGGAAGATAATTTATGTGTGTGGAATAGTTGAAATGCCATTCCCAGGTGCGCATGTTAAGTCGCAGGAATGAAGGTTTTTTCGAGCATCAATCAAATAGCAGGTTCGATGGCTCAGGTTTATAGTTGGAGTATTGGAGCCACACATTTCGTCGTATGAATAACCCGAAGGTTATTTCTTTGAAACCATCAGTTCTTATTTCAACCTTGTTTACGAATTCCATTTAGAATTTGATTTTGCTAGAACCCGGATTTGTCATGATAGTAGTTTATTCTTCTTCAGAGGAAGACCTTTGCCGTTGTTGTTGTTGTTATAATATTGTGTTCTTACACAAATAGTAGAATGGGCCACTGCCAATTTAAAATAATTCTTTAACCACGAATAATTTGAAGGATATTTTCAATCCTAGTGCCATGAACTAAATGAATTCATTATAAGACTACAATTCTAATTTTCGCATTCTGTCGAAGAATTGCAAGTTGTGAAAGTTGCTAGAAATGGCCATAAATATAAACATTTTTTTCATAATAATTCCAAGTGGAAAATCTAATAGTTGAATGGTTCAACCATTTATTGATCAAGTTGATGATTCAGAAATCATATGTTTTGTTTGGAACTTGAAGTTCATAATCGAGTCACTTCTCGAATGTTTAATGTCAGAAGAACAATTAATTGTTGTTGTGCTTCGCACAGTTCTTCGATGCTATGCTCAATGGTCAAATATTTTTCAGATGTTGTTAATATGTGTTAATAAATTGTGTTGCTACGATGATAATAGTTTCAACGATATATTTTTGAAAACTGGAAAACAAATGAAAGTCTAAGAAATTCTATAAACATTTATTCTACGAGTGTTAATATCATGTAAATAGTCAAACAGTGATCGACGTTATTTCCAGTATGGACAATTCATTTTGCACTGGAGTTAAAATGTTAATAATTTTGGAACACAGTCCACAGGACTAACAATCGGACTTGTGTTTTCAAAAAGATTGTCAAATGTGTTTGGAAGATTTCTGTATATTGTGTGTAAATAAGAGTGTGGATCGCCACACGTGGATGATGCTGCTTTGAGCATTATTCTTGCAGTCAGATTTTAACTTTAAATAAACTGAGATAATTTTACCAGATGTGTTTCACCCAATTAAATCTCCTTCTATCCTTATTGTTGCATTGAGCCAAAAATCAGCAAAGCATTTTTATAAATTTGATGTCGTTTTTGCGATTTGCTTTAACCCATCTGGCGCTCCGGGATATTTTGATTCTCGTGCTGACTGATTATTGGTAAAATGCATATGTGGTCGTGCGGACTCCGGTCTAAACGGGCACATAAAATAAGATAGAGAGAGAAATGGCTTCGAACGTGGGTCCCGATTTAGACATGGTCAATCGCATGCCGATTTGAAATTGTGATAATTTTTATAGAAATATTTTGGGAGTTGAGAGATGTCTGGTTTGGATGAATAAATTAGTAGGAAACCCAATTAGTGGGGAAAATTAATAATTTAACTTGGTTAATAATTAGAATGGGTTTGATTATTTTTGATAATGGCTTAACCATTAGGGCGTCAAGTAAATTCAGTAGTAAACGTTCGATGACTGGAGATACACATTATTAGAATCCAGGTGGAGGATATTTGAGAACTTGCATATTTTTCTTGTGATATTATGGTAAATGTAATTCGTAAAAGTAGAGACTTTTGTTTTTCCATCACGTCGATATTAGGACAAATCTCATTTTATTATAGTGTTCCAATTAGCTATTCATATTTCTTGTTCTAGTTATAAGCTTGTGTTTGCCACTGTTGTATACCCCTAAGTTTTGAATAATTGAAATTATGGAAGAAATGATGAGAATGATGAGGAGTTTGGAGGAGAGTTCAAAACAGGCTGGACTGCGTGTAGCAGCCATTATGAAAGAGAATACTGAGGCTTTAGAAAATAAACTTAAAGAAAATTCTGATTCTTTAGAGAATAAAATTAGAGAAAATTTGAATGATAAACTTAAAGAAAATTCTGATTCTTTAGAAAATAAACTTAAAGAAAGTTTGGAGGATAAACTTAAAGAAAATTCTGATTCTTTGGAAAGTAAACTTAAAGAAAATTCTGATTCTTTGGAAAACAGGTTAAAAGGTAATCTGAAAGAAAATTTAAACAGTAAATTTAATTCAATGGAAAGTAAATTTAAAGAGAATTCTGAAATTTTGAAAATGACACTTGAAAGTAAAATGAATAAATTATGCGAAAAAACACATGAGCTCGAAACTTCGTTAGCTACTAACGCTAGTATAATGGACGATAAATTTCGCGATGCCGATCTTCGATCCCAAAGCTTAGCTGATAGGATAGAACATGGTCTTAGGAAAGTTGGTGAAGACATGGTCAACCTGGAAGTCAGAGTGAAGAAGGAGAGTAACGAGATGGGAATTCTAGTTGTTCAGCGTTTAACGGAACAATTCAAGGAACTTGTCATGGGAGAAATAAGAGAAGGAGTGATTCATGAATTGCAAACTGAGATTAAAACCACAGTTGTCAATGAAATAAAAGACACACTCAAGCTGGAGAATCAAGAGGGAATCAAGGAGATTAGGGAATCTTTGTCATCCCACATTGAAATAATTGCCAAGGATATTCAAGCAACTCAGAAGGACATATCAGATATGACAGGGTCATTGAAAAGTCATGAGGCTGTTATGAACCAGATATCCATTGATGTTAAAGACAATTGTAAGGAGACTGAAGCAATCAAGAAGATGGCAGAAGAAAACCAGAAGGAACTCGAGGCTATGAAAACTCAAATAAAGGATGAGAAACAGTCTGATCATCTTTTGAAAATGCCGAATGTAAGGGGAAAGGAACAGATACAGATAAATCTAGGAGGAGCTAGAGAGACTGATAGACAGGATGAGGTCAGGACAGTATTTCAATCCAACCCCATAACTGTGTTTAAGAATATAGAAGACAAGCCTTCTAAATTTTTAGGGCGAGATTCTGTAACACCCGTGGAATTTCTGAGAGAAGCAGGTGATTACCTGAAAGATTCTAAGATCCCTAAAGAAAGACAGATCAGGGTAATAGGGAAGTTCTTGGAAGGTCCCGCACTTTTGTGGTTCAGAGCATTTAGATCCACTCTAAATACTTTTGAAGAGTTTTCTCGTGGGTTATTGAAGAAGTTTTGGTCCCCTGAAACCCAACAGCAAGTTAGAGCAGAGTTGTATTCGAAGAGATTCTCGACGTCACAACCTACTCGATACTCTACATACTTTTCTGGACAGCTGTCTAAACTCCAACATTTAGATCCGCCAATGCCAGATAACGAGTTGATTACTGCTTTGATACGACAATTTCCAGCAGACGTCCAGAGGACTTTGATCGCTGCTGACATCTACAATATGGAACAGTTTGATGAAGTATTGCAGAAGCTGGATCATACAAACGCTCAATTCTTTCATCAGAAGGGAGTAAAGAGTAATAACGCTGTGTATGCTGTTATGGCTGACAGTTATTCTCAGACACCTCGAGAGATTCGAGAGGAGCGAGAAGAGAAATCGCCGAGGGAAGATTCCAATACGAGAGGATGGAACCAATACCGTAACAGATACAGTTACAAACCATATGCAAGACCGGATGGTGGTAATCGATACAACACTCGATGGAGAAGACCACGAGATACTCAAGGAAGGTACCAGGAAAGAAGATCCTATGGTAATAACTATAATAACAGAGGGAATGTAGATACTCGTCAGTCCAATGAAGAGTTTAACAAGGACACGAGGAAAAACTTGGAAGCAAGACACCAAGATAACTTACAATTTGTGGAGCAGAGGCCCAATGATCCAGGTCCATCGGGAACACAACAATCCCGGGGGAATGGTAATGAAAAAAAAAAACTTCGAATTCACAGTAGAAGATAGAATTTTGAATACTTTCACTTCCAGAATAATTAAATGGCAAGCAGAGGATGATGACTTAATTCAACAGAATGACGAACGAAGAGAAATGGGTACCAGGATTAGAATGCCAATCATTTCATGCGAAGTATTTGGTATGCCTGTCGATACTTTGATCGATACTGGGGCTATGCTTTGTCTGGTGAGTGAGAAGCTTTATATACTGTGGAAGCTCAAAGAGAATTTAGAGGAAATTCCAGTATCAGGAATTAAGATCCAAGGAATAATACCCAATAAAATATCTCTGTGTAAAACACAATTATACTTATGTATTACGATTGGAGGACATGATTTCCGACATGTATTTGTTGTAATGAAGGACATGGCTTTTGACATGATATTGGGAGCAGATTTCATTCAGAAATATCAAGCAGTGATAGATATGAAGACAGAGACGATTAAATTCAAGAATACCGAAGAGATTAACTTCGAGGGAAAAGAAGAGGAAGACATCGAGGGAGATGCTCAATGGTCTCTGATTTTTCATGAAGCTGAAGGAAGAGAAGTCTACACTGAGAAGGAGTCCCCAGAGTTAGGGAAAATTTTGGAAGAGTATCAAGATATTTTTGACATTAAACCTGGTGAAATTAAGGATTTTGAATATCATATTCGTGTAAATGATGATGCACCTTTTCATGCTAAATTGTATCCAGTAGCAGAAAAGCATCGAGAAAAAGTAAAAGTACTTATCAAGGAAATGGAAAGTAATAATGTGATTGAAAAGTATACTACATCTTATGTCAATCCATTAGCAGTAGTGTCTAAGCAAGATGGAAGTCTGAGACTATGTTTAGACGCGCGAAATTTAAATTCAAGATTACTGCCAGAGTATGACAGACCACCAATCATTAGGGAACTGTTGAGGAAATTCCAAGGCAAGGTCTGGTTCTCTAATATTGATCTCACTTCGTCCTACCATCATATTAGGCTTAGTGAAGATTCTAAGAAGTTTACAGGATTTATGTTTGACCAGCAGACATATGTATTCCGCCGTTTACCATTTGGAGTTAAAACATCTGGATCCGTTTTGATCAGAGCCCTAGAACAAAATCTGAGTCCTGAAGTAAAAGAGATAGCAATTCGTTATATTGATGATATCTTAATTGCATCTGAGACTAAGGAGGAACATTTGCTACATCTTCAAATGTTATTCGCAGATTTGAGGAAAGCGAACTTCAAAGTAAACCTTCGAAAATGTCAGTTCTTTCGAAAGGAAATAAAATTTTTGGGTCACATTTTGGATGGAGAAGGGTACCGTCCCAATGAGACGAAGATACAAGCAATTGCAAATTTCCCTAGACCTACTAGAGTGAAGAATGTCCGCAGTTTTCTCGGGACATGCCAATTCTTTGCAGGGCATTGTCCGAACTTCACCAAGACAGTTGCGCCATTGCAGGAGTTGTTAAAGAAAGGAAATAAATGGAAATGGGATAAAGATTGTGAACAATCATTTCAAGATGCCAAGAGGTTATTGGTAAACAGTGTGAAATTGGAGTATCCTGACTTTACCAAGAATTTCATCATAGAATCTGATGCATCCACCGTAGGGATTGGAGCTATTCTACTTCAAGAGGATGAAGACCACAAGAGACATTACCTGGCGTTCATTAGCAGGAAACTTCGTCCATCAGAGAGGAATTATTACACCACAGAGTTAGAAGCACTTGCTGTAATATTCGCTTTGGAGTCGTGGAAGAAAATGTTAATTGGACATTCAGTCATTGTGAGGACTGATCACCACGCATTGGAGTTCATTTTGAGAACAAACTTTGCCAGCGATAGAATAACTAGATGGTCACTTTTTATTCAGCAATTCAACCTAGTTATTGAACACACTCCTGGAAAGTTGAATGTGGGAGCTGATTTGTTGAGTAGAGCAGTGGAGTCTACATCTAAGGTTTTTCAAGTTAACCTGACGCAAGAGGATGAAGATACCTTGAGAAGGTTACGGTTATTGCATTTATCCCAGAGGAGAGACCGACGTCTTAGGAACATTTTTCGTTTTCTACAGGGTAACATGGATCCCAATGATGATGATTTTGTGGAAACTGAAAGAATTTCCAGAGATTTTATGATGTTAGATGGTTTAATCTACAAGTTTGCAGATCCCGACCATACGAAGCTGAGAGTAGTGATACCTCCACGATTGCAAAAACCCATTATTTGGATGGCACATCGAATCGCAGGTCATGCTGGAGTAGATAAGACAGTCAATATGATTCAAGAGAAATTTTCGTGGGAGCGAATGCGACAAACTGTCAGAAACACTATTCGAGAATGCGACTTATGCCAAAGGAGTAAGCATAATTCTAGATGATTGAGAGAATTACCAAGGCCTATTATTCCTTCTAAGCCTTGCGAAATCTTCGCGACTGATTTATATGGTCCTCTCCCAAAGTCTAAAAGAGGTAACCGATATATTTTGGTGACTATGGATGTTTTCAGCAAATACACCATGTTACATCCAATTCAGAAGGCAAACGCAAAGTATTGTGCGAAGAGAATTAGAGACAGCGTGATTCCGGAAGCAGGCAAACCGGAATTCCTTTTATCAGATCGTGGACCTCAATTCACATCATTAGAATTTCGAACCAGCATGAATAATCTTGGGATTAGACAATTGTTTTGTTCTATTAGACATCCAGAGAGCAATCCAGCGGAACGCGTGATGGCTGAGATAGCAAAATTTTGCCGCCTCTATTGTCCAAATGAGCATTGGAAATGGATGGATGTTCTTTCTTTAGCATCCGAATCCATCAACTCTACTATTCATGAGAGTACTGGACAGATTCCTATGTTGCTACATCATGGGGTTAAACCAACACGATTATGGGATCGAATCATCTCTATTCCACCTGAGATTGAACCAAGTCGTCAGATGAGGGAAACTCTAGCTTTAGACAAGTTAAGGAGTCAAGCTGAGAAGAGAGAGCGCAGAGTGAGGGGAAAGCGTTTTCGCAGACCCTTGCGCGTAGGAACTCTTGTTTTAGTGAGAAGACCTACACCCTCTGACGTGCAAAATCGAGTGTACTCGAAATTTGCAAGCCTTTACGCTGGACCCTACCGTATTGTGGAAGTAAACAATAATGGAAGCTATGAAGTAGCTAATACACGAACTGGTAACATCGTGGGAACTTATAATGCTTCGAATTTGAAGATCTATTATTCAAGAACCAGATAATTTAATGTGTAGATAGGAAAAATAAAAATTTTTCAATTTTTATTTTTTACTAGGTGTGGGGTGGATGTGCCCAACTCTAGGAATGGGTATTCCAAGTTTCAGACACCTAGATATCAAGGGAAAGGCTGTAGCAGCGTTTGAAAGTTCAGATATTTGAATATCGCGCTACATTGCTTCTCGAAGCCATTCGAAGGAAATTACCGATAGTTGGATGGTAAATGACGTAGCGAGTAACCGCAGAGGTGGAGACTATTTATTGATTAAATAGTTAACTATGGAGCAGAGACTTGAGACTGGGATCAGATTACTGGCACGGCCAAATAAAAGAGAATGCAATTAATATCAAGTAAATCGGACCAGGAATTCAAGAGATATGAGGATTTTTAGATATCAGGCGATGACGCGTGACCCTGACCGTTTTTGTATAAAAGCAAGCTGGAGCAGGCTTAGTTAGCTCAATTCATCACAAGCACTTGGCGAACATGTTGCGTCTACGCTGAGCCAAGGTACATGGTTGCCACGTCTACGAAGAAGTACTTTTCAAATCGTGATAGTCACGAGAAGTGCTGCGCAAACGAGTTGGAACTTAGTAAGTTTCTGGTGAGGAGAATCACTGAGGTGATTGTATTTCTACAGACATTGGTGGAAATATTTATATTTCCAAAAGGACATATGCTAGACTTGGTCTAGAAAGTAGTATATTGTCACAGTCCAATAGTAAATTAATACTTGGATGTTTAAATCCATTTAAAGTCAGTTTTCATATTTTGTAACTATTTAACCACTTCGATCCGTCAGTACATTGAAGAATAGTCTATAATGGTGGCGTTCATTAGTCTACGCAAGGGAAACTGCAAGTTGTCTAGCGCATGGCAGATGGTGATATACAAACCATGCCCAGGGAACGATCTTCAGAACAGCCGTTAACTGCTTAGACTGTCAACGTTTTTCTTGTACTGATGAGATTACAGTGAGTTAAGTTACAACTGACACATTTAAGAAGAGATCGCTTAGATCTGACCCTTTTCAAACAAACTGTTATGGCTTTGTTAGAAGCCCATATTAAAATGGAACCACAGTCATTTAAAACGTCGAAAGATACTACCACTATGTCTGACTAGACGATTTGTGGGTCTACAATGGCGGCCGATACAAGGATTATACGTGCTTGTCCGCTAGGGCATGTCTACGGATAAATCTGGTATAGACCAGGTTTACGACACTTCAAGAACATCAAGAAATGTAAGCCACATTTGAATTATTTTATGCTTAGCTAATTGGAACAAACTATTTTTTTTCTGCAGATGACCAACACATTTTTTTCGTCATATTTAAAGCTTGTAATGATTTACGCAAGACTTGTTAGATTTATTCTGAGCATTTTCAGCACTCAGAACAGTTTAGGATCGATGACCGAGCATTTTGAGCATTTATTTGAATTTTTCATATTTTTGGGAAATCACGGTAATCAGCCGATGTAACTGTAAAAGTTAAATTTATTTTTGTTGAGGAATGGATATTTTTTCCATATTCGAAGGTTCGAACATGTGGATTCTCACATAATGAGATGATAATTAAACATATTTGGAATAATAATAATAATAATAATCCACTAATAATAATAATAATAATAATTTTCATAATTGTTCTAAATAATTCTTGGATATTATATTTTATAATAATCATATGTATTGAGAAAGAGCCTATGAAGTAGTTGAAACATTTCTAGTTTGGAACAGGAGATTTTACGAAGGAGAGTGGTTAGCGCATGCCCGCATTCAACCTACATTTCAGTTCTGGTTGAACAGTTGATATTTGCAATGAGCAAAGTATATGTTTCATATAACACGGAGAGGCATGAAACGGGAAGCAATTGATATTTGTATCAAATAGGATTTTTGTATTTATATAAAATCATGACGTAAATACACTTCGAAAGTGAAATGAAGCTTTTCATGAGTATGGTAAATTCACGGGTTGAACTGAATGGTAAAATAAAATAAACTTGTCAGTTTATTAATCTTCCAGTGTTGATGACAAGCAGAGGCTTGATTTATTGTATAAATTTTGGGAAGATAATTTATGTGTGTGGAATAGTTGAAATGCCATTCCCAGGTGCGCATGTTAAGTCGCAGGAATGAAGGTTTTTTCGAGCATCAATCAAATAGCAGGTTCGATGGCTCAGGTTTATAGTTGGAGTATTGGAGCCACACATTTCGTCGTATGAATAACCCGAAGGTTATTTCTTTGAAACCATCAGTTCTTATTTCAACCTTGTTTACGAATTCCATTTAGAATTTGATTTTGCTAGAACCCGGATTTGTCATGATAGTAGTTTATTCTTCTTCAGAGGAAGACCTTTGCCGTTGTTGTTGTTGTTATAATATTGTGTTCTTACACAAATAGTAGAATGGGCCACTGCCAATTTAAAATAATTCTTTAACCACGAATAATTTGAAGGATATTTTCAATCCTAGTGCCATGAACTAAATGAATTCATTATAAGACTACAATTCTAATTTTCGCATTCTGTCGAAGAATTGCAAGTTGTGAAAGTTGCTAGAAATGGCCATAAATATAAACATTTTTTTCATAATAATTCCAAGTGGAAAATCTAATAGTTGAATGGTTCAACCATTTATTGATCAAGTTGATGATTCAGAAATCATATGTTTTGTTTGGAACTTGAAGTTCATAATCGAGTCACTTCTCGAATGTTTAATGTCAGAAGAACAATTAATTGTTGTTGTGCTTCGCACAGTTCTTCGATGCTATGCTCAATGGTCAAATATTTTTCAGATGTTGTTAATATGTGTTAATAAATTGTGTTGCTACGATGATAATAGTTTCAACGATATATTTTTGAAAACTGGAAAACAAATGAAAGTCTAAGAAATTCTATAAACATTTATTCTACGAGTGTTAATATCATGTAAATAGTCAAACAGTGATCGACGTTATTTCCAGTATGGACAATTCATTTTGCACTGGAGTTAAAATGTTAATAATTTTGGAACACAGTCCACAGGACTAACAATCGGACTTGTGTTTTCAAAAAGATTGTCAAATGTGTTTGGAAGATTTCTGTATATTGTGTGTAAATAAGAGTGTGGATCGCCACACGTGGATGATGCTGCTTTGAGCATTATTCTTGCAGTCAGATTTTAACTTTAAATAAACTGAGATAATTTTACCAGATGTGTTTCACCCAATTAAATCTCCTTCTATCCTTATTGTTGCATTGAGCCAAAAATCAGCAAAGCATTTTTATAAATTTGATGTCGTTTTTGCGATTTGCTTTAACCCATCTGGCGCTCCGGGATATTTTGATTCTCGTGCTGACTGATTATTGGTAAAATGCATATGTGGTCGTGCGGACTCCGGTCTAAACGGGCACAATATATTTCTCCGTTACGTTTTTCTCATGACCAATGTACAGTAAGACGATTTACGCTAATCTCATTCAAATTATGTCATTAACAAATTAACACTCCGAACTGAAAACAGTAGCAATTCTGGCTGTACTATATAACACGCATTTTAAACATCGCGCATGGCATACATAACCTAGGGGAATGACTTTCTCCTCAATTGTCTAAATCTGTTGCTTTAATACATTGTCTAATTTAAAATATTATTAATGCAAGTAAGTTAGATTAAGATAACAAACGTGCGGATGCGGATAAAAGTCGTGCAGATCAGGGGCGGATGCGGATAACGTTTTGCTTATCAGCGCAGGGCTCTAGCCATGGAGACCAAGTGTGGATGAATCACAAGCCAGAAAATAATAATGTCGTATGGCCTCCGGATCCGGGTAAAAGCTTTGTTAATTGACGCCCAGAGGGCAGCTTGCATGTCGAATTTTATCGCTCCTTGGAGCGCTATGAAAGTCAAGAAGGTTAGATATCTAAGCTCCTTGACACTATAGCGCTTTCTAGTAGAGAAAGGAGGAACTTTTTGTGTTGGCGGAAAATCCCGAGATTAATTTTGCCATTATGAACACGACCTACTGAATTCGAATGGGTTCTTTAACATGCCAACTTCGTATGACATGCGTACCGTGATTTTTGTCACCTCTCAAAAATCACTTACCATGGCCAGAAGCGAACCTGCAAGCTTGCGGTTGGTAGTCCGACACGATAACCACTCACCCCCGTGGCTAGAAATAAATAATAATAATAATAATGCGGATAAAAGTCGTGAAGAATGCGGGCACGACATGGATGTGAGGTCTCTGAACAGTGTAATCGTAATTATCTCAGTACAGATGGTTCCTTGCTAAGGCCGAACCAGGCTGTAAAAGAAAATGTAGCCGGTATTTGCCGTGATAATGTTGTCAAACAATAAACTATAATAATAATAATAATAATAATAATAATAATAATAATGAACCTCGATATCACGAACCTCCATTACTCGAATTTTCGATAACTCGTAGTAATTATTATGTCCCGAACAAACTTTCTATAATTTACATGTATTTCTTTTTCTTTCCGTCAAATTTCTATAACTCGAATTTGTCGATATCTCGAAATTTAAATTATATCCTTGGCACTTAGACTTGTTCTTTATCTCGAATGACTATGTATTTTTGCAGCGCAACTTGTCTCATTCGAAGATTCGAATTCGAATTTTCCAATGATTACTGTACAGTAGTTGAGTTAACCATTTGCAATTTAGACATGCAAATTACGTAGTTAATGTAATAAAGCTGGCATCATTACGAACATCCATTGTATCACAAAAACTCTTCATTTCCCAGTTTTGTTTTTGTTTTGCTTCCCCAATTCCTTTATTTTTTGTCCATTTCTCCTTCTAGTATGTAGCCTAAGTATAAGCTATAATTTTTAATTTCACTTTCATTTTCACTCTCATCCAAATCTTGGTTGGTTGGTTCCTTAGCTGCGACAACGCGGTCATGTAGCCCCGTGTACTTTGGGTGTGTGTAGAATCTGTCTGATAACCGGTGTTAATTGTGATGACTGTATTAGTGTGTGTTATCAGTTTTTAATTCAATTAAGGACTGCAGACGGTAATTTCAAGCAGTTCCTACTTTCGCTACCAAATACTACCGTCCACGACACCTAGCTGTGAACTTGGCAACTACTAGATGCCATCGCAACCAGCGCCTGGTGACGAACGTTGGAACTTAATAGCATTAATTTTGCTTCACAAAGGTTTGGTTAGTGGAAGGTTCTTTTATATGTCATAAATCTTTGACATGAGCCCGCCGGTTTTACTTCCCCTCCTAGGGGCTAATGACCAAGATATTTCACCCTTTAAAACAACATTCACCGCCGCTACTCTCCACGGCTTACAAGGGAACTCGGGAAGTTTCTACCACCACCCCTTTCAGATTGGCAGTGGATAGACTATTCTTGAAAGGTCACTCTATTCGATGGGGGTAAAAACAACGGCTCAAATTAATAGTAATCCTCTATTTAAAGCGCTAGAATGGACGCGGAACAGCGAGTCAGCGCGAGGAAATGGAAGTCTGGTGGTTGCCTGGTCTCTTCGACAAGGCAGCATGCGGACTGGTGCCTTTCATTTCCACGCGCTGACTCCTTACTCCACGTCTTTCCAATCACTATAAATAGAGGCTTAATATTAATTTGAGCCGATGTTTTACCAACATCGTATAGAGTGACCTCCCAAGAGAATCCTCTGCCAATTACAATCCGATTAGGGGGTAGACACTACCAGAGTTCCCTTGTTAGTTTGTCCTACCAACCACTCAACGTTTATTGATCTTCGTACGACATATACTTGACCACATAGCACACATTACTGGCAACTTCGTGTTCCGGCCACGATTTCATTACCCATTATTTGCTTCAAGCCAAAGTATCCCACATTTACGATCGGAGTGGGGTTAAGAACACTCATAGATTCAGTCCAATACTGCTTGTATTTGCATTTGCTTCTGCCATCTATTGATGAATGTAAGAGGTATGAGTGTTGCTGAGTAATATTTGGGGCACAGTCAGCGCTTGTGAACGATGTGAAAGTTTCTATTCATAGGGTCAGTACTGCTATGCTGAATCAGTGAGGAAAGCAATGACAAACTACCTCACTCCTCACCTTGCTAAGTATGCCTCATTATAGTGCTGCCTTGGATATTTGTGGGATTCTACCCACATAACACACAGTGGTACTTTTCGAGGATTCAACCACCCTTCGGATTGACTAATTAACAAACTCCCTGTAAAACATGGATTTAATTATTTATTCAATCACCTATTATTCTCTTAATCATTTATTCATTTATTTATTTATTTATTTCCATCTTTCTTTCTTTTTTAATTTTTCATTTTTTCTTTAGTTAGTTAGTTAGTTAGTTATTCATTTAATTATTTATTTAATTATTTATTTCGTTAGTTAATTAGTTAGTTGTTTATTGACTCATTAATTAATTTATTTAGGCCTACATTATGGTATTTAAAGCCATTTTCAGTGTTGTCTTAGAAATCGAAATTTGATGTTTTGCAGTCGGTCAACACGATTGTACCCAATTTTGATGGATTAATCCCTGATCCTGAAAAAAATACCTGATATTAATAAATTGTTTATTTATTTATTTATTTGTCTATTTATTTGCTTATGTATTTACTTATTTATGTATTTATTAATTAATTAATTTATTTACTTCTTTCTTTTCATTTTTTTTTTTTTAGTTCCGTTTTGGCCGGCTGTGGACCACGTGGTTCTTATCTCTGGCAGCTTTCCTCCTAGCCCAGTATTCCTTCATTCTGGCACTGTGAATGTCCTTCCGCTCCTGAGTCCATTTCACACCTACTCCTGGACGCACTGCTTTTGCTGTTAGTGACTGGAGAGAGTCTGATGTTCTGACTAAAGTCCTGTATTTATTCCTGTCATAGATGTTACTGGGGTCAATATCCAATTGTTCAAGGTCTTTTCTGACTAGTTTCGACCACTTGGCGTTAGTTGCTTTCCCTCTAGAGACAGTGTTGAAAATTTATTTATGTATTCATTCTTTATTTATTTGTGTATTTATTTATTTAAAATAGAACTGATGATATACTCCTAAACTACCTTTTTTGAAACGCTCTTCTTCAGAGTATTGCTTATGCATGACCCTGCCCTACGTAACTGGATGCCTAACATTCGGTTGGAATTACAGTCAGTCAGTCCACAGGATGGAGAGAATCTTCCTCACAGCAAGGGCTGGCGCCGTGGGGCAGGCCGACGCTCAGCGTCGCATTTGCTAATGAGCACGCTTGTGCTGCTTTGGGATACCGACATGGCACGTGGCGACGTCCTGGGGCGTCATCAAGTAACAAACACCAGCCATTGAGAGTGACGAATAATCTCCCATAGAGTTGGATTAGCTGTGTAGCCGACGTGACGTGGCCTCTCTCCAAGCCAGTGGCGTCGGTAGTAGAGGCTTTAAACCTTTCACCCATGAATCATCCCAAAACCGCATATTGACGATGATAAATACATTGACAAGCAACAAACAAATAAAACGCAAACATCTTAATCTGTCATTTCACTAATCATTGCATGTTAATGTTCACGAAACTAATTCCTCCGCATATTTAAAAACAAATCATGTTCCTGGGTGTCATTATGGCTCTCAAATTTCCTTTAACGACTCAAGATTCAAGGTTATGTAAATTATTCCCATTTCTTCAATTTCAGGATTTAACACTGAAAAAAATCGTTCAAAATCCCTTATTTTTGCTCCTGTGAGCAGTGTTTCTTACTTATATGAAAGAATTTTGAACTCTATTAAAAATCCATCAAAAGATGCTTACATCATAGCACATCAGAAATAATTTCAAGCAGGATTATTATTATTACTATTCTTTTTTTTTTTGCCGTCGACTTGAGCCTCTATGGACTGCGTGTTAACAACCACTCTCATTTACATGTCTGCGTCTTGTTCGTTTGCCCTCTCCGTCTTCTGGGTCCTGCCTCCACCATAAAACCCTGATAGCTTTTCACCATCCTTCTGAAACTATTCCAGTCTTTGATGTTATCCTCCGTAATGCCCACCTGTCTAATATCTTACACACTTTTGGAACCATTTCTACTTGGTTTAAGAAAATTCCAGATTTTCTTTGTGAGCCGGTCATTATTCATACGGAAGATGTGACCAAAAAACAGCAATCTTCGCTTTCTAATTGCTGTTGTTATCGGTTCCATCTTGCTGTATATTCCTTTGTTTTATTTCAGTCGAATCTGTTATTATCATTATTATTATTTGATTCGTTATCCCCAACTAAGGAGCGGGTTAGAACTTATTTAGCACAATATTTCCTCTCTCCTTCCCAATAGCTCTTCATTCGTTCTCGTTCACTGTGTTCTCTTTCGCATTCTTCTGTCTATCCTATATTCTTTTGTGTAGATTTCTCGGTAAATGTGTATCCGTTTATCAGTGTTATAAATTGTGTTCTATTGTGAATGATTTATTTGTTAATATACTAAGTTAAAAATTATATTCGATAACCTATTGTCATCCATTCTGTATATGTGTCCATAAAATGTCAGTCTTTTTTTTCTGAGGGAATCAGTGTATTTTTTATAATTTCATAGATATCATGTGACTTCTTTTTCATCCAAACCCTATTTTTCATATTTTGGTCGGTCTAAATACTGAACCCTTATCATACCATCGGATATAATAATGATCCATATTTTATTTCTTATATTTGAAAGAGAGCATTCATACCAGCAGCAGTGGATACAAGTTGAGGAAAAATGTTGCAACTATTTGAAGTAAGAAGACGAGGGAGATATATTTAACCCAAGCTAGTGAGACAAGGAAATGTGTGACAGAATTCTTGGAAATAAGGTGGTCAACGTTCAAATAGCTTGGCTTCAGTTGGCAAGTCATGAGACGGTTGCTACCGGTCTTCAGCCGATGAGAGAGAGGGGAGACGGAGTGTGACAAGGAAGAAGATACTTGTACGTCACAATGTGGGAGGAGTTTCTAGGTCACACTATACGAGACGAATTTGAATCGACGAATGAAACAGGGTACGCCTTGTCGACCCGCGAAAGCTGGCGTGCCTTTGATTTGGCGCGAAATGAATATTAATGAAACCCCTGATCGTTTGTGATTCCGCCGATCAAATTCTTAACCTGTGCAATGATAGAAGTTCAATGAAATTAGTCGCAAGTCTGTAGCTCAAAAACTCCGAATTATTTTTAAATTTCGTCCCCTCTACCGGAGTTTTGCCCTGTTCTGTATAAATGTCGCCGAGCTGATGGTTGAGGTGACTTTTATGTGATGTGTCGTGAGTGACACTCGACTCTATTTTGACGTGTCGTGGGTGACACTTGAAAACTCTATTTTGATGTGTCGTGTGACACTTATCATATTGTTCCGTGCCACCCCCTAGTGGCACTTTTGTTAACTGTATTACGGTGGGGGTACAAAGCACAACACCAATTACTGCTTAAAGAAATAATTAACTTTATTGTGGCCAGAAAATTACACTAATCAGCAAATACAAGCAATTAGGAGCCTTCTCCAGTTTCCTCAAGTCTCTTCCTTAAGCGCTCTTGGCCCCTTTCACTTGCAACAGACCACAGAAGTTAATCCGTCCTAATGAGTCCGGTGGCCTTGGCAGAAGCTACCTGCCCCTCTTCCTCAGGTACAACAAATACAGTTACTTACGAGCACTTGATGTACGCTGTTCACAAGCTGGGAGAAACAATGTCACAGGATTTCGTAACTTGCACAGCACTTCGTCACCACACTTCTGTCGCACAAGATAATCGCTCGCACTAGCTCGTAAAACACAACAACAACAACTGCTTCACGGGTCACTCTTATATAGCCGGCCGGTGACTCAATAAATGCTTCTAGATCCATCCAGAGTCCACGGCTTCTCGACGTTTCCAGCGCTGGTCCAGTCACGAATGTTCTGGACTATCCCTTTGTCCTAGTAGCCCTGTTGCATAAGGCGCGCGCAATACAGGAGGCAGGGCACAGCCCAGCCCTGGGGCAGTTGTGACTCACGCGGCGAGTGATGACACAAACTCACAGCCGTAACACCACCCCCTTCCTAAAAAGGCTGATCGTCCCGATCAATCATTGGTCCGTCTGTGTCCCTCCGTAGGCTGCCAGGCGATCTCGATGCACGATCTTCATCTTCGCCCTCGGGCTCCGCTGGATCCTGTAGACGACATCGTTGATTCGTTTCACGACTCGGTACGGGCCCTCCCAGGACTTCTGCAGTTTGGGTGACAGGCCTTTCTTCCGTAATGGGTTGAAGAGCCAGACCAGGTCGTTCTCGTGGAATCCTCCGGCATCCGTCTGCTGGTCGTATCGGGTCTTCATTCTGTCGGTCTCGATCCGCAGTTTCCTCCTCGCGAACGCATGCACGTCCTCCAGTTGGTCGACCAGTTCTTGACAATACTGGCTTACCGGGATCGGATCATTCTCAGGTCGGCCGAAGGCAAGATCGACAGGTAGACGGAGCTCCCTCCCAAACATGGCCCGGGCTGGTGTGCACCCGGTGGCTTCATGCACGGCGGCGCGGTAGGCCAGGAGAAATAGTGGAAGATGCTTGTCCCAATCCCTCTGGTGCTCGCTGACGACTATTCGGAGATGGTTCTCGACGGTGCGATTGAATCGCTCTACCATCCCGTCGGACTGAGGGTGTAGCGGCGTTGTCCTTGTCTTCCGGATCCCCAGCAGCTGGCATAGGTTCTGGAACACCTGCGACTCGAAGTTCCTCCCTTGGTCGGAGTGCAGCTCCAGGGGTACTCCGTACCGGCTGACGAATTCCTTCACCAGGGTCTCTGTGATCGTCGCGGCTTCTTGGATAGGGAGCGCATACGCCTCCGGCCATTTGGTAAAGTAGTCGCTGACGACTAATATGTAGCGGTTCCCTGCCTTGCTTAACGGGAATGGCCCAGCAACATCGATGGCCACTCTCTCCATGGGGCTGCCCACGTTGTAGGTCTTCAGTGGACCCCGTCGTCTTCGTCCTGGGCCCTTGCTGGCTGCGCAATCGTGGCACCTCGCGCAGTGGTTCTCCACGTCTGTTCGGCATCCGATCCAGTAGAACCGCTCTCTCAGCTTCTCCAGGGTCTTCTTTATCCCTAGGTGTCCACCAGATTATCCTCCATGAACTTCCTTCAGGACTTCCTCCGTCATAGCCTTTGGAACGACGACTTGTTCCCGAGATGTCTTCCCGTCGGTGCTCTCCCAGGTACGGCAGATGAGGCCATCCCTTACAATCAGCGAGTCCCACTGTGCCCAGTAGGACTTAAACTTTGGGCTGCAGTCACTCACAATGTTCCACCCGGGTCTGGGGACACAGGCCCTCTTCCATTCGGCTATCAGTCCCAGGTCATCATCTTCCGCTTGCGCCCGCGTGAAAGATTCGCGGCTCCAGCTCCCTTGAAGTTCCACGGTAGTCCTTCGGCACTGTAT
Source organism: Meconema thalassinum (assembly GCA_946902985.2). NCBI lineage: Eukaryota > Metazoa > Arthropoda > Insecta > Orthoptera > Tettigoniidae > Meconema > Meconema thalassinum. The sequence goes on from OX336392.1 coordinate 408,491,518, forward strand.
CCCGGTGTTCTCCTCCCTTCGGGCACAGAAGGTGCAGTCTTCGGGGCACGGTCTTCGTGACAGGGCGTCGGCGTTAGAATGCAGTTTGCCTTTCCTGTGCTGAATCTCAAAGTTATACTGTTGAAGCCTCTCTAACCACCGCGCGAGTTGACCCTCGGGCTGCTTGAAGTTCAGGAGCCACCGCAGCGATGCATGGTCGGTCCTGATGAGAAATTCTTGCCCGTACAGGTACTTGTGGAAGTGTTCAATGGTCTTCACGATGGCGAGCAGCTCCTTCCTGGTGACGCAGTAGTTCCTTTCTGGCTTTGACAAGGCCTTTCTGAAGTAAGCCACTACTCTCTCCTCGCCGTCCACTACCTGCGACAGGATTCCCCCTATGCCAAAGTCGCTGGCATCGGTATCGACGATGAACCTTGTTCCAGGTCTGGGGTAGGCCAGAATAGGGCGGTGCACAGAGCCTGTTTGAGTTGTTCGAAGGCACTGTGGCATTCTGCTGTCCACGTGAAGAGTTGGTCCTTCTCAGTCAGGCGATGTAAAGGTTTGTCGATGTCGGCGAATCCCCTCACGAAGCGACGGTAATAAGTGCAGAGTCCCAGGAAGCTTCGTAGTTGGGACTTGTCCTTCGGAACTGGCCACCCCCTCACAGCTGCGGTCTTCTCTGGGTCGGTGCGCACCCCTTCCTCGGAGACGATATGCCCAAGGTACTGGACCCGCTTCTGGAAGAGCTGACACTTCTTGGGGCTCAACTTCAGCTGGGCAGCCCGTATCTTCAACAAGATCTCCTTCAGGTTGCTGTAGTGCTCCTCGAAGCTTCTCCCCAGAACGATGACGTCGTCTAGGTAGACCAGGCAGGTCTTCCAGTGTAGTCCCCTCAGAATGGACTCCATTAGCCTTTCGAAGGTCGCAGGGGCGTTGCACAGACCGAATGGCATGACGGTGAACTGCCAGAGCCCGCTGCCCACAGAGAACGCTGTTTTCTCGCGGTCCTTAGGGTGGACCTCCACCTGCCAGTAGCCACTCTTCAAATCCAAGGTGGAGATCCATCTTGACCCTGATATGGTGTCCAGCGTGTCGTCGATCCGGGGTAGAGGGTAGCTGTCCTTCTTCGTGACGTCGTTCACCCGCCTGTAGTCCACGCAGAACCTGGTGGAACCGTCCTTCTTCTTCACAAGCACGACCGGAGAACTCCAAGGACTATGTGATGGCTCGATCACCCCTTGCTCCTTCATCTCTTCTACCATCCGGTCGACTTCGGCTTGCTTGGCGAGCGGGACACGTCGGAATGGGGCCCTAATCGGTGCGCTGTCCCCAACGTCGATTCTGTGCTGGACCAAGCTTGTCCTGCCGAAGTCTTTGCTCCCCACGGAGAAGACATCCTGGAATTCGCGTAGCAGGTCCTGAAGTTGGCGTGATTGTTCCTCGTCTAAATGGTCCTGGGATCCTTGGTACAGCTTCTGTAGTTCTTCTGGCAGTGTGCGTCTTCTTCGGTTGTCCGTCTGCAGGTGTCCGTCCGTCGTGTCGGTGATGCGGGCAATCCAGGTAACGGGCTCGCAGACTCCTAGGTTGGTGTCCCGGTGAACCGTAATGTCGTAGTCGTTCAGGTTGGACAGGCGGACGTACGGCCGAGACGTCGTGTTGATGAGGGTCTTGGCAACTAGCAACCCTTTTGTATGGATGTCCTCATATTTTGGCTCGATGACAGCCGCCACTCCCTCAGCAGTTCCGTCGACAATTACGGCAGCGCTGACTTCCGTCCTGGCGGGAACGATGACGTCTTCTCTCAGGCTTACTCGTCGTGCGGTGATGGACTCGTGCGCAGGTTGCAAAGCAAGTTCCTCACCTCCGAAGTGCAGAGTGTTGGTACTCAGATCCAAGATGATGTTGTTGTGGTCCAGGAAGTCCAGTCCGATGATCACTTCATTTGATACGTCAGCCACAAGCACTGGATGCTTTATCGCCCGTCGACCAATGACGAACTCCAGTGATGCTTCGCCATGTACTGGTGCGGTCTCTCCAGTCGCGGTTATTAGCTGGAGGTTCCTTTGTGTGGGTTGCACTCTCCACTTCGGGATCACGGTGGGATTGACGATGGTCCTCGACGCTCCCGTGTCGATCAGCAGGGGCCAGCTCTCTCCGTTGACGACTCCGTCGACCATCAGGCTGCTATTGTCCCTCCGTAACTTCGTCACACGAACTTGGACTGCCGGGGCTTGACGACTGTCACAAGCCAACCTTTGCCCCCCTAGGCTGGCTGATACTTGCTTTCCTGGGCCGCGCGGTTTCTCTACGACTGACTGTCCCGACGGAAACCCTTGGCGGTGGCGAACACCGCAGTCCTTGCTCAGGTGGCCTCTCTTACGGCAGGTCCAGCAGGTCGGTAGTCCTCTTCCAGGCCGCCTCTCCGGATGTCCTTCGGCTACGTTTTTGTTGGTGGTACTGCGATTCCTGAAGAAACGGCTTAGCGCCTCCATCAACTCGTCGGCCAGGGGCTTGGTCTCGTTGGTTTTTACTGGTTCGTCGACGTCCACTTGACGCACCCGCGGACGCATTCTAGATACCTGCTTTGCCGTCTCGAACTCAAGTGCGTGGCTCAGCGCATCTGCCAGGGTCTTATCGCGCGCGAGTCGCAGCGCCTGTTGAGTGTCCGAGTCCCGTAGCCCGTCGGTGAAAGTCTGCGTCGCTATCTGCTCCAGAAAGTCGGCCGGCGCTGTTGGGTAGGCGAGCCTTACGAGGCGTGCGATGTCCATCTCGAACTCCTGCAGGGTTTCCGCGTTCTTCTGTACCCGGGTCCGGAGCTGCATCTGGTAGGCCTGCTGAAGATGGCTATCTCCATATCGGGACTCCATATGGGCGATCAGTGCAGCGTAGTCCTGGGATCCAGTCGGGATGGCCTGAAGGACGTTAAGGGCGTCACCTCTCAGCGCTACAATGAGAGCTGTAGCCTTTTCTGTGTTGTTCCAGTTATTTATGGAACAGGCCGCCTCGAACTGACGTAAGTAGGTGCTCCACGGGACCTTTCCGTCGAAGGTTGGGGGCGTCACTCTGCTATGTCCCGTTCCTGATATTCCCGGTGTAACGGTGGGCGGGCGTTGGCGCAGCTCGGCAACTTCCTCTTGTAGGGCTTTGACTCTCTCATCCACCCCGGTCGGCGGGCGTCGGCGCAGCTCGGCGACTTCCTCTTGTAGGGCTTTGAATCTATCTTCCATCCCTGTCGGCGGGAGTAGGCGCAGCTCAGCAAATTCCTTTTGTAGAGCGTTGAATCTCTCTTCCACCCCCATCAGCGGTCGTTGGCACAGCTCGGCAACTTCCACTTGCAAGGCGTTGAATTTCTCCTCCACCCCCATCAGCGGGTGTTGGCGCAGCTCGGCAACTTCCACTTGCAAGGTGTTGAACTTCTCCTCCACTGCCGCGACTTCCTCACGTAGGCCCTGTTCTAATTTCCTTTGGCTCTCCTCTAATTTCGTCAGCAGACACTCTTCCAGATTTTTCTGGCCATCCAGAAATTTGGCGGTTAGGTCCTCTGCTAACTTATTCTGGCTGTCTTCCATCTGCTTCAGGTCCTCCGCTAACTTATTTTGGCCTTCTTCTAATTTGGAAGTTAGGTCCTCGGCCCACTTCTTCTGGCCGTCCTCCATCTTCTTCTGGCCGTCTTCTAATTTGGCAGTTAGGTCCTTGGTTAAATTCTTCTGGCCGTCTTCCATCTTGGTTTCCATGCCACTTAACTTTTCTAGCAATGCTGCGAATTTCTCCTCCATTTTAGTTGTTTGTCTTGTAAAGGGCATGCACTCACAGGAAAATTAGAGAAAATGACCTGCTCGGGTTTTGAAACCAGGACCGTCAGGTGTTGTGCTTGAGTTCGTAATCCGGCTTCTGACACCAGTTGTTCCGTGCCACCCCCTAGTGGCACTTTTGTTAACTGTATTACGGTGGGGGTACAAAGCACAACACCAATTACTGCTTAAAGAAATAATTAACTTTATTGTGGCCAGAAAATTACACTAATCAGCAAATACAAGCAATTAGGAGCCTTCTCCAGTTTCCTCAAGTCTCTTCCTTATGCGCTCTTGGCCCCTTTCACTTGCAACAGACCACAGAAGTTAATCCGTCCTAATGAGTCCGGTGGCCTTGGCGGAAGCTACCTGCCCCTCTTCCTCAGGTACAACAAATACAGTTACTTACGAGCACTTGATGTACGCTGTTCACAAGCTGGGAGAAACAATGTCACAGGATTTCGTAACTCGCACAGCACTTCGTCACCACACTTCTGTCGCACAAGATAATCGCTCGCACTAGCTCGTAAAACACAACAACAACAACAACTGCTTCACGGGTCACTCTTATATAGCCGGCCGGTGACTCAATAAATGCTTCTAGATCCATCCAGAGTCCACGGCTTCTCGAGGTTTCCAGCGCTGGTCCAGTCACGAATGTTCTGGACTATCCCTTTGTCCTAGTAGCCCTGTTGCATAAGGCGCGCGCAATACAGGAGGCAGGGCACAGCCCAGCCCTGGGGCAGTTGTGACTCACGCGGCGAGTGATGACACAAACTCACAGCCGTAACAATATTTTGAGGTATCTGTGGAGACGAGTGATAATCATTATAACTTCGAAACTCTGGCGAGTTGTTCAAATAATTAAGTATTCGGCAGAAAGTCATTTTTACTTTCATAATTCTGCCATGTATAATTTGCGTGTGAATTTTAGAAGCTACCAGGCTTAAAAACATTTAGGGAAAGTTTCATCGTACAAATTGCTTAGGACTTTGAGTGGATCTAGCAACTCATTTAGCAATTTTAGTAGTTAATTTAGAGAACTGTGAAATAACTGAACATTTTCCAATCCTAAGAAATCATCAAGATGTATGGAACGAGGCCAGTAGTCGGAAGGATGACCATGGACACACCAGTGACGATGTCGACGTCCGGCTAAAATAACTGCTGGGCCATGGGTGGCGATGTGAGCTGAAGGTGTTTGGCGAAGGAATAAGTACAAAATATTGATAATTCAATTTTAGTCGTAGTTAGATTAGTTTGGGAACTGCAAATATTTCTCGTATATGTTTAAATGTAGTTCGATTGTTATTCGTGTACCGACACTCGAGTGTAATATCGTGCATGACTATATTTTATTTTCTGATTTAGATTCTTGTAATGTAATTTGTAACTGTACAATGCGTGTTCAGATTGCTATGTTCAAATCGCTTGAACAGAACTTATGTTTTGAGCGATAAATGGTGCTTTTGTAGAATAAAGTAACGATAAAACTAGAATTTGGGAGGTAACATTTGACCTTGTGTTTCGACATAAACAGGCGTTTTATTTGGATTTGCCAAGTGCAATTTTATTTGCAGGGAACCATAGTTCCCTTAGTAAGGTGTAAAACTATTGAAGTAATGATTTTATTGATCTTTGTGAAAGCAGTTGAAAGTCTTTCCGTGGCGTCTTAAATCTGTTGCGTATTTCAGGTGGTGATATGTGAGATAAAGTCATTACCCAGCTGTGCGTTAAATGTGATTATGTGTGTTGGTCTACATGCGAGGGGAACATCGTGGTAATCCGACCATGATTCCTGTCTGCAGCAATATATAATTAACGGCAATATGATACTCCAAGGAGGCTACTGGCCGGTTCGTCGTGTCATGTAATTCTTGAGAGAATTATTGGGACAAATATGGTATTTTTCACACACATGTTTTTTTTAGGATATACGAGGTATTTCCGTGATCGTAAGCCGCCCTGAGCGAGCTTCCGATTTGTTGTGGAACGCATTGGGTTAATGACATGTGACTTCGGCGAGACGAACAGATTTAAGATAACAATTAGGTTTGAGGTCGGTGCTCCGTGTCCTCGATTCTTAAAGTGAGTTGAGCCTGTATGTTATATTTGTGATTTAAAGGGAATTCGCCATACTCAGACCATAACTTCCTGGGTTAAGTTGAAATGAAATATTTGTGTTGTTGTAATTAAATGCCACTGGGCATAGTGTTGATTCTTGTGCAATTTTAATACGATCCATCTTGGATTATTGTTGTTGTTGTTGTAAATATTAGAATGACGGTCGGTCATGTCCTCGTGTATTTTGTTGTAGTCACGTACGCTTGTGTTGATTTGTCAAGACTCGTTTTGGGCAATTTGATGTGTTTTTGCACGTGGTTAAGATCTCGTACGGAGATCTATTTTGTATTATATAAGGGTAGCGGGTGTCGGATATTTCTTAAGTGCTTTGTTGTGTGTTCCCTGAGCTAATCTAATTTACGCAGAATTGCGGATTCGTTGCTTGACGGGAAACCATATGGTAACGGATCACGTAATCGTACTTATTTCATTCAGTTAGTCAAACATCGACACGCGCGCACAAGTACAGATTTGAAGGGAGACGTATTGTTTCAAACGTATTTTATTATGACAATCTCTCCAGAGATAATTATTTTATTAAATAGTAAATTGTGGATATTTGAACGCCACTTGATTGGTGATGCAGACACAACTTAGGGTTGCAGTTGTGCTCCAATTAGAAGTTGTGGGATTAAATTCAACGTGTTGTCTATTAATTTGTTTATATATTTTGGTTATTATACTTGTTTTTATTTAGTATACTGGTTTACCTCCTTTCTTTAGATATGATTTGCCCTATATATCCTTGTATATTATGAGAAGCAAATTTAACTGCACGGCTAACATGAACCGAAACACTACCCCGAAATGGAGTCTTGTTACTCGTCTTTTTGCAAGGGTTCAATACTGAGCGATGTAGGAAGAGTTTCATGGCTACACTAACTTCTTTCTTACAGAATATTGTACATCGCAACTGTGAACTCACTGCATTGGCTTTTATACACCTCGACTCCATTTCTCACCCCACACTACCATCCTGAGAGAATACACAACCCAAGTACTGTATTTAAAATGTTCCACCTCCTCCAATTTAGTTCCACCTACCTGACATTATTCTTTATTGTCTTTTCTTCCTACCGACATAACCTTCGTTTTTGAAATGCTGTCTTTCAACCGCATTCCATACATTTCCGTTCATTTTGTAAAACATGTTGGCTTGTAAGCATTCGACGGAGTCTGTCATTACAACCTGATCATCAGTATGGTTACTATTTACATGGTTTTGAAATTAAATACAAATGAATGATACCATACAGGTTAGGTGTGAAACATCTTGACAGTCGAGGATAATATTCCCCATGCCACGAAGCGTCGAAACACGTGAAAAAACGTATGGCAAAACGCGCTTGGTTTATGAGAGAAAAGAAAGAAGTATGTCATATTTCACAATACCTTTTGTAGTAGTCTAATAATGCACGTAAGACCGGAAACAGCAGAATCCGCTTGGGGATGAGTCTGTAGTTACCTCATATTTTGGTTATCACGAGAGGGCGAGGTGAAACAATCATGTTTTGTGTGTAAGATAAAGTACGATGATGATGATGATGATGATAATTGTTGTTTTAAGAGGTCTGACCCCTCGAAGAATGAGTGATCAGGAAAGGTAAGAGAAGGGCTAAGTAAGGTGGGAAAGAATCCCTAGGCCTCGGATACCTAATACCGTCGGGGTCGGAAGAAAACAAGAGTTGGCCAAGGGAGGCCGAAAGATGAGGTGACAGTGAGGAGCCCGGCACAAGTAATAGGAAGCAATGCCAGACTCAGCTGGGGTCCCATGGTCGCCAACCCACGTTCCACTAGTCGTGAGCCCCTCAGGGGATCAAGTACGAGGTTGATCAGTTTTAGGTTGTGGAACAATAACTTCTCGATTCGTAAAACATGTGTCGTGTTCTGGATATATCTAAAACAGTGATCACGAAGATTCCCACATCCGCTAACAAGGGATCAGTAGCCATCTTGCGGAATCACCTCTACAGCTCTTAAGCACCCTGGCACCCTATACACTTTGATATATAATCAATTTTTACGTTTCGATTCCTCGGTTAACATTTCTAGATATTTAATTATTTTTAAACTTCGAGTATTTAAATTGTCCTTATGTATTTGTATTAAACTTAAAACTTAGTATTTTTCTAGGTCTGGGCCGTGTCCTGTGTGGGGTTTCGCCTAGAACACCAAGCTGGCTCATCACCGGGCTCTTGGTGTCCCCGACCGGACCCCCACAGGAGTAGCGAACTGCGCGCTACCTCCCTTTTTATGAAGCGCACCTGCGCCTCTTTACTGCGAGAAATAAAGGCTCAAGCAGCCATAACCTCCCTATGAAGGCGGCGGCAGCCGCGCTGTCAGCAGCAAGCGTGCTGCCAACTTAAGTCCGGCTCTCACCTAGCGTAGCAGTGCCTAGGCACTGCGGAGAACATTCCCTGACACCCTGTACCTAAAATACAACGTTTAGCCCGGTCAAGTTAGACATGCAAGGTTACAAAAATTCGCATAGAGCTGAAAATTTGTACTAATGGTTGAAATACCATTATAAATGAAATGTGGAAAGTCCCCATCGATCCGACAACGGCAAAAAAAAAATCAAGGTCAAAGTCCGAAAATATGGGTTTTTTGCGTTTTTCAGCCAAACGGTAAGTTTTATCATAAACATAGATCAGACTAAACTTGTAGATCATGCCATCTATAAACATTGTCTCAAACTTTTTTCCCTAAAAGTCACAGTTTTTGAGATATAACGATTCAAAAAGTTGAAAAAGTTGTATTCTTTATAATATGCACACGTTTCCACGCCACCTTTGAGGTAGTGTACTTGGCGCGTTCTTTTAACGTTGTTTCCTCGGTAGACCTATTCCACTATCTATTGTGATCCTGTTTAATTCAATAATATATAATAAGAAAAATGGTACTATTGGAAATGACGAAGGTGGTGTGAATTTTAAGAAATTTGGGGGAATTATTCGGAATCATCTAATATTTCTGCTTCCTCATGTTCTTGTTCTTCTTTTTCTTCTTTTTCCTCTTCTTCTTGCTCTTCTTCTTCTTGTTATTCTTCCTCCTCCTGCTGGGTGCAGGTAAATTGTCCTAACAGCGATGAATCACATGTCTCCTCGCTGATTTCGTATGAACACTCTTCTGATGGCAAATCAACATTGGAGTATGACTGGCCTTGACAACTGGCACATGCTAATGAACAAAATAATCAAACTTATTTGCAGCCACATTTAGCATTACATCCCTTTTTACAATTGCAAAAACTTAGTTGAGGAGTTTTCCAGTGTCGGTGGGAGTAAAGTCTGGATTGGTTCCAATGTATTGTCGATTAACTTCCAACCCTACTCTTCTGGGTCTAGTTGATTATCAAGCCACACTTGAACTCGATAATATACCCGAAATAGATGTTGATGAGCAGAAGCAGAGGTTGGAGGAAGACATGGTAATTGCACTTGTTTCTTGTTCCAACTAATGTTGAGCTTTCAGAGGTTTCAAGAAATAAATAATTTATTCGGTTGGAGTTCGAGCAGTAAGTAATATCAGTAAGCCAACGTCTTCACCAACATCAATAGCTGTATTTGTCAAGTTGAACTGTTCTATTGCTCTTTCAATTATCAGTACATCAGCAATTTGTAAAAAGGGATGTAATGTTAAATGCGGCTGCAAAAAAGTTGTATTATTTTGTTTATTAGCATGTACCAGTTGTCAAGGCCAGTCATGCTCCAATGTTGATTGCCATCAGAAGAGTGTTCATACGATATCAGCGAGGAGACATCTGATTCATCGCTGTTAGGACAATTTACCTGCACCCAGCAGGAAGAAGAAGAAGAAGAAGAAGAAGAAGAAGAAGAAGAAGAAGAAGAATAGGAGGAACAAGAAGAAGAAGAAGAGGAACAAGAAGAAAAAGAACAACATGAGGAAGCAGAAATATTAGATGAATCCGAATAATTTCCTCCAATTTCTTAAAATTCACACCGCTTTCATCATTTCCAATAGTTCCATTTTTTTATTACTAGCGGACCCGTGCGAGAAATCTCATAAACCACACTTTCCCCAATAGGTTCATAATGAGAGACTTAAGGAGAAAGGTTGTTATGATTTTATTTCAACCAAATGATCATAGAACACTATTTACATTTCAGTTAGAATTCCAAGTTCTACGTTCCCTAACTTAAGAAGGCAATCACTGAAAATTGGATCATCATAACACTCACCGGTTATTCGATATTTATGAAATTATACGATATGAGTATTCATTTCTTTGATTTACTGTTTCTAAAATCCATGAACAATGATAAAGGAAAGACCTCAGATGTTAAAAACGACATGAAACAGACGTAACAGCGGTTAAAATGTGAAGTGGACAACAATTATGGAGCGTATTTTCCTACAGCAACAGTATATGCAAATCGCACACTTCGTACATTTTTTTGAAAGTCACTTTTTAAAGAAAGTTTAGATATTTATGAAATTAGAGTGCAATTCGTCACTGCTAATGTCTATTCTCTTTCATTAGAATGCTCATTTGTCACGATCGGTCTCTTGTAAGCGCCGGAGGAGGGATCTATACTACGGAAATAATAGACTATCATCATCATTTATTGCATTGAACAGGCCATTGAGGCCTACAGCAGAATAACAAAAGGAAAAGATAAATATTACAAATATTACAAAAAAAAAGTTACAAAGGGAAAATTATTACAAAACACAAAAAGGATCCAATAAACGGAAAGTCAGTAAATCATGAGAGAAGGTATTTGCTGCAGATGGCACTCCATCTTTTCCTGTCTCTAGCATCATCCTCCACAGCTGTTGGTTCCACTTCTTGAAGGATCGTCGTCACTCGATCCTTCCATCGTGTTCTTGAAATAATAGACTATATATGATTAAATATTATTGAATTAAATAGGATCACAACAGATAGTGGAATAGGCCTACCGGGGAAACCACGTTAGAAACAAGAAGTTCCGTTAAGAACTATACAGCCTACTTTTCATGCCAATGATTATTCTACAGTATATGAACCTATCTAGAATAATGACGAAATTAAGTTGGTAATATCGAAATATCTAATTAGTTCAAAATATACCTGGTATAATGTAGCCTAATAGAGCACTACAGTTGGCAGCCCTGGTGACTGAATATATTCTTAGTTCCACCTCTTAAGGTACAGAATACAAAATTTGGTTGAAGTCCAATGGACGTTACATGCAGTTAGACACTGGATCTTTCAGCACGCGTAAAAGCATGTTGCCAACAATACCATGCGTGTGCTGGTCAGAAATAATCTGAATTATTATGATATCTTGTTGTGCCAATTTTGGATGAAATCCATTTGTTAGTATAGAAGTTACATGTATTTTAAAATTGGACATATCAGCAGGCATAGAATCATGTTGGCAGCACTGCCTTGTATTAATTACTCCAAATTAATCTAGAATGTCAGGTGCTATACGTGTGCAAAGTATAGAGCTGTTGGCTTGCATACTTTCTGATATATTGATATTAGGGTAAAAAGAATATAGACAGCATTTATTAACAGTTGGCAGCCCTGATTGCTCTTAACAATACTTATAGTCATATCTGTTATGGTACACATATCACATACGAAATTTGGTTGAAATCCAACTGATAGTATAGAAGTTACATGTATTTAAAAATTGGCCCTATCAGCAGGCTTAGAATCATGTTGGTAGAACTGACGTATATACGTTACTCCAAAATTAATCAAACATGTCAGGTACTATACGTGTGCATAGTTTAAAGCTGTCGGCTTGCACACATTCTGATATATTGGTATTTGGATAAAAAAATAGAGAGAGCAATTATTAACAGTTGGCAGCCCTGGTGGCTCCTAAGAATACGCTCAGTCATATCTGTTTATGTACAGATATTACATACAAAATTTGGTTGAAATCCAGTTGATAGTGTAGAAGTTATATGCATTTAAACATTGGACCTATCAGAAGGCTTAAAATTATTTTGGCAACACTGTCATGGTTGGCCTCCTGGAAATTAATCTGAAATAGTATTATCTACATGTGTGCCAATTTTGGAATAGCTCCTATGCATACCTTGCAGGATATCCAACATGGAGCTCAAATTTCTAGTGCGTTTTTTCAGCAGTTGGTAGCACTGACATCATTTTCAAATATGGACGTGAGCTATTCCGGTGCACATCTTTACTCATACTAAATTTGGTTTTGATTGCTGCAGCCGTTTAGGAGTTGATAGGGGGGGACACACACACAGCCAGACAGACAGACAGAAGGACAGACAGACAGACAGACAGACAGACACACATTTGCCCGATCTCATAAGACTACTTTTTCCTCATTTTTGCAAAATGTGAAAAGTAGGCTAAAAACCGCCAAGTACACTACCACACAGGTGGCATGGAAACGTGAGCATATTATGAAGAATACAACTTTTTCAACTGTTTGAATCGTTATATCTCAAAAACGGTGACTCTTAGGAGACAATTTGTATAGATAATGGCATGATCTACAAGTTTAGTCTGATCTATTTTTATGATAAAACTTACCGTTTGGCTGAAAAACGCAAAAAAAAACATATTTTCGAACTTTGACCTTGAATATATTTTTTTGCCGTTGTCGGACCGATGGGGACTTTCCACATTTCATTTAAAATGGTGTTTAGACCATTAGTACAAATTTTCAGCTCTATGCTAATTTTTGTAACCTTACACATATTTCTTGGGCTTACTTGACCGGGCTAGTTTCAGAGCTTTAATAATTGTTAAAATTTGCGAAGTTTCCTTTTTATTGCTGTTTTGATGAGACGGAAACTGCAATTAGTAGTGTGCAGAATTCTTATTTGTAACTGGGTGTCTTACTGCTTTATGATTGGAAACGTTTTATTATAATCTGGTGATCGATGCATTTCTGTATGGTATTTCATCATTTGAACATTTTGCATTTCTTTCAAGTGTGAGTTGGTTAAGATGCACGCGACATGTGAATACACCACAGCCTTGAGCTGTACGGTACAGGGATCAGGAAAGATGAGAGAAGGGCCAATTAAGGTGGGGAAGGAAGAGACTCCCTAGGCCTCGGATGCCCTAATACCGTCGGGGTCGGAAGAGAACAAGAGTAGACCAAGAGAAGTCGACAGGAAATAAGACGGAGAGGAGCCCGGCACAAGTAAGTGGAAGCAATGCCGGACTCAGCTGGGGTCCCATGGTCGCCAAAGCACCCTTACAATTTGCAAAATTAGATAAATGTCGTTAATAAGTATCGGAAAAATTGCAGGAAAGGTTTAATAAATCACAAGATGATTTTATTTTTAAGTATTATTTAAACTCTGCGACAGTTGAAATATAAGATGTTAAACTCCAAATAGTGTTGTAGCTACTTCTAAATATTATAATAATGTTATGGCTTATCGTCCCTTTTAACTCCTGTTACATAAGAGGCGACTAAAGCATATCTTCACTATACACCGGTAAAAAATAATGCTCTCACTTGAACCAGCAAAGTTTCTTAAAGATATTGGTGTAAATTCAGAACCGACCGTGGTTACTATGCATGCTAGGGTGCAAGACCTTCGAGCCAGGCTATCTTCGGACTCGGTAGACGAGTGAGTTTGAACCCCACCGTCGTCTGTTCATATCTCATGAGAGGGGTTAATAATTAAACCGGGCAAGATATTGGAAAAGAGTGGCCGTGGTCTACCAGAAGTAACCATCACAGCATTTACATGACGAAAACAAAAATGCCTAGAGTTAATAATGAGAAACCTCGGAAAACCATTTCAAGAGCAAAAAAAAAAAGTTATGATTTACAACCATCTTAATTATTATATATGGTAAATAAAATTGTTTGTTTTCTCCTCATACAGGCAACGTGATTATAAGGGGATATTTTCACGTTAGCATATGAAAATAATAAACGTTATTTTAACCTCAAAAGTCAAAGTTTAACACTGTACGAATGCAACGTGTTCCCGTAAGTGTTTAATGATAGGTATTTTCAATTTTCTATCTGATACTTATAAAAACCTCTATCTCATTTCAATATTATATTTTTAGAACACTGGTATTTCCTATGTCGAGCTGCTTTTGAAGAAATATTTTTCCATATTAATCAAAATTGTAACAGGTCTGGTTTTATTAGTTTTTAGTATTTTTTTTAAATAATTTAGATAGTTAACATTTTTAGAAATAGTTTCGAACCTAACCTTTTTATAAATGTAATTTTCACTTGTTGAAAATTCTTAGAAACACTTAGAAAATTATTTTTTTACCTTTATCACTTTATCGCAAAAATCTTGCGGCTTCATTTTTTGTGCATTTTATAAATATTAACTACATTTGCTGATGAAGGTGATAATGTGGCCGAAACCGCTACATTTACTTTAATTACATAAATAATAATTTTATTGACTAAAGGTAGTTTTTCGTTGTCTACTAATTTTAATGAGTTAATATTTACAACAAATAACTATAATTTTAATTTGTTAATATTTCCATCAATTAACTTTAATCAGTTAATATTTTCAGCCATTATCTTTAATCAGTTAATATTTTCAGCCATTAACTTTAATCAGTTAATATTTTCATCCATTAACTTTAATCAGTTAATATTTTCAGCCATTACCTTTAATCAGTTAATATTTTCAGCCATTATTTTTAATCAGTTAATATTTTCAGCCATTATTTTTAATCAGTTAATATTTTCAGCCATTATCTTTAATCAGTTAATATTTTCATCCATTAACTTTAATCAGTTAATATTTTCATCCATTATCTTTAATCAGTTAATATTTTCATCCATTAACTTTAATCAGTTAATATTTTCAGCCATTACCTTTAATCAGTTAATATTTTCAGCCATTACCTTTAATCAGTTAATATTTTCAGCCATTATTTTTAATCAGTTAATATTTTCATCCATTACCTTTAATCAGTTAATATGTTCAGCCATTACCTTTAATCAGTTAATATTTTCATCCATTAACTTTAATCAGTTAATATTTTCATCCATTATCTTTAATCAGTTAATATTTTCATCCATTAACTTTAATCAGTTAATATTTTCAGCCATTACCTTTAATCAGTTAATATTTTCATCCATTACCTTTAATCAGTTAATATTTTCAGCCATTATTTTTAATCAGTTAATATTTTCAGCCATTATTTTTAATCAGTTAATATTTTCAGCCATTATCTTTAATCAGTTAATATTTTCATCCATTAACTTTAATCAGTTAATATGTTCAGCCATTACCTTTAATCAGTTAATATTTTCAGCCATTACCTTTAATCAGTTAATATTTTCATCCATTAACTTTAATCAGTTAATATTTTCAGCCATTAACTTTAATCAGTTAATATTTTCATCCATTACCTTTAATCAGTTAATATGTTCAGCCATTACCTTTAATCAGTTAATATTTTTATCCATTACCTTTAATCAGTTAATATGTTCAGCCATTACCTTTAATCAGTTAATATTTTCATCCATTACCTTTAATCAGTTAATATTTTCAGCCATTACCTTTAATCAGTTAATATTTTCAGCCATTACTTTTAATCAGTTAATATTTTCAGCTATTTCCTTTAATCAGTTAATATTTTCAGCCATTACCTTTAATCAGTTAATATGTTCAGCCATTACCTTTAATCAGTTAATATTTTCAGCCATTACATTTAATCAGTTAATATTTTCAGCTATTTCCTTTAATCAGTTAATATTTTCATCCATTACCTTTAATCAGTTAATATTTTCAGCCATTATTTTTAATCAGTTAATATTTTCAGCCATTATTTTTAATCAGTTAATATTTTCAGCCATTATCTTTAATCAGTTAATATTTTCATCCATTAACTTTAATCAGTTAATATTTTCATCCATTATCTTTAATCAGTTAATATTTTCAGCCATTAACTTTAATCAGTTAATATTTTCATCCATTACCTTTAATCAGTTAATATGTTCAGCCATTACCTTTAATCAGTTAATATTTTCATCCATTACCTTTAATCAGTTAATATTTTCAGCCATTATTTTTAATCAGTTAATATTTTCAGCCATTATTTTTAATCAGTTAATATTTTCAGCCATTATCTTTAATCAGTTAATATTTTCATCCATTACCTTTAATCAGTTAATATGTTCAGCCATTACCTTTAATCAGTTAATATTTTCAGCCATTATTTTTAATCAGTTAATATTTTCAGCCATTAACTTTAATCAGTTAATATTTTCATCCATTAACTTTAATCAGTTAATATTTTCAGCCATTAACTTTAATCAGTTAATATTTTCATCCATTACCTTTAATCAGTTAATATGTTCAGCCATTAACTTTAATCAGTTAATATTTTCATCCATTACCTTTAATCAGTTAATATTTTCATCCATTACTTTTAATCAGTTAATATTTTCAGCCATTATTTTTAATCAGTTAATATGTTCAGCCATTAATTTTAATCGGTTAATATTTTCAGCCATTAACTTTAATCAGTTCATATTTTCAGCCATTACCTTTAATCAGTTAATATTTTCATCCATTACCTTTAATCGGTTAATATTTTCAGCCATTAACTTTAATCAGTTAATATTTTCAGCCATTACCTTTAATCAGTTAATATTTTCAGTCATTAATTTTAATCAGTTAATATTTTCAGCGATTAACTTTAATCGGTTAATAATTTCATCCATTAACTTTAATCGGTTAATATTTTCAGCCATTAACTTTAATCAGTTAATATTTTCAGCCATTACCTTTAATCAGTTAATATGTTCAGCCATTAACTTTAATCAGTTAATATTTTCAGCCATTACTTTTAATCAGTTAATATTTTCAGCTATTTCCTTTAATCAGTTAATATTTTCAGCCATTAATTTTAATCGGTTAATATTTTCAGCCATTAACTTTAATCAGTTAATATTTTCAGCCATTACCTTTAATCAGTTAATATTTTCATCCATTACCTTTAATCGGTTAATATTTTCAGCCATTAACTTTAATCAGTTAATATTTTCAGCCATTACCTTTAATCAGTTAATATTTTCATCCATTAACTTTAATCAGTTAATATTTTCAGCCATTACCTTTAATCAGTTAATATTTTCATCCATTACCTTTAATCGGTTAATATTTTCAGCCATTAACTTTAATCAGTTAATATTTTCAGCCATTACCTTTAATCAGTTAATATTTTCAGCCATTAATTTTAATCAGTTAATATTTTCAGCCATTAACTTTAATCAGTTAATAATTTCATCCATTATCTTTACAGAGTCAATATTTTTAATCAGTTAATATTTTCAGGGTGAAACTATATTTTTAATCAGTTAATATTTTCAGGGTGTAACTTTAACTATAGTCAGTTTATATTGATTGTAAACTTGCTAGAATATAAGAATCCCATCACTATTTACTCGAAGCTTAGAACAGGTTGCCGGTAGTCTTATGAAATGAAAGTATCTTCAAAACCACCGCGATGAAAAAACACATCCTAGATACACAGCAGAATATAACATCCACATCAGCAATACATAGTTGGCACAGCAAATTATAGCCTAATCAATGAATATTTTCAGCGTTTAACTTTAATTTTTAACAGTTCATATGTTTGGCTAATTATTCCAGGTGTGCCCCTGACCACCTCCACTGAGGTTCTAATTGGACTGGGAAGAACGAGCGCTAAAACATTAAATATTATCATTGAATTTGTCTCTTCAGAGCTTAGTCATTTCCACTAATAAAGGGTCCCTTTAAATCCAATCAAATACATATGAAGTTGTGTCAGTGTGGGCAGGGACTCGGATAATGGGCTCACGTATGCAAATCCCCTCCTAAACCCAATTCCCCCCTCGCACCCTGAAATTAGCTTTATTCGCTACATACACAGATAGTCCCTCTCAACAAAGGTCATTTATTGGTATTTAGCAGATCAAAGGGAATTCAAAATTCGGTTTGGAATGTAGTTAGGAAGTCCAGTTTTCAAATCGCGGATCAGTATCTCTCGCTCGGAGTTTTAAAAAAATATACGACCGCCACTTCGTTTCATTTTAAAATCTAATTAAAACGAGGGATCTGTTACTTCATCGTTCATCGGAGTGCACTCACAGGGGTATCCAAGGGTATTCCCCTTCCTGTTCGCACCATTCAACTTCCACTGTTCACATATTCTCAGATTGTCTGGCAGATTCCACATTCCATTTGTACCTTTCACTCTCCATTGCTCGCGCAGTCTGTTTTACGCTCCACACTTTCTATCAGCCTAGCAATGTTCGGTGATCCACTTAAAAAATGAAAATTGCATGTCTCCTCAGAAAACTGTATTTTTACATACTAATTGAAGGTGTTTATGGGTGGATTAAGAAGCAAAGTGTTATAAGTAGGTCTACCACCTCGACCAATGGAGGTACCAGTTACGACAACAAGTACAGGCACTCTGAGAGTCTCATCAGTGCCTACCTGATCCAAGTCCCAGTGAACTGAGAGTGATACAGGGAACAACTCGCGTGTGGCGGAGCTCCTTTCGGGCACGGAGAGAATTCACTATTTTATGCAGATTAAGGATAGGTCATGCAAGGTCCCCCCACTCGTACCTCATGTCATGGGAAGGCCCCTTTCCCCCACTTTGTATCTGTGGAGCCATATTCACCGTAGGTCATATTTTACAGAAGCTTGCCACGGTGGGTGAGTGGATATCGTGTCGGTCTACTAACCCCAAGCTTGTAGGTTCGCTCCTGGCCGTGGTAAGTGATTTTTGAAAGGCGGAAAAAATACGATACGCATGTCATACGATGTTGGCATGTCAAAGTACCCATTTGAATTCAGTAGGCCGTGTTCATAATGGGAAAATAAATTTCGGGAGTTTCCGCCAACACAAAGTACCTCATTTCTCTACTAGAAAGCGCTATATTGTTCAAGGGGCTTAGATATCTAACATCTAAACTCCTTGACTTTCATAGTCAAGGAACAACGAAATTCGACATGCAAGCTACCCTCTGGGTGTCAAATAACAAAGCTTGCACCCGGCATCCGAGGCCATACGATATTCTTCTTTCTTTAATCGTATCGGCCAACTAAGGACCACGTTATTTCAACTGGCTTCTCTGGGCTTTGATCTTTGCCCAGTGTTCCTTTATACGTTGTCGGTGTTGCTCTTTTCGTTCTTCCGTCCACATTTTTCCCGTCTTCAACTTCGGTTTTTCTTGAAAACCCTGGTGGTCGTGTAGTTTCTTCCTGAGGGGATTGCGTTCTTGAATATCCCCACAGGTAATTTCCATCTCTTGCAGGTCACTTTCCACCTCTTCGAACCAGGCTGGCTTGGTCTTCTTATTTTTTAAATAGTTAAAGATCCGGTTCGTCAATCGTGTGGGTTTCATTCTAAGCAAGTGGCCATAAAATGCAATCCTCCTTTTCCTCATTACATCAGAGATCTTCTGGACATGAATATACGGCTCATAGTTATGCCGTCGTCTATATACACCGTTGTCTTTAATCGGGCCAAGAATTTGCCTCAAGATCTATCTTTCCTTGATCTCCAATTTTTCTTCCAGGCCTTTCTTGTTCATGGTGAGGCATTCCGCTGCGTACAGAGCCTCTGGTCGTATGACAGTGCAATAATGCTTACGTTTTGCGTTCAGGGATATTGACTTTTTGTTGTAAACGTCCTTGGTGAGTTGGTACGCCATTTCCATTTTGTTCATGTGCGAAGTGAAGGTTTCTTTCTCACATACGTTGGGTTCTATCCACTCGCCAAGATATTTAAACTTATCTGTCCGTTTGATTTTCCCCTGGTTTACTCTTAGCTCCCTTGGTGCTGGCTTGATATTAGTTATGAAGTGTGTTTTCTCCAAAGAGATCTGAAGACCAACTTTTGTTGCCTGTACCTGCAGCTGGTTAATTTGTTTTGTGGCCATGTCTAAAGAGTCGGACAAAATTGCAAGATCATCTACAAAAGTTAGGCAATCAATAGAAAGGTTCATGTTCTTGTAACCCAGTCGTACTCCATTTTGGACCCCATCGTTCATTTCTTTGCGCCACTCGCGGATGACTTTTTCAAGTGCACAGTTGAAGAGCAGGGGTGAAAGCCCATCTCCCTGCCTAACTCCTGTCTTAATTTCGAAAGAGTCTGAAATTTCTCCTCTGAACTTGACTATGGAGGTTGTGTTAGCTAAGGTCTGTTGAATGATTGCCCTGGTTTTATTATCCAATCCAAATTCCTTTAGAATTTGAATAAGAGCTATTCTATCAATCGAATCATAGGCCTTCTTGAAGTCGACGAAGGTTACCACAAATGTCTTGTTCCTTTGCTTCAGATAGAAAAGGATGGATTTCAGATTCATAATTTGTTCGGCACATGAGCGCTCTTTCCTGAACCCTTCTTGGTACTCTCCTAATTGTGGATCAAGTTGTTGTTCTGCCCTAATCTGCAGAGCTTTTGAAATAATTTTGTAAGTTATCAGTAGGAGGGAAATGCCGCGGTAGTTGTTAACGTCCGTTTTGTCACCTTTCTTATGCAGGGGATGAATCAAGGCAGAAGTCCAGTCACGTGGAAGTTTCTCAGTTTCCCAAATCTCCTTGATAATGTCAGTCAATTTATCAATCATCTTTTCACCAGCATACTTCCACAATTCGGCGATTATCGAGTCCTCACCTGGTGCCTTGTTGTTCTTAAGTGACTGGATAATTTGTTTGAGTTCTTCTTTCGTTGGAGGGGATGAATCTGGGTGGACTTGTATGTTGTCTTCAAATGAGAAAGTGGAGTTTGGAGTCTCACAATTAAGGAGGGATTCAAAGTATTTCGCTAGAATCTGGCAATTTTCTCTCTCACTGTAAGCTAGTCTCCCATTTGAGTCTTTGAACTGTAGACTCTGAGGATTGTATTTGCTTGGATTGCGTTTGAAGGTTCTGTAGAAGTCCCTTGTGTTGATCCTCTGAAAGTCCAGCTCAATTTGAGTCAGTTGGCTCTTTTTGTAGGCACGTTTTACATTGCGGATGATTTTTGCAGTGCGTTGTCTCTCGTTCACGAAGTTTTCCCAATTATCTTGGTTCTTTCCCGAGTTCCATTTCTGCCAGGCAAGTTGTCTTTGCTTTACCACTGAATCACATGCATTATTCCACCTCGCATGTTTCTTTGATTTCGTCAGTGGAACTGTCTCCTGTGCTGTTGTGACCAAGGCCTGTTGTAGTTCATCCCAGTTTTCGGGATTCCAAGATTCTAGTTTTTTAGTAAATTCAGGGCACAATCGTAGTTTTTCAGTATCAAATCGATTGATCTTTTTAAGACGGCCTTTCTGGTGTTTCTCGGAATCAGTTTAACTTTGATTTTGGATAGATATTGATCCGAATCTAGATTGGCATTTCTTAGAACCTTCACATTCTGTATTTCTCTCTGAGCTTTACGTGCAATTGCGACGTGATCAATTTGAAATTCGCCGAGATTTGGATTCGGAGATGTCCAAGTCTTCTGTTTTCTGGGAAGGTGTTTGAACGCTGAGGATTTTATAACAAGATTGAAAGCCTTACATAGTTCTACGAGCCTCTCACCATTGCGATTTGTTCTCTGGTGAGCTGGATAGTTTTCGATAATGTATTGGAACTTTCTTTCTTTACCCAGCTGTGCATTGAAATCTCCAAGAAGCATAATCGTGTGTTTGTCTGGAATCTTACAGATAACATCTTCAAGGTCTTCCCAGAATCTATCCGTTCCTTCCGGGTCTCTCTTATTCGCTTGATTGATTGGCGCATGGAGATTCACAACAGTATAAACTTTGTTTGTGCTCCGGAAGGAGAGAGTTGAAACTCGACTGCTAGGCGAGTTGAAGCCAATGATTGAATTCAAAATCTTCCTACTGACGATGAATCCTGTGCCAAGGTTGGGAACTGTTTTTATTACACGTTACCAGTTTTAACTTTAAAAATTCTGTAACCTTCTGACTCAAAGACTTGTTCATCTGTGAATCTCGTTTCTTGAATTGCTGCAATCAGGATTTGATGTTGGGATAAGGAATCAGTTGCTTCAATTTACCAATCTTCCGAAGGGAATTCGTGTTAAAGGTAGCAAAGAAATTCCGGCGTTTGTGTTGGATCTTTCCTGGAGTCTCCGATACCTCCATGCATGTCGGCGCAGGCTCCCCAGATTCCGAAGGCCTGCATGCTTCGCTCAAGGCGAAGGTGGATTGGTTAGCACCTGGGGTAGTAGCTTTTGCTGAACTTTCCTCCATGCTTTGAACAGTTGAAAAACTGTAGTTTGGGGTCAGTGATGTTTCACACCGACCAGGGTACTACCAAGGTTGTGAGCCTTGGAGCCCCCAGCACTGATCGGCTTGCCGACCCAGTTTCCCGCTGGGATTGGTTACCCAACCTTCCACTGAGTTGCTCGGCTTAACAGGGGCACCTCTTGTAGGTTATGTGCGGGAGTTGGAGTGAAAGAGGCTAGTTGGATTCTCTTGCTGAATCCAATATGTTATGGTTGCAGATGACAGGCAACGACGCATTTCACTCCCATTTGCCCAGAGCCACAAGGACTCCTCCCAGGTTAATTCCTGGGACCGGCCATACGATATTATTATTATTATATTCTATTATATTCTGACATACGAAGAAACCTTCGTCTGTTAGATAACGTTGTTTTCAACCGATGTTCTATTATAACTAGACTTTTAATAGTTACTTAGGTGTGGTAACTTTATTTATTTATTTATTTATTTCATCATCATAATCGATTTTGTCCAACTAAGGACCACGTAATAACTCATGATTTGAGTTTTCTTTGGCGCCAGTATTCCTTCATTCTCTTGCTCGCAGCTTCTTTCTTTTCAGCTGTCCAATGTTGTATATTCTTGGTCGCTGTTTCTGGCTCTAGGAACCCCTCAAATATGACTGTGTATCTTATTTCTAAAAGTGGTTCTGTTGGGGATGCCTTGATCAGTAATGTTCATTTCTTGTAGATCCTTGGTGTTAGGAAGCTATGTTTCATAAGAGTTGCATTTTCTATTGGGCTTGTTGAAGTGGTTAAAATCAGTGAGTCTGTCGTCAGGCATTCTTGAAATATGTCCGAAGAATTGAACCCTTCGTTTTCGCATGGTATCTAAGATTCTGCTGCATGTTTTATATACGTCTTTGTTACTAAGTAATCGGTATGTGTCAGCACAATTTTTTGGTCCGAGAACTATTCTTAAAATGTTTCGTTCCTTTTTTCCATTTCTTCAATGTCTTTTCTTATTTATCGATTTATTTGTTTATTAATTTATTCATTAATTAATTTATTTAATTATTGATTCATTCTTTCAATTATGTATTTATTTATTTATTTATTTATTTAAAAAGTAAGTTAGTTGATATTTAAAAAGATTTGTTTAGATAGACTTAGTGTTGTTTTGAACAAGGGAGTGCTTGGTGTTAATTTTGCCGTACATTAGCCCCTTTAGACCTATATTGTTTATAGGTGATAGGATTATGCGATTGTAGTGTGATGTAGCCTCACGCAGTGTTGATGGAAAGAAAAATGGACTGGTGGTCATTTTACCGTATACTTCGGGGAAGATGTTTTTGCAACTTAAGAGAAGATTGAAAACTTCTTTCTTTAATCGTATCGGTCTACTAAGAAAGGACCACGTCATCTCAACTGTCTTCTCAGTGCTCCTCCATACGTTGCCGGTGTTGCTCTTTTCTTTCTTCCGTCCACATCTTTCCCGTCTTCAACTTCGGTTTTTCTTTAAAACCCTGGTCGTCGTTTAGTTTCTTTCTGAGTGGGTTGCGTTGTTGAATAGCTTCACCGGTAATCTCTACCTCCTGTAGGTCACTTTGTACTTCTTCCAACCAGGCTGGCTTGGTCTTTTTATCTTTAAAATAGGTAAAGATCCGGTTCGTCAATCGTGTGGGTTTCATTCTTAGCAAGTGGCTATAGAATGCAATTCACCTTTTTCTCACAACATCAGAGCTCATTTGGACATGAATATACAGTTCATGGCTATGCCATCGTCTATATTTACCTTTGTCTTTAATCGGCCCAAAAATTGGAAACTACGTATTAGTAGCCTATTATTATTATGATTATTATTATTATTAATAATAATAATAATATTATTATTATTATTATTATTATTATTATTATTATTATTATTATTATTATTATCCCGTCCATGATTGGTATGACGAAGCGTGTGTGGGGGAGGGGAGTGGACATCTTGGTAATCAGCCCTGAGATGATAGGTAAGATTTTGAAGGCATGTACTCGTATAAACCACACATAGTAACAATGTACAGTTCAAAGTGGAAGTCTGTATTTCCAGGAGAAACTCAAAATTTTACACACCAATTGCGAGTATTAATATTGATTCAGAAGAACTAATGCTTCTATGACATCTTAATCTATTTGCATTTTTTTTCCACACACAGTTGAAACTGGTTTGTACGCAATTCTTGCTTGTGCGTGGATTTACTTGAGTCCCGACGAATACCCCATTTAATTACCGGGACATATAATATCTCTCTCAGTTATGTATAACTGGCTTGCATGTTTTTTTTTTGTTTTTTTTTGTGCGTGTGTGTGTATTCTGACCGAAGGCAGGTCCGTGCCTCCAAAGAGGTTATCCTGAGTCGAAGTTTACGTGCAGTAGGGTGGCCAGGTCCTTTCCGCTCTCCTTCTTACCCTCTCCCCGCCAACAGCGCTTGGTCCCCCAAGAACCGTCATTCCATCCAAGTTCCGACCACGCCCAGTGTTGCTTAACTGCGGAGTTCTCATGGGATCCAGTGTTTCAACATGGCCAGGTTGTTGGCCCTAATTTCCTTTATACATAGGTAATTTTGTAAGTGATTATACTGTGCGTACTTACATTTGGCTTTTATTGTTTTTACTATCCTCTGCACGAACCACACTAACTCATCAGTCATGAGGCCTTGGGGTTGTAACACTATCCAAGGTGCACCATTAGTGGTGGAGCTATACAAACCCTGCCCCTTTCAGGGTCTTGTGCAGAAGTCAGGATGTAACAGGAAAATAAAATAAGAGGTCTGATTCCTTGATGAATGATGGTATCAGGGAAAATGAGACAAGGATCCATTAAGGTGGGAAAATATAAGACACCCTATGTTTCGGATACTCTAATACCTTCGGGGTCGTAGGAGAACAAGAGTTGACCAAGGGAGGTCAACAGGAGATATGACGGAGAGGATCCCAACACAAGTAAGTGGAAGAAATGCCCGACTCAGCTGGAGTCCCATGGTCACTAACTCACGTCCCACAAGTTGTGAGCCCCTGGGGATATCATAGCTTAAATAGGTCTTCTAATTATTGAATAATGTGCAAATCTGTTTGTAGTAAAGTACACCATTGTTTGTATGTCTACCTCTTATTATTCCCACTCGACCAAAGTACTGTACCTACCACACTGAGTTAACATATCCATAACATGTTCAGGAAGTATCATAATGATGGGAAATAAGGAAAACTTGAGCATAGTCACTGAGGCAGATGACCTCACTGTTCGGCCCCTTTAAATCAACAACCAAAAAACGTATAATGCACCACGTTGTATTTCAACAAGCGCCCGAGAATGTTCTCCGCAGTGGTTACGTGCAGCTGTGAGTGGTTGCCTCATCGGTTTAGTTGGTACCTTGACAGGGTGAATCCCACACGTGTGGGCTGTAGCCTGTCGATATCGTCAGTGTGTATTGCAATAAGCGAGCGTATGTGTCATCAGCACTTCCAACATCTGTTATGAATGGTTGTGGAGAGTACAAAGTATACTGTTTGCTTGTTATTAGGGAACACAGCGATGACAGAATGCATTCTGCACATAAGTCAAGCAGCATTGTGCGTCATAGGAGCTCATGTCACCACGGACAGTTAAACGATGACAGAGGCTACTTGAGCTGAGTCATATCCTACTCGCGCAACTGTGCCTCTCAACGAAGCAGGCTGACGTGTGACACAAGTAAACAAAGAATAGTTCCCATCTCGACCGCCGGCAATCATTTCGTGAAAGAATAGTATGATGCAAGCGGCAGCCTTGCTGCCAACGTACCTTCTGTAGCTGGCTCTCGCAGACGCATGTAGGCGCTGCGGAGAACATTCCCGGACTCACTGTACATCCGGCATTGAATTATACTCCTTGATAAGGACAATGAATTACCACTATACACATGCATTTAGGATAAAGTAGGCTTTGTGTTCTTTACTGAACATCTTGTTTAAATGTAGCATACAGTAGTTTAACTTAAAATACACTGTGGTAGCGTGAATATAAACTTTATGAGTGATTAATCTACTTACATTTCAATTAAAATAACATCTCAAAAATGTTATCTGGTGTTTGAGTTCAATGGACTCAGACCAATCTCAACTTGAATCCAAAAAGTACATTTCCTTTGACTTCGGCTGTTATAATAATGAACGCGACCATTATATCACACTCGGGAAGTATTTATGGGAAAATAGTGTAGTTGAGAAAATCTGACACATTGTTTTAGTCGTCACAATCAATATGAAACTGTTCATGAAACATAACAATATAAACATATTGCTATCAATACACCATCGTATTTCTCTTGTTTGTCCCCTGCTGATTAAGCTGCCATCTGGCGCTGTCCGAGCTCTACACAGTAGTGAAGCCTGGAGGGTGACTTCTCATCTCCGGTTCGACCCAATACAATTACATTGCCTGCTTGCATACATTATTCCAGTCCCTCAGCTTAGACCTATAAAGATCGGGGCGATAACACTCCCAGAAGGAGATGTGGAGTTTTGTCGCGATATTGTGATGGGACAATGACATCATTCATTCAATCACTCGCTCTCTCTTCCCGATTCTTGATTCTTTACGTTGGTTAATTAGAAGAGTTTTGTTTGTTTGCTTTTTTGTTTGTTTCTTTGAAACAAAAGTCATTGGAAAATCAATTTTGAACATCTTCGATCGAACAATATTTTTGTATAATAAATGTGAAAGCTGTCCAGGGTATAGACAATTGCGCAACCTGCCCAAAGGTGACATACGCTTGGTGACTTACCTTTTCCTCTGCACCTCATCACGGTAATATCCAATTTTTAGTGATTGTTTTCTTGCCGTGTGACGCTCTAAAGTCACCTTCTTATGCATAACCAGCTTCCGGTTTAGAAGTAAGGTAATGGAAGCAATAGGAACTGTGTATTACAATTTTGATTGTATGTGACTGCGTAAATTGT
The DNA here is from genome assembly GCA_946902985.2 of Meconema thalassinum. NCBI lineage: Eukaryota > Metazoa > Arthropoda > Insecta > Orthoptera > Tettigoniidae > Meconema > Meconema thalassinum. Next base: position 408,518,572 of record OX336392.1, read on the forward strand.
TGATTAGATTAGATTAGATTGTTTTATTTATCCATTTGGTCAATTACATGTATACAATACATTTTTGATATAGGACACGTCAGAAATTACATCTGTAAAATAAAAGAACTTACAGGTATATATTACAAATACAATAACTATTTATAACATATTATAATAATAGATCTTAAGAGATACAATCTTATTAGACAACTATTTACACCTTACTCTACTATCACAATATGAAAACTTAATTCTAGAAATACAACAACTTACAGCTAGGTATTACAATTAAAATAGGAAAGTAAAATATAATTATATATTTCATCGCTCCTATACGCGAAGATATTCAACTACAGTGTAAAAACAATGGCACTGCAGATAAGTTATCAACATTCTTTCAAAGGTTTTTATATTTGGGGCCAATTTTATATACTGGAGTAGTTTATTGTATAATTTAACTCCTGTGTGAAAAGTTCCTTTTTGATATATGCTTGCGTGTGTGTGTGAAATATGAATGTTTTGATTTTGTCTTGTGTTATTCCTATGAACATCATTGTTTGTTTTAAGAAAAACGTCTTTATTCATTAAATTCTTTTTAAGAAACATAATACTTTCAACGATATGAATGCAGGGCAGTGGGAGGATATTTAAGTCTTTAAACAGAGGTCAACATGATTCTCTAGTGTTTGTTAGGAATAATTAAAGTTGTGAAATGTACCAAGAAATAAATGATCTTCGGCTATGTACAATGAAACAACTCTACTTGTGTTTATTCCTAATTATATTAATTATGCGAAATATCAGCTAACGTTGTGCCGCAGTACAACACTGTTCGTCTCTAAATGTTGCACACTTTTCCGTCAATTTACTACAGATTATGTTCAAAAATGATTTAAGATCGTGACGAAGAAACTGCATCCCTAATTGGGAGAGTGTATTTAAGTGTGTGCAAGTCATATAATCTTGGCAAGGTTAATTTTTTCTCAGAGCAATTTTGCACTATAGTAGGCATGCAGCGTTTTGTATTTAGTTTTCTGGAAATTTGCCTTAAATTAATTACCCAATTTTTCCTAAAGAAAGACAATCCATACCTCCATTAGAAGGTTTCGGTCTCCATAATTCATTCAAAATGAGGTTCGTTAGTTCATTTGTTTAATTGAGTCCATAACCCCCCACATTATCTTTCAGTGATTACCGTACTTTACGTATACAAGTATGAAGATGTAAATGAGCATTTTGTCGCCAGCTGTTTGGTCTAGTTACTTAAAATTTTCCGTGTTTTTCATATCGTAGGCTACTGAAAACTAGGCACTGTTGGATTTTAAGATGGAACCGCATGTGCTATCAAATATCGCTTTCTTGCATTACGTGGAATAGGTATAGCCTGTAATATTATAAAATGATTATTAGTTAAATGTTTATTAATATATCATAATTATAATAATTCAATAAATTTTAAATAAAAGATGAGTTATTGGTAAATGTTACCGGTACGGCGTACGTTAGCCCTATATAACTCGTAGCCTTCGTCCACGGTCTCATCTTAGCCTGGCATTTAAACGGGTCAAATTGATGCATAATATACCTAATATGCCTAAATAGTTTAGATCAGAGCACGTCCCTGCACACAAGAGGCCATAGCCCTTAGGGGATTGAGGGGGCTATATTTATTTATACCAAAGTAATAACCGGATAGCAGCTGCTTATAATATTCTCACATATAACATATTTAATTGACAACAAGTTACTACAATATTATAGTCAAGAGATGTTAGACCACGATTGAAATATGCAAATCGCACACATTGTGGGCAAGCTGTTTGTTGGGGTCTATTCGGTTGCGAAATTTTACTAACTACTCTTTTAAAAGACACTTGTCTTTGGAATATTCAAGAAAGGCCAACCCTCTATTCCATATTTCTTAAGTCGAACACCTCAAAACAAAACCCAATCCAAAAGTTTACAGAAAATAATCACGGACGATTCATTACCAATGAAAATCAAATGGAGATTCGCGGGCCGGAAGTTCGCTATGCATAAGGTTCGGTGCCATTTTGAATCGTAGAAGCTCTATACTGGGTTGTCGGAAACAACGTGAACCGGGTATATGAGCATTAGAGGATTGGTCATACTGACAAGTAATTTGAAAAAAATAAGTCGATATCTCGCGCTGGTGTGATTTTATCAGATATTGAAGTTAGGCATTTAGCAATTTAATGTTCATTAAGAGTTACAGCGCTTCAAGACGCGACGTATCCAAAAGGCAAGTATCACATTTGACAGACTCATACACTGCATTGGAAGTCGAGACGAGGCAGTTTTACCTCTTTACTTTCAACGACTGATATCCCGTGGGAGGCAAGAAGAATCCGTACGTCGCAACTAACGAAGTTTAGGGGCTCAAGTGCCACTCTTCCGCTCAAGTGTTGGGAATGATGCAATCATGTCTGGGGTGAGCGAGTACACTCCCCCAGACACGTGTATGTCCCCCACCACTCGCCTCCCATCACATCAAAGGGGGCAGCCTCAATAGAACGCAGTCATCTACAATAATTGGTCGTATAGACTTTTAACTACTTTGCATTTCGTGTGCTACCCTCCAACGGTCATAACACATTTTTTCTGTTGTCCTCGGCCATGAGTCATTAATATCGTGCTGTTGCGTTGATCCCCTCGCGTCAACCATCTTGCCGCTAATTCTGGGGATGAATATGCATGCCGGTAATAGTCCAATGAAAGGGTTATCAGGCAACCCATCGCCAGAGGCTTAAATCCCAACTAAGCTTGCTGAGATCGTGATGAATAGATGATGAGGACGCCCAGATTCAAACTGGGGCTGTAAGTTTCTCGCCCTTCTGTGTTATCCAGCCTCATGTTTGAATAGAACGCTGGAACCAAAGGTGCACTCATTGGGTCCCAACCCTCACCAGAAGCCCCTCACTCCAGGAGATATAAGTATTACAGATTCCATGAATTGGATTTTTAGCCTATTTTCATTTATGGAATATAAGCTTATGAGATCACCTTTTTGTTTGTGTGTGTGATAAAATTTAAACAGCTAGAGCGTTTTCAATGAAACATGGTAAGGGCGTACTACCACCTAGTCCGACCTGCATCGTGACTTTTAAATTTTAAAAAGTGTCACCAATCCAATATGGCGGCCGCGCGAAACTATTACCTCTATCAACCTCAAATTTTGTATGGTCATAGAGGTTAAAATATACACAAAGAAAATGAAAATCATGGTTGTTCAAAAGAAACATTGGAAACAAATATTAAGTTAGGTTGTATAAAAATAGATCAAGTTACAGACTTTCGTTATCTGGTTAGTGTCATTACCAGTGACAATCAGTCCCTTACAGAAGTTAAAAGAAGAATTGCTATGGCAAAGCAAGCATTTCAGAGCAGGAAAAATCTATTGTTAAATAAGCACATAGGACCAGGAAGAAAGTTGTTAAGACCTTTGTTTGGAGTGTGCTAGCTTACGTATGCGAGACATGGACTTTGGCAAAGCAAGCAAAATCAAGAGTAGAAGCTGCTGAAATGTGGTTCTGGAGAAGACTGATGAGGACGAGTTGGAGGGGAAAAAATACTAATGAACAAATCTTGGATGAAGTTAAGGAGAAACGGACCTTACTTTGTTCATTAGAGAAGAGAAAAACTAAATTTCTTGGACACGTCTTACGGTATGACAAACTTCTCCAGATTGTCTTCGAAGGCAAGAGCCTAAAGAAATCGAGAGGAAGACCGCGTGTCTCAGACCTTAGAAACACAATCACTCAGCTGCGTTTTGCTTCCTGCGTCTTGAGAACTGCTGAAGATCGTGGGCTGTGGCAAGGCTTAGCCTTTAGATAATGATGATAGAGGCTACTACGTGCATTTCGTCGTCTGGTTGAATTCTCTTAATACGGAGGTGGATCAAAAAGTTAGTTGCACTGACGCGCTGCAGCAGCGCGCTGTGTGTCGCAAACGTGGACACAGCGGAGAAAGGGACAGAGACTGCCCACACATCTCTTAGGCAGGTCGCTGTAGTGTTTCGTCTTGCATGGTGTGAATAGCGGCCAAAAGCAATGGCGCGTCGACTGGACGTTCACTCCAAATATGAGGTGAGTGCGACAATCCGATTCCTATGGGCCGAAAATAAGAATTGCACGGACATTCATCGTGAAATTAGTGCTGTGTATGGGGAGCGGGCCATTTCCCGGCAAGGGATCGTAAAGTGGTGTCAGCAATTCGAAGCCGGAAGCACGGATATCATGGGCGAATATCGCGAGGGCAGGCCCGCAAAGTCCAGGACCCGTGCAAATGTCAACAGTGTGAATGCGATCATTAGACAGAACGGTGGTCGACATTCCCAGACCGATGAGGAGGTGAAGGCCGCTGTCTCCGTGTGGTTGCAGAACGCTGGAGGAACGTTCTATGCATCCGACATCGACAAGTTGGTTGTGCGTTCGCAGAAATGTTTGGAGTCTCTTGGAAACTATGTGGAAAAGTGACGTCATATTGTATGTCGTTATAGGCGTGTTGCTGTTGTATAGGTGGTGTAATAAATGGCCATAACTGGGAAGTGCAACTTATTTTTTGATCTGCCCTCGTATAATTTAGGAAACATTTGTCTACCTCTCCAAGTGGAAGAACACAACTGATATGCATATGGGTAACCGTTTCTGAGCAACTCGGATGTTTACTATTGCGCCTGCAGTGGATTAATCCGCATGTGTTTAAACGTACTGGGTAGATTATTAGCTTGGGAATAACCTAACCCCCAAGGGAAGATGATAAAGAGAAGGAGATGGGTTTCGGACTGGAGAAAAAGGATGGAGAAATAGGAGGAGAGTCCTACAAAAGTTATAAGTTTAACTTTACATGTACTCAAAGGCGGTTGCCACTGCAAATCCGCTCTCCGATACCTAAAGTGGGTAGGGACCTGGGCAAAGCTAACGGGGAACGCAGCTAGAACTTGGGCGGTTTGCAAGAGAGTGGCTTTAGAGTATTCCCTCTCAAGCATACATATGCCTACTATGGGGAAGGGTGATGGTCTGGCAAGACAAAGAGTAACAGATTTATGGTGTATCTGTTCAAAGGAGTTTGTTTTTGAACAAGTAATTTGAAGAATGCCAATAATTGAATCGGTTTCGATATTTTTTGTTTTCGAAATCGTAGAGTTCCTAAAGAGCGACCAAATGCTTCCAAGAAGGATAGGGATAAAACAATTATACCTTTGGGAATAATTTTGATAAGTGTACCAATAGTTGCATTTGTAAATGGCTAAGCTTTTACCCAGCAAGGAGCCGACTAAAAGTTTAGGCAAGGAGAAACACTTATATTTTGAAAAACCAACCATAATGTTGGAGAGAATCTCCACAAGCAGGAAGCTGGCGTAGCGAGCTATGCTTGCCTTACTGGCCAGTTAGAATTCGCTATTAAAGCTAAGAGAGACGTTACCAAGTTACCAACTAAGAGTTCTTGCTCAAATGCAACAAGTGGTGAAAACCTTATCAAGAGATTTATTTGCATTAAGTGAGAAGAGTCAAGGAAGACAGGATCTTGCCTAACCGTTATGTCAGAGAAATGATAAAGCAAAAAGGAACGATTGAATTTTTTTAACAATGTTGGGTAATAGTTGTTTGACAAATATATAATTTAGATTTTGTAACAAATGGGGTCACAGACCTCTGAAAAACATCTAAAGCTTGCGCCAGGCAATTAACAATTCTTTTGGTTTCAAAACTTTTATATGTTTTAAAATCCTCGCAAGATTTGGAAATGGCGAAGATAAAATGAAAAATGTAAAGACAATTAAAGTGATTAAAGTTAGACAATAAATCAAGTACAAGTTGTGTACTTTTAAGAAATTCTAGGTAAATATCTTAGAAAGAGTAACAACTTCGGAAGTAACAACAACAAAAAGCAGGAAGAATAAAAGAGAAGTTCCTATAACTTCTTATATTAAAGCTGAATTACATGGTTGGGTTATGCAAATGGGGCAGGTCACTTAATGTGAAACCTGAAGAGAAAATCGAAAGGAAGTTTCTAGACCTCCTATGTTTAAGTAGGAATCACGAGACAAATGGGGCAAGTTTCCCTTTCGTGAAACCTAGAAATAACTCACTTATAAGTTGAAAGAATTGTATTCCCTGATTAGAAGGGAGAAAAAAGATAATTTGAGACGTGTACCAGACACGTAGTTATGCAGACATTAATTTGTGATATAAGCAAAAAAGGGAGGGCACGTCTTTAGAGTGACACCTCATTGAATAAGACCTAAAGTAACAATTGTATTATTATGGTTTGTTAGTAAGAGGTTTGGGAAAGATCAAATGGGGTTGAGGATAAGTGTTCATGGCCGTATTTATAATAATCGGACGAACGCGACGCGGTTGAAATATTGAACAAACACTGTTTTTCACTATAGTCTGTTGAAATAGACGAAAAGTTCACTGTAGTAACACAAAAGTTTATGGCAAGAAAGTTATTGCAATTATGGAAAATAACTAGTTACACTAGATAGGCGAGAGTCTTTGCTTGAGAAAGTTGTAGATTATCGTTAAATGCGCCAGAGAAAATCCCAACGGAGGAAGAAAAATTAGCTATTGATCAGTAATTCATAAGAAAGATTCCTTAGTTTGAAAAAGTATTCCCTCAAGTGAGTTGAAAATACATGACGGTATGACTGGTAGATAGAGAGCAGATTCTGGAAGGTTCCAGAGCAATCCTGACTGAAGAATAGGGCCAAAGTTATTCCAGCGGTGGAACGAGCAAAGTATTTTATAGTCAGTGGGTAATTCAATGGTATCCCACGTTGTGAGAAGATCTCTCATTTAATAAGCATAAGAAATGCTGCTTCCTATTAAGATCGGCTTAGACAAACCAAAGCTCAACATGGAAAATCCCGCGAAGGATGATTATTGCCCCAAATATAGTAATCTCACACTGCCTATAAAATGATCATTAAAAGCGTGTAGTTATTAATGGACGATGAGAATGAGGTTAAAACCTGAAGTCGGTACTTATCTTTGCTTCATGGCGAAGGTGAAGTTCCCTTTGACGGTTGAGATTAAAGTTCCAACATGGCGTGGAAGTAAAAGATTGCCTCTTGAGTTGAGGAGGCTAGTTCTAGTTGAGCTTCAACTAAGTCGACTGCCGACGTACAAGTGAGACACGCTCAGCGAAGCACAGAGGGACCAGGGAAGGGAAAAGAGTGGGGGTAGGAAACAAAAGGAATACATATCAGAATAGACAACTTTACAAAAATTTTTTTTTTCTTGATGAATGGTCTTCAAAGAGTTGATAGTAGGCGACGCTAGAGCAGCCTGGTGGGTGAAAAAGTAGACGAAGTTCTCTTGATCATGGAGATGATAGCTGGCGATGGCGACGAGATCTGGTGGCCAGATTGATAAGGAAGTCCTCTTGAACAGGGAAGAATTGAGGAACTTCTGAGATTCGCTGCTAGATGACGCTAGGTGGGTCATGGAAGATATATATCTAGAACAGACTCACAAGTAACATGAAAACCATAAACAGCAAGGAGAAAATGGAAGATCACTGTTGGTGTTTGAGAAGAAGGAAAGAAAGAATTACAGCAAAGAGCAGTAAAAGTTTACTCTATCATACCGTGTATTCCAAAGAATACACCACGTACCTCAAATATTAAAAATAATCAAAGAATGCATTTACTTTAAGACAGCCAACCGACAATACCGGTAGAAAAAAATGAATCGTTACCAGATTGCTACAGAGTTAATTTCTCTGTCTGGAAAACTAACACAGCACATTAATCTAATAAAATGACCACGTCTGTACAGTCATCACAGTAATACAGGTTATCAGACAAGTTCAACACACACCCAACTACACAGGGCTAATGACCAAGATATCCCAAACCTCTCAAATGAATTAATTACTAAATAATACAAAATGATCCCAAGAAATCAATTGCAAAGATTAAATGAGTAATTGACAGTTGCCTCCGTGGCTTAGGCGGCAGCACGCCGGTCTCTCACCGCTGGGTCCGTGGTTCAAATCCCGGTCACTCCACGTGAGATCTGTGCTGGACAAAACAGAGGCAGACAGGTTTTTCTCCGGGTACTCCAGTTTTCCCTGTCAAAATTTCATTCCAGCAACACTCTCCACTATCATTTCATTTCATCTGTCATTCATTTGATCATTGCCCCAGAGGAGTGCGTCAGGCATCGGCAGCCGGCACAGTCCATATCCTCGCCGCTAGATGGGGGCTTCATTCATTCCATTCCTGACCCGGTCGGAGACTGGAAGCAGGCTGTGGATTTTCATTTTCAAATGAGTAATTGACAAAATCATGATTTATTTATTTATTTATTTATTTATTTATTTGCGCACAACAGGATTTTCATCCCAATTACAGTGGCATTAAGATTACACAGTATGTTATTTTAAAACGTAGGACTAACTTAAACTAAACAGTAATAATAATAAAACACTAATTAAAATTACACATGATGATGATTGTTGTTTTAAGGGGCCTAACATCTAGGTTGGGGGCTGCGTGGCGCAGTCGGTAGAGGCACTGTGCTTCTAACTGAAAGGTGGTGGGTTCGATCCCCACCCAGGCCAGGTAGTGGATTTTAGAAACAAAACTACCACTTTCAGAAACGCAAATAGCCCTGGGGTTCACTCAACCCACACCAGAAATGAGTACCAGGGTAATTCCTGGGAGCAAAGACGGCCGGGCGTGGAGCTGACAACTCCATCCCATCTAGTGCCGATGTCACAAAATGTGGAAGCCTCTACCTTCCACTGATCCCAGGGCCTCCATGGCCTGTACGGAGTTGGCTTGGCTTTTAACATCTAGGTTATCGGCCCCTAATGGTTTGGATGATCGTGAAAACGAGAACCTACAAGTAAATATCACTACAAACTTACACACTAGAAGAATAAATGGAAAACACAAGAAGAATAAGGGAAATAAAAGAAAGGGAAAGGAAATGCCCTTAACCCTCGAAGAATAAGGACGGAGGGACTTGGAAAGAAGTAGAGCCAGGAAAGGCAGACAGGGAAGGAAAGAGGAGAGAGTCCTCCCCAAAGTATTTGATAAATGGGCAAATGAACCTAGTTCAGGAATCTATTTCCCAAGCTCACCAGCCCTGAATCCTTGAGGGTGCAGTGTTATTCAGGGTGCATCATGCATGGCACGGCTATACATACACTGTCCCCTTTATGAGAAGGCAGTTGGTTCCGAGAACAACAACAACAACAAAAAGAAGAAGAGGTCTGGCTCCTCCTAAAATTAGGGTATTAGGAAAGAAAGGGTCAATTAAGTGTCTCCGGAATTATGTATATTGACCATTCTAATTTCCTACTTTGGTGGCGAGGTCGGTAGCATGCTGAACTGCTATGCCCAAGATCGCGGGTTCAACCTTCGCCGAAGTCGTCGGTTTTATAAGAACGTTAAAATCCTTCAGTAGTCTATGCCTTCCTTCGGAGGGGAAGTAAAGCCGGCGGGCTCATGTCATAGATTTATGGCATGTAAAAAAAACTACCACTACAATTGGCAGTGTAGCGAAATTTGGAGGTGATATTTGGTTAGAAACGCTCTATAAAGCTCCAAAATTTGCCACTAGGTGTCAGTGACAGTGGCATCTGGTAGCCAAAGTTGGAACTACTTGAAATTGAATTTCTGGGGGCCAGTCACCAACCCACTCCTCAATAGTTGTTAACACCTGGGGGATGAACATTAAGGATACAGCTCACTTTGTTGCGATAATATTGATACCAAATGCAACTGATCGCACACCGACCAAAATGTACTAAATATTTCCACGGGAACTGGTAGATATTTTAGACTACCAAACATGTGTCAGGATTTACCACAAATCTAGGAAGATGGACAAGAGCTGTTCTGAAAATAATCTCCCCATTTATAACGGCAATAAATAAATTTGGCCTGTGACAGTCGCAGCCAATGAATTAGTGTATCTTCTGGTGGAGCACTGCTGGAGTAATAGCATTCTGTCAGTCGATATTTCGAGCTGGCACTCGATATTTGGAGACGTGGGGAAATGTATTTCAAGTGAAAACACATCACAGTAGTAGCGTACGGGGAACGGAGAATATTGACCAAATCCTCTCGTCCGTCTATAGAGTCTCTTCAAAGGCTATCGCCTGAGGCTTACCAAATGGAAATTTTAACGAAGCAAGCAACATTATGGGTTTTTCTGTTTGTATATTGTCTGTTTACACCAGGGGCCTTCAGTCTTTCTGTCTGCAAAAACCATATTTGAACTATGGAGAGATTAGTGAACCGTATACATGTTAGCAACACGTGCAGTACAGCAACCTACTGTGGGGCATGTCAAAGACACAGATTACTCCTCGTGAAACACAAGAGGTAGCGGAAAATGGAATTTTTGTTACATCAGTCAAAGCAATAATAATTAGACTAGCGTACATGCACAAACATTCGTGAAAGATTCATGTTCTTACTTAGCCTACTGTATGTATTACAGGGGAACGATGAAGATCAGATGGGTAGATAGGGTTACAAATGAAGAGGTATTAGACGAATGGAAGAGCAGGGATGTTTCTGGCGACTGCTAATGAAGAGAAGAGATAGGTTGGTGGGACACATATTAAGACACCCAGGAATAGCAAACTTAGTTAAGGAAGGAAGGGTCGAGGACAAGAACTGTAGAGGTAGACCAAGATTAGAATATTTAAACAGATTGCCTCGGATTTATGGTGTGGTAGCTATGTAGAGATGAAACGATTAGCTCAGGACAGGGAGGCGTAGATGGCTGCATCAAACCAGTCAGAAGACTGAAGACTCACACGCATGTATTATGTTATTAGTAAACAAACTCTTAGCAGTAGACTACAGAAGTGCGTTCGTTCACTGATTGTAGATCTCCACTGCTAAAGTCAGTTGTGGATCCAAGATCACGCAGCAAATCAATATTCAATGTCAAGGTCAGATATTAAGCAACAACAACAAATAAATACATATTTATTTATTTATTTATTTATTTATTTATTTATTTATTTATTTATTTATTTATTTATTTATTGTCTGTGGGTTTGGTACAGGGTACACTCAGCCTGGTGAAGCAAAACTGAGATGACGAAGGTTCGATTCCAAAATCAGCCATCCTGGAAGTGGTTTTCAGTGATTTTCCATTTTCACTCCAGGTAAATATCGGTGTACTGTAGTTCCTAACTTAGCCTATACCCACGGCCGAATCCTTCCCAAACCTAACCTTAATTACACTATTACGGACAACACAATAAAACACATAATTCTATACACTCTCAAGTACATGGGGCTGATGTCGCTTAAATGGAACTACACACATCAAAAAAAGTTTTGCATCACCTCGGTTCCAAGAGTTCCGGAACCTTTAAATACAAAGGGAATAGAGATCAACACAAACAACATTTCAGCTCGTTTTATTGCTCATGAGACCCACACATTGCATGTTGTACCATCATACAGCTAGACTTTCAGCATTTGTGGTCCAGATTGCAGTACACACCACTACCTCTAATACCCAGTAGCACGTCCTCTTGCATTGATGCATGCCTGTATTCGTCGTGGCATACTATCCACAAGTTCATCAAGACACTGTTGGTCCAAATTGTCCCACTCCTCAACGACAATTCGGCGTAAATCTCTCAGAGTGGTTGGTGGGTCAAGACGTCCATAAACAGCCCTTTTCAACATATCCCAGGCATGTTCGATAGGGTTCATGTCTGGCGAACATGCTGGCCACTGTAGTCGAGCGATGTCGTTATCTTGAAGGAACGCATTCACAAGATGTGCACGATGAGGTCGAGAATTGTCGTCCATGAAGACAAATGCCTCTCCAATATTCTGCCGATATGGGTGCACTATGGTTCGGAGGATGTCATTCAGGTATCGTAAAGCCGTTTCGGAGCCTTCCATGACCACCAGTGGCGTACGTCGGCCCCACATAATGCCACCCCAAAACATCAGGGAACCACCACCTTGCTGCACTCGCTGGACAGTGTGTCTAAGACGTTCAGCCTGACCAGGGTGCCTCCAAACACGTCTCCGACGATTGTCTGGTTGAAGGCATATGCGACACTCATCGGTGAAGAGAACGTGATGCCAATTCTGTGGGGTCCATTCAGCATGTTGTTGGGCCCATCTGTACCGCGCTGCATGGTGTCGGGGTTGCAAAGCTGGACCTCGCCATGGACGTCGGGAGTGAAGTTGCGCATCATGCAGCCTATTGCGCACAGTTTGAGTTGAAACACGACGTCCTGTGGCTGAACGAAACGCATTATTCAACATGGTGGCATTGCTGTCAGGGTTCCTCCGAGCGGCAATCCGTAAGTAGCGGTCATCCACTACAGTAGTAGCCCTTGGGCGGCCTGAGCGAGGCCTGTCATCGACAGTTCCTGTATCTCTGTACCTCCTCCATGTCCGAACAACATCGCTTTGGTTCACTCTGAGACGCCTGGAAACTTCCCTTGTTGAGAGCCCTTCTTGACACAAAGTAACAATGCGGACGCGATCGAACTGCGGTATTGACCTTCTAGGCATGGTAGAACTACAGACAACATGAGCAGCGTACCTTCGTCCTGGTGGAATGACTGGAACTGATCGGCTGTCGTACCCCCTCCGTCTAATAGGCCCTGCTCATGCATGGTTGTTTACATCTTTGAGCAGTTTTAGTGACATCTATGAACAGTCAAAGGGACTGTATCTTTGATACAATATACACAGTCAACGTCTATATGCCGGAGATCTGGGAACCGAGGTGATGCAAAACATTTTTTGATGTGTGTACAACGAAGAGAGCAAGAGGGGCTCGATACTACACCGCGGTACATCAGTCTCGGGATGATCCACGCCGCGTCACGACGTCACGTTATTTATACATGACGTAAAGTGTGTTGACTTGCGGGTTACTCACCTCGGTGTAGCTGACTCATGTACACAACAACAAACAAGTGAATTGCTTTCACTTGCGGTATTTCTCATGTACCTATGACGCCAAACGAGCATCAAGCTGACGGATCAGTAGAGGGCAAAATGTTTTGGCTGTCCTTTGGAGGTTCTATGAATCATAATACAGTAATAATAAGATCAGCAAATATAGCGAGTTGGTCGACCCTATCAAAAGACAATGGCATGTAGAACGGGTATAGGCCATACCTATCATTGTCTCAAGTACGGACGTGATCCCAAGTACCTTGCTCCAAGGCCTTAAAGAACTGGATATGGATACTCAACTGTACAAACTAATGCAGAAGGCAGTAGTTCTCTCAACAACCCGAATCGTCCGGAAGTTCATGGGCAGCGACATTCCAGCTTAGAAGTGTTGTTTTTTGTTTGTTTTTTGTCGTGTAGCCTCCTGAGAGGCCGAGTGCAGGTCTTTCTAGTCGACGCCCGTGGGCGACCTGCGCGTCGGGATGAGAGATGGAATGGATGAAGATGAATGAAACTGGGCAAGGATGTGGAAGGAAACGGCCGTGGCCTGTCAGAAGGTACTGTCCCAGCATTTGCCTGGTGTTGAAAATGGGAAACCACGGAAAACCATTTCAAGGACAGCCAACGGTGGGGCTCGAACCCACGCGTCTACCGAGTCAGCAGAGAGCTTGGCCCCATGACCTAACGCAGCGCTTTAGCCCGCGTAGCCACTACTGTCGGTTTAGAAGTTGCTGTTTCAGTAACTATACTTTGGTTCCCTGAAGCCCGTATAGTTATGTTGTAATCAGTGGCATACCGACGGGGGGGGTTTCGGAGTTGAACCCCCCCCCCAGAGATATTCCCTTACTTGAATCTATATATTGTCCCATCTATCACCTGTTTTACGGCATCGCTCGTTAGGCGTCTTAACTCCCGCATACACCTTAGGTGTGGTCACGTTCCTCACTTAATAAATGCCCTGCACTCTACTCGCAGTGTTGGAGCTACCCATGGATCAGGTTTGCTGTTGAAGTGTGCGTTCGGTAAGTCTTTTCACGTCGCTTCGGGTTGCTTTAATTGTGTGTGCCCGTTTCCTTATAGATAATTCAGTAAAAGAGGAGTTTCTGCAATTTATTCCAATTAATGATACAGATAAAATAATCAAGATAGGCAGATCTTGAGAGCCAATAGCAATTGCAGTGGGAACACGGAGAGCAAAACATTATTTTTCTCTCACATAATATCAATATTTTAAGCAACCACGTCACTATGGTCATGATTATACCACTGCATCGTTTCAGTCTCAATATTTAGTTACTGTTGTCCATATTTTTTAGAATTTCTTTTCATTTTTTATTGTGTCGAAAAAATGAGACCTAAAATATTTTTCATGCAAAGAGAGCGGTTATTTAATTGTTGTTTTTTATGAATATTAATCAAAGTATCATTTTAATTATGATGACGACTGTCGTTTTAAGGGGGCGGAACAGCAAGGTCATCTGTTCCTGTAATACCGGTAATGTACACAATTACCCTATTATATTAATGACCCCCCCCCCCCCAGAAGGAAATCCTGCGTACGCCACTGGTTGTAATGTACCAGCAATGTGCTATATGTAGCCTACTGTATAAAACAATAATAATAATCATTTAAAATGTAAACTTGACCAAATAGCCACAAAGTTACATTAGGGAACAACAACAACAACAATAATAATAATAATAATAATAATAATAATAATAATAATAATAATAATGATAAAACTATTGTAAGTTTATCAACGAAGATCGATCAACTGAGAGTGAGAAGTGTCGGCGATATGGCAAATGTAGGGAGACCATTCAACTTATTATATCACGTTGTTCCCACCTTGCCAACACTGACAATTACTGATTCTGGTAACTAATACTGATAAGTATTAAGAAATTAAGCACCCGAAAAAAGAACTATTTATTATAATGCTCGGGAGCTTAATTCCTTAATATTTATCAGCAATAGCAACCACACCGACTGTACTAAGTATTCCGACAGGTTTTTCACATATTAAAATAATTGGAATTATTTGGGGGAGCGTGATGGCGCAGTGGCTTAGCTGCTCGTCTTTCACCCAGACGGCCAAGGGTTCGAATCCCGGTGAGAGCAGGGTGTAATTTTCAACTGAAAAATCACGTGGCGTCAGGAAGGGCATCCGGCCTTAAATCCAAAATGAGCCTGGTTGGCTCCGGTGACTCCAATTAATTGGGAAAAGCCGAAGAAAGAGAGAAAATAATTGGAATTATTTTGTGTAGATCGACTGAAAGTTACAATATGATGATAATTGTTGTTTTAAGGGGCCTAACATCTAGATTATCGGCCCCTAATGGTTTGGATGATAACTTAGTGAAAGACGAGATGAGAATGAAAACTATAACTAACTAACTAACTACAAACATCCATACTAGAAGAAGAAGAAATGATAAACATATAAAGGATAAGGCAAATAAAAGGCAGGAAGAAAAGAAATGCGCTCAACCCTCGAAGAATGAGGATTGAGGGACTTGGAAGGAAGGTGAGCCATGAAAGGCATATAGGAAAGGAAAAGAGGAGAGGACCCGCCCCAAGGTCGGAGGGAAAAGGGGGCAAAACGGACCCAGCTCAGGAATCCCTCGGGGTCGCCAACTCCCAAACTCACCAGCCGTCAGCCCTTGAGGGTGTAGCACTATGCAGGGTGCACCAAAAGTGGTGGGGCTACATACACCCTGCCTCCTTGAGGACCTTGTGCAGATGGCAGGAGATATCACGGAAAGAAAAGAGAGGCTGACCCCTAGATGAATGAGGGTATCAGGAAAGATGAGACAAAGGACAATATTAAGGTGGGAAAGAGAAACACTCCCTAGGCCTCGGATGCCCTAATACCGTCAGGGTCGAAACAAAACAAGTGTTGACTAAGGGAGGACGACAGGGAAGAACTAAAAGGAGTCCGGCATAAATAAGTGGAAGCAATGCCAAACTCAGCTGGGGACCCGTAGTCACCAAACCACGTCGCACAAGTTGTGAGCCCATGGGGAGAAATTTATAATATCACTGAAAACACTGAAGAATGACTTAAAAGCTATCTTTTTTTTACACTACGAAAATGTTCAGAAGTTATTTCTACATCCTATTGTATTTTATTGAATTGTATTTATACCACTCAATACCGAGCAAAATGGCTTCACACTCAGAACTTCACGCCAGTTAATATTTCGCAAAAATAAATTACCTGAATTTAATTAGGATAAAATATGGAAAATGAATTTTTCAGTAAAATCGAATTTGTCGTGTTAAGCACAAACACATTCCCACTGAATTTCGGTGGCGTAGTTGGTAGCATGCTGAGCTTCTATGTCCACGGTCACGGGTTCAGTATGCCTTCTTTCGGAGGGGAAGTACAGCCGGCGGTCCCATTTCGTAGATTTATGGCATGAAAAAGAACATTCCACTAACTACATATGTGTAAAGCCAAAATTTGTAGGTTGGAATTGATAACGCTCTATTAGTTCCAACGTTCGCCGCCAGGTGCTGACTGCGATGCCATCTAGTAGCCAAGTCCGCAAGCTAGGTGTCGTGGACAGAGGCATTTGGTAGCAAAAGTAGGAACTACTTGAAATTATTGTCTGTAGTCCTTACATGAATAAAAACAGATAACACACACTAATACAGTCATCACAATTAACACCGGTTATCAGACAGATTCTACACACACCCAAAGTACACGGGGCTACATGACCGCGTTGTCGCAGCCCCTGAACTAAGCAAGCAACCAACCAACCAATTACAAGATACTGATGCCAGTGTTGAAGGTCGAGGTGCTGGTTTCAATGCACGGAGAGTTCCAGGATGCGGGCAGCGAAATACGATTCCCATGCAGGCTGATCTGATATGATCCGAGCCACACACACGAGAAGTACCAGTA
This sequence comes from Meconema thalassinum, assembly GCA_946902985.2. NCBI lineage: Eukaryota > Metazoa > Arthropoda > Insecta > Orthoptera > Tettigoniidae > Meconema > Meconema thalassinum. The sequence goes on from OX336392.1 coordinate 408,535,399, forward strand.
TGTGAGCTCATTTACATTCCTCACACGGGTTTATGTCACCCTTAGCAGATTTTCAAAGTCATTTGTGATGTGGTGGTGGTGGTGGCTGTTTCAAGGGGCGTAATATCGATGTCATCAGTCCAAATAACGTGGGTGATGATTGGAGTGATTTCTATTCCCACCACTACTTTTAATACTATTACTACCGGGTGAGTTAGCCGTCGTCGTTACGGCGTGGCTGCAGGCAGTCGCTCACATCCAGGAGGTGAGGAGGTTCGTTTCTCTCCGCCGGCAACCTTGAAGATGGTCTTCTGTGGTTTCCCATCTTCCTTCCAGGCAAATGCCGGGCTTGGTCCCTAACTATAGACCACAGCCGCTACCTTCCAATTCCTCACCCTTACATTCACACTTTCCTCCCCAGACAACACTCCAGACGCGACGGTACTTGTAACTCACCCCATGGGTGTCCGCAGAGAAGCAGCTAGAAACTCTGGCGAGCCGAACGTGTCCTCGGACACTCCCGGCACAAGGCCATACGCTAAAAAATAAATTTAAAAAATATTACTAACTGTCTACAGATAACTTACATACTGGAACAAGAAATAGAATAATAACAAACCTAATAATAATAATAATAATAATAATAATAATAATAAATGAACGAAGTAAAGAAGAAGGAAATGAATCAACAACATTTTATTCGGAGTAAGCATTGTTACACAATTGCCTCTGTTTGGCATTGAATATACTGTAAATTACGAGAAATAGCCAATGGGGATAAATTTCCCCATTCTAACACTCATTTTCTCCGAAGCCATTTCAAGAACATTCAAGAAATATGAGCGTGCTAACATAAAAATAATGCCGCTGCTTCAGTTCTATGAAACTGCTAATAAGTGAAATTATGGATTTGGTGAGTCAGAGGTTCATGGACGTGACTTTCCTTTGCTCCAAAATCAATCAATACACAATACAGGTTACGTTGGAGCCAAGGAAATTGACTTCATCTGCGATAGTTGTAAATATTGTTGTTATTTTAGAGGCTTTGCGACATTGTGGTCATGTAACCCCGTGTACTTGGTTGTACGTGTGGAATTCGAGTGATAATCTGTGTTTCTGATGGCTGTACTAGGGGATAGGATTGGAAAGGAGGCGGCAATGGCCTTTTAAGTTAGGAACCATCCCGGCATTTTCCTGGAGTAAATGTAGTAAACGACGGAAAACCACTTCCAGGATGTTGAAGTATTAGAAATCATTTTTAAAGTTGCCTAGTTCTATAATAATAACTTCCAGGATGGTTGAGGTGGAAATCGAACCCTCCTCTTCTCAGTTTTGCCTCATGAGGCTGAGTGTATCCCGTCCCAGCCTTCACACCAGAATTGAAATTTATTGGCAGAGCTGGGAATCGAACCCGGAAGTTGTAAATAATAATTGTTGGTGATACATACAAACAAACATAGGGCTACATACAGTATATACATTAACTAGCAGAAGTACCCGCTCTTCGAACGGTCTTCGGTATTAATAACCAGACGTTATCAATTGAGCTACTGTTGCAATGGTTAGGGGCTTGTCATGCCTTCATAAGTTTATCAGAGCAAAGTTAGTTTTCTGGGTATATCACAGACACTGTTAATTCAAGGGCCTTAAAAAGTGGTTTTCGGAGACCCTTTATAGAATCCCTAGTTGTGTGTCTCACATTGAGAAGCGCAACGTATGTTTTGGTTGTCTTTCTAGGATAATTTTTATTTTTCTCCTATTTTAGCATGCATTTTGAAACGTTTTTCCCTATACCCACACTTCTATGAGAAGTACGGTGAATAGTTTTATAAATGATTGGTGTATTGACTCATGGTTACAATACCTATTTTTACGATGCTCCAAACACCCGAACACGAGTTATAAGACATTAAGATATATCAACCACACAGGGTCAAACAAAATCATCTATACGACGAACCCGTTTGTCGACAAAAATATGATTAGTTAAAATGTGCTCTCAAACTAAATTCACCTAACGAGTACTTTCTGACGTGAAAATAATATTGAAAACCTCGTAGACGAAACGAAATATATGTCACCTAAAAACTGATACTCACCGTTGAGGAAAGTCCCCATACCCAAGAAGACCCCTCTAATAAATTATAATGGCTTGTGGTGCATGAAAATTCAGGATTTTTAGCCTCCAACGGCCCAAATTCTCAAAAGCTGCAAAAAACACTATTTCAATGAAGGAATTTTTGAAAATAATGTTGCTGTTTGGAGATATAATAGACCTTCTGTACAACATATCGCTCGTGTAAGTCACGTGTAAATTTTCTAAGGTTCCCCTTGACCCCCTTAAGAGCATTGATGAATTTTACAGTCTTAGTTGGTTGCGTGATAACCTTATGGCCATTTGCAAACTTTCACAGAAATGTAATAAATGGAGTGGCATTGCTTCTTTCAGAAACAGATGGAAAGTTGCATGTCACCTCTTGAGATAACGGTACTGTTGTCATGGTTACCGGCTTGCATTCCTTCATTAGTTACTTCTTGTTCTTCTTCTTTAGGATGGGCCAGCTAAGGACCACGACGTTCAAATTTTCAGCTTGGCGAGGGACTTGATGTTTGCCCAATATTCGCTCATTCTCTGGCTATGTTTCTCCTTTCTCTCTTTTGTCCAGATGATGCCGGTTTTCTTACAGGGTGGTCTGTCCTGAAACCTCTTCTGTTTAAGTATCTTTCTGAGATGTGATCGGCTGTAGTATCACTTTCCATTATCTTCAGTTCTTGGATTTCCTTGTTAACTTCTGTTAGCCACGGTGTCACGCTCTTTCTATTCTCCCAGTAGTTGAGAAGCCGGTTGGTTAGTCTTGTTGGGTTCATCCTTGAGACATGTCCGTAGAAAGCCAAACGTCTCTTACTGGCCACATCTGTGATTTTCTCAGTATATCTATGTACTGTAGCTCCTGATTTGGTCTTCTTCTGTACTCGTCATCTATTTATTAGTTTGTTAAATGAAATTAGTTTTCTGGGAATATCTCAGAAACGTGGTATTAGAGCCTTAAAATGTAGTAGCTTCCGAGGTTTGTTTCTGACACCGAGGGGCTGAGAATGAGCTTTGTCTCTTCCTTGTACGCCATAATAATAATAATAATAATAATAATAATAATAATAATAATAATAATAATAATAATAATAATAATGAAAAATGAAAATCCACAGCCTGCTTCCAGTCTCCGACCGGGTCAGGAATGGAATGAATGAAGCCCCCATCTAGCGGCGAGGATATGAACTGTGCCGGCTGCCGAGGTCTGACGCACTCCTCTGGGGCAATGATTAAATGAATGACAGATGAAATGAAATGATAGAGGAGAGTGTTGCTGGAATGAAATTTTGACAGGGAAAACCGGAGTACCTGGAGAAAAACCTGTCTGCCTCCGTTTTGTAATAATAATAATAATAATAATAATAATAATAATAATAATAATAATATAATATAGGGATAGGGATATAATAGACCTTCAGTACCACACCCGCGCGTGTAAATAGCGTGAAAAATTCTAGAGTACCCCTTGACAACCTTAAGTGCATTATATACGTATTGATGAATTTTATAGCTTAAGGTGGTTCCGTGATAACCTTATAGCCATATAGCCGATTGCAAACTTTCAAAGTAATATAATAAATGGAATGGCATTGCGTCTTACAGAAATATATGGACCTCTGAGATTGTGTTGCCATGGTTACCGGCTTGCATTCTTTCATTAGTTTATTAAATGAAATTAGTTTTCTGGAAATATCTCAAAAAATGTTGGTTTTAGAACCTTAAAATGTGGTGTTTGGGGGCCCGTAGAGCCTCCGAGTTTTATTTCTCACATAGAGAGGCTGAAAAGGAGCTTTGTCTCGTCTTTCTACGCCCATTCCAGGTTGTATTTTAAGGGGGCAGGCCCAAGAGGTACGGAGAAGAGTTACATCAATGATTACTTTCGTGCCTCTGATGGACATCTGTACCAAATTTTACGTTGATCTACTCAGCCGTTCTCGAGTGATGCACGTACAAAGTTATTATACACAGACAGACAGACATTTAAAAAAAAATGTTTTTGCGCGCAACCGTCATAAACCAGTCTGAAACGCGTTAATAACTCAAATTTCCATGGAAATTCAGAAAAGAAAGACAAACTTTCATTTTATATAATAGACTATCCCTTATAGGGATATTCACTGTAGCCCATTTCCAGATGATGATCCTATCGTAGAGAGAATACACCGTATCCCTATCAGGCAACGTTTCTCATCATAGCGCAGTCAGTTGGTATTTGAGGGTGCGCAAATACGAGGGAGCCGAGTCAGTAGATTTACTGGCACGTTAAAGATCCCCGTCAAGGCAACCTTCCGACACCCTGGCGTCTCTAAAAGCCGCAGTAGTTAAAAGGGATGTAACACCAATAACATTATTATTATTATGAACCTTTTCCAAACCGAAGGCCAGTTGTCTGAAATAATTCTACGGACCTTTTCTCTACTAGTCTATGTGTATATTATTAACTTTAGGGGCAAGACCAGTATGTGACATAGGCAGTTGAAGTTCTACGGGCACCTTTTACGAATGGACAACAACACACTTACCAAGAGGATCTTCTCCTTGGTTAAAAGCAATAAGACTGGAAGCCTGTGGCTCAATGAAGTACAAAAAGACTTGGATTCCGCTGGAATTTCTAAACTTGATGTCCAAGATCGTTCCAAATGTTGTGATTTGGCTAACTCTTGGACCATACCACCCAAAATGACTAACAAGTAAGTCTCGGAAACCCATCTCACAGGAGAGAAAGGAAATATTATTAGCTGGGCTTGAGAGATATTGAACTGTAAAGAAAGACCACAATTTCAAAATGCGTATAGCATTATAATTATCAGCATTGTTGCGCACGATAATTCATTGTTGTGCGCATCATTTCTGCTTGGGCGACTATAGGCCGGATGTGAGCCGGACTACTGAGGGCCGGATTAGCGAGGGTTTAGTGTGTCTGCAAATAAAATTGACACTTTTTACAAGTTATAAAAACGTACTTACTTTCTTCGGCTTATCCCAATTGAGCCGGAGCCAACCTGGCTCATTTTGATTTTGTCTGGAGATTTAAGACCGGATGCCCTTCCTGACGTCACGTGATTTTTCAGGTGAAAATTCCACCTAGCTGTCACCGGGATTCAATCTCCGGCCATCCGGGTGAAAGACAAGCAGCTAAGCCACTGCGCCATCACGCTCCCCTTATAAAACGTACTAATTGTAAATTGTTGTACATAAGTGTAATACATAATTATGAAGACCCCACGGAAAGACTCCGAAAATGAGTTTATGGCGCATTCTGGTGACCAGCCATTGTTACTACAGATCAGTTGAAATTAATTTCAAATAAAGCGGAATGTCACCGAGATACAGAGGTATTTATTTTTAGTGGAAACGGAAAGAACGTCCCATATCCTCGCACTTTTTCATAATTTAACTTTAGTTTTTTATTTGGTTTACATGTATTTCCTTTATAAGAAATGAATTTGGCAAAAGAACTATATTGCTTACCCTTAATTGGGGTGTTTTAAATATTTCTTTTTAGGGTTGAAAGTTTAAATTTGCTCTTTTGAAAAATTTACAGGATGTGACTTACCCCGTTTTCCCCGTGGAGTCTTCATATCCACCGAAACTAATCTAAGCCTAATTGAACAGGGTCTGATGATGACCGCATGACGATCGAAACATGCCAACCAATTAAATAACGTTTATTTTGTACAAGAAGTGTGTTAATTAAGTGATAAATAATTCATGTAATATTTATTTCTGGTTAGAGTGTTTAAATATTTGTTCTCCCCGCCTAATCTAATTGGGCACAATCGTGTTGACCGACTGAAAAGCATTCTATGATAGATTTCCATGACCCTAGAAACAACCTCACTATGCCTTCCTGTGCAGAAACCATGGCCGACATTTTATTTTCCCCATACAGATGTCGCTGGGAAAATTCTGTCGATCTACAGTACGGTATTTTTTTTTACATCATAATGCCTTGTTTTTAAATGCCGTCGGAGTTTTTACCCGTACGGAGGACGGATAACCAGCTAGTGATTCATAATTTCTCTGACAAATACAGCATTTGCTTGTGTTATTGAATATGAAAGTCGTAATTGTTGTTTGTAATCCTCGTTTGCTGAAAGGAAGTTAATCTTGTTTAGATGAGCAAGAGGCGGAGGCGAGCAGGTGGTTGGTGATGTCACAGGGTGAGTCACCCACCCTACCTGACCGTGACCCAGTTATTTGAGTGTAACAGCTGGGTGATTCAACGAGAACCTGTACTGTGGTGGTCGATGTTCTGCAAGTATGTTTGACTTCCGGTCTGATTCACGAGCTGTCTTCTCCCCAGAGCATGACTCATACAAGCATGTCTGAGAGAAAGTATTATCTCTCATCTTGTTTAGAATAATCCCACACCATTGACTTCTCTTCGAGAAATTAATTTCATTTAAAAGAAGTTCTGAGGAGAGGCGTCACTAGTGGAGAGCATGCTACATCATAGGGCAGGGGTCTCCAAACTACGGCCTGAGGGCCACATCCGGCCCGCGGACAGATTTTGTCCGGCCCGCGGAGAGCTAGCATACTTGAAAACTCCTTTTAGAGAACATATTTTTTTATAGCAAATTAAATTTAGTTTACTGAGGTATTCTAATTTTATGTTGAATAATTATTAATATGACATCTACATTGATATGGTCATGGGCTAACTACTCATAACATTGTTGTAGGCTTATTGTTATTGTTTTTGTGATAAGTTGGATAAAAAAAACACAGAATTGTAATGAGTAAAGACATGTATAACATGCAGACATATGAAATACTAATGAGATTTATGTAATTGAGATTTTCCACTGACAATAGTTTGTAGTTGTGGACTAATTTTACTTGTACCAATTATTAAAAGAGATTTAAGATGCTCATCAGTTAATTTAGATCTGTAAACATTTTTTGTGTACTTCATTTTGGAGAAGGTCTTCTCACACAAATAAGTAGTACCAAAAACAGAAAACAGCCCACGAGCAAATTTATGCAAATTATCAAATTGTGTCAGTGGAAGACTCTTATAAAATTCCAACAAAGATGAGTTTTGATATTTGTTCTTAATTATATCACTGCACTGTAGTTCAATCATTTCCATTTGAAGTTCCGGGGCTAGGGTTTCAATGTCAGTATCAAAAGGATCCTGAAAAATCTTAATTTGATTCGCAAAGGCATCGAAGTCCAAGAAACGAGTATCAAAATTTATTTTCAAAGCACTCAAAGTTTCGATTGCAAAATCGATAGGAAACTCAGTCTCAGTGGTGTGGCTGAATATTTCACATGTTTTAAAATGTGAAAAACATTTACTTCGTAGTTGTGATTGAAACAGTATCAATTTCTTCCGGAATGATTCGATATTAGTGTATAAATCAGGAAGATGCTGGTTTTCTCCTTGCAATCTCAAATTCAGTTCGTTCACATGTTTTGTCAAATCAACATAGAATGCTAACTTCCACAGCCATGCGTTGTTTTGTAATTCAGTAAGAGGGCGATGCTTTTCATTCAAAAAAAATTCGATCACTGCTCGAAGTTCAAAAAAGCGCTGAAGGACTTTCCCACAACTAAGCCAACGTACGGCAGTATGATAAGGTAAGTCATTTTCTCCAATCTCTTCAATAAATTGTCGGAATTATCCGTGATTCAGCCCAAAAGATCTCATAAAATTAACAGTTGATATGACTGGTTTCAGAACTTCAGACATATCCAAACATTTTCCGCACAAAGACTGTTGATGAATGATACAATGTAAGACTAATGGTTTTGAACCACCGTCATTTTCTACAGCCTTTGACACAAGAGCGACCACTCCTTTATCTTTCCCACTCATGTTTTTGCCTCCATCAGTTGTAATACATTTCAAGTTTTTCCATCGAAGGTTCTTTTGATTAATGGCCATTTCAACTCCTTTAAAAATATCTGTACCAGTAGTTGTGCCATGAATACTATACATATCAAGAAGTTCTTCATGCACTTCATAGCCTTTATCGCGGCTTCGGTGGCGTAGTCGGTAGCATGCTGAACTGCTATGCCCAAGATAGCGGGTTCTAACCCGGCCGAAGTCGTCGGATTTTTTAAGAGCGTTAAAATCCTTCAGTATGCCTTCCTTCGGAGGGGAAGTAAAGCCGGCGGTCCCATGTCATAGATTTATGGCATGTGAAAGATCCTTTCACAGTCTAAACTTGTGTAAAGCAAAATTTGTTAGGTTAGATTTCGTCAGAACGCTCTATCAAAGTTCCAACGTTCGCCACTAGGTATCATTGATGTCTGGTGGCGAAAGTTGGAACTACTTGAAATTGAACGGAACTGGTAGCCCACCCTTTAGGGTGTCCGCTGGAAGCAGCTACAGACTCAGGCGAGCCGAACTTGTCCTCGGACACTCCCGACATTAGAAGCCATACGATAAATAAAATAAATAAAAATAAATAGCCTTTATCTACTCCTCGAATATAAATCAACACCTGAGCAGTATCTGACACATCCGTTGACTCATCCAAGGCCAAAGAAAACCACTCAACATCTCCATTTTTGTCGAACAGTTGAGAGGATATATTTTCAGCGATGTTTTCTACCCTTCGAGCCACAGTGTTTGCTGACATACTGACAGTTTTTAATAAATTTACCTTTTCAGGGCACATTTCTTCGGCTGCTGCAATTATGCATTCTTTGATCATTTCTCCATCGGTGAATGGTTTTCCACGTTTTGCAATTTCAAGAGCCACACGAAAGCTGGCACGAGTTGCAGCCTCTTGTTCGGTTTTGAGTTTTGTAAATGAAGATTGCTGCGATTTCAATCCGCGCTTCATAGCTTCGAATTTTTCTGTCCGCAAACTTCCTGTATATTTTGAGTAATTTTGAAAATGTTTTGTTTCATAATGACGTTTAATGTTATATTCCTTGAGAACAGCTATGCTTTCATTGCAAATCAAACATAGCGCCTTGTTACTGGACTCAATTACGAAATACTGAATGTTCCACTCATCTTTGAATTTTCTGCATTCACTATCAATGTTTCGCTTCTTTTCCATACTACTAAATCACACACAAAAGCAACAATTCAAATCAAAATACTGTTACAAAGATGTCTTAAACTTAAACACGCACAAACACGTTTTAAGGAGGTACGCACTATTTTATTTCACAACAGTGTCATAGGAACTGACTTGTGGTTGCGCAACTAGCCTTCTTATATATTCCAATTACTGCCATCTAGAAGTGAGTGGAAGACACCAGAACTCTCTCGAACCAACGAGATTACTCTGTACGTGCTATTAGCGCCATCTGTTAGCGATAGAAGGTACTACCTATTTCCGCTTGTGTCCACCAGATGTCGTGTCACGTTACTCCTCATGGCTCGTATACGACTAATCTAGAAATTACAGATAATGACAGGAAAATTAATAATATGCAGTGTTGCCGTTTTGCGGACTTTAGTCCGATTTGCAGCCTTTTTTCAACGTTGCGTACTTTTTCGGACTTTTTTTTCATCAGTGGACTATTTCACTTTTTACCACCGGCAACAATGATAATATGGTTTTGGCCCTCGGAACTTACTGGAGTAATCAGTATGGCCCTAAGGCTGGAAAGTTTGGAGACCCCTGTCATAGGGCATGGGCGTCTGTGGGGAGGTTAGTTTAGTTATTGTTGTTTTAAGGGGCGGAACTACGAGGTCATCTACCCCTCTTAACACAGATTAAAGTGTGCAAATTTTGAATGGAATGTAAAATTTAAAGGTGGACACCGTAATTTTAAATACAGATAATTAATAAAGCAAAAAATTAAATAAAACTAATAAATCTAATAATAACCAAAATTTGCGGGAAAAAATCAGAATTCAAAAAAGAACAAGTCTTTGAGTCAATGTACACTGGAAAATGTAGATTGCTGGCCCTAACCCACTCTCACTTATAAAGCGGATGACGAGATCAGCAGCCACCGCGTCATCGGCTAATAAGTTTGAGTGTCATCTGCAAACCAAGGTTTCTTCGTAGGTCAGCAAGATTCACACACTCGGTTAAAATGTGGGCCACGGTGAAAACGGCGAGGGTTTGGGGAGAACGCGTCCCCCCTATACTGTCGTCCAGAAGTACCGTCCCCTCTAACATTTCAGTTGTTGTTGTTGTTGTTGTTGTTGTTGTTTCATTTGAGGGGAGAGATACGTAGCAAAAGTATTAAATTTGTGATATACTGGTCGCAAATGCTTGCTTCAATTACACATACACACATTGATACACACATCGCAGTGACACAGGTTATCAGACATATTCTACACACACACACAAGTACTCGGGGCTACATGAGCACTGTTGTTTTAGTTGTAACTACACATTATCTGGAACACTTTATTGAGATTCTAACATTTTCATAACCAACTTTTATTCACAAACAAATATGTTAACACCAATTCACAGAATAGTAAAAACCAAAGAGTTTTGTACATAGGAACGAAACGTTACCAACCTTAACATTTACAATTTTCTCAACATACTCCCACCTAATTTACAATTTTCTCAAAATTGGAAATTATCAAAGTGTCAAACAGGTGTACAATGTATGTCAACTGAATTCCTTCTCCTCTGTAACATGAAATCAAAGATCTAGTCTTTTAGGAGGGGCCACTTTTCTTCCTGCTCTTGTCCTCAATTCTTCAGGGGATTTGGACACATCCTTGTCATCATCGTCCATGAAGTGGGTTTTTTCTTGGTAACTCTCGGTGCAGGACTGGACCTCCAAGGGGTAGACTCTCTGTATAGGACGTACATCAGTACCACTGCTAGTCTTTAGTTGAACCACCCGGACTCTTCCATCTCGCCCTGGAATGAGCTGCTCAATTCTTGCCAAAGGCCAATCTATTCTCTTCCGATTGTCCGATCCTATTATAACCACCTCTCCAATTATAGGCTTTCTAGTTTCGCGCCGCTTGGTCCAGGTTAACTGCCCCAGATATTCTGATCGGAAGCGTCTTCTTAGCTCTTCTCTCAGTCTTTGCAGATACCGAATTTTCCGAGTGATGCTTGCTGACTCAATGCAGTCCAGGTCAGGAACTCCTGTCTCTCGTACTTCTTGCAGTAGCATGGATGGGGTCAATGGAATAGGATCTCTATTATCTTCTGCCGTATAAGTCAATGGTCTTGCATTAATCACTGCTTCACAGTCAATAAGTATGGTCTGAAGCTCATCCCAAGACAATGAAGCCTTCCCCAATGTCTTCCGTAAAATTTGCTTCACCAGGCTTACCAATCGTTCCCAGAAGCCTCCCCACCACGACGCCGTAGGCGGATTGAACCTCCAAATTATGCGTTCTCCAGTGCTGTAGGTAACGATTTTCTCCCAGTCTAACCTTTCAAGAGCATTACACGTTCCTCGAAAATTTGTTCCATTATCACAGATGATCACTTTAGGTCGACCACGCCGTGCGATAAAACGCCTCAGTGCTCTTATGAAAGCTTCAGTTGACAGAGACGGAACTAGTTCCAGATGTACAGCTCGGTAGCAAGCACAAGTGAATAGAGCAACCCATGTCTTCGATGAATCACGAATATACAAGGGTCCTGCAAAATCTATTCCAATGACTTCGAATATGGCCACATCGTTAACTCGAAGATCTGGCAAAGGAGGAGACTGAGTGTCTAAGTTTTTTGCTTGAAAACGTCGGCAAACAACACATCTCTTGACTGTTCCCTTCGCCAACTGGCGTCCTTTAAGGATCCAGAATCTCTCGCGTAACAAACCTAGGAGAGTTGCTGGACCGGGGTGATTGTTTTTACATTGCACTTCTTCTGCATACCTCTTGACCAACGGATGTTCGGAAGGTAGCACGGCTGGTAGTTTGAACGGACCCTTATCCACACGTTCGACTATCCGTGTCTTGAGTCTAATTATGCCCTTTTGATCTTGGAATACTTCAAAGCTCTTAAGTCTCTGATCGTCTGGGAATTCGAAGGACTCTTCTTGAATGAACAAAACAATTTTGTCTTCGGCTGTAGCCACCTCATTTGTCGATAACGGACCACTTCTTTTAACTTCATTGCGTCGACAGTTGTTGAGAAATCTGTAGATCCATCCCACCATCCGCACAATTTGTTCATATTTACTGAACCGGTGATACAGCCATGTCGTATTATGAGTGATGGCAATAAGGTTATGTTCGTTTACTACTTCATAGCGTATAGAAGATTCAGGCCAGTTTTCTTCTCCTTCAACAAGCCACTTAGGCCCTTCCCACCATTTGGATTCGATTAGTTGTGCGACAGTACATCCTCTTGAGGGTAGGTCTGCGGGGTTCAAATCCCCTGGTATGTGTCTCCAGCTTCGTGCATCAGTGAGCTCCCTTATCTCCTTCACTCGGTTCCTAACAAATACTGTCTTGTCTCCGTTGCCAAGAATCCAGGCTAGTACAGTACTTGAGTCGGTCCAACAATAAACAGCTACTTCTTTCCAACCTAGACTTTCTTGAACTGATTTCAGCAGACGCGCTCCAATAAGAGTTCCTAATAATTCCACTTGAGGGATGGTCAGGGGCTTAAGCGGTGTTACTCTTGCTTTAGCTACTGCTAACCGAAGATGTGCCTCTCCCTGATAACTGCTCCTGATAAAGACAACAGCTGCATATGCGTTTTGACTTCCATCACAAAATACGTGTAGTGAGATGTCCTCCTCATTGCCAAGGTGACGTATCGCCTCAATTTCTCTTAAGTGAGGCAAGTCCTTTAGCCACTTCTCCAACCGCCGTCGAGTATCTTTGTCGATAGGCTCGTCCCATCCCAACTTTCTGGTCCATAACTCTTGAATTAACAGTTTCAGCCTAATTGTTACTGGAATGGTTAGTCCAATCGGATCGAAAATGCGGTGGATTATTGAAAGAATAGTCCTCTTCGTCAAATCTCCTATTTCACACGATCTCTCCCACCAATCCATATTGATCTTCAGAGTATCGTCTTGGCGATTCCACCTAATGCCAAGCAGTGAAGACTCCTGAGAAGATCCGTCTCCGGTTGACTCCCATCCCCGAAGGTCGAACCCGGCCCTCGCCATGATAGTCCTTGAAAGGTAAACGACTTCCTCAACTTCTTCTGCTCAATCGAGGCTTGTCACCAGATTGTCAACATAAAAATTGTTCTTCAATGATGATGCAATTTTAGCCTCCTTTGGATCAGTTGATTCCATATATTTTTCCAGGTGGTAGCCAATTACTGCTCCAAGAAGAAACGGGCTACTGGTAACACCGAACACCACTCTGGCATGACGAAGGACTTGTAGGTCTTTCTCACTATTATTACCATACCACAGGAACTTCAGGTAGTCTCTCTCCTCTGGGTGTACACTTATCTGTAAAAATGCCTTCTTGATATCAGCTGTGATGCCTATCTTTCGTTGCCGAAACCTCAAGAGTAGTTCGGGTATGATTTCAATAAGGTTAGGTCCTTCTTCAAGGCAGTCGTTCAGTGATGGCAAACCTCTCTCCTTCGCCGATGCGTCGAACACGGGACGCACTTTCGTAGTTGTACTATTTTCCTTCAGCACTGGACGGTGAGGAAGATAGTGTCCAGTAGATAGATCCCTCGCCATTTCCACAATGCCTTCTTTCACCCAATCTCGTAAAATAGTGTCATATTCTTCATAGAGACCAGGCTTTGCCTTTAATTTTCGGGTCATTCGAATCAATCTGCCTTCTGCAATCCCTCGATTGGTTGAAAGGTCTGGAGCATCTCTCCCCCATGGAAGACGTACCTCGTATCTGCCATCTACAAAAGCAACCGTATTTTTGAAATACCTCAGTGCTGACATCCTCTTCTCCTCCTTTGTGGTGTTCTCTACAGGATCGGTTATCCCAATGGTCTCCATTTTCCACAGATCAGATACGGGTAGCTGAGTAATACTGAGTGCAGTGACTGCATTCGCAATACTTGCATGCTTCGCTAGCTCCTTTTTTCCCACGGTGTCTACTACCTTCTTCTTCCCCGTTACCGTCCATCCTAAACAGGTTTCAATGGCTACCAGTCCAGAAGGTAGAGTCTTAATTTTACCTGTCCACAACTTTCCCGCAATGTCAGAACCTATCAATATGTCAATAGGAGCTACAGAATCTCTGCACATCGGAATGTGTTCTCTTAGTAATTCTTCCCTCACTTCTTTCCTGACTTCTACTGATGGAATCGTAGCTGTAATTGTCCTTTGGTCTAACGCTACGAAATTGCATGCAAAGTCGTTATTTAAGCTGAGTAAGTGCACCTTGTAACATCGGTGCTTAACTACCCCTGTTGGCTTACCACCAAAAAGAGAGTGGATAATGCTCTCTTCCCCAATCGGAGAGTAGTTCATTTCTTCAGCCAAACTACTAGAAATATACGAACGTTGGGATCCACTGTCTATCAGTAACCTGGCCTTCCTGATTTTGTCACCATTCTTAACGTAAACTAACAGAGTCTGGAGATAGACCTCCGTTTGCGAGCTAACTGACAAATTGCTGTCAATAGATGAAGTATTAAACAAGGAAACCTCTTCTCTTTTGATCTCAGAATTCTTCCCCTCAACACAACCTTTCTCTTCTGCTTGATACTTCTGAACAGCTGGACATAATAATGGTACATGTCGTCCACGACAAATAACACATCGTGCTCGACACTGCTGTGCAGAATGACCTGCTTTGGTACAAGAAAAACAGCGCTTATCTTTATACAGAACATCCTTTCGGTTTTCAAGGGACATTTTTTGTGCATGGAGACATTCTGTGGAACAATGATTCACCCCTTTACAAAATACACACTTCTGAGTGTCAGATTCAATGCTCAGACTGGCAAGATCGATCGCAGAAGCAAAATTAACTTTGTCCATATCATGCGATTTTCCTGGACTCTTAGCCTGGTTGTAGGAAAGGGACTGATTATTTGCCATTGCAACTCTCTCCTCCCCTTCTACTTCTCTCTTCAAAAACAACATTAAATTATCCATCTGTTCCTTCAGTGTCCTATTGGGTTCATTGGAACGTTGCCACACCTTCAGTATGTCTGCGGGCAGACACGATTCTATTAGCGGAAACAATAATGCGGCATAATTATTCGAGAACACATTTAATGACTCTAGTGCCCGTAATTGAGTTTCTAGTTTGTCATACAAAATACTGATCTAGACCGTCTTCCTTTCCATAACTAAACTCAGTAGTTCCCGTACATAATACTCGATAAGGAGATCATTACGTCCAAATCTGTCCTTAAGTGTTTGAATGGCCTTTCCGTAATTTTCGCCTGAGGGAGGGAAACTCACAACAACCGCGCGTGCTCGAGAGTTCTCTTTAGTGGCTTGAATCAAGTACTGAAATTTTTCCTCCTTACTTAACGACTGACACTCGTCAATTTGTGAGAACTGTGACCAGAATGATATCCAACCGGCTATTTCCCCGTCATACTTATTCAATTCTAATTTCGGTAGGCGAAGAGATATTTCGTTTCCCGAACGATCGCCAACACAACTAGATGAAGTATGAGCAGCGCTATTCCTTGTTATCAGATCAGAGGCCTTACCTTTAATGCTGTGGTAACGTAAGGTATACTCCTCTGCTTTCTCCATTTCCGCCATCAGTACTTCTTCGATCTCCTCTTCCTTTGTTTCAGCACAGATGTTTTCACAAATCTGACTGTCCAGCTCCGATAACTCGTGTCTTCTTTCTTCGAGCACTAATAAACGCGCACTTATTAATTGTAAATCTGCATCTCTCTGCGTCAGTAGTTCGTCTAAAGCACTGCAAGCTTTCGTGAACAATGTGCGGATAACCGCTCTCCTCTTAGTTATTTGTGTACCCGCCATAATTACGGACTACGGATGTAAACAACAGGATACGGTATACTGGATTATACAGGCACAGTTATACTCGCTACTATCAAATTGTAATTCAACAAAGTTTATACACGCTTGTTAAAGTCGTGTCACGGTCGCCATATGTTGTTTTAGTTGTAACTACACATTATCTGGAACACTTTATTGAGATTCTAACATTTTCATAACCAACTTTTATTCACAAACAAATATGTTAACACCAATTCACAGAATAGTAAAAACCAAAGAGTTTTGTACATAGGAACGAAACGTTACCAACCTTAACATTTACAATTTTCTCAACAAGCACGATATCGCAAAGCCCCTAAAGGAATCAACTCAATCAAACTACTATATTGGCTATCTGAGAATCTGGATTCCTTCTCATGATTACAAAATCATGGGAGTTGGCAACTACAGTATTATGATTCACTGCGTGACTCAAACTCAGGGATTCAGGGAGCTCTTTCTATGATGAGCATTCTGTGGCCGAATTAAAAAACTAGATTGTTACTTTATTTTTTTAACAGAAAAAGGAGTAGGCTACCGAACTTGTGCAATGCAACTTCAAACACAGGACATGCATCTCTTTCCAAAATCATCTACTTCTCCTATACACAAATTGCATCAAATGAAAAAAAAACTGATTTCTTCAAGGTTGATTGGTTCGTTCTTAAGTTTAGGGGCTGCGACAACGCGGTCATGTAGCCCCGTGTACTTTGGGAGTGTGTACAATCTGTCTGATAACCGATGTTAATTGTGATGACTGTATTCGTGTATGTTATATGTTTATTATTTCAAGTAAGGACTACAGACTTTGGATTTTTCAAATAGTTCCTACTTTTGCCGCCAAACGCCACCGACAACGACTACTAGTTCAGAACTTAGCTACCAGATGCCACCGCAGTCGGCTCTTGGCAACGAACGTAGGAACCTAAGAGCGTTGTTTACATTCTTAACTTAAACAATTTAGTTTCACACAGGTGTAATTAGTGGAAGGTTCTTTAACATGCCATAAATCTATGACATGGGACCGCCGGCTTTACTTCCCCTCCAAAGGAAGGCATACGACTTCGGCCGGATTTGAACCCGCGATCTTGGGAATAGAAGCTCAGCATGCTACCGACTACGCCACCGAAGCTGCCTTGGTTTTTTTTAAATGCATTGTTTATTCATTCTTTGTCTACCCTCCTCCTTTTGTGATATATCTTCCAGTTTTCACCACTTTGTCCTCCAAAATCACTATTAGCATTTTGTTTACCCCTAGCCCCTGAATTTAAGACGCCTGTTAAAGGATTGAAACACACACAAGTACACGGGACAGACGACAAAAAGCTATCCCAAGTCCTTAATTGAAGCAACGACAAATTTATCAAAAATGTTATCTACAAATTACATCCCAAATCTTATAGATCTGATGACTACTGTCGACCAAAGTATTATGTGTACTCGAGTTTGAAGGTTGTTTGTGAAGTAACCAATAGACCTACATAAAACCCAATAACATCATCATTTTCGTCGTTCTATTTTACGTTAGCTCATGTAAGTTTGGAATTTTTAATTTATATTTTAATATTTTTTGTCGCAGTTGGAACACAAAAAGTGTACGTTTTTAAACGTGTTTCAACCAAGCGTCACATTTAAGAATTATTATCTCATAAACCCGTCATCAGATCGAATTCAAATTTTAACACAATATACATTGGAATGTTGTATACCTGGTTTATTAATTTCAAAATGTTGCATGTCCAAGAAAAAAAGTTGTTATCATTTTTGTAAGGTAACTTTTTCTCGGCTCGGGGTGGTTGGAAAATGTAGTTCTTAGTTGCCATGTAATCCTTATACATCAAAAAGTGATGCTGTATGACTGTGAAATACGTAAATTAACTCACTTATTTTATATCGGTTTGTATTTGTAGGCGGAAATAACACATCGTTCCAACCACCCCGAGCCGAGAAAAAGTTACCTTACAAAAATGATAACAACTTTTTTTCTTGGACACGCAACATTTTGAAATTAATAAACCAGTTATACAACATTCCAATGTATATTGTGTTAAAATTTGGATTCGATCTGATGACGGGTTTTTGAGATAATAATTCTTAAATGTGACGCATGGTTGAAACACGCTTAAAAACGTGCACTTTTTGTGCTCCAACTGCGACAAAAAATATTAAAATATAAATTAAAAATTCCAAACCTACATGAGCTAACGTGCAATAGAACGACGGAAATGATGATGTTATTGGATTTTATGTAGGTCTATTGGTTACTTCACAAACAACCTTCAAACTCGAGTGCACATAATACTTTGGTCGACAGTAGTCGCTGTTCAATGCATTGATGAGTTAATATTTTAAGGGAACCTAGTAGTGTAGATTAGCCAACTATGTAAAGGCTTAATAAAAGCTTCATCCTTAGGTACCCACGACACCTAGAAACTTCAAACATTTTCACCGTTTCTCTATACCATCTATGACTGCGTGTTGCTAAAGTATTATTTACATTTACGATGTATTACATAAATTGTTGTTGTTGTTTGAGTCTTCAGTCTTTTGACTGGTTTGATGCAGCTCTCCAAGCCTCCCTGTCCTGAGCTAATCGTTTCATCTCTACATAGCCACCACACCCTACATCCGAGGCAATCTGTTTAACATATTCTAACCTTGGTCTACCCCTACAGTTCTTATTCTCGACCCTTCCATAACTAACTTTGCTATTCCTGGGTGTCTTAGAATGTGTCCCAACAACCTATCTCTTGTCTTCATTAGCAGTCACCAGAAACATCTCTCCTCTCCCAATCGTCGTAATACCTCTTAATTTGTAACCCTATCTACCCATCTGATCTTCATCATTCTCCTTTAACACCACATTTCAAACGTTTCAATTCTCCTCTTTTCTGCTGCTCCAACAGTCCAAGTTTCACTTCCATAGAGCGCCACGCTCCAGACAAAGGCATTCAAAAATGACTTCCTAATACCTAAATCTATATTCGATGTCAGCAGATTCCTTTTTTGTAGAAATGCTTTCTTTGCCTGAGCCAATCTACTTTTTATATTCTCTTTGCTTCGTCCATCACTGGTTATTCAGCTTCCTAAGTAACAGAAGTCTCCTACTTCCTTCAGCTTTTCACCTGTCAATTTGATCTCCATTGAGGTTTCTGATTTATTTCGGCTGCATTCCAGTATTTCTTAGCCTATTTTCAATTATGAAAAAATAGGCTTATGAGATCACCTTTTGTCCGTGTGTGTGTGTGCGTGTGTGTGTGTGTGAGGTGTGTGTGTGTGTCCCCATAATAAAATCTAAACGGCTGGAGCGATTTCAATGAAACTCGGTAAGTTCATAGCACTATTCCCGGCGACCTCGACCGTGCCCTTCAAATTTTGTTACGTCTCACCAATCCAACATGGCGGCTGTGCGAAATATTTCACTAGCATTCAATATGTCCGAAACTATTACCGATATCGCCCTGAAATTATGTACGGTGATAAAGGGCACTACTAGAAGTTCACCTATGAGACTTTCAAAAACCTGGTGACTACAAAACCAACATGGCGGCCAAGCGAAGTTGAGACATTTAAATAGACTTTTCTCGTGATTTAACTATCTAAATGTAATGAAACTTGGTACAGCAAATGTTTATACACATTGTAATGCACTGGAATCTAATTAGTTCAATTGTTTACATAACCTCAAAATAGCGGCTGTGAGAAATATTTCACTGACATTCTATATCTCCGAAACTATTACAGATATCACCCTGCAATTTTGTACGGTGATAAAGGGTACTGATACAAGTATACCTATGTATATTTCATAAACTTCTAAAGTACGAAACGAACATGGCGACCAAGCGAATTTAAAATATTTTAATAGACTTTTCTCGTGATTTAACTCTCTGAGCGCAGTGAAATGTGGTACAGTAAATGATTTTGCAGATTGTAATGCACTGCCATCTAATTTAATTCAATTGCTTACATAACCTCAAGATGGCGGCTGTGCGAAATTTTAAAATTAAGTTTTAATTTCTTGTGTCGTAATCATGCGATCGAAGTGAAAGTTTGAATAATGAACCTAGGCAATAATTGTCCTTGAATGGTACATGACTCTATGGCCTATACATATAACACTCCTAAATGGCGAGCTTCCGAAATATTTAGACGGTTCTCAATATCTATGAATCTTTTACAGCAACCAAACTGAAATTTTTATGCTCATTGAGACTATGAACATATGTTCACCTATAGGACTTTCAGGAACCTGGTGAGCACAAATCCAACATGGCGGCGACGCGAAGTATAAATATTTAAATGGACGTTTCTCGCGAATTAACTATCCGAGTGCCGTGAAACGTTGCACGTTAAATGCTTATACAAATGTTGATCCACTGTCATCTAATTTATTTCAATGGTTTGCATAATCACAAGATGGCTGCTGTGCATAATTTTAAAATCTCGTTTTTACTTCTTGTTGTCTAATCATGAGATTGAAGTTTGAATACCACACGTACACAATAATCTTAATGTAATAGTACAAAAATAAGAATCCAACCTGGCGACCATCTGAAATATTTAGACGGTTCTCAATATCTACGAATCTGTTACAGCAATTAAACTGAAATTTTGTATGTTGATAGATGCAATTAACATGATCAGGATATATGAAAATAGGCTGTATAGTTCTTCACGGAACTACTTGTTGTAATTATGCATAGAGAGGTGCATATCCTCGGGAATAGCATACGGCTGTAGTTTCCCGTACATAAATTACGGATTTGAAAAAAGTAAAAATGTTCTGAATAGTTTGAAAAAATGTTCTAGTTAGGTACGTTTTTCTCTGATGTTACTGTAGATAATTGGATTAAGGCTTCAATTTATCATCTAAAAATAATGGTAAAGTTTGTGCGGCAAACTTATTATTGATATGTTCCGGTATTTGGTTTAGATTATAAAATCTTTTTTGAATGCGCTAATTTTTAGGCCATTATTTTAGATACGGTACTATTTATATTTAATGGTTTTATTTATACTCTGACTACTTCCATTCTGGTTCATAGTTTTTAACTCATAAGCACCTGCAAGTGTGCAAACTATCAAGTTGTTCGAGCCCATAGTACCAGAGAAAAAGGTACGTAACTTAGAACATTTCAACTTTTGATGAATATTCCCTCTAATGTACAAAATGTATTTAATACTTTAGTAACAAGCAGCCATGAATGTTATTGATCAACTGTGAAAGTTTGAAGTTTCTTAGTATCGTGGGTACCTAAGAATGAAGATTTTATTAAGTAGTTGAATTGTTCGCTAATCTACACTAGGAACCTAATTGGGCATAACCTTCATACTATCAAGTAAATAAATTAAATACAGTAGATTAATAAATTTAGCAACATCGCTCTACTTGCTGATATAGATAGAATACAGAACATGAAAGAACACTTCTTTAAAACTGCAAGCTTCCGACCTACATCACCCTTTGCCTGCACACTAACGAAACCGTTCTTACTAAATTATACAGCTTCATTAGTTGAGTTTGATCGAAAAATTAGATGAGTGAGCTTCATGTGCAAAGCCAGGTTAGCTTTGCATATCCTGCGACACGCGACCTCTAGCCGTGTCACGAGCTCACGCAATCAGACCATGGAAATGTTAACCTAATACACACGGAACGTTGAAATAAGTTCACTTGTGATCCTATGCCTAAAACAAAGATTTCATCGTCGCAGTACTATAAAAACAGTCATTTAAATTTACGAGGTATCAACACAATTTTGTCACATAGGCAGCAAGCAGAATTTTGAAAAGTCTCGGGATAAAAAATACAAAGGAACTTGGTATTACGGACTCTTTAAACGGGCACAACTCAATGATTTGTGTTTATGGAACTGCTAAATTTTGCATTGGAGGCACATGATATATCCTTAATGGCAACTGCACATTGTAATTTTGGTTTCAAAATATATTTCCAGTTACAGCCTCGTGAAATGTGATTTATCACTTGTCAATAATCTTTCAGAACTCATGTTCTTTACGTCCGAAAATTACTTTCGGATGAAAAGCGTTATGTGATTCCTCGTTCTATAAATAAACTTTTACAACTTCATAATATGTAGGGTAGGCGCGGTTCCTGCGACGGGCCAGGAAGGTTGAGATGCTTGAATTGCCGAGGGAAAATAATAATAATAATAATAGGATAGGGCTAGGTACTTCCTTTCATTTCAGATTGTAAGCATTATAAGTCAAAAACCATTCTTTATTCTAAGATGCAATCACAAAACACACCTTGTCCCTTTATTGAAGGAATACGGATATTACAATGTGCAGGCTTGTTAAATTCAAACATGAATCGAAGCAAAAGTAAGAAATCACAACACTAGTGGGGAAATTTCACTCAAGCTTGTGGTTATTTCGATCACGGTCTTTTTATTCAAGACAATTAACCACAAATAAAACAAGAAGTTCCGTGACGAACTAAAGAGCCTACTTTTCTGAAAATTTAAGATCCATGCCAATGATTAATCTACAGTATATGAACCTATCTAGAATAATGACGAAATTAAGTTGGTAATATCGAAATGTCTAATTAGTTCGAAATGTACCTGATATAATGTAGCCTAATACAGCACTACAGTTGGCAGCCCTGCTGACTGAATATATTCTTAGTTCCATCTCTTAAGTTATAGAATAAAAAATTTGGTTGAAGTCCAATGGATAGCATGAACATTACATGCAGTTGGACATTGGATCTATCAGCACGCGCAAAATCATGTTGGCAACAATGTCATGCATGTGTTGGTCAGAAATAATCTGAAATATTATGATCTCTTGTTGTCCCAATTTTGGATGAAATCCATTTGTTAGTATAGATGTTAAATGTATTTTAAAATTGGACCTATCAGCAGACTTAGAATCATGTTGGCAGCACTGACGTATATTAGTTACTCCAAATAAATCTGGAATGTCAGTGTGCAAAGTTTAGAGCTGTTGGCTTGCATACTTTCTGATATATTGATATTAGGATTTAAAAAATCGATGCAGCATTTATTAACAGTTGGCAGTCCTGGTTGCTCTTAAGAATATGCATAGGCCTAATCATATATTTTATGATACACATTGCACATACGAAATTTGGTTGAAATCCAATTGATAGTGTAGAAGTTATATGCATTTAAAAATCGGACCTATCAGCAGGCTTAGAATCATTTTGGCAACACTGCCATGCATGACCTCCTGGAAATTAAACTGAAATAGTATAATCTACAGTATACCTTCCAAGATATCCAACATGGAGCTCAAATGTCAATTGCGTTTTTTCAGCAGTTGCTAGCACTGACATAATTTTCAAACATGGGCTTGAGATATTCAGGTAGAGATCTTTAATCATACCAAATTTCGTTTCGATTGTTGCAGCCGTTTAGGAGTTGATAGCGTGGGGGGACACACACACACAAAGAGACAGACAGACACACATTTGCCCGGATCGATCTCATAAATCTACTTTCCCCTCATTTTTTCCGAATGTGAAAATTAGGCTAAAAATTTACAGTACAAGTCATTATAGTTTATAGTCGTTTCAAATCCCCTCACTGGGCTTGTAAAAATATCCATTATTTGATGGACAATATAAAAACGAGATGATTTCAGATTATCTTCCTTAGGCTACTGTTATGAGTGCAGAGGCAGTCCAGGCTATGTAGTTTGGTTACACTAGGACTGGACTGTGTAAACCCAGGCTTGGCATAGACCTACTAGTCAGAGTGTGTGTCATAACTGTCTGCAAACCTAAGTCTGCTTGTTAAACAATCATGGACAGGAGTAGGGTCGGTGTGCCAGCCTTTGGTAAACTGGACCTATCATATTGGCAACTCCAGCTATTATCTGATGTTCCATCTAGCGGTGAAAATGAAAATCTTACCAAATAGGATAAATTTAATTTACCAAGTGGTAGCAGTTTGTATTGTTTCTTGCATGGGTGAACAGAGCGTGTTAATTTGTTCGTGTTTTTATACACAATTAATGAGTTTTACTTATTGTTAGAATACAAAATGAGTAAATACAAAGTATATTGCTCAGTTTACGGCTGCAAGCCGACGTTTAAGAGGGCTAAGGATATAAGTTTTCATTATATAGGCCTATTCCAAAAGATCGATGGTCGAATGGTGACGATAACGAATAAATACGGAGAACAGGAACGAGTTGGAATACAGTTGGTGTGGACGTTGGCGGACAGTCTTAACCACTGGAGGTCTAATAGGCCTGTAACGTGTAAAATAATAAATAAAATAAATAATAATAATAATAACAGGCCCTTTATTACCTGTGACAGAAAAGAAACACTGCTAAAACATGTTTGCAACATCCTAATGCACTTGCCTAATATGAACATTGAAACTGCTTAATTATTAGCGTTCTCCTTTTAATTTATCCTGTAACCATGTGGGGCGGAGAAGCGACGTCTGGAGCTCAAGAGCGTAAATTGACCAAACATTTTCATCATGGTGTACTCTTCCACATAACATGTATGACAAATAAAACTTCTACCCCTTCTGTTAACTATCTGGTTTCTATGGTACAGTTAGCAAACTCGAATATAGCTTTCAAACGTAACAGTGTCACTGTCATGATTAAAAATGCACAAAAACAAATCTGAGCAGACAAGCAATGCTTGATAATACCCTACGTACCGGTACTTCACACATGTATCGCACAGTTAGACATAAAGTAACAGTATTTAGGGATCACATTAATTTTACTGATTATAACAGTAATACGTGTTCCATAGCAATCATCTGAGTCTTTTTATCCTACTTACCCCGGCCATGTTGAACCGACCACAGCACCCCAAGTGATAGTTTGAATTGGTAATACCTTCATAACCACCCAGGGGCCTCCCCCATCCCTATGGTTCAGTACTAGAAAAGTATTGTTTGCCCACTAAGCGTTTCGCCATGGGATTTGAATAAACGAGTAAGAAAATCAGCTGACAATAGAACACTTGGTATTTAGAGAATGACATAAATCCATACATGTTGGAATAAAAGTACATGATAACAATGAAAATATTAATTGATTACGGCACCGAAAGTCCAAATCAAAACAAAGGTGAAGGTGAAACTACGTTATTTTGTTATAGAATGTACAGTCGAAGAAAAATAATCGCTCGCATGTATTCGGTGAGTTCTGGTATTTCTGGTTGCATACACTCGCACCATTGGAGCTGCTCTGGCTGTTTCATTTGAGGGGCTCGGACATCGTGGTCATTTAGCCCCGTGTACTTGGGTGACTGTGAAATTTTGTCTGATAACCTATGTTATTTAGATGGCAGTATATTCGTGTGTGTTTGTAATTCAGGTAAGGATTGGAAAGGAGGCAGCCGAGGCATTAAGTTAGGAAACATCCCGGCATTTGCCTGGAGTAGAAGTGGTAAACCTCGGAAAACCACTTCGTGGATGGCTGAGGTGGGAATTGAACCCATCTCTTCTCAGTTTTGCCACACGAGTGTACCTCGTTCCAGCCCTCAGACCAGAATTAAATTTCTTGGCAGAGCTGGCAATCGAACCCGGACCTCCGGGGCGACAGCCAAGAATTCTAGCCACTACACCACGAGGTAGTCTCGCACCATCGGAACACAGCACACCCCGGCAACAGCGCCATTGTAGGCTATATATCGCACTTACAAGGAGGAGCTGTGCAGCGTACGAGAGAGCGGAACGGGGCTCGAGTCACCACGGTACAACATATTTATTGCACCAAATTGTCTATTGATAGGCTACATTGGTTAGCACATGCAAGGAAAGCATTTCTACAGAAAAGAAATCTGCTGACATCGAATTGAGATGATGATGAAGATAATTGTTGTTTTAAGGGGCCTAACATCTAGGTTATCGGCCCCTAATGGTTTGGGTCATAGTGAAGGTGAAGGGTGATTAAATGAAACCTACATCTAAAACTAACTTACGAACTAGAAGAGGAAATGAAAAAAAAACAGGATAAGAATGTAAATAAAAGACAGGAGGAAAGGAAATGCCATCAACCCTCGACGAATGAGAATTGAGGGACTTGGAAGGAACGAGAACCATGAAAGTCAGAGAGGAGAGGTGAAAGAGGCGAGGGTCCACCCCAAAGGCAATGGAAAAAGGGGGTAAACCAGACCCAGCTCAGGAATCCCTCGGGGTCGCCAAATCCCGAGCTCACCAGCCGTGAGCCCTTGAGGGTGTAGCCCTATCCAGGGTGCACCAGAAGTGGTAGGGCTACACACACCCTGCCTCCTTGAGGGCATACAGCAGAAGGCAGTAGATATCATGAAAAAAAGAAGAGGTCTGACCCCTCGAAGAATGAGGAATCAGGAAAGACGAGAGAAGGGTCAATTAAGGAAAGTGAAAGACTCCCTAGGCCTCGGATTCCCTAATACCGTCGAGGTCGGAAGAGAACAAGTGTTGACCAAGGGAGGCCGAAAGGAAAGATAACTGAAAGGAGCCCGGCACTAGTAAGTGGGAGCAATGCCGGACTCAGCTGGGGTCCCGTGGTCGACAACTCACGTCTCACAAGTTGTGAGTGCCTGGGGGACCAAATATAGATTAAGGTATTAGGAAGTCATTTCTGAAAGCCTTTGTCTGGAGCGTGGCACTCTATGAAAGTGAAACTTGGACTGTTGGAGCAGCAGAAAAGAGGAGAATTAAAACGTTTGATATGTGGTGTTAAAGGAGAATGATGAAGATCAGATGGGTAGATAGGGTTACAAATTAAGAGGTATTACGACGATTGGGAGAGGAGAGATGTTTCTGGTGACTGCTAATGAAGACAAGAGATAGGTTGTCGGGACACATTCTAAGACACCCAGGAATAGCAAAGTTAGTTATGGAAGGGTCGAGAATAAGAACTGTAGGGGTAGACCAAGGTTAGAATGTGTTAAACAGATTGCCTCGGATATAAGGTGTGGTAGCTATGTAGAGATGAAACGATTAGCTCAGGACAGGGAAGCATGGAGGGCTGCATCAAACCAGTCAAGAGCAGTGGCGGCCGGTAATAAGGTTGCAGTGTTGCGCAACGACCAGATTAATTCATGAAAAACAATACCGTAATAATATTTTTAGTAATAAAAGCTGTCTGTTTCCTTTTATATGTATAGGAATTCATAATTCTGTTCTTTAATAATTCAGGAAATCTTACAGTGTGGTAAGTTACTCTGAACTGACTGAGAAAGCGAAGCGCGCCAACTGTCTAGGAGCGCTCGTCCGTTTGGTCGTTGCCAGGCCCAAGCACCGACCAGATCTCAATAGTGAAGGGTATGGCAGAGATGATAGACCGGGTAAGCCCTATCCCAACAGTTAACGCGGCTAGTCGTTGCCCGCTGACTGCAACAAGGAAGCCGAGGCGCGGACGGAGACATCCGACATGCTCCGAACTGCCGAAACAATATCTTGCAATGCTGCGCGTACTTGTGAGACTCGCAGTTCTCGTCTTCGTATATAACTTACGTTGTTTCGTTCTCGTGAGGGTTTTCATGTAGACTAACTTATATTCCATTCAATCCGATGACAATGTGATGTTCTCTGAACTGCGGCATTCGTTATGAATGAGGTACATCCGTTTTACCGCGCAATTGAATACAGTTTTCTCCGACATCAAGCAGTTTTTACCCTATCATTTCATGGGCAGGATGGTGGGGAGTGGGGTGGGGGAGGGGCCGTACCCGCCCCCTGAAATCCCAAGAATATTTTCGATTGTTCATTGTCTCACCAGTTAATTTCATAAATTGAAGTTACCGATGGTTAACTGATTTACATGTAGGGATAATTCCACAGTTGTATTTAACTTAGTAATTTGGGATTATTTGATAATATCTTCAGTTATTTAAAAAATCGGCGAACTGGATTAACATTACCATTTTAATGAACTGCTTGATTTTTATTTTTGTCGATACATTGTGATACAACTATTTTTGCCTGTTTTTTTTAAGAAAAGCGAACTCCCATGGAAAAAACTCTGAACTAAAAAAAAATCCTCCCATTCATGCCATAAAGATCATGCACCCAACGGTTTAAGAGCAGCCAAATAATATCACGAAGCAAGTAAGAAGTGAAACGAAAATTGCGGGGCGAGGGAGGGGTGTGTGTGTGTACGTCTTAATAACACCTAGTGACATGTAGGTAATGAAATGAAAAATATTACTTGCATCCCCCCTAGAAAAAATCCTTCGGGTGTCCATGTACCACCTCCCCCCTCCCTTAATGAAAATAGTGCAACACCCAGAACAATTATCCGCCAGCCGCTACTGGTCAAGAGACTGAAGACTCAAACAGCAGGCTACATTGTTGCAAGCGAAAGGAACATAAAACCCATACCATTATAAATGTTTGCGCGCCATTCAATAAAACAAACTGGGAAAATATTCCTTCATGAGGCAAGGGTCCCGATAGAGGAACTGACTGGCAGGAAAAATATTGTATCCCTTTCCCAAATCATTAACAACCCATAATGAAAAATTGGGGTAATGATCATGGTGTAACCATCAACCTATGATAAGAGACAAATATTATTTTTAGTATAATTATTATTATTACTACCGTACCATAACATATAAATATTATTATTTAACTATCGTACTTATGTTTTTTTAATATTTAATTTCTTACTTTTTCCCGCAAAGCTAATTGTGTTGTTTGCAGTGTATGAGTATTTCATAATTAAATAGTTTTTTGCGAGTTGGAAGTATGAATACTATTGTTACGAACAGAAACGTCACTTCGTACTTATTTGGGAAAATGAAATATATTTATTTACAAGGAAATACACACACATTACAAATAACACTCAAAAGACTCCATCTTGGATGCACTGTTCCTTGTCCTTCTTTTCTCACAAAAAACAAAAATAACTGTTGCCAACTGTCTGTGACATCCTCCCACCGTTGAGGAAAGACATCCTCAACTATTCCACATATCTTGCAGGAACATTGACAGTTCTACCCGAACGTGTGGTCTTTGGGGGTTGAACACCAGTTCCAGTCGGCTCTCCTAAAGCCGTAGCTGTTTTCTTATTCAAGCCAGTCCTGAAAGTTGTGCTGTCTTCATCAGGTACTTCTAGTGGGTAGAGTCGCTGTATCGGTCTCAAGAGTTCTCCTTTAGATGTAACAACCCTTGCAAGTCTTGTATTACCATCAGTTCCAGGGAACAAGTCCACAATTTTTCCAAGGGGCCAATCTATCCTCTTAGTGCCATCTGATCCAACTAGGACAATGTCACCTCTCTTGAACAAAAGATTTGGTTTACAACTCGGTTTACCGAGTGCCAAAGGTCCCAGATATTCCTGCTGGAATCTTTTCTTCAATGCCATTCTTAGGTTCAGAAGATGACGATTTCGTTGATTCAGGGTTATGGCATCCAATGCATCACATTCTGGAACTCCAGTTGTCTTAATTTCTTGTAGAAAGCAGGCAGGGGTGAGTGGACTTATTATATCTTCACATCCATCGTTTGTTAGCGGTCTTGCATTTATGGTGGCTTCTATACTGCAGAGAAGGGTAAGCATTTCTTGGTAAGTTAGACATGCTTTACCCAAAACTCGTTTGAGAAGCTGTTTAATTAGACGTATTAACCTTTCCCAGAAGCCTCCCCACCAAGGAGCACTAGGGGGATTAAATCTCCAAGTAATACGTTCAACCGAATAGTGTTTGGAAATATTCTTTGAAACGCGTTATCTGTACCCGTGAAATTTGTACCATTGTCTGAGTAAATCACAGATTGGTGTCCTCTTCTTGCTACAAACCGCTGGAACGCTTGCACAAACGCCTCTGTGGAGAGAGAAGTAACCATTTCGAGATGCACAGCGCGATACACCGCACATGTGAAAACCACAATCCAAGCTTTACTTTCATCCCTCAGGAACACCGGACCTGCCAAGTCCACTCCTATAACTTCAAATACACAGGCTTCCCGTATGTGGTCCAGGGGCAGAGGGGCCTGAGCAATTTCGGTATGTTGTCCATCATGCCTCCGGCACTTGACACATGTTCTTATAATTTATCTGTCCTCCTTCCACCGATGATCCAGAAGCGTTGTCTCAGATGATTAAGAAGAAGTTGTACTCCAATGTGATTTTCTTTCACGTGCTCATCCATAATCAAGCGAGAGGTGATGGCATGGTTCGCCGCGAGAATCATTGGGAACCTGAATTGCTTCAAATCTTCTCGCAGTAGTAGTCTCGTTTTAACCCTGAGAACACCATCTTCCAGGACTGAATGTAGTGAAGATAGACGTTTATCAACTAATCCGTGGAAGCTTTCTCGTTGAATTATAGCAATGAGTCTAATTTCAGCCCCTTCTAACTCTTCAACTTGCAGATTTTCTTGCGAGATCCTCTCACGTCCAAGCCGATTCTTACAGAAACGAAGAATCCATGCGATTAGATGAACAATTCTGTGATAGCTGGAAAAATACCCGGCACACCAGAGGGGACCTTCATTGGTTACAGTCATAGAATTCACAGGGTTTTTCTTCGTTTCCTTTGCAATACTCTCTTCGTCATACACCACTTTTGTTTGAGGCCAATAACCTGGAGATTCGTACAACCAAGCGGGTCCCTCCCACCATCGAGAGGCTACTAATCGCGAAGCAGAACAGCCACGTGACGGTAAATCAGCTGGATTCAATGAACCTGGAACATGTCGCCAGCAGTTTAAATTGGTCAAGTTCCTGATCTCATTCACATGATTGCGGACAAACACCGACCAGTTCTCAGTCCTGCAGATCCATGCTAGAACTGTGGACGAGTCAGACCAGAGAAAAAACTCATGAACTTCCAGTGAAATAGATTCCAACACACATTTAAGCAACCGTGCACCAATTGTAGCAGCCAGTAATTCCAATCTGGGGATTGTCACTTCCTTGAGGGGGGGGGGGGGGGAAGGGGGGGGGGGGGGGGAGGGGCACACGAGATCTTGCATCACATAACTGTACACTCACTTGATTGTTGGAATCGCATCTTATGAAGACTACTGCTGCGTATGCAAGTTGGCAGGCATCACAGAAGACATGAATTTGCACACGGTCACTTCTTCCAAACCATCGAGGAATCTTGATTTCTACCAGGTGAGGTAGATCCTTTACCCAGGCCAGAAACTCGTCCCTGGACTTCTCATCAACTGCACTATCCCATCCTATATGAGTCTTCCAGGTCCTTTGAATCAACAGTTTGACACAAAGGGTGACAGGACATGTCACACCAACTGGATCAAAAATTCGATGTGCGAGTGACAGAATTGTCCTTTTTGTCACTTCTCCCACCTGAATACTATTCAACCAACGCAAATTTAAAATAAGTGTATTCTCCAGTCGATCCCATAACAGTCCCAAAACAGATGAAAGGGTAGCAGACTGGTCATCATCCTGAGAGAACTGTCATCCCCTCAAATTAAAACTGCCTTCTGATAATACTCTACTAGCTTGATTGATAAACTCGTCCACCTCCGATTCCCTGTCAAGGCTAGTGACAACGTTGTCCACGTAGAAGCTCTGTAGAAGTCTCTTGATGAATAGGGGATTGAATTGCGGGTTTTCCAAGTTCTTCTTCAGGTGATACTGAAACGTTTTGCTAGCTCCTAACTGTTGGGTGAGAAATGTAACTGTTTACCTTTGCCTAAGCTATGTTGTTTTAATGGGCGCCAAGACCTCAACGCAATGTTGAAATCTAAATTTGTATTTAACAACGTCTAGCTCTGGCAGAACACCTTCAAGACTCTATTCACTCAGATCGTGGTATGATTTGATCATTAACCCAACAAACAATTGTATCAGGAGAAGGAATTGGTCTATATCTAATGCTACCTACTGAAAGCAAAGATTGCATTGTAAAAGAAATGAATTTATTATATAAAACAAGAATAGCAAAATTAATAATAATAAGTATAAAATTTAAATTGGAGCGTTGTGATTTGAATATTACCGATAGAAAATTACGTGAAAACGGAGTCTGATAAATTGATTTTACTCTTATTTCCAAGCTATGAAGTTACTGAAATATGAAATGTAAAACAAAGAAAATGAGAGATTGCGTATTTCTGCGTCATTGGCGCTTACCACTGGAAATTGCCAAAGCATTTCCCTCGTTCTTGATGATGTTGTGAGCTTCCCACAGTCTCCTGGACGTCGTCATCTCCGTCGGAATTTGATGATATTCTGGTAGATTAGATAATTCTATGGTCCGTACCTCGGACCCAAACACTCGTACAACCAAGTTTTACAAAAGTTCGTCGCTAACTCCTCTGAACATCGGAGCGACACGCACTTGCGACCGTACACCTCAAGTATTTCACAGATAGTCCTTGTTTCACGGCGCGTCGAACGATATAACCACACGCCGGCTCCCCACTCTTCAGTCCCAACTAGCTTACGTCGTCTCCCCTGATTGGCTGACCCACCACGCGATCTTCTCCTCCTCCGGGTCATTACACTCGGCGGGAGGGTTCCGTTCCAACAATTCGTCTTTTCTAGACCTTGCGACCCAAGATTGCGTCATGCTTCTTGACAAGATTAAGCGTGTACTCGAATTCCCAGTGAGTCATCTCTCTCAAATACCCTAACTGACAAAAACTCCGTAAAATTCCGTAATCAGATAATTTTCTATGATATCGTCGTTCGTAATAATTTGCATGATAGCGGAATTTTAAGACATAGAAAACCTATCTGAATGCTAATAATTTTTATAAAATGCTCCGAAAATACCTTAATAATAATTATAATAAATTAATAATAATAATAAATTACCATGAAAAATTCTCTTGGCTGAACACTTTGCCGCGTAAATAAATATAGAATGGCTTCCTACTGACTTATGCCAGTTGCATAAAACCCCTCGAAAAACACGTTACAATACTCCAAGACAGCCACCAGGAGAAACGGACTACAAGTTAAGCCGGAAACCAGCCTGGCATGCTTGAAGATCTTGTAATTATTCCCAACGTCCTGCCACATCAGGAAGCAGATATACTGTAGTTTCGATCTTCTTTCCGTATGCTTATCTGAAGGAAGGCCTTCTCAATATCTGCAATAATTCCTACTTTCCTCTCTCGGAATCTAAGAAGAATAGCAGGGATTAGCTCAATCAGGTTGGGGCCATCATACAAACAATCGTTCAAAGCAGGGGTTCCCACTTCCTTCGCTGAGGCGTCAAATACAGGACGAACAGGTGTCGTTGAACTACTTTCCTTCACAACAGCTCGATGCGGTAGATAGTGTCAGAAGTTTTCATCCTCCTGAACTGGTTCAAAAACACCACTCCTTTCCCACTCGGTGAAAATATTTTCATACGTCTCACCTAATCCAAAATTTTCTACTTTCTTCCTTGTGTTGACTAACCTCTTCTCAGCCATGACTCTGTTAGATACAAGAAATGATTTGTTTTCTTTCCAGGGTAAATGGACTTCATACCTAAATTCTCCATTAATAGACACGGTTTTCTGAAAGTGCTCCACTGTTGCAAAGTTTTCTTCAATTTTAGTTTTCCTTACGGCAGGATCGCTGATACCTAGCACGTCCAGTTCCCACAGATTTTCAACTGAAGCATGAAGTGACAAGGTTGGTCATGCTTGATTGATCTCCGGAAACTACTTTACCCATCACAGACCACCCCAGCAGTGTCTCAATACATACAAGACCATTGCTTAGTGTACACGTTTGTCCAGTCATTAACTTTCCAGCTACATCAGCGCCTATTAATAGTTCAATGGGACCTTCAGTATCATAAATCTGTATCCCTTTTGCTCCTAGTTCTTGCAACCATGGGCCCTTTAACATAGTATTGTACCCTGTAATTACTTGTTGCACTAAGACTTCAAAATTGCAGGCATAAGGCTTTCCTAAACTCTCTATGTAGATCCTATAGCACATATGCTGGCTCTCTTCTGCGACTACCCCACCAAATAGTGAATGGCGTAGCATTTCTGTGCGATGACTAGTGTAACCTAACTTCTGCGCAACTGATTCAAGCATATAAGATATCTGACTGCCAGTATCCAGTAGAGCCCTTACCTCCATTGCAGAGGATTCTCCAATGACCTTCACCTTTAATGTTTGCAAATTAACACCTTGCATACAACTACGCTCTTCATTTGAAATCAAAGAATGAGACTGAAGTTTCTCATTGGTAGCTTCAGTGGAATGTGTTGGGCCTCGACATATTAGGCTGTTATGTTTTTTGCTACAGGAATCACATTTTAACTGACTTCTGCACATCTTTGAAACATGCCCTTCCTTCAGACAGAGAAAGCATGCTCTCTTATTCTTCACAATTGAGACTCTCTCCTTTAAAGCCATCTGCTTTGCCACGGAGCAGTTTGAACTAGCATGAGACCTATCACAAAATATACAGTTTAGTTTAAGATTACAATCCACAAGTGCAGCTGCGGTAGGTGGCGATTCACTGTAAATTACAATTTTCTTCGTACCTTTTGACTTGTCAGGATTCACATTGATGTTACCTTTACTTGGGATGGCCAGTTTTATCCTTTCCTCACTCTCTACTTCATTCTCCAGGAATTTCATCAAACCTTTAAGACGTTCACTAGGTTCACATTCCTTCCCACCGCCACTCTTCTGCCAGGCACGAAACACATCTATAGACAAGCATGATTCAATCATAGGAAATAACATTACTACATATTTCTCGGAAGTTACACCTAGGCTCTCCAAAGCACCAAGTTGAGTTTCGATTCTGTCATATAATGATGAGATGTCAAGACTACTACAAGAATTCATCATTGTCAATAGTTCTCTAGTGTAGACTTCCAACAACAAAGAATCTTTGCCAAAACGTGATTTAAGTTTCTGTATTGTCAACCAACAAAAAAAAAAGTCAACCCCTGGCACTATCCAGCCCATGACGGGCTAAGGCCGACCAAGCGACCACTGCCCAGCCATTTGGCCTGCAGATATTGGGGTGACGCGTGATCAGCGCGTCGGGTCCCCTCGGCCGTTAATATTGGTATTCGTGATCGGGGCGTTGTCTCACGGTCAGACAGCTACTCAATTGTCCTCACGAGGCTGAGTGCACCCCGTTCCAACCATCACGTCAGTTTTAAAATCCCTGACGGAGCCGGGGATCGAACCCGTGGCCTCCGGGTGAGAGGCAGGCACGCTACCCCAACACCACGGGGCCGGCACGTTTCTGTATTACTTTAGGGTAATTTCCACTTGTGGCTGGAAAACTGTCAACGATGTCGCGAGCTTTGGAGTTTGGCAATGTTGCTTAGATAAGATATTCGTATTTATCGGCATTATCTAACTCTTCATCTTCATCAATCTTTTGAAATTGATTCCAGAAACCTAACCAATCTCGTAGATTTCTACCAAATTTACGGAATTCGATCTTTGGAAGGCGATATTTACTTTTTAGGTTATGAGGTTAGGTTATGAGTGTTACTGGTGCTTACTGTTGACTGGACTTCGTCTTCACGTTTACTCTCCATTGCAAGAGCATCGGAAACAGCCGCTGCTAACATATGAAACTTGCGTTTATAGTCATCTACTCCGTCTACTTCTGTCACCGCATCTTCCATGAGGTGTTGGAAGATCTCCTGGTCCAGATTACTTATGAGGTTAGCCTTCTCTTCAACTAAGGTGTAATCTCCTCGGATAGCGACTATGTCCTTTATTTTTTTCTCCAACAAAACTTGAAGTGAAGCTACGATTTTCGTGAACGATGCACGGTATACACCACGTTTTCTGATCAAACTTAGAATATCGCTCATTTTCCTTTCTATGTCCTGTCACGGTCGCCAGATGTTACGAACAGAAACGTCACTTCTTACTTATTTGGGAAAATGAAAGATATTTATTTACAAGAAAATACACACACATTACAAATAACACTCAAAAGACTCCATCTTGAATGCACTGTTCCTTGTCCTTCTTTTCTCACATAAAACAAAAATAACTGTAGTTGCCAACTGTCTGTCACAACTATGTAATTTTTTTTTTTTTAGCGTATGGCTTTTAGTGCCGGGAGTGTCCGAGGACATGTTCGGCTCGCCAGTTTTGTAGCTGCTTCCAGACGGACACCCAATGGGTGAGCTACAAGTACCGTTGGGGAGGGAAGGAGGGAAGTTGGAATGTAAGGACGAGGAGTCGGAAGGTAGCGGCTGTGGCCTATAGTTAGGGACCAACCCCGGCATTTGCCTGGAAGGAAGATGGGAAACCACAGAAGACCATCTTCAAGGTTGCCGGCGGGGGGATTCGAACCTTCTCGCCTCCCGGATGTGAGCGACTGCCATCAATCATGCCGTAACCACCACGGCTAACTCACCCGGTAACTATGTAATTAATCT
The DNA here is from genome assembly GCA_946902985.2 of Meconema thalassinum. NCBI lineage: Eukaryota > Metazoa > Arthropoda > Insecta > Orthoptera > Tettigoniidae > Meconema > Meconema thalassinum. Next base: position 408,571,596 of record OX336392.1, read on the forward strand.
GCATGACAGACAGGCTGAGGCGTGGTTTCAGGAGAAACATCGGAGGAAAGGAACTCCCTGGACTACGGTACCGTACTGAAAGAAAGGAGTTACACCGGCAGAAAATGCGTCAATACTAGGCGAAGATCAGGACCCTCCAGTTGAATAAGCGAGGTCCTAAGTAGGCCAATTCGAGAGAAGTAGAAGAAGATCGATATTTCCTTTCTCCATGTAGGTGGAGATTCAAATACACTCAAAACTATGCACTGCCTTTTCAGGCGCGGATCTAGAGTTTGGCTTTGGAGGGGGTCAGAGAATCAAAATTGTTAAGAAAAATGGTATCACTAAAAACGCAATCACAAAATCACCAAACGTACAAAACCAGACCAATTTTTTGCAAGCTACATGGATAGAAATTTGATGAGTTTAGCGCACCAAAAATATTTGTACAAATTGCAACGGCGTGTTTTGCGACTTTTACATCGAGCTTCGAGAAAAGTATCAAGGTACGTTACAGTTTTGGCAAGTCCAGTTGGTACCGACAAAGGGAGAAAGTCACAGCTTAAATTGCCAACCAAGCTTGCAGTTTGGACGTGGGCAAAATTTTTTGGTACGAGAAAAGCCCCAAATTCCTATCCGTGTATATATATGGCAAACAAAAATGTATTTTTTATAAACCAATATATATACTCGGCACGACAATTAGCGGGCCACTTTTCAATGCATTGGCCCGTTAATTGTTGTGCCAAGTATATAGCGAAAACTTGGTCTCCGTTGGGGGGGGGGATGTCATGACCCCCTCCCCCCCCCCCCCATGAATCCGCACCTGTGCCTTTTGCGAGGGGCTACAATTAACGTGAATTAATCCTATAGTATAGAAAAAATCCAGGGAATGTGCTAAGACTTAGCTTGTGGCATTGGCTACCAGTGTGCAGCAGGGAGTATTTCAGTCAGCCTTGAATCTAAAGAGAAAACAAATATTAGTGATTACAGCTTTTTTACACGGCTTCGGTGGCGTAGTCAGTAGCAGGCCGAACAGCTATGCCCTTGATCGCGGGTTCAAATCCGGCCGAAGTCGTCAGATTTTTAAGATCGTCAAAATCCTTCAGTATGCCTTCCTTTGGATGGTAAGTAAAGCCGGCAGGCCCATGTTATAGATGTATGGAATGTAAAATAACCTACCACTACAATTGGTAGTGTCTAGCAAAATTTTTAGGTTATATTTGGCCTTTTAGAAACGCTCTATCAAGTTCCAACGTTCGCCGCTAGGTGTTAGTGACAGCAGCATCTGGTAGCCAAAGTTGGAACTACTTGAAATTGAACTTGTTGAGAGCCCACGGGCGTTCAATTAAAATATCCTGCTATGGTCATTCTGCTGCAATTCATATAATAATAATTAAAGCTTTTTCTTTAATTTCTATTTTTGAAGTACAGTATAGAAGTGCACTGATTATGTTAGGATCATTGTACACAGTGTTTAATTGAATGTTCTCTCATATTAGACAACTAGCCTCATGTTTGTTTGGCACTTTTTCTATAATCAAGCTTCAGGAGAAAAAATATAATATTTCAGTCCTTTTCAATTCCACAATGAAATGTTTTGGTCGTACAACGCTTTTTTTTAATAAAGGAAGTTCCGTTTTTTTTTCTATATTGTGTGATGTATATCATTTGATTTAATACAACAGTGAGCTCGCAATTAGCTTTATGAATAACATACCACTTTAGTTTAATTGGCTTGTTATCTACAAACATACCGTATCTTAAAATATTATTATTTTTTAAAATGTATTTATACCTCAAATAGCGGCTTCGGTGGAGTAGTTGGTAGTATGATAGATAGATAGATTTTTATTAATTCCATTTGATCAAATACATGCATTCAATACATTTTTGATATAGGACATGTCAGAATTTACATGCATAAAATAAAAGAACTAACAGGTATATATTACTAAGATTATAACTATTTATAACTTATTATAATAGCAAATCTTAATAGATACAATCTTATTGCACAACTATTTACACCTCACTCTATTATCATAATAAGAAAACTTAATTCTATAAATACAACAACATACAGCTAGGTATTAAAATTAAATTAAAAAAGTAAAATATAGTTATAGATTCCATCACTCCTATACGCTAAAATATTCAACTACTGAGTAAAAACAATGGCATTGCAGATAAGCTTTCAACATTCTATCAAAGGTTTTTATTTTTGGGGCCAGTTTTATATACTGGGGTAGTTTATTGTATAATTTAACTCCAGTGTGAAAAGTTCCTTTTTGATATATGCTTGTGTGTGAGTGTGAAATATGAATGTTTTGATTTTGTCTTGTGTTATGCCTATGAACATCATTGTTTGTTTTAAGAAAAACATCTTTATTCATTAAATTCTTTTTAAAAAACATAATACTTTCAAAGATATATATGCAGGGCAGTGGGAGAATGTTTAAATCTTTAAACAGAAGTCTACATGATTCTCTAGAGTTTACATTTGCCATAATTCTAATCGCCCTCTTTTGTATCCTAAACGTGCTTAGTACATCTGGCGACATACCCCAAAATATGATCCCATATCTTAAGTATGAATGGAAATAAGCAAAATAAGTATTTCTTAATGTGTGCATGCTAGTGCAGGTTTTCAAAATACGTAACGCAAAGCACATCGAGTTCAGTTTAGTATTCAGATATTGTATATGTTTATTCCATTTCAAGTGTTGTTGTATCCATAGTCCTAAAAACTTTGTTTCTGATTTATTTTCTATTTGATGACCATTTAATGTTATATTGGGCATCGCGGGATTCCTATTCTGTATAGTGTGGAAATTTAGACATACTGTCTTTTTATAGTTTATTATGAGGCGATTATCTTGTGACCATTTGGTTAACTCTCCTGTAACGGAGTCAGCAGACTGCTGTATGACCTGTTAGTTTCACCTTTTATTACGAGTGTTGTATCGTCCGCAAACAAAATTTCCTTATGTGAATGAACGTTCTGTGTTATATCATTGATATATAGAAGAAAGAGTAGTGGGCCCAAAACCGATCCTTGGGGTACTCCAAATTCAATAATTCCCTCATTGGACAATGTTTCATTAAGTAATTTGGTTCCATCATCCTTGTGTCTCAAGCCTACTATTTGTTTACGCCTTGTTAAGTAAGACTATCCATTTATTAGCTAGACCTCTAACACCATATTGTTTAGTTTGGTAAGGAGGATTTTATGGTCAACAACATCAAATGCTTTCGATAAATCCAAGAATAGGCCAGTTACATGTTCCTTATTGTCAATTAATTTCAGTATACTATTACTACATTCGTAAATTGCTGTCTGTGTAGATTTTTCCGTTCTAAATCCATGTTGTGAGTTTGATAATATTTTCTTTTTTTCTATGAAACTTATCAGTCTCTTATACATAATTTTTTCCACAATTTTTGCAATACCAGTTGGTAAGGTAATAGGACGATAGTTATCTAATTCATCTTTTGAACCGTTTTTGTGCACTGGAATTACTTTTGATAACTTCAAAATATTTTTTAAAATGTATTTATACCTCAAATAGCGGCTTCGGTGGAGTAGTTGGTAGTATGATAGATAGATAGATTTTTATTAATTCCATTTGATCAAATACATGCATGCTATGCCCTTGATCGCGGGTTCAAACCCGGCCGAAGTCGTCAGATTTTTAAGATCGTCAAAATCCTTCAGTATGCCTTCCTTTGGATGGTAAGTAAAGCCGGCAGGCCCATGTTATAGATGTATGGAATGTAAAAGAACCTACCACTACAATTGGTAGTGTCTAGCAAAATTTTTAGGTTATATTTGGCCTTTTAGAAACGCTCTATCAAGTTCCAACATTCGCCGCTAGGTGTTAGTGACAGCAGCATCTGGTAGCCAAAGTTGGAACTACTTGAAATTGAACTTGTTGGGAGCCCACGGGCGTTCAATTAAAATATCCTGCTATGGTCATTCTGCTGCAATTCATATAATAATAATTAAAGCTTTTTCTTTAATTTCTATTTTTGAAGTACAGTATAGAAATGCACTGATTATGTTAGGATCATTGTACACAGTGTTTAATTGAATGTTCTCTCATATTAGACAACTAGCCTCATGTTTGTTTGGCACTTTTTCTATAATCAAGCTTCAGGAGAAAAAATATAATATTTCAGTCCTTTTCAATTCCACAATGAAATGTTTTGGTCGTACAACGCTTTTTTTAATAAAGGAAGTTCCGTTTTTTTTCTATATTGTGTGATGTATATCATTTGATTTAATACAACAGTGAGCTCACAATTAGCTTTATGAATAACATACCACTTTAGTTTAATTGGCTTGTTATCTACAAACATACAGTATCTTAAAATATTATTATTTTTTAAAATGTATTTATACCTCAAATAGCGGCTTCGGTGGAGTAGTTGGTAGTATGCTGAACTGCTGTGCCCAAGATCGCTGAAGTCGTCGGATTTTTAAGAGTGTTAAAATCCTTCAGTATGCCTTCCTTCAGAGGGGAAGTACAGCCGGCGGTCCTATGTCATAGATTTATGACATGTAAAATATTCTTCCTCTAACTAAACTTGTGTGAAGCTAAATTTCTAGGTTAGATTTCGTTGCATTCACCACTAGGTGGCGAAAGTTGGAACTACTTGAAATTGTATGGAACTTATAGCTCACCCCATGAGTGTCTGCTTGAAGCAGCTACAGCCTCTGGCGAGCGAACATGCCCTCAGACACTCCCGGCACTAAAAGCCATACGCTAAATAAATACCTCAAATGAGTTATAGATTTTCGGCCCCTAAATATTTTACCATTACAAACAAATGGCTTGAAATGGCTTGCAGCAATACTGGATAGGAAATGAGGAGGGGAAGAGAAATGGAGTGGGAATGGTGGTGAGAGAAGGGCTGAGGGAGGAAGTAAAGAGGGTAAGTGATAGAATAATTAGAGCTAGAATCACTGTGAAAGGTAGAAACCTGGACATTCTGCAAGTCTATGCACCACAGGTGGGATGCACAGAAGGCGAGAAGGACGAGTTTGAAGAGGAGTTGCAGAAGCAGTTAGTGGGGAGAGACCTGATAGTCATGGGAGACCTAAATGCCCATGTCGGAACTGATAGAAGAGGTTTTGAGGAAGTGATTGGTGGTGAAGGATGGGGAAACAGGAATAAGGAAGGAGAGAGATTGTTGGAACTGTGCAAGATAAATGGGCTAATGGTTGGAAACACATGGTACAAGAAGAGAGAGAGCCATAAAATGACTTGGTACAGCAGGGATTTGACTAGGAAATCAGTGGTGGACTATATTCTATGCGGGAAGGAGACAAAGAAGAGTATCACGGATATAAGGGTAATACCTTCAGAAGCCCTGGACAGTGACCACCGTTTGCTAGTCGCCAAGGTGAGAGGACTGAAGGAAAAGAGGAGAACTGAGAACCAAGAAATAAGAATAAGGACATGGAAGCTGAAGGAGGATGGAAATAAGGAGAAGTTCCAGATATTAGTGAGGAACAAATTACAGAAGGATGATCCGAAAACAGGTGAAGAAGAATGGAATAGGTTCAGGGACGTGTTGGTAGAAGCAGCGGAAGTCGTGTGTGGCAGAACTAGTGGAAAGAAAAGGTGGAAGGAAACACCATGGCGGAACCCCAGAACTAAGGAAGCAGTGAAAAAGAAAAATGAAGCATTCAGGAAATGGTTCCAACAGAGGACAGACAGAACAAGAGAAGAATACCAAGAGCGGAAGAAAGAAGCAGGAGAAGTAGTGAAGGAAGAGAAAAAGAAATGGCTGGAGAAATGGACAGAAATGATGGAGGAGGACTGTGATGGCAGTAAGAAAGTGTTGTATGGAATGATAAAGGCAAAGAGAAGAGATACAGGGGAAAATGTCAGAATGGTGGACAGGAATGGAAAGGAGGTCGAAAATATGGAAGAAGTAAAGGTTATCTGGAGAGAATACTTCAAGGAACTCCTAAATCCAACTAAAACCAGCGTAGTGGACATTGTGGAGGAAGAAACAGACAGTGACCAAGACATTTCAGAGAAGGAATTGACATGGAAAGAAGTGGAGGAAGCATTAAAGAAGATGAAAGGGGGAAAGGCACCGGGAATAGACGAAGTGAGTGTGGAGATGGTGAGAGCAGCAGGGGTGATGGGAACACAGTGGCTCTTTCGAGTAATGAAAGTGATATGGAGGGAGAAGAAAATACCAGAGGACTGGAAAAGAGGGATAATAATACCCATATTTAAAAAGGGAAGTAGGAAGGAATGCAAGAACTACAGGGGAATTACACTCATGTGCCACTGCGCCAAAATATTTGAGAAGGTACTGGAGAGAAGAATTCGGACAGAAGTTGAAGATGGGCTGAGGGAAGAACAGTATGGATTCAGGCCAGGAAGGTCAACAGTTGACCTCATCTTTGCAGTAAGACAGCTACAAGAACACCATTATGAATATGGGAAAGATCTGGTGATGACCTTCTTGGATATTGAGAAAGCATATGATAGTATTAATAGAAACAAGGTATGGGAAGCAATGAGAGCAAAAGCAGTGAACAAGGAGACAGTGGCAAGAGTGAAAGCAATGTACGAGGGAAGCAAAAGCTGTGTAAAGGTGGGAAGGGAGAGAACGGAATGGTTTCAACTGGAGAGTGGTCTGAAACAGGGAAGTGCCCTCTCACCCCTGTTATTCACAGTGGTGATGGATGAAATCATACGAAAAGTGGTAAATAGCATTGGGGAAAGGAAAATGAAGGCAATGTTGTTTGCTGATGACCTTCTGGTATGGGGAGAGGATGAGGAAGAAGTACAAGAGCAATTAGATGAGTGGGAGAAGGTAGTGTTATCATATGGGATGAAGTTCTCAGCACAAAAGAGTGAAGTGGTCATCACAACGAGGAAGAAGAACGGACTGGATATGGGCATAACACTTGGAGGACAGCAGTTGCAGAAAGTAGAATGCTTCAAGTACTTGGGAAGCATAATTGAAGAAAAGGGAGGCAATAGGATGGAAATAAATGAGAGGGGAAGGTGCGCAGATGGATTTTTCAAGAGTGTTAGGGGGATGATATAGAATAAAGATGTACCACAAAAATGTAAAGGAATCATCTACAAGACCTACTTTGTGCCAATTTTGACATATGGTTCAGAAACATGGGTGATGAAGGAAAGGGACAAGAATAAAATACGAGCAGTGGAGATGAAGTTCCAGAGGAGTAGGGTAGGAGTGACAAGAATGGACAGAGTAAGGAATGAGAGAGTCAGGGAGATGGTAAGAGAGGAACCATTGCAAAATAGAATAGAGCGATCTAGGCTACAATGGTATGGACATGTGAGGAGGATGGAAGAGGAGAGGATACCGAAGAAGATGTTTGGAATGGAAATGACGGGAAGGAGGCCATGGGGAAGACCAAGGGACAGATGGACAAAAGGAGTTAAGAAGAGTGTGGAGGAAAGAGGAGTGTGCTGGGACACAGTAAATGACGAGAGATGGTGGATGGACAGGAAACGATGGAGAGGCTTATGTTCCAAGCAGACCCGACCAGCGGTTGGAAACTGCTCAAGATGATGATGATGATCGTCTTTTATCTTTAACTAAAGTGAATGATATGTAGCAACTCCACCCATATTCAGAATATCATTAGTTATTCTGGACTTCTACCCTACTCTCTTACTTCCTCTCAACCTGCCTCACACTGCTTGGAAAACGAGATGAAGAGCAGCAAGTTGGGGTAACATGAGACTATGATCCAGGTATAAAGTTTGATAACATAATTTAACAATAATCTTTACTCACCAGAAATTCAATTCAGGACAGCATCTGATAGAAGGTTCAACATATCAAACATTTAATAATCAGGTCAGTAGACAAATAATTTTATTACAATATACCAGTTTTATGATTGTTAAGACAGCACATTTACATTAAACAAATCAGTATACAGAAGAGCATTTCAATTGTTCCTATTATGTATGCATCAAACATTGTGTCAAATCAAGTCAAATAAAATGTCTTGAACATTTGCAAGGCTATTACAACTCAGGGGGTAAAATATGCCAAAGGACAAATCGATAATAATAGTGCAGATGAGCTTGAAGTACCACCCTTTAAAACAACAATCCCCACCACAAATCAATAACTCGTAGACTATATGTTAGTACAGTGTACTAGAGATCAGGATATTAACATCTTTTTAAAAAAATCTCCATATATAAAGTAAGCTTTCTGTCCATGCATTTCAAATTTTCAGCAATATTTTTGTATTTATCTCACATAAGGTGTATGAAGATCAAATTAATATACCCTCAATTTAATGTTTGTTATAGTTTGGAGACAAAACTACCAGAATAATACATTTCTAATTAATTAAAAAGCTCCACCAATTAATACAAATTCTATTCAAATGTTAGTACATGTTTCCATATAAGATGATATCTCCTTCAGCATTTATAATATTTTTTTTTTTTTTTTTTTTCGTGTAACCTCCTGAGAGGCCGAGTGCAGGTCTTTCTAGTGGACGCCCGTGGGCGACCTGCGCGTCGGGATGAGAGATGGAAAGGATGAAGATGAATGAAACTGGGCAAGGATGTGGAAGGAAGCGGCCGTGGCCTGTCAGAAGGTACTGTCCCAGCATTTGCCTGGTGTTGAAAATGGGAAACCACGGAAAACCATTTCAAGGACAGCCGACGGTGGGGCTCGAACCCACGCGTCTACCGAGTCAGCAGAGAGCTTAGCCCCTTGACCTAACGCGGAGCTTTAGCCCGCGTAGCCACTACTGTCGGTATATTTATAATATAATAAATATGAATATTCTTACAAATAATTTGATTAAATAAAGGTTCTAAATATTTAATATAAATTATATATTCTTCTTCTTAAGACGTCGTCTCCAAACGGAAGTTGACATTGACATTGTTGCATGAAAGGCCCCTTCTGATGTGCAACAATTACATCTTCGGATATCCGTCAGGCACAAGTTTCTTCGTCTTCCAATAGACCTTATATAATAGAGCTTCCACATTTTTAATTTGAGCTTCTAATATAGGAAATCATTCACATAACAGCACAGATGATTAATAATGTTATTGGTTTTGCGTCCCTTTTAACTATTGCGGCTTTTAGAGACTCACAGAATGATAAGATCCGTATGAAGTATATAAACATTTATGAAGCAATCTTAAAGACTACAATGAGAATAGGCATGCAATCATGGCTTTACATTTGGTAGATCTCAAGAGTGGAAGTCTCAATTCCATCTGTCGGTTTTTTCAACTTCACAACCATCCATCACAGCTCCATTGACCAGTTTGGAAACAGCATCTCCAAAATGATTTTGAAAATTATATTTAAATTTTAGAGACTTTATTTTTCAAATTAACTGTAAGGATATTAATTTTATTTTAATATTGTATACACACTTTAGAAAATATCATCGTATATCGAAACATCTACTAACATTCGAATAGAATTTGTATTGATTTAAATTAATTATCTATTAATCAATATGGCGATTTTCTTGCAGTATCCTAATATGGTAAATGGTTTTGCTTTTGCTTTTTAATTAATTTTCCTTTGAGACTGTTTTGCCTTTCAGGGTCCAGTCTAGTCTGAAAGCCTCTGTTTGCGAACAAGTGCCTCCGTGATACCCTATTAGTAGTTGACACTGCTGGAATAAATGGCATGAAAAGTCATATTCAAGTAGAAGTCATTCTTAACCCTTTCGCTTTCAAGCTCTCAGCAGATGGATGTGTGAAAACTGTCAGCCATATTTATGCATACACGTCTTTTAAAATTACATGGAAGGAGCACCAATGAAGTTGTCAACAGTAAAGTTGGTAAACTATAGAGTATACATCACTTATTATCACTGCAAGTGAGTCATGTCTCCAACATAAAGCTCTCAGATAGGTGTCCAAGGTTTATTTGTAAAAACAAGTTAGTAAACAGATTTATACAAAGATTGAATACAAAAATGAGCTTTAACTTTTTAGGGTAAGATGACGTTGCTGTCCTCCTCCTTAGAACAACAATCATTATCATTTATTGTTTTATTCTAAAAAGGCTAAAACTATCAGAACGATCCTGATTTAGAAAGATGGTACATTGGCTTTCATGGCCAAGGAATTAAAACTCAGCAATTTTTTTGAGGCTTATGGCCAGGTCTTGTGCGGGGTTTCGTCTAGGAACACCAAGATAGACTCATTAGCGGGCTCTTGGTGTCCGTGCCCAGACCCCACAGGAGTAGCGAACTGAGCGCTACCTCCCTTCTTATGAAACCCAGTAAAAGAAGGAAGGTAGCGTGCCTGCGTTGCTTTACTGCACTTCATAAGAAGGTAGGTAGCTTGCAGTTCGCTACTCCTGTGGGGGTCCGGGCACAGACACTGCATAAACCTCGAAAAATTGCTGAATATTAATTCTGATTTAAGATTACTGAATTCCTAAGGGAGCTGCTAACCCAAAAATAATTATCATCTGATTAGTTTAAATGGAGGTTGAAGCAAAATGTCAGCTTTTCATTTTGAGTTTGTAGTAAAATTTCAAGATTGAATGAAGTCGCAGAAAATTACAAATGGCACAGTGTAACAAAAAGTCCAGATGAACTGCCTTATTTGTATTTACATTTACATAGCACTGATAGGAATATATCATGTTAGAAAATACTACGGAACTGCATGTATGGTACCCTGTTCAAATGATATTGTGCACATAAAATTTTAACATATAAGGTGCGTTCAAAATGTAATGAGCCAGAGGCTGGAATGCGCAAACCGGTGACGACATCGGCTAATCGTGGCGTGTGTAACGAGGTGTGGTTCCGACTAGAGTGTGGAAGGTCACAGCCCGTCGCTAGAGGGCACGCGTGCACGTCACATGACGATACAAAGCGAGCAGCAGCATGCATCAATCATCCAACCAAGACAGTAGGCCATTGGACATGCTTCCTGGTGTAGTTCAAGACTGTGGAGCACCCATTGGGCACAAACTTTCCGCAAGTGCAGTCGTTCCTTCATGATGGTGTGCACACTTCCGACGCTCGTTCCGACCACGGCGGCTATGGTGTTCACTGTCACTCGGTGGTCCTGGGTAATGAGTGCATCAACCAGCTGGACATTGTCATCGGTAATGCAGGGGGGTGCCCCAGACCGGGCATCATCGGCTAACGACACCCGTCCTTCCCTGAAGCGATTGTGCCACGCCTTGACCCTTGCAAGGGACATGCAGTGTTCGCCGTACACTTGTGACATTAGGCGATGAATGTCCGTTCTCCCTACTCCTTTTGCTGTCAGAAACCGAACAACACCTCTTTGCTCTTCGTTTGACGCCTCCATGTCACTGTTTGCAATGCCACGAGCAGCGTTGGACAATTGATGTATACTGCTGCTCGCTTTGTATCGTCACGTGACGTGCACGCGTGCCCTCTAGCGATGGGCTGCGACCTTCCACACTCTGTTCGGAACCACACCTCGTTACACACGTCACGATTAGCCGATGTCGTCACCGGCTTGCGCATTACAGCCTCCGGCTCGTTACTTTTTCAACGCACCTTATATATCTTAGTAAAGAAATTCCCTTGTAATCTAATCTTTTGCTTCCTTAAGGGTAGATTAGACTCTTTTCTCCAACCTTTCCACTCCAGTTTTATTGAATGTTGTGGATGCACACCAATGGAACTGCATGCCTAATCTAATTACAGGAACTGTATTTAAGATATTGTTACAGCATTAAATAGGATCTAAATTCTAAGATAAACCAATTAATTTAAAACATAGCTAATATATTGATAGGTTTTTTGAAATTAAAATATTAATCATATAGCCTATTAGTTATTTATTTTTAAAATTAAATTAAATAAATATAAATGCTATATTAAAATAATAGAATTACTATTTTGCCTGTCAATGCGACTCCTGGCACTGCTTCTCATGAACAAGGCATCCAATACCTGGTTTGATTGATGTTGTAGCAACTCGCAGTGAACTCCCCAGATGACTGTCGGTGATTCGTGTTCTCGTTGTGCACTTCACATGTTTCATCCTGGAGAACAATTTATCGCATATGTATGTGCTACCGAAAAGTGATGCGAAAGGAAGTGCATATCTATTAATTTCCCCGGATATTTTTTTCTGGGAAAGTAGTCGCGATAGAATTGTAGTAAGGTGACTTTGTTGAACTTATTCTTTAGGTCTGACGCACATTGAAAATCAACACACTCCATTTGCAGATCCTCGTCTATGTTAATGGAGAAAGGGGAAGAAAACATATTGAAACTTATAACTTTCTCCTTGAAGTCTTGAAATCTAACACGGAATTCGGTTCTTAACTCTGATATGATTTCTGCATACTTTTGATTATTACAGTTTTGTACGGCTAGGAAATGCACAAAGTTGTTATTATTTGTGATTCCCTAAGTCGCAATTTTGTTTCAAAGGCCTTCACGCGATCAAATATAGTAGTGATCAATTGGTCAAAGTTTAATTTTAAGTTCGAATACCTTGTCTTTATGAAATTGACCCTCAAATTTATCATATGAAGACGCATGTTTGGTGTCGTAATGTCACTTTATGTTATACTCCTAGAAAACTGAAAACTGTTTCACTGCAAATTAAACACACTGCTTTCTTGTTTACTGCAGTAAAAAAGTACTGATTTGTCCACTTTATTTGAAATGATCTACCTTTGTCTGAAACTTTTCTTTTCTTGCCGCTACACTTAGAAGCCATAATTATCACTTATAAAAATCACAGAATTAATTATATTCTTCAAACCTCTCACTAGCACATAAAAAGTCACAGATTAATTATATTCTTCAAACCTCTCACTAGCACTGACAATACAATGTGAGCGAACAACTTATACCAAATAGAATTACTTATTTTAGAAATAATATTATAACTTACAAATATCACTGCGGGCCGAATGCGATGTTATAGAGCAAATATCACTGTGGGCCGCATACGATGGGATCGAGGGCCGCGGGTTGGACGAACCTGCTGTTACAATTGGCCAAGGAACTAGAAATGACACCTTCCCCATCAGAATGGGCATTCTCATCCTCTAGTCCCTTAGTCTAATTCACTTTGAACTCCGCCAGACTGTCATGAATAAAACTTTGGCTATGAATGAAGTCTGAACCTTAATTTGCAGGTAAATATTAAAGCCCACCTAATGCTGTAATAATATCTCAAATAATTGTCTTTTGTAATTAGGTTAAACATACAGTTCCATTTTGTGTGCATCAACAACACTCAAAAGAAAAGTAGTGTAAAAGATGGAAAGAAAAATCTAACTTCCGAGAAATTCAAAATAAAATTCAAAACTTCAGCAATAAACTGTAACATTTGAAACTGAAATGTTAATCACCACATCTCTATTACTATGTGTTCACAAAACTTAGACCATAGTTTCCACTTTCTCCTTATACTGTACAGAAGATTCTATATCACTTCCAACTTAAGCAGTAACAGTAAACACTGTAAGAACAGATATTGCAGTGATATTCTTTTATTTACAAATTGAAATGCCTTGGAACAAGGAATCACTTACAGAACTAACAGCTCATAAAAAATAGTGTACACTGACTGACAAATTATTATTTAAAAGAAAGGTCCATTTGTTTAATAGATTTCATATCAAACCTATTATGGTATCTCAATAACTTAACAATATGCCATCTTAGTGAAAGTCTATGGAAAGTCTTGAGTGAAACCTAACACCTGTGAAACTCTTACCTTGTGTATTGCAAATCATAAAGGATGAGATCTACAGTGTCATTCTGCTTGTTCAGCTAGTGTGTTGGGGAAAGGACGTTTGGCATTGAGTTCATGGTTTGTGGTTAATGGTTAGCATTAGTATTAAATGCAAACATTTGCCCAAGTCTCATATCTTGATATATCTTTATGCTTGTTGACCTCTACGAGTGAGTTTGGATGGTTTTGGATTTATGTTAATGGGCTCCAAATGCAAAATGATTTGTTTTACAAAAAATAAAATATTGATTTCCTGTGAACCCTAATTACTCATTATTTTCAAGCAGTGTGGACTGCCTAATTGACAATGAATAGCGAATTTATTAATCTCATGTAAATACAATTACTGGGTACAATCGTGTTGACCGACTGAAAAGCATTTCAAATTTCATTTACTAAGGCATATTGAGAAATGGCTTCCAACATGACAAAATAGTGTGAAATGAAGAAAATCATAGTTATTTATTTTATTTTAATGGGTGGAACAACAGGAACAGGTCATCTTCCCCTCTTAACACAGGTAAAATTATATTCATTTAGATGAATTTAAAATTTAGAGGTGGACGTCTAAATTTGAATAAGAGCCTAAATATAATAAAACAAAACAAAACTAGTACCGGTACGGTAAACAAATATCAGAAATTCAAAAAAGAACAAGTTCTTTGAATAAATACACAGTTGAGAATTTACATTGCTGGCCCTAACCTACTCTCACATATAAAACGGATGATCAGCAGCCACCACGTCATCAGCTAATATACTGTAAGATCGAGTCTATTCTGCAAACCAAGGTTTATAATAATAACATTGGTTTTACGTCCCTTTTAACAACTGTGGCTTTCAGAGACGCCAGGGTGCCGGAATTTTGCCCCAAGGGGGATCTTTAACATGCCAGTAAATCTACTGACACGCCTCCCTCGCATTTGAGCACCATCAAATGCCAACTGGCTGCACCAGGATTCGATCCTGCAACCTTGGTCACAGCAGGTGGGAACGTTACTGCTGAGCCACACAGCCAGCCAAACCTAGGTTTAAAACAACTGAGACACAAGGACGAGTAGCCGCACGAGGTGAATAAAATTGAACTTATCAGATTTAACCTCCGAAGAAGAAATAATAAAAATGCTTGAGGTTGATATACAAATGCACAATCTGAAATAAGATTCCTCAAAGAAAGATTGCCTTCAGAGACCAAAAAAGTGTGGGATATGGTCCCATTAGGAATATACAACCAAATATAATGCACTTAAGATGAAGAAGGGCAATCTTCTATGGGTGTGTAATAAATGTAGAAACCAACTGGAGAATTACAGAGTGAATACGATCCCGCTGGAGGATCAAGGAAGGAATGAGATTATATTACAAAATAAGGAGTCCTGATAAATTCTAAAAGGAAAGCTGGAAGAAATGAATGAAGTGCTTATGAAAAACATGTCACTTATACTTGAAGCACAACTACAACAAACCAAATATCTGACAAAATGCACGGACAACATAACCAGATTCTCAGAAGCCAACGCTTAACCAACAACTAACGATGTTATAAAGATAGGAACCAGATCAACACCAGCTCCTAACCCAACACACCCCACAGACTCGCTACCGAAAAACCCACGCACTTCACAACCCCGGAATCACTCTGAAGAAAGGAAGGCACGCAAGGTAAAGAATACTCCAAACATGGCAGACACAGACTGAAAAACAAATCCAGAAGAGTCCCTCCCCAGAACGCAAAATGGTGCTTGGACAAAGGTGGTCAAATGGAGAACCCAAAGGAATATTGGCTTAAAGGACAATATCAGGCACCAACGCGCAAAACCTGGCTATATGTAGGGAGACTCCACGAGGAAACCAAAGTTGAGAACATCATAGTACATCTTCAAGAGGGTGATATCACAAATGTTATAATTTGCGAGGAGTTAAAATCTATGGGGCGGAAAAAGGCCTGCAAGGTTAGTTTCAACTTCGACGACCTGGAGAAAATGATTGACCCACTTTTCTGGCAAAAAAAAAAAAGTTCTTGGACGACCTTACCGCTTACCAAGACAGGAACCCGGGCATACAACAACTACAGGAATAAGCAGGAATTCACAATGACTCCCGAATGACAGTGCACACCAAGAAACTCAAAATAGTCCAAGCACCAACAAACTGAGAGGCACAACTGAAGCTATTAACATACATATATTGCTATGAAACCTCAAAGGAATCACAAATGCACCGGACCTAACACCAATCTTCTACGATATGCCATTATAACACTGAATGAAACCTTACTCACAAAAGACTGGGAAACACAGAATTTATATTGCCTTCACAGATATACATCCCAGCGATCCAGACCCAAAGGTGGCATCTCATGCCTCCTAAAACCAGCTCTTCTTATGTACCTAGAGGAAGAGTGCCTATCTCGAACGGACAAATGTGACGAGAAGACATATATGGCCTTCAACAGTAGCATCACCGTAGACCTCCTCTTCATAAGCAATGACATAAAAGCAACACATCAGGAAGTGCTATATAACGTTGTAGTCACAAAAACACTTCTTAGTAGAAACCACCCTCATGGTTAACCACAGGACAACCACTCAAAACAGCTCCAGAGTCCCTGTACCTAGGAAATTAGACATGGATAGGATACACAATATAGACAAAGAAGGAATAATAAACATCATCAAATCCGGAAACATGGATGCCTCGTTCGTTTGAGTCTTCAGTCTTTTGACTGCCTTGGATGCCTTGCTAACACTAATTGAAAATTTCACGAGGATGCAACACTTCACATTACTCAAAATACTCAAAAAGCAAAATCCTGTTTTATCACTGAATGCTATCAAAAGAGGAAAGAGGTGCTAGCCACATTACACAAGATAAAAAGAGCACAAACACAGAACGGACTACAGAAGATACTACGAGGGGGCAGTGAAAAGGTCAAAGGAAAACTACTAACAAAAGAAAGAAACCCGTTCTCGGCCCTGAATCCCTAACGACCCAAATTCCTGAAGGACATACCTATGACAACGTGGGTTGTCAGCACCTCAGTGCAATTCTGCAGGCATGAGACATCAGACCTACTCAAGATGACGATCCCTCCCATACATCAATCAGAATCACGGCAGAGGAACTAACAAAAACAGGTGGGGCAGAATGTCAGAGAAGAACAAGAGTTAGTAATAATTCATAATGTTGCTCATATTGGCCCCGTATTGACACAAATCATTACAGGAAAAATTAATTATTTGATCTGCCTATTCAATACACTTTTTCCTGTAATAATAATGATTCATGAGGGGACAAACTGCTTGAACAGTTTCCCAACAAAACTCACATTGTAGACGAAGTAAAAAAAATCACTTTCTCCACCTCAATAGAACAGGAACAATAAACTTTGGGAAACTTTTAAGCCAACTTGCCAAGTTTTTACAATCGGGAAGCTAATTGCTGATACAAGTGAAGACACTTCGTTGTTTAGGAAGAAGAAAGACTTGCTCACTACAAGTAAATAAAGTTACACTGGATCTTTTGAGGTTAGTGTCTCAACAAAAGTGCCACTGAGATATAATACCAACTTACCTAAAAAGAGACATAGACCCACCAGAGGTAAATTAATATTATGCAATCAAAATGTACAGTCTCTAAGTAATAAGCTGTTAGACTTAAATATTTGTAAGTAAACAGGAAGATGTTGAAATTCCTGCACAACTGAGGATTCATTGACTGACAAAAGGAAATAGGTATTAATCGTGCAATAATAATGCAGGCTTTATTTTGTCAGCCTAAAGCTGGAGGAATACCAATCCACCTTAAAGCTGGTATTGGTTTCAAATCAATAAATAACCAACATTATTTGAATAACAAAAAAATCTTTGAAATCTTTGAAACATGTCATTGAGCTTCTACAACACCAGATTATTGTTTTTTATACGGCTTTCCAGGTATTTTTGGACCACTTCGAATTGCTTTTAAATAATATTAACTTCTTGGATAAAACGGTTATTTTGTGGGGATTTTAATGTTGAGTTACTGGATAGTACTAAAAGTACGGTAAAAGAAACGGAGAACATTCAACTTTGGAACTGAGCATTAATGTGCCCACAAGAATAGTATTGACATGTAGTCTGCCTACTGCCATAGATCAGATTTTTTCACCAAGCATAAATTAACATATGGCAATGAAGTTGTTAATGCTGGATTTAGTGATCATGAGGGACAGTTTCTCAACTTACTTGAAAACTTTGGTGGTTGCTCCAAATAGGGTATAAAATTATAAAACACACGAGTATTTAACAATAAGACCATACATAATTTTAACTGTTTGCTGAGTATAGAATCCTGGATTTCTGTCTATAATTTGTGATGGCACAAATGATAAATATAAGGCATTTATGATATTTTTAACAACAAAATCAGGTAGCTTTTCCATTAAAAAGTAAAGTATTCAACCAAACTGTGATAAGCATAATAATCTATTTAAAATGCCATACAAGGGCATATTCCATATTCTTCGATGAACCATAATTTGCACAACATAGGTACAATATGTTGAGAAACGCAGCTAGAATGAACCTACATAGCAGTCTCTTATAGAAAATTCATTGTACACAGGAACCATAACTAACAAAGTAACTGTCTAAAGACTGACAGATACCAAGTAAGTGTTTAATACGTGCCCACAAGATAATAGTATGAGAGTGTTGATGATGTATATATTTTTGCTGTAAAGGCCAGCTCAAGGATAGATAAATTGGAGTGTTGTGACACAAACTAGGCAAAAATCATGATTCCAGAAAATGCACATATCTTTGCTGAATGGCTTGCGTTTCAATATTAAGGTGAATATTAGCCTAGAGTTGGATTGTTACTTCGCAAAATGTGTTCAAACATCTCACGGCCACGCCTATATTTGTGTTGAGTGGAGTGGTTGCATTGAGCGTGAACAGGGATTGCCGCATAGTCGCCCAATGGCGGGAGGGACTTTGTTTACGTAACTGGGCAGGTTACAATATGTGTGGCATGGCAGTAAACCTTAAAAATCATTTCTTTTGTGATCATCACTATAAAGAAACAGCATAATAATTAATTAACAATGGTCCAAACAATGCACAGACTAGAACTTTCCAAACATGTTAATTGATATTACACTAGTATAGTGTCATAATATTTGCTTTATATACAAGGTCTGAAATATGTTTAAGCTTAAATTGTGAAAGATATATTTATTGTTCTTTTTTTTATCATTATTTTATTTTCTTGCCAGTTAGTGTACGAAAATATTTTCCCATTTGCTTCTTCATAACATATGATAAACAAATGACTGGTATACATTAATCCTGCTAGAATTCCAACTCTACACAACAGGATCCAAAACCAAAATAACTTGCTAAATGAGATCATATTTTATTCACTAAACTAATTATTACTAATAAAAAATATTATTTGCGAGTGCACTTAAATTAATACTGTTGAATCACAGCAATATATAATCACTTAAGAATTCCACACATTAGACCACCTATCTTTGGTTTCTACAGTAGTATCAGCTCAATTATATCAATCTCAACTACAGATGGTAATACTGAATTAAGTACAATGAACTAAACTGAAAAATAGGACACACTGACTCTAGAAAGAAATTCTAAATAAAGACATGAAAATATCTACTCCATACAGAACACAACTATCTAGAACAAAACTAATCTGTGGTCAAATAACTAGTGAACAACACAGACTAAAGAAAAATACAGAAAGTTGTACTCACTGAAATAGTATCACAGACATTTTATTCCCATATTTGCTGAATTCCTGTTTGAACAACACCCCAGGAGACAGCAAGTCAAACAGGAATTCTGAACAGTTACAGATTAATAATATAACAATATTTAAATGTGGTATGAAGCTGGTGCACATCTTACGTTACCAGGAACAAAATTGTCCTACAGCTATAAAATTAACTCAAGAAAGCGAGTTTCTTGAGAAATACTTGAGAAGTTGCTAATATCTACTACTGCAAAAGTTTACACTGTACAAATTAATTAGACAAAGAGAATTCCTAAATTAATAAACTGTTGGAATTATAGTATTCACAATCAATTTTAATATGTCAATGTTTTAACTAGAAAAAAAAATGTAATCTGCATTTTATTATTTTTACACATCATTTCCTCGAAGTGCAAAATAAGGCCTTTTTCCGCACACAATATTTACCAAAATCTGGCTAAAATAAGCACCAATATTAGGGAGAGATAGCACCATGAAATTACAACCTACAGTATTTATCCATCAAAATTTGTTTGGGAGAATTAATAAAAATTCAAATTTTATCAACACATGTGATATATCAATTTGTTTTACACCTTCTAATCTCACCACCACACATTTTAACCAACTGCTCAGAAAATACTGTCTGAGATTTATATGAGAATATTATTTGCATAAGACCACCCTTGTTACACAATCAAAAATGGGCACTTTCACTAATAAATACATGGAGGAAAAATGGCTTCCCATAAGCTGGTGGTATCATAATAAAAACCACTCAAATTGGAATAAAATTTGCTGATTTTCAACTTGCATGGAAACTTTGAAATGCCAGTCCAATGCATAATCCATTGATTGATGAGTTGCAATTATTGACAGAAATATGTTTCTAAATGAATAGTAAGTTAGAGTAAAACTTAAGCCGAGTTCTTTGAATACTGCAGAGGAATGACTAGTAGAAAGTATGCCTTATTTTCTATCATTTTCCTGACCATGAAACGATAGAGAAATAAATGAGCGGGGGAGGCAGGCAGAAGCATTTCGGAGGAGTGTGAGAAGCATGTTATGGAGCAAGGATGTCCCTCAGAACAGCAAAAAGATCATATATCGGACATACTATGTCCCTATCCTGACGTATGCCTCGGAGACCTGGGTTATGAAAGGAAGGGATAAGAGCAAAATACAGGCCAGTGAGATGAGGTTCTTGAGAAGCAGTATTGGAGCTACAAAGATGGACAGAATAAGAAATGAGAGGACCAGAGAATTAATGAAGGAGGAACCATTACAGGATGGTATAGAGAAATCTAGACTTAGATGGTATGGACATGTAAAACGAATGGAGGAGAAGAGGATACCCAGGAGAGTACACGAGACGAAGTGGGAAGGAAAGAGACCGAGAGGCAGGTAGCTGAAGGGGGTGGAAGAAAGCGTGAAGAAGAGAGGAGAAGACTGGACAAGGGTGGAGGCTGAGAGATGGTGGGAAGACAGAAGACGTTGGAGAGCCTTGTGTTCCAAACAGACCCGGCCAGTGGCTGGAAACTGTGCAAGATGATGATGATTGAAGGAAGGAAACTTTTATTTTTACGTGACCATTAATTATGCGATCATGGCCATGGGATCTCCTTTTTACGTGGAATATGAACCACAGGAGATGGCATTTCACTTTGAAAATCTCACATGCATTGACAGGGAATCGAACCCGGTCCACCTTGGTGAGAGGCCAACAGCTTGACCACTGCACCACCATGCCCCCTCCCTGAATATTACTTGATTTTTTCCAATTTTCCCATCAATCCCTACCCTGATCAAACAACTGTAGTGGATAAACAACATGGCAGCCATACATATCTATAGATTCAGGTTTGACCATCTCTCCCATTCCTCCAGTATTTCTACTATCAGGAAATTGTCTGAAATGGCATTACATTGCATGGAAATTCTCACTGAGAAAAGTCAACTAGTAAACACTACAAATTTCCATTTTTCTTTTCTTTAAGGAAGCCACTTTTCAGTACAACATTACACTTCAGTAAGTACAACTAGTATTTTAACTATCCTAGTTGGAAAAAGCAATGCGTCAAAACTACAGATCTTATTTCTTACAAAAAAAGAATGACCACATAAACTACACTACAGTTTAGTCTAAATAATAATTAATTAACTAATTGAATAAAAGGAAATCACAATAAGATTTTGAGCAACTGTTTTTTAACAGTTTTGTCCAAGTCTTATCTCTATATTTTTGCAGTAGCATGCAGTCAGTTCTTGGAATGAGTGACTGTTATTCACCTTGTAGGTTGGTCAGATCCTCAAAAAATACAGTCATAGGATATGTGGGTAAAAAACCCACAAACACTGAAGGCAGCTCTATAATGAGGCATATTAGGTAAGGCGAGGTGTGAGATAACTTGTCATTGCATTCGTCCTCACAAAATCAGTACAGCAGTAATGACCCTATAAGTAGAACCTTTCACATCCACAGACTGTGCCCCAAATGCCATCACTCAGCACCACTCATACCTCAGTAGCTTCTATAAAATCACAGCCACGAATGGGACTGAGACATTGGTGAAAAGCAACATTTTACTGTAGCCTGTGCCAGAAATCTGTAATTTACTTCATCCCCTTCTACTTGTTAATGGATCTCATTTCCAATAGTGTATATCTGAAACCAAGATGTCAACAACTCAATCACAAACAGAGGCGACCCTAGCAATATTTTCATGTGGCGCGAGATCTCATTGTGGCGCGCCCCCTCCCCTCTAGAGACTAAACTGTACATAGAGACTAAATATAACACACATTTTTTACATTATTAATAATTACTATTTTAATATTTAAATTAATATTCCTAGATCGTTCCTAAAATATTATTTAATTTCGCTTATAGTAGAACTTGGACCAGGTTAGGCATGCTGATCATCTACACAAAAAGAAATATGTCAAACATGATGTTACTAATATCTTACATTACATAACAACACTTAGTACAGTAGTAACGTTCTAACAGTAAGTTAAGTTTCAATTTCACTCGTAGCTTACAACACAGACACAACAATCTGCATGCACCCGCACTCGATCGAACGCCAAGATGGATGGCACAGGGCGGTGGGGATATGCATAGACATTGGTTTCAACTCGTTAATATTTATACAATGTTAAGTGGGAATTTCACGTTATTTGTCTTTAACTTTAAAATGCACACACCCCAGCTCACTTATAGAATTAAATTTGGAGGGTAGGGTTTTAAGTAGTAGGCCAATAAGGTGATTAGGTTTTATTTTTTGTGCAGTCAAACTATCGTTGTATCTTCTCCATCCCCCAAATGAAAGCGCCCATTGCGGTAGCACCGTTCGCACCGCCCCGTATCACAAAGGTATAATCATTTTCATCTGCTTTTTGCTGAGCTTAGTAGTGTAGGTGATGTGAATCTTGGTGAAGACGAATACATTCATTGCTTAAATTATTGTTCTTGAAGAAATTATTTTGCAGGCTTCAAGGGCTATATTCTCTAGTTATTCCCTAATGCTCTCTCTAACGTACCCTATTTAGGTGAGGCTTTGATGAGATAAAAGAGTACATTTGGTAACACAGTCATGCTCTAAGGCATCATTCAGGGTCAATGAGGAGTAGGCTAGATCCCAGTGCAGGGAGTTAACACATTCTGGTCTGGTACTTACAAGGGAACTCAGATTTTAATTGGCAAGTCACCCCATACGATGGTGGTAAAGAAATCAACAAAATTAACATTAGGTCTCTATTGAAAATGATTGAAAAGACGCGGAACAGGGAGTCAACGTGTGGAACTGGAAGGCTGGTGGTTGCCTGGTTGTTTCGACAAGGCAGATTGCGGTACCGATATGGTCCGCCTAGTCATATATTTGTCAAAAGCAAATTAATTACTACTTATTGTAAGTGACCATCTGCTCTTCATCAGTGATCTCATCGTGATTAGATTTGTTCAATATCTCCTTTAAATAAGTAAGAACATGCTGAAATACCTATAAACCAACACAACCATGTCAATAACATTTAAAAAGCGGTTAGAGAATAAACGCATTCAGCTTGTTCAATACCACTACTTTGTTTCTAGTTTTAACTCGTTTCCTAACTATGAATTATCCAAGCTTCCAGAAATTTGACATATAATTGTATGTGTTAAATACAGATACCTCATATTACAAGTAACTGTTCAACATAATATAAACTTTGAAAATAGTTTACAGAGGCAATCAACCCAAAGTTAAATTTATTTACATTTTAAGTGTGTTAACTTGGTTGCCTTGGTTGCGTAACATGCAATTGGTACCATCAGGACACGTGCTCTCTATTTTGTGCGGCAAACGATAAATCTCTCATTGTCAGGATGACTGACAACCTTTGTTGAACGGAGACAGTACCAGAAGATGAAGAACTTTTTAACCAATCTTTCATGCAACTGACATGTTTGTGTTAGTTTGTAAGTCTTTCAGCATGTTCTAATTTAAAGGAGTTATTGAGCCAACCGAGTTTGACGAGATCGCCAATGAAGGGGGCACAGTCGCGTGAAACATGAATGATATGTAGTAATTAATTCGTTTTCAATAAGAGGGATAGATCAACGGACGCAAAGATGAACAGTAAGGCAACAGTAAGGAACATGATACTGTACGCGGCGGAGACGATGACACTAAGAAGGTATAGGGTAGAACAACTGTAGAAAGAAGAGAGAAAAATCCCGAGGAAAATACTGAGACCTAAAAGGGGAGGGAAAAATGGGTACAAAGATCAACGGATGAGCTGTACCGAAATATGAGGACGATCTTAGAAGAAATAAGATTGAAAAGAGCATGATTTCCTGGACATGGAGAGAATGACCAGAAGGGAATGGGAGACAAGAGGTAGAACAAGAGGAAGAATGGGAACCAAATAGGTTGTTGAATTTCAGAAGGACTGGATTGAGATGGGGATCAAGGTGAAAGGGATGGAGCATTGGAGAAATAAATATGCACTAAATGATATGCTGGAACTGACCAACAGAGAAGGTCATCGGATAAGAATAGAGAATCATCAATAGGGAAGGCAAGAGAAGAGGATACTGAAAATTTCAGATGAACAGAGAAGGAGGGAGAGGATGAAAAGGTTCTAGAAGAAGAGGAAGAAACTCAAACAATGACAAGGCCGGCCATGGTCCTACACAGGCCATAACGGAAGAAGAACAACAACAATTACCGTAATTTATTTTTGGCAAATATATGTATTGACTAGGTGGTCCATACTGCTACCTTCAAAGAAGGTTTTTATCAATATTGTAAGTCAATAGAATTCAAATTTGGCAGAAAGGAAGCATTGTTTCTGTTCATTTCATATCATCATAATACTTCGAAATGTAATCTAACGAATGCACAGGGTTCATACGTTACTCTTTAGTTTCTGAAGATATTTTTCTCCATGGTGTGTATCAATATATTTAACAATTCATCCAGTAGACTGTGACTCTCACAAAAAATCTTCTGCTCTGGTCGCATCAGTTCCTTTCCTGGTTCATCTTCGTATACTTGCAAATCGTCTTAACAAGATGATCATTTCCACATGCTTATTTTATCATTCGCAAATAACTACATCAGGCCATCAACATAAAAACAGAACTGCAAATTGATATACAGGTATCCCTCGATTCACGCGATGAATTCATTCCGAGTAATCATTGCGTAATATGAAAACGTGTAAAGTGAATGTATTATAAGGATTAGATAGGAGATACGGACTATTTCAAGGGAAAAATAAAAAGCCTATGAGTGTTAAAGAAATGTAATTGAGTGCTCTTGGGTTCTCGGAATGATAAACCAACAGGGCTATGATTTTACGGTCTCAAGACGCATTTGGAGACTTTAAAATCAGGGGTCCTCATTTATCGTATTGACAGAAATGTTCTGGTCACACTTTTGCAGCTTTCTTTAATTTTTTCTGCTTGACATTTTATGGTTCTCAGAGTTGATTCCTAGATTCCTGTAGCTCTGACAATGTCCACATTGTGTTCATATAGCTTTATAACTTTCAGCTTCTCTTCAAGTGTTATTGAATTCCTTTGCTTTTTATTGTTGGAAGCATTTTGCTCACACTTTCTTTTCTCCATAACGTTTTTAGAAACAATGAAACACAGCTAGTTAACTCGATGCTCTCTTTAATAATGACCACAAGCCACCAGTCAACATTGAAACAACGCAACACAGTCACTCAGCACTCCTTGAGACTGACTACACGCCGTGAGGCGCCTTGCAGTGCTCCACACTCTATCACGAAATCATTCCACAAGGTGATTATGAATCCGCAACCTAACTTGTACATATGTTTTTATTTTATATACGGCAACTACAGTAAACTCTCGATTATCCGCGGTGCCTGTAGGAGACATTTTTAATAAAAAGAAGGTTTTGAAACCGAAAATTATTTCTCAAAAATTGAAATAAAGTTACTAAATATTTAAACGTAATAAAAATCGTAAATCGCAAATACAGTACAGTACACTTAATAATGTACAGTAGTTCAGTATTACTGTACAGTACTGTACTGTATATCGGTTACTCATGATGCAGCATTAGGACACTTTGACAGGATTCTTCAATACCTTGAAGAGCAAGACCACGCATCACTTTGTGACAAGATGGTGTTGAGAAAACTCAAATCACAAATAAAGAAAAAGTGTTTCACTACGAAAAAGCAAAATCATATGACCGATTTTTTTGTTTAACAGTAAACAAGACTTTTTCATAACACACATAACATCGACTGAGTTTTGTTATCATGTACGTCCTTTTATTGTATAATAAACTTATTTAAAGCCCTTGTGTGTTGTTTTTTAGAGCCTTCGACCTTTGTTTAAACATTACCAGCAATTTTGCGGCTTAACCGCGATATCCGCGGCAGTCAATTCCGCGGATAATCGGGAGTTTACTGTATGTACATTTTTTAAATTGTGTTATAGCAAAAACAAGTAAAGTGAGAATGCTACTTCAAAGTATTCGTGCAGAAAATTATTACAATCTGTAAAACATTAGGTAAAACTTATGAAATGAAGCTTAATCTGAATTGAAATAAGATTAGGTTAGACTTTGTTGTCAAAACTTAAAATAACGTCGTTCTTTAATAAACCTACAGTAGTATATTATGGTTGGTTCCTCAATTTAGGCGCTGCGACAACAGGGTCATGTAGCCCCGTATACTTTGGGTGTGAGTAGAATCTGTTATCATCATCATCATCATTTCCCCTTATCCAGCTTCTGCCGGGTCGGGGTATTTATGGCACTTCTCCACTTTCCTCTTTCCTTCCACCATTCTTCTTCCACGATCATGTCCCAGTCCAGATTTCTTTTTCTCACGCTGTTCTTCACTGAATCAATCCACCTTGTTCTAGGTCTTTCCCTTGCTCTCTTACCCTTGCACTTCGCCTCCAGCATCTGTCTTGGTATTCTATTTTCCTCCATCCTCTTTACATGTCCAAACCACCTTAGTTTATTCTTCTCAATTCCCTCATTTAGTTTTCCCATCCCAACTTCCTTCCTAACATCTTCATTCCTCACTCTGTCTTTCCTTGTCTTACCTATCATACTTCTTAGGAATTTCATTTCACTGGCTTGGATTCTACTCTCTTGCCTGCTTGTCAGGGTCCAAGTCTCAGCTGCATAAGTTAATATGGGAACATAGTACACTTTATACATTACCTCCTTGGTACTTTCTTATCCCAAACAAGTTTTCTTACACTTTGATAGAATGCATTGCTCTGCTGTACCCTCCTGCCAATCTCCATGTCCAACCTACCAGTTTGCATCAATTCACTTCCTAGGTATTTGAACGTGTCCACAATTTCCAAACTCTGACTTCCAATTTTCACAATGCCCTTTCCTTGTCTTTCCCCTCTTGTCATCACCATGGTCTTGCTTTTCTCTATACTGATTTTCAGGCCATACTTCTGAATATTTTCGTTCAGTGCATCTAGTTGTTTTTGCACTTCTTCGGTGTTCCTTCCCCAGACCACAATATCGTCTGCAAATAATAGTAACTTCATTACTTTATGTCCATATGCTTCCTTTGTTTCCTTTACAATTTCATCCATTACCATTATGAATAAAAGAGGTGACAGCACACTCCCCTGTCTTAGTCCAGTCTTGTTCTTAAACCAATCTGTCTTTCCAACAGGGGTCAGAACCCTGCTAACACAGTTGTTGTACATTGCTTGCACCATTTCCAACATTTCTCTTCCCAGTCTCTTCTTAACCATGGTTTCCCATACCTTCTCTCTGGGGACACTATCATATGCCTTTTCTAGATCTATGAAAGTCATGATCAAATCCTCTCCATATTCCCAGTTCTTTTCCATCACCTGCCTCAAGCTAAAGATTGGGTCCACTGTGGATCTTCCACTCCTGAGGCCATACTGTTCCTCTTGCAACTCTCCTTCCACCTTTCTTCTCATTCTTCTTTCTAATATCCTTTCCAGTATTTTTACTATCTGTGATATGAGGGTGATCCCTCTATAGTTATCACACACTTTCTTGTCCCCTTTCTTAAACACTGGTATTATTAGCCCTTTCACCCAGTCTTCTGGTACACATTTCCGTTTCCACACACACTTTAGCAGTCGATACAGCCATTGCATACCAACAGGTCCAGCAGCCTTTATCATTTCTACACTGATCTCATCCACCCCTGTTGCTTTTCCCATCTTCATCTTCTGTACTGCTAATTCTACCTCCAGCATTGTTATATCATCTTCTGTTATAGAGTCGTCAGGCTGTGTCACTTCGATCTCACCAGTACAATTGCTCCCGTTCAATAGCTTATCGAAATACTCCTTCCATCGTCCCTTTATCTCTTCCGGGTGTGTTAACAACTCTCCATCTTCCTTTTTCACCAGCTTTGTAGTAACAGTAGAATCTGTTAACCGGTGTTAATTATGATGGCTGTATTAGTGAGTGTTATCTGAAATTCAGGTAAGGACTGCAGACTATCAATTTCAAGTAGTTCTTACTTTTTCTACCAAATGCTACCATCGACACCTAGCTGTGAACATGGCTACTAGATTATACCACAACCGGCACCTGGCAGCGAATGTTGGAACTTAATAGACCGTTAACCAAATCTAACCTATAAATTTAGCTTCACACAATATTGTAGTTAGTGGAAGGTTCTTTTACATGCCATTAATCTATGACATGAGCCCGCCGGCTTAACTTCCCCTCCAAAGGAAGGCATACTGAGGGATTTTTAACGCTCTTAAAAAATCAGACTACTTCGGCAGGGTTTGAACCCGTGATCTTGGGCATAGAAGCTCAGCATGCTACCAACTATGCCACCGAAGCCGCCAGGTAGTATATTATATGTTGACGCTTCCTTTAACTCCCGATTCTTGAAACACTAAATATAATACGAATTTGCATTAAAAAAAAACAATTAAAAACTAATTAACAAAGTTCAAACAAGAAAAATACTGTTAAAATCACAACAGGAAATATGGATACAGTTAACAACAAAAACAATACTAGCACAAAGCTACTGTGTAGCAGTAGCTCCAAATCCATATCATCGTACAGTATAGAGCATATGATTGAATTAATGAATAACAAGTAGTTCCGCGAAGAACTTTACAGCCTATTTTCATATATCCTATTCATGTCAATTGCCTCTATCAACATACAAAATGTCAGTTTGATTGTTGTAATAGATTCGTAGATATTGAGAACCGTCTAAATATTTCAGATGGTCACCATGTTGGATTTTTATTTATGTACTATTACATGAAGATTATTGTGTACGTGTGGTATTCAAACGTCAATCGCATGATTAGGACACATGAAGTAAAAACTAGAAATTTAAAATTTCGAACAGCTGCCATCTTGTGGTTATGAAAACAATTGAAATAAACTAGATGTCAGTGGATTAACATTTTTTGTATAAGCATTTACTGTACAAAGTTCGCCATTTCGGATTGTTGTATGTATAGGCCATATAGTTATGTACCATGAAGAAAAATTATTGCGTAGCTTTATTATTCAAACTTTCACTTCGATCACATGATTACAACACAAGAAACAATAACTTCATTTTAAAATTTCGCACAGCCGCCATCTTGAGGTTAGGTAAACAATTGAACTAAATTAGAAGCCAGTGCATTACAATGTGTATAAACATTTGCTGTACCAAGTTTCATTGCATTTGGATGATTACATTGCGAGAAAAGTCTATTTGAATTTTCAATTTCACTTGGCCGCCATGTTCGTTTTGTAGTTAACAGGTTTTTGAAAGTCTGACAGATGAACCTCTAGTAGTGTCCTTTATCTCTGTACGAAAGTTCAGGGTGATATCAGTAATAGTTTCGGAGATATAGAATGCCGGTGAAATATTTCGCACAGCCGCCATCTTGAGGTTATGTAATCAATTGAACGAAATTAGATGTCGGTGCATTGCAATGCATATAAACATATACTGTACCAAGTTTCATTGCGTTTGGTTGGTTAAATCGCGAGAAACGTCTATTTTAAAGTTGCAACTTCGCTTGGCCGCCATATTATGTTTGTAGTTAACAGGTTTACGAAAGTCAGATAGGTGAACTTCTAGTAGGTCCCTTGATCACCGTACAAAATTTCAGGGTGATATCGGTAATAGTTTCGGAGATATTTAATGCTGGTGAAATATTTTGCACAGCCGCCATGTTGGATTGGTGAGACATACAATTTGAAGGGCACGGTCGGCCAAAATGGTGCTATGAGATTACCGAGTTTCATTGAAATCGCTCCAGCCGTTTAGAATTTATTAGGGACACACACACACACACGAATCACACACAGACACACAGACAAAAGGTGATCTCATAAGCCTATTTTTTCATAAAATGAAAATAGGCTAAAAATCATCAGAGGAGCCTTAAGAGCTTGGTGACCAATGTCAAGAGAAAACTTAATTGTTTATATTAAACTAATGAATGACGAATTAAGAATACTGCGATCAGATCGAATGAAGAAGTACTGGGCAGATAAGAAGCATACAATACAACCTTCAAAGAAAAAGTGTACATGGAAGACTCAAGTGGTCCAATGTGGCCAATAAAGGTAATAATAATAATAATAAACAAGTAAATAATAAGCATCTTAGAAGGATCGAGTATATCACGCTCCGTTTTGATCCCCCGGTCCAGTGAAACTGCAACCACTTAGCTAATGCTAAAGATTGAAAATGGCAGCAATGTCATGACCATTGGCTCATTTAATTTAATGGTAAATCCAAGGCTTTTATGGTGAATACTTTGAAATATAATATGTTAGATGGCACTATAATACCTGAAAAGCTTGTTCATTCTCAGTTTAAAAAAATTGGTCTGAATGGAAGAGCTAATAATACTTAAAATTAGGTATAAACATCATAACTATGATAGTAACAAATTCAACAAGGCTGATTTTATCCATAGATATTCACTATGGAATGCAAGAAATACTGCTAATTTGTGAATGTAATTTGTTGGACTAGTACCAGTATTAGAGCTAAGCTCCAGTGCCAGCATATCATCAAAGAAACATGACAACTTCCTTGTGCTGGCGTGCAGGATGCGAGCCAGGCTTCTGCCTAGTTTTCAAAATAAAAAAGAAGGCTCATTATTTCCAGACGCAGGTCAAATGGAGGTTTGAGTAACTTGAATCTTAAGAGAGGATCTTTCACAAAATTTGAGTTGTTGAAAAAGAGAAGACATTTCCTATCTGAAAAGTTATTGATTTCATGAATTTCAAACAAACTCAGCTTTTTGGACATCACAGACTAATTTGTTATAATGTGGTCACTGAATGTACAAGTGCTATTCTTGCCCAAAATCACAAGTAATATCTCCTAAATATTATTTCGCTAAGGATTGCAGACGGTTTGGAACATACATTAAGGAAACTACATAATGGAAATTAGCATTCATTAAAACGTAAGTGCACAGTGGGTTCCGCAAAATTAGTAATTCATCATTATTTTCACAACTCCAAGGATTGATAATACTGACAAGTAGAGTAATGAAAGTTACCAAAGTTCCACTTTCATCCATCAGGCGGTACTCAGCGCTGCAGGCTGGCTATCTCCTTATTCCATAAATGAACCTAATAATGTATAATCTTAATGGCAGCACAGTTATTACAGACAGATTTGGTACAAAATTATCACAGGTAAATGCTCGGCGACATTACGTACCATATCTGAAGCTTATACACACTATGAAGTTACGTTACACAGGTCTTATAATACAGTGTAATGGTGGTCTAGGGGATAGCTGGCTTGACATTTGATGATGTTATCAATTTTAGGCAGTTTGAATCCCACTCCAGCAAATTTGTTTTGCCAGCCAATTTTGGTTTCATTTTTTGCTTGATGTTTCAATACATCCTATTTAATAACACATATTTTTGTACACGTATTTATACAGGGTGATCGTTTTGCTGGAGCGGTGCCAGCGGCTAGCTACCAGGCGCGCGCACACCTTCCTCCAGCCAACTGAACTCAGGCCGCAGATTGCGGGGCGATAGAAACTGTAACAGAGTAAATTAACTTCAACCTAACGGGGCAAGCTAACGAGGATCACTAAACTTTCATCAAAGAGGGTGTATCACTAAACTTTCATCAACGAGGGTGTGAAGTGTCAGCACACAGATAAGAAGGTAACATAAACAACAGCTTCCTGAAAGATTTAATTAAAGAAGCAAAGATGTTTTATATTTCTTGGGAGTCTGGATGGCTTCATGTCACCAGTTAAAGGTTAGAACTTACCTTTTCACAGAAGATGCTGAAAATGTTCTCCTTCAGCTGACAGACAGTAACTTTGGAAGTTACATTATTTAGCTACTCCTATACCACCCTGCGTGTTTACTGTAATTAATCGAAGGGAATTACAACGTGTAAATGTTAATTTATTTACACAGTACAACGTCTGTCTGTCAGCTGAAGAACATTTTCAGCATCTTCTGTGAAAAGGTAAGTTCTTGAATCATGATTTGCTGGTGAATATACCATTAATTAATGTACTCTGTTACGGATACCCAAATCCTGGGTTTACTACAGGAAGCATTGTTTGATTTAGGGGCTTGGACATTTCAGCCCATAGAAGTTCCACTTCCATCCGCCTATCAAATAACCCTATTCATAGTTTCCAAAGCAGAGGATACATCCACCTTGGTTTGAAAGCAGATACCATTATAATGTTGAAAACTGCGTACACAAAAAGTCTGTAAAACATGTCAAAGTCTCAATCTATGTATGTAGGCCTAAGTAAATATGTTTTGAATTGTGCTCAGTTTCAATTAAATGCAGCAACAGTTCTGCCCTGCTGGAGGACAGAGGATGGAGTTCCCAGTCCACTCCTCCTCTATTTGGCCGCGGAACTGTTTCGCAAACCAAAGCCCTGTTGAATCACGCAGGGCAACTAGACTGTCCTATTTCTGGAAGCAGCTGGATGTAGGAGAGCCTCCGTACCGTCCAGGACACAGGTCATCACACAATAGCTTTGATGTGAATGAAAAGTAGCTGGAAAGGACTTTAGCATGTATAAAAAGACCAGTGAGGCAAGAGTGAGGGAGTTGACCAGTTGAGTGGAGTTGGGTCAACAGTGACTGACAGCTGTAAACAGCCAGTGACAGTGTATACAGCAAAGAGAGGAAGCCAGTAAACTTGTGCGAGCGTTGTGTGGGCGAAGCAGACAGGCTCAAGGCCCTGGATTTGATGAACATGTGGACAGACACGGGGACTACAAGCGGGACTCGGGTGGGAGCTGTATGACGGAGCATCACTGAGCGGAGACTGTAACTGTGGACTTGACAGCCTGATGCTCCAGAACTGTGTACATAATAAAATTTAGTGCAGGGTTCAAGGACAGTCAATGGTGGGATTCGAAAAGATATATCTCCCGAGTCTGGATGTCATCTGGCCCCGTGGCCTTGGGTATTAAGGGATTCACCTAAACCAATTCTTGCCTACAGTAAAATATTACCATTTAAGCAATATCGTTGTCACTGAAGACCAACGCTCTTCAAGACACGCGTATAAAGTTGAGGAGGGAGGGACCCTTATAGTCCTCTTCCAAAAACATGCCTCTGCTAACAGAAGACTGTTTAATAATTGGAAAGATTAGTTTCCCTGTATATAAAACCCCTACAAACACTGAAATAGAACAGAAAACACTACACCCATTAATCTGCCCAAAGAGGAACACAAACTACTGAATCACATTCCCTGAGCCACTGCAAGCTACTGACATATAAGAGAACACAAAAAAGAAATACAACATAATAACCATAATAATAAAGTACAAAACCGGGCATTCTTAGGAGAGCTGACCTCAGATCACGCATCGAGTACCTTCAGTCTGTGGTTTTACTTTTTAAACAGTTTAGATTTTTCCCCAGGTGGTGGTGGTGGGTCTGATCCAAGCCAGGTCATCTTTTGAAATCTTCCCTTGATTACAGGAGCCTGCCACTTGCTAGCTGGTGGAGTAGATTCATCTGGGGTCCTGGATACAGTCAACATACACATGGGTCAACACACGTAACAGTTGACACATCTGGCTCAATAAGAGGTAGCAAGAACACGACGACCAAGGAGACTTTCAGCTATTAGGGCATGTATCGGGTACAATTAAAATGTCTAGCTCAAGCAGGATTCGATGTGAGTCTGCCAACTGAGCTAATGTAAGAGACCTTTTAAGGGGACATTGTTACTGTCATCAGCTGTGGTCTTAGTTCCAAGATTTGAACTTTCATAATAATATTATAGACCAAGGAGGCTTGCAGCTATTAGATCATGTATTGGCGACCATAACAGTTTGGTAGTGTTAGCACAGGCTAGCATCATAGATACACAATTACTCAGCAAAGAACGAGTTCACCCTTGGTAACTATTTTGACAACTCATCAGTTATCGACTTCACTAACTTTTCTATAATAATTTATGTAAAATGTTCCACATAACCGTAAAAATCATCGGACACCTAGAGAACTCGCCTCACAATGATGGCACTTAAAAATACCACATGCTCATTCCTTTTTTTGCATAACTGTACCCTTACCATGAGAATTAGAAGCATCTCCCAAATTAACTTGGTAGACAGAACTGCAGCAGCCATAGCTGATGATTGCAGGAATGACTCCTGCATGCATCAGACATTTTAGTTCTCTACCTACCATTTATATGGTTTGTACTCTTTCATGGTGCATTTAACTCCAGGCAGGAATGTTCGTGAAGGGAGCAGTGACATCAAGAGGACAGGCTCGACAGTATAGCCCTATTGCGCTGTGACTGCTTGTCAGCTGTGCTTCCTTCAATTTTAGTTAAAATGCTGTGAAAATGTTGTATACTAAGTCGTTCAGATAATGCCGAAATAAAAATTACAATAAAGAAAACAGTCTTTGGTATAAAACTCACAAGATATGACATAATAAAATTGAATATTGAATTGATGGATTTGATAGCTAAAGGTTCGAGCGAAGTAAATCTGCACGGCACGGACAGAGTTCTACGTAGAAGAACTGTTTCAAGATATCCTTCTGAATCTTGTTGATTACGTTAAAATTGACAGCTCAAGCATTTCTAAATGTTTATAGCTATGCTACTATCAAAGTTTCTATGTGAACATATGTACAATAGCTGACAATAGGTGAGTGGGCAAAGTATGAGTGATGCGTATTTTGCTGATAATACTAGATAGTTAACAGATGCAAGTGATTTTGTAATAGGTTTCAAAACAAAGCATTCAAGGTCATGAATACACTCATTTCCAACACACACGTTCATGTGGTAAATATACACTCTTCTATGATACACTGAAGAAAATGGAAATTGCAACTCCATGAAGGCATTGGTCGTTTGTGTTGATTTTCAAGATATGGAACTATGCCATGTAGGTATGTAAACGATCAAAGTTTCAGACCCATTGGATTGTTGCTACAGGTCTCCCCACGTGATTGGTCACGGAAGAATCAAATCCAGTATACGGACTCTGGTGTAGCGTAGTTGACTTGCAATCTGTGCAGTGAAGTGTTCCCCGTCAAACATGCCTCGACGACAAAGAAGAGCACGCTATCAACAACTGTCGCCGTTCGAGAGGGCTCGGATAATTGGGCTGTGTGAGGTTGGATTATCGCTAAGGACTGTCGCTGCACGTGTTGGCCGACAGGCATCTACGGTACGTGTATGGCAGCAGTGGTAAAATGAAGGTACCCACACTCGTAGATCTGGCACAGGCCCAGCACGACAGACAACTGTGAGAGAGGATCGCCGCATCATTCGGATGGCCCGGATGGAACCCCATACCTGCCAACCTTCGGAAGTCAAAAATAGGAAGATTTTTTCAAATTATAGATTTTACAATGCCAGTTTCTCCACCATGATAAATATTTATATCGCAACGACACACGGAACAAAGAGGAAAATGGTTTCCTCTACTAGATTGTTAAATGAATGGAAATTCAGTTTATAGCTTTCTTTGAACACTTGGAGATAACGTTTCTGAGGTTTTGTCGCCATAACGTGACGAGAGAAACTTAAAACACGACACAAAACAATCGTCGACACAACTCGTTGAAATAATTATCTACCGACGCATACATTAATACCTCAATTAAATGCACTAAACGTGACGCTAGCAGAGTATAAACACGTGGCGTCAAACCGAGCAAGTCACAATCGCCGTGCGTAGCATACAAGGTACAATCCCATTCTGCACAGTTACGTGGCCAGCCTCGACTAATCAGCGTAGGCTTGACACCTGTTTGTCCATAAAATACCACCAATCAGTATGCGGTAGGCCGATCAGCTGACTCGCCATTCCGAGATCGCAGCTATGGAGCTCACTGCCAAGCGAGGAGTTTACACAAGGTTACGCAAATCACAAAAATCTCCTTGAGAATGGAAATTATTTGCAGTTCCTTTTTCTTTTAAAATATATCACTGGGGCCCAAAATTCCGAAGAAATAATAGTAATTAAGAAGATCGAAGACGAGGTGGAAATTCGGAAAGTTTCTGAATAAAGCGGAAGGGTTGGCAGGTATGGAGCCCCATGCAACAGCAGCGCAAATTCGAGCAGCTGTGGCACCCCACGTTACACAACAAACAGTTGGTAATCACCTGCGTGCAGCTGGCTTACGATCCCGTGTCCCTGCAGAAGGTGTTCCATTGACCCAACAACAGCGACGTGTAAGGCTGGCCTGGTGTCGAGAACGATCGACGTGGGTCGACGAATGGCATAGGGTCGTCTTTAGTGATAAATCGCGCTTCTGTCTTGCCCGCAGTGATCGCCGGAATCGTGTACGCCGACGTACCGGGGAGAAGGGCCGCCCAGACCTTATTGTCGAGAGGCACACAGGGCCAACACCAAGCATTATGGTCTGGGGAGCTATTGGCTTTAATGTGAAATCACAATTAGTGCTTCTTGAGGGCACTATGACTGCTCGACAGTACGTTGATAGGGTACTCAATCCAGTGGTTGTCCCTATGACGGCGAACATTGCTAATGGGATGTTTCAGCAGGACAATGCCCGGGTTCACACTGCACGCATCTCCAGACGCGCTCTCCACGACATCACAACCTTAGAATGGCCCGCCAGATCCCCGGACCTCAGTCCCATTGAGCATGTGCGGGACATGATGGGTCGACAACTGGCCAACCGTCCTCAGCCACCCACAACTCTGGATCAACTGACCCGTGCAGTGCAGCAAGCATGGGCCACAATTCCTCAGGAAGCGATCCAGGGCCTTATTGACTCCATGCTTCGCCGAATTCATCAATGTATTGCAGCTCGTGGTGGGCACATCCTGTATTGATTGTTGTCCAAACTTGCGGTCAAAGGGACCTGAAAGTGTAATCATCGAATCACAACCGAACACTCGTCCTGCATGTTCAATTGCAGCAATGTAGCACCACTCCTTCTGGGTGTTGCAATTT
Organism: Meconema thalassinum; assembly: GCA_946902985.2. Classification (NCBI taxonomy): domain Eukaryota; kingdom Metazoa; phylum Arthropoda; class Insecta; order Orthoptera; family Tettigoniidae; genus Meconema; species Meconema thalassinum. Next base: position 408,609,021 of record OX336392.1, read on the forward strand.
CCATTTTCTTCAGTGTATGTTGTATATGCTATTCTATATTCATACTCTATATACACTCATACTTCATAACATAATTCGGTCTCCTTGATCCATTGCACTATTAGTCTAAACAACACCTTGTAATTCTTCATCGCAGTCTTTAATGAACACATTTTCTTATTTATTTGTGGGACAAATGCTAAAGAAAAAGAAGAACATTATATGATATAAATGATTGAGGTTGTAGTAACATGTATATTGGTGCGAGCTGAAGAGTTGACAAACGGGACGGGGAAGCGGCTTTCTCTCTCTTGCTTGTCACTTAGGAATGTCCCTTCCTAAAAGTATTCAACAGAATTCGTGACGTATCCAATTATTATTATTATTAGGCTATTATTACAACTTTGTATTTCAACTGCATTGAATGTCTTGTTGTTATTATGGAAAGAGCTGTCTATATTAATATTATTACATAAATACAGTATTTCTTAGATTTCAAACGCAGTAAGATAAAACATAAAGAAAGTGAGCTTTAGGCAGGATGATTTCATAGATCTGTTAGCTGATGATCTCCATCTGGCCGAGTTACGAATACATTATTTATTTATTTTTCTCTCACTTTCATATCTCAGCGTGCGACTACGATGGACGTTTTCAGAAACACAGGTACATACAGAAGCGAGGGGGTAGGAGTGAGGCGCGCGTTTTGGCCACATTCCTCGCGTAACGCTTCTCTCTGGCTCCCATCAATACATACATTAGTCTGCACATACACAGTGAATGACATTGTATGGTATCATGAGGAGGTGATGTCTCCATAATCATAAGCAAATTATTTTTTGTTGAACATCTTGCTTTCGAAGCTGCCTACTTACCGTATTTGCTTTGTATACCGCACATGTTTAATGGACGGGGGTGCCACGGTTTAATTGCATTTCGTGACAAATTAAAAACTGAAGCTCTGGATGTAGCCATGGGGCTGCTAAAGGGTGCTTGCGCATCACCATCAGTCACCTCTGCACCCCTCAGTGCACTCCTAAGGAAAAATGAAGTGATTTTTTTTGTGTAAAATATTCGATATACGTGTTTTTACTGTGATACACGTTTGTGTTTGCAGGCCAGAAACATTCTGAATGTACTGTAGTTGTGTGACCAAGAAGTTGTGCAAAATGTTTCTTTCCACATCAATTAATGATTCCGTCTTGAGACAGGTTTCATTATCACAACGCATTCTTCATTACTGGGCAGTTTATATGGACGACATCATTGGAATGTGACATGCAATAACTCACTCGCTATATGATTTATGAATGAATCACTGTTCATGAAATGATCCTTGTCAAAATTCATCTTTCAAAAATCATGTCAGTTATATTTGCAAAGCTCCCTTCCAAAAAGAAAGAAAGAAAGAAAAAAAGACACAAATCAGTATGGGAGTATGTTTTAGTTAGTTATTGCTGTTTTAAGGAGCGGAATTATGAGGTCATCTGCCCCACAACTTCTTCCTCCTCGCCTTTTCCCGTTACGCAGGGTCGGCTTTCTTAATCCTGAGGCGCCACTCATTTCTTTGGAAAGCATCACCAGCAGATAGGCCCAATACTCTCATGTCCCTCTGGACATTCGTTATCCATGTTGTTTGAGGTCTGCCGCTCCCTCTCTTTGGCGTAGTCATGGAAAGGCACTTCTTCACTACATGATTCTCCGGTCTTCGCATAACATGTCCATACCACCTTAGCCTGGTTTCTAAAAGTTCATGGGAGTATCACAACATGTATGGGAATGCCGAGGAACCATATTTTTAAGTTTCATCCCCAATTCCTGTAGCTGCACATATGCCTTATTACTAACAAAAAGGAAGCCTATAGTTTTACGTGACCGTTAATCTCGTGATCATGAGCCACGAGACCTCCTATTTATGTGGAATCCAATTCACAGGACATGGCATTTCACTTTAAAAATTTAACGTGTAATGACTGGGAATCGAACCTGGTCTACCTGGGTGAGAGGCAAACAGCTTGACCACTGCACCGCAATGTCCCATTTATTACTAACAGTACTAAGTTATTTACTAATGATATGTGATGCTCTCCATGGAGGACAGGGGCACTGTTGTTACACATATCTCCAAAAGCGCTTGTATGGTGAAGGAGAAGTACTACCGTAGTATGCTAGGCTAAGCCTCGTGACGTCAGCAAGACAGCGAGAAGGGGAAGCATCCCCGCATGGAGTAAAGTATGCCATGACTGTTTGCACAACATATGACCTAATAGTTGAGAGCCTCCTTGGTCAGCATTGTGGTTGTGAAATTAGAATTCTAAGAAAAACACAACGAATTAAAAACCCACAAAAGGGAAAGTAGAATATTTATTCGTCAACTGCAGGATACAATACAAACAAAAGCAAATGTAAGCTCAAAATGTTTTCATGCATGGGTCCAAGCCCTCTTTTCTCCACCACGTAACACAAATTGTGCATGTGAATATAAGTTAATCAGAAGGTACAGGATTTGCAGCACGGCTTCCATGGTTATAAAATCTAACACGAATGGGATTCATTTCTTTGAATTCGATAAAGAAATGTAAACACTATGCTGAAGATTAGTATTTCTTCAAAAGCTCAGCATCTACGGGCATTTGCTTAATACTATCCAGCATAAAATAGCTTTTCTAGTTTTATAATGCACATAAACATCAACTACCGGTACTTGTGGGAAATACTTCACATTGAGAAATTTGATGAATTTAAGCCTCTGACTGAAGGAAATGGAAGGGGTGGGAGGAATGGAAGTAGGAGCATGTAGAAAAAGGAGTAACCTCATGCATCAAGTTTACAGTAGGAGTTTGGTGGATGCTCTACAATACTGTTAACTCAAGCTCATCATATTCACAGTACATGAATATTTCAGCTGTCTGCATTGTAAATTATCTTTGAAATAAAACAGCATACCTATGGATTAAAACATCACAATCCAGTATAATATGTTACATGATTTAAAATTTGACCTTACTGTATATACTTTCTACATTTTTGTTAGTGAAGCCGTACTTTTGAGTCCATTTAGAAAAAATTCAACAAAAATAAAAGGGAAGATACTTTTATTAATCCAAATACCACAAATATTTAAAAGAATGTAGGAGGGGAAGAGCAACAACCAATCAACAAAAACAATCCCAATTATAGCACTGGCATTTAAAGACTTTCTTAAGAGAACTTCACATGAATATCACTGCTGAATTTAAAATTCTTTGATTTACTTCTTATATCGAATTTCAAAAAAAAATTGATCTGGAGTTTCTTATAAGGATGTTAAATGTTGCAAAGACTAGTTACATGAGGTACAGTACACTACACATATTTTGAGAATAACCCTTTCACACATCACCATTCCAAATTTAGTATCTATAAAGCAATATGCCATAATAAAAATCAGATTTGTCAATACTAAAATACAAGTTTTTATTTTATTTTATTTTCAGGTATTTGATACCAAATATGCAAAAACAGAGACTACAATAATGCTAAGCATAAATAATATATCTTCGAATTAATATTTACAAGAGAAGATTCTGAAATGTATCATTCCAAATCCAATCAAATTTCGCCTGCAGGTATTTGAGATAGAACACATAACTGAAGTGAAAACTGTCCCAGTTTAATATAGCAACAATGCAATTGGTACATATATAAATGAAGTATGCCAAGTGACAGAGGATGCGTTACTTGCACACCATGCAGCAGCCAGATCGAATCAAAATAGCACGTAAAATGCAGTGTGAACCATACATAAACCCATATGATAGAGTTAGATCTGCGAAGGTGTTGATTTTATCACTGATCCACCATGTTCTGCCAGACTGACATACAATAATACCATGTACTATGTAACAAATAATAGTATTAATACTCTTTAACACTAACATTAATTAATGTTTAAATTTCATACATGGGCAGTGGCTAAATATGTACACACTTTCAATATATACTTAACAAAAGCCATTGATATTGATCCTTATTGCCTTTGGTGGAGTCTGTAAGCATTCAATGGCTTAATATGTGGCCATTTGCTGCTCTGCATGTTGTTTCCTGCACTGTTCTGCCATCTGGGAGGAAAGTGGCTAAACATTGGCACACTCGAGTTCTTGCATACAGCTAGCATACCGTTGCATACACAGCAGTATCACGTGAGATCCTCTGAATGTGTTTCATGAAAACTTAATACTAAATCAAATGGCATCCAAATGTAAAGTTACCTCTGCTATATATGAATGGTATTGTTTGAAAATACAAACAATAACTTTCCCTATTTGGGGAAAAAAATAATTTGATCACTCAGGGAAAAATCAGGTGGCTAAATTTTTAGCCACTGACTTACAAAGGGTAAAGGAAAAAATTCATAATACACTGATGAACAGATGCAACTAACAAATCTAAAGCTCATTTTCCCAATTGTCTGATGATCTGCTTATGGGTTGGATTAAGAGTGGTCATTTTCAAACAGTTTCAGATTTCAACAGTTAGACAAACAGAAAAGTTGTAACGTGTTTTTCGATGGTATTTTACGCCACTGACATAAGTCAGTAGGAAGCCATTCAATGTTTATTTACGCGGCAACTTGTTTAGCCACGATATGTTTCATTTAACTTATTATTATTATTAAGGTATTGTTTTGGAGCGTTTTTTATAAGATTATAAGTATACAGATAGGTTTTCGATGTTATATAAAACACTATCAAGCGAATTATTATGAACAACATTATCGCGGAAAATTATATGATTATGGAATTTTACGGATTTTTGTCAGTTGAAAGTTACCAAGGAACTAGAAAAAGTATAACATAGATCTAGTTGGTCTACAAGAGACAAGATGGCCATTAAATGGCCAAATTAACTCCAATAGCTATACCCTGTACTATAGTGGCTGTGATAATGGAAGTTACCATGCTGGTGTAGGAATTGCCATAGCCAAGAAATTTTTAAACACCTTAATTACGTTTGACCCAGTCAATGAAAGAATGTGCTATATGCGATTAAAAGGAAAGTTTCATAATATTTCTATAGTATGTTTTTATGCACCCACTGAGGAGGCAGAGGACGATGTTAAAGACTCTTTCTATGATAGTTTAGACCAACTGATGACAACCCTACCCAGCTATGACATAAAATTGTTTTTGGGAGATGCAAATGCAAAAGTTGGTAATGAAGAAATATGGAAACAGTACACAGGAGGCAACAGCCTTCATAATATTTCCAACTAGCAGTAGTACCCGGCTTCGCCCGGTGGAATGATGATAATGTTTTAAGGTCTCCTTAGAAATATAATGGACTTAAAATCTAAGTCATTTGCCCCCAAAGACAATGAGGGAGTAATACCTAGGTCATTTGCCCTTTTGATAAGGATGATAATAAAAACTACTGTTGAATTGACACGTCAAACTTACAAACTACCGTAATTGAAATACATATTTCAAAATTCACAGGCGAGAAAGACTTATTGTGTGTGGTGATTAATGGTGTAATGGGCGTAACATCTACTGTAGGTCATTTGCTCTTATGATGAGGATGATAAGGGAAACTACTACCGGTATTGAATTGACACTTCAACGTATAATGTACACAATGTACTGTAATAAAAATAACTATATGGCGGCTTCGGTGGCGTATTTGGTAGCATGCTGAGCTTCTATGCCCAAGATAGCGGGTTCAAACCCGGCCGAAGCCGTCGGATATTTTAAGAGCGTTAAAAATCCGTCAGTATGCCTTTCTTCGGAGGGGAAGTAAAGCCGGCGGTCCCATGTCAGATTTATGGCATGTTATTGAACCTTCCACTAATTACACCTGTGTGAAGCTAAATTGGATAGGTAAACAACGCTCATAGATGTCTACGTCCGTTGCCAAGAGCCGACTGCAGTGGCGTCTAGTAGCTAAGTTCCGAACTTGGCCTAGTAGTCGTTGACGGTGGCGCTTGGCGGCAAAAGTACGAACTATTTGAAGAATTCTAAGTTGCAGTTTGTACTTAAATTAAAAAACAGATAACACACACTAATACAGTCATCACAATTAACACCGGTTATCAGACAGATTTTACACACACCCAAAGTACACGGGGCTACATGACCGCGTTGTCGCAGCCCCTAAACTTAAGAACCAACCAAAAATAAATATTTTAAAAATCACAGTCGAGAAAGACTTTATGCGGCGGTGATTATTGGTATGATGCGCGTAACATCTAGGTCATTTGCACTTATGATGATAATAAGGTAATGAAAAAATGACTACTAAACGAACATGGTGTTATTTTAAAACTAATATAGGTAATTCAGGTGTCTAGCTTCGATGTCTTCCAAAGTCTCAACCTTATTTTCTGGCTTAGGCCTGTACTGGATGCGTCTAGTGAAAGAGCGTACTGCTCGGCAAAGACAAAGAATATAGGTCCAAGCTGCACGAACCTGAGATGATCGCAGATGATGACGAAATATGATGACACACGTTCGGGGTTCCCCGTTCTATACAGATTGACCGGGAATCACTCACTGTTTCGCAACGGCCCTGTGCTGGCATCAGCATAGACAGCAGGAGATAACACGGCGGGCTCTGGAAAGTACCTCACGATGAATCAGCAAGCTATTCTCACAAGTGACCCTCCCCCCAGGGTCTCACAACTTGTGGGACGTGGGTTGGCGACCACGGAACCCCAGCTGAGTCTGGCATCGCTTCTACTTCCTGGTGCTGGGCTCATTTCAGTTCTCTTTCCTGTCGGCCTCCCTTGGTCAACTCTTGTTCTCTTCCGACCCAGACTGTATTAGGGTATCCGAGGGCTAGGGAGTCTTTCAATTTCCCGCCTTAATTGGCTTTGTCTCATCTTTCCTGATACCCTCATTCTTCGAGGGGTCTGCCTTCTTTTCCTTTTCATAATATCTCCTGTCTTCTGCTCAAGGCCCTCAAAGAGGCAGGGTATGTGTAGACCCACCACTTCTGGTACACCCTCAAGGGCTCATGACTGGTGAGTTAGGAAGCTGGCAACCCCGAGGAATTCCTGAGCTACATGCAGGGAATGGAGTGGTATGTCAGAAATTTCAAGTGGACAGTGTTACGCATCGGGTTCCAAAGGGTAAGTATAGCCTACACACTTTGTTTTCGATCGGTGAACGATGTAGATTTGTACCAAAGGGCCTTAATGCGAGAAATGGAGTGGTCTGTCCGAAATTTCGAGTGGACAGTGTTACTCGTCGAGTTCCAAACGGTAATTATGTAAAATCTGGTTGAGATCGGTGAAACGGTGTAGTTTTGTGCCAAGGGCCAAAATGCAGGGAATGGAGTGGCCTGTCCAAATTTTAAAGTGGACAGTGTTACTCATCGGGTTCCAAAGGGTAAGTATACACATTTTGTTTTCGATCGGTGAACGATGTAGATTTGTGCCAAAGGGCCTAAATGCGTGGAATGGAGTGGTCTGTCCGAAATTTCGAGTGGACAGTGTTACTCGTCGAGTTCCAAAGGGTAATTATGTAAAATCTGGTTGAGATCGGTGAAACGGTGTAGTTTTCTGCCAAAGGGCCAAAAAGCAGGGAATAGTGTGGTCTGTCCAAAATTTAAAGTGAACAGTGTTACTTGTCGGGTTCTACGGGTAAGTATATAAAATTGGGGTCAGATCGGTGAAACGGTGTAGATTTGTGCCAAACAGCCTAAATGCAAGGGATGGAGTGGCCTCGCCGCAATTTCAAGCAGACAGTGTTACTCGCTGGGTACCAAAGGGTAAGTTTACGAATATTGGTTCTGATCGGTGAAACGGTGTAGATTTGTGCCAAAGGGCCTAAATGCATGGGATGGAGTAGCCTCTCCGCAATTTCAAGCAGACAGTGTTAGTCGCAGTGTTCCAAAGGGTAAATATACAAATTTTGGTTGAGATCGGTGGAACGGTGTAGATTTGGGCCAAAGGGCCTAAATGCAGGGAATGGAGTGGTCTGTCCGCAATTTCAAGCAGACAATGTTACTCGCAGGGTTCCAAAGGGTAAGTATACACATTTTGGTTCAGATCGGTGAAACAGTGTAGATTTGTGCAAAAAGGGCCTAAATGCAGGGAATGGCGTGGTCTGTCCGAAATTTCAAGCAGACAGTGTTAGTCGCAGTGTTCCATAGGGTAAATATACAAATTTTGGTTGAGATCGGTGAAACGGTATAGATTTGGGCCAAAGGGCCTAAATGCAGGGAATGGAGTGGTCTGTCCGCAATTTCAAGCAGCCAGTGTTACTCGCAGGGCACCAAAGGGTAAGAATACGAATTTTGGTTCTGATCGGTGAAATGGTGTAGATTTGGACCAAAGGGCCTAAATGCAGGGAATGGGGTGGTCTGTCCGAAATTTTAAGTGGTCAGTGGTACTCGCAGGGTTCCAAAGGGTAAATATACAAATTTTGGTTGAGATCTGTGAAACGGTGTGGATTTGGACCAAAGGGCCTAAATGCAGGGAATGGGGTGGTCTGTCCGAAATTTCAAGTGGACAGTGTTACTCGCAGGGTGCCAAAGGTTAAATATACAACTTTTGGTTCAGATCGGTGAAACGGTGTAGATTTGTGCAAAAGGGCCTAAATGCAGGGCATGGGGTGGTCTGTCCGAAATTTAATGTTGACGGGGTTACCCGCAGGGTTCCAAAGGGTAAGTATACAAATTTTGGTTCAGATCGGTGAAACGGTGTAGATTTGTATACATAACAGACAGACAGACAGACAGACAGACAGACAAACTTTGTGCTTTATATATATAGATGATAATGGACAAAGGCTAATCAGCTTTGCTAGTGCCAAAAACCTTAAAATTATGTCCACTCACTTCCCTCGAAAAGATATTCATAAAGCAACATGGGTATCTCCTAATGGCATAACAAAAAATCAAATTGACCATGTTTTAGTGGAAAGTAGACACAAAAGTAGCATCGTAGATGTAAGAAGCAGGAGAGGTGCAGAATGTGGAACAGATCACTACCTAGTCATTTTCAAACTTAGACAAAAACTATGTATAGTCAAAAGAGTGAAACAAACTACAGCTCCAAAAATTAATATCAAAAGGCTTACTGATCAAACTATAAAAAAATATTTTAAACTGAAGCTAACCAACAGATTCCAAATTTTAGATCAACAAGAATCAGAACAAACGGTAGAGGAAAAATGGCAAAAAATAAAGGATTCTATCACAACAATCGCCGAAGAAGTTGTAGGCTATCGAGAGGGTACAAAAGGGAAAAAACCTTGGTTTAATGAGGATTGCCAAAGATTAATAGACGATAGATTAAGAGCAAAAAAGTTGATGCTTACCAAACAAACTCTAACCAACAAACAACATTACAAACAGATAAATAGGGAGACTAACAAAACATTACGAGCAGCTAAACGGAACTTTGTGAAAGATCAGCTAAGAAAAGCAGAAGAAGATAGCAACAAAAATAATACAAGAGAATTTTTTCGCTTTGTCAGATATTTTAAACAAGGGTACAAGGCAAGATCAGTAGTAGTAAAAGATAGGAATGGCAATGTTGTTTACAACCAAACAGAAGTGCTAGCAACTTGGAAAAAATACTTTGAAGACCTCTTAAATTGTGAAGAAGTGGCAACAAACATTGAAGAGGAATTGTACCTAAATGTCCAGCCAAAGATTAACCCTCCTACCTATGAAGAAGTTGAAAAGGTAGTTAAAAGTTTAAAAAACAATAAAGCCCCTGGAGAGGATAACATAATAGCAGAACTTCTTAAAGCAGGTGGAAACTCTTTGCTAAAAAGGTTACATAACTTAATTGTAGAAATCTGGGAGAAGGAAGAAATCCCAGTAGAATGGAAGATGGCAGTAGTAGTTCCGATTCACAAAAAGGGAGATAAATTCGAGTGCAATAATTACCGAGGGATATCATTAATAAGCAGCGCATATAAAGTATTCTCAAGAATAATCTACAACAGACTAGCATGTTATACAGAAGAAATTCTTGGAGATCACCAAGCAGGATTTAGAAGCCAAAGATCTACAACAGACCAAATTTTTGTCTTAAAGCAAGTTTAACAAAACAGCCCATCTACTTTTTGTAGATTTCAACAAGGCATACGATAGTGTCAATAGGAAACAAATGTGGAAATACATGCAGCGGAATGGAATACCAGAAAAACTTATCACTATGGCAAAACTGTGCACAGAAGGGTCCAAATGCAAAATTAGAATCAATAATGAATATACCGAAGAATTTAATGTCAACACTGGAGTAAGACAGGGAGATGGACTCTCGCCTTTATTATTCAATTTAGCTTTAGAAGAAACATTGAAACGAGTAAACCAGCTCCACCCAGGCCTTGAAGTGGGAACCAAGATAAACATATTAGCTTATGCTGATGACATAACACTCATGGCAGAAAGCGAATACGATCTAAAAAGACTCACAGAAACCCTTATTGAAGAAGCCAAGGAGGTAGGTCTAATGATAAATGAACAAAAAACAAAATATCTAGTTGTAGGAAGGAATGCAGCACAAGTACAAAAACCCTTAACAGTTGCTTCATACGCTTTTCACAGATGTACTGAGTTCAGATATCTGGGAATTATCATTGACCAGAATAATATGGAAGAAACAGAAATAAAATCAAGAATTCTCAGTGGCAACAAAAGCTACTGGTCTCTGCAAAATCTCTTAAAGAGTAAAATTATATCTAGAAAAACTAAAGTGAGAATTTATAAAAGCATTATACTTCCTGTTGTCACGTATGGCTCAGAAACCTGGGTATTGTCCAAGCAAACTGAAAGGAAATTAGTAACTTTTGAAAATAGAATACTACGACGCATTTTCGGACCGATAGTAGAAAATGGCCAGTGGAGAGTTAGAACAAATAAGGAATTGCGGGATCTCTACAAAGAACCGGATATCGTCGCCCGTGCCAAAAGCCAAAGACTACGCTGGGCTGGTCATGTACATAGAAGAAGTAGAGAATTGAATTTAAGGGCAGTTTTGGAAGGTGTACCCAGAGGAAGGCGACCATTGGGACGACCGAGACTTCGCTGGTGGGACCAAGTTCAAAAAGATAGGAGAAAAATCGGAGTCACGGAGGACATAATGGATGACCGAGAAAGATGGCGCCGTGCTGTTGGCGAGGCCAAAAACCTGCTTAGGTTTGAGTGGCCATCTAGGTAAGGTAAGGTAAGGTAAGAGTTTATTGTGAGAGAGATGATTCATTGGGAATTCAGCTACAGGTATATTCTTGTCGAGTAGCGTGACGCAAGCCGTGGGGCACTTCCAGCTGGCTGCATCAAGAAAAGGCGAAATGGCCTGGACCGGTAATCGACATCGTCGCGCCGAGTGTATTGACCCTTAGGTGGGGAGTATCGCGTGGTGGCTCAGCCAATCAGTGGAGACCGGGCGAGTAGAAGACGGCTCCGGAGAGGGGGTTCGGCGAGTGCATATATTGTTTGCACGCCGAGAAGGAAGGACGATTATCATTGTAAAACTTGACCGTTGTGGTTGCTCGTGTGGTTGGTTCCGGTGTGATCGGACCATAACTTTACATTTCTACAACAATCTCCACAACTGACGAAGAAGATGGCAACGTCGAGAAGGGTGAGGGAAGCTCTCTTCAGCATCAAGTACGAGGGAAATGCCACGGCAATTTCCAATGGTAAGCGCGAATGACTCAGAACTACATAATCTCTCGTTTCTTTGTTTCATATTCAGATTTCAGTAACTTCTTAGCTTGGGAATAATAGTAAAATCAGTAATTCATCCGACTCCGTTTTCACGTAATTCTCTAGTGGTAAATTCAAATCGTTACGCTCCAATTTAAATTTATTATTATTATTATTAAAATTGCCACTACTTGTTTTTTTTATATAATAAATTCATTTCTTATACTATGCAATCTTTGCTTTCAGTAGTAGCATTAGATATAGACCAAATTCCTTCTCCTGATACAATTGTTAGTTGGGTTAATGATCAAATCATACCACGATCTGAGTGTGAAGATTCTTAAAGGTGTTCTGCCAGAGCTAGGTGTTGTTAAATATAAATTTAGATTTCAACATAGCGTTGAGGACTTGGCGCCCATTAATACAACGTATCTTAGTCAGAGTAAACATTACATTTATCACCTCGAACGAGGGACGTGTTGTGGTTTTTCCACACTCTCAAAAGAAACCGTTACACTTGTCATCCCAACATAGAGAACTGTTACAAAGTGAATATTTGTAGTTAAACCTCTTGACGAAATGAACTTTGTTGTACAAGTTAATCGTAAAATTATCATAGACATGATGTTACTTTTGTTTGTTTGGAAGTTCCACATTTGATAAAGAAAAGTATGCATCTTGAATGATTCATATACAATACTGTTTTAGATCCCTTTATTGGGGGTGGTTGGATCTAAAAGGAAGAGTTATTGTATTAATTTATAAAGCAGTGCCTAAAAGGGGGTAGCTTCCCGTAGCAGGGTAAGCTGACCAGTGTAGAGTGTTGTTTAGTGTTAGGAACTAGGGGGCGCTCCTATAAAGGATGTAGATGTATCTTAGGGGATGGAGTTTGGTGTACAAGTCGATGCGCTGGTCTTCCAGCTGACTGCTTGTTATATAACTGAACGTGCTCGTGTCAGCTATGTGGCACGCGCTGCTCTTAGCAGTCGGGCCGCCGCGAGGAATACAATGATACCTGAGTTAGCACTGTTGGGCTACCATATGTCACGTCTAACCGTGACGGGAATAAGGAAGGGCGTTGGGACGTAAAGAGGCGTATAAATAGTAAGACGAGTGTAGTGTATTGACAAAGTGTTTATTGGTCTGTGATGTTGAATTATGAGTCCCTCTTAGGGAATGTAATAATGGTCACAATGCAAAAGTACAATCTGTGGGTAAAGGTTACAAATACAGGAGATCTGAACACGTCTGACTCATCTCTGATGATAACGTCGATAGCCTGCGGCCGCTGCACTGTAAGACTGGTAATTGAGAGCCTTGTCCTACATAAGGCTCCTTTTTATAGCTTTCGGCGTTGTTCTGTCAGCATACTGCTGCCTAGATGACCTAGTTAATTTGTGTGTCGCTGTTTGTGGTAGTGATGCAACTATTGGTTAAGCTTTCCATACTGGCTAGCTGCCATTGCGGTGTTAATAGATATGTTCTGGCCTTACAAGATTTGCCAGTTAAGGGTGATTTAAATAGATGATGGGGGGATGTCCTCCAGGGGATGCAGAACCCTGGGGGGCTGTACAATACTGATGTCAACATTGGATCGTATGCATAAAAATGTAGCATATACTACAAGTACAAGCAATAAGTAAAAGCATATGCTTTCAGCAAATACTAGCAAGTAAAAGCATTTGCTAAAATTGATTTGAATAACCTTTTGCTTGTGCTGACTAGAAAGTGCTACAAGTTTTTCCAGAAAGTGCTGACTTTTTGTAGAATATGCTAACTAGCATTTGCTATTCGCGCAAGGCATGCTGGTTGCCGGTAAGAGGTTATGTTCATCTAAACATCATTAATGTGCTGACCGCCATGACCATACAAGTTTGCATTAGGTGTTACTAGTATTTACAGTTTTGATTTCCTGAAGTGCCTATTCATTCTACGATGTTGGAAATGTCAGAAACAGAGGATGAAATTGACGTGAATTATCACTTTGTTACCATGCTAAAACAGTTACCAATCTTATTGAGTAAATCGCAAACTCCGTCGATGAAAACAGCCAAATTACAAGCTGTTGAACAGTTACGAGAGAGCTGTGAGAAGACTCTTGGATGGCAATTTACAGCAGATCAGGTGAAAAAAAGGATCCATAACATGAAGAGGGAAGTCAAAAAGAAGAGTGATCGTAACACTACAGGAAATAGGAAGATACAGCTGAAAAAATGGGAGGAGGAACTTAGCAATTTCATAGAAGGACAACAGAATCCAACATTCACTCGTGTACCAGTTATGTTTATTAAATTTTACTAGACTCGCTGATGAAATACCGCATGCTGTGTTGTAATGAGAAAAAGATGATGATGATGATAGGCCTAATTTAAGAGTCCTACCTTCTGGGTTATCGGCCCCTAGTGAGAAAAAGAAGCATTACGCCTTAGTAGTTAAACGGGACGTAAGACCAATAACATTATTATTATGAGTTCATTTTATTAATCTGTAGGACAAGGTCAGTATCGTAATTCTATTTCATTATTTCAGGAGGATGTGCTGTAGGGGGAAGTAAGGAACACGCAACTGATAGCAATAATGATGACACACTACCACTACAGCGTACGACACCACCAAGACAAATCAAGAAAATAAAGTTAACTTCAGAGACTGAGGAGACGGAAAAACTGTTGAGTACGGAACTTCAGAGACTGGTGTTATTGGAACAGTTGAAGATAGCTCGCATGCAATAGCAGGACATAGAAGATAGGAAATTAGCTTCAAACATAAGTGAACAAACTTACATACAGTTTGAATAATAATGTGTGGATCAGGGAGATAAATGTTTGTATTTAATTGAGGCGAAATGATACATGTAACGAATCCCAAACAAATTCATAGCGATGTAAGAGTATAAGTTAATTGACAAAATACGAGCCAAACAATTATTAAATTTTGTTTTTCCCAGATTACAGTGCTTCACTTTCACTGTTCGTTTACAGCAACGTGTTGAAACAAAATATTAGCGATTTCATTTCTTCTCTGTGCACCAGGTCTTCTCATCATGTCATCATGACCATATTCTTGTTCAGCCCTGTCACCAGCACCATCATCATCTCTTTCTTCAATATGAACATTATCAAAATTGTCCTCATCCCTTAAATGCTTAGACACGTTACGTAGCACAAAGCAACAGGTGATAAAGCGTGAAATTTTCTCTGAAGAGATTCCGACTGTTTGCTAGTAGAGGGAAACGTCTCTTCAGCTGACCAAAACATCTTTCAATAATTACTCTGTTTTGAGCATGCACGCGATTGTAATTCTCTTCTTGTGGATTTTGAGGGTTTCGGTAAGGAGTTAGCAGCCAAGGTACAAGCCTGTATCCTGAATCACCCAACAGTACTGTAGCTCCCGCATGCTCTCGCAATCCTTCATACACATGTGAATTCTTAAATATGCGATTGTCGTGAACAGAACCAGGCCAGCTAGCATCAACACTTGTGAAAAGTTCTCTTGAATTGCAAGTTGCTTGTACATTGATAGAAGCGAAATTTTTGCGGTTTATGTATTCATCGCCGTGTAGTCGTGGCTTTAAAATTGGTACATGTGTCCAGTCAAGAGCACCGATCACACAAGGAAAGTTAAAGCGTTGCTGCCATTCGTCTTCAGCTATGTTGATTTCTTGTGGCTGTGACGGAAATTTTATCCAGTGATGTGCTTTTTGAAACATGTTCTCGCTGACGAAATCAATGGTTCTACTTTCAGTACTTGGATGCACTCCCGTATCTTCTCCTATCCCAACTTGGAAACCCGGATCACCAACAAAACAAAGAAATATCTGCATTCATTCCTTCAATGTTAACCCACCACCACGCGTCTTGTCACTTTCTCCCAAGAAAGAGCTCGAAATTAATTCAACATTTTCTTCGTTAAATCTGTACAAATGTTTATATGAACGTTCATCACTTTGCTGTCTGGGATTATAGAGTTTCCTGCGTCGGATATTCACAATTTGTGCCATTAAATCAACCAGAAGGTAACACTAAGTCGTCACAGTACAAACTTCAAGCTAACTGAGACTAGCTTGGTAAATCTTAAGCAAATGCTTGCATAGTACTAGCACATGCTAGGTTTTACTGTATTCATGTATAATTTAACATTGCTGGAAAATTAAGCAAATGCTTGCCAGCAAGTAAATACTAGTAAGTAAAGCAAATGCTAGATTATTTTATGCATACTCATTCCAGCATATGCTTACAAAAGAGGTAGCAAAAGTGTATGCTAGACTTTATGCATACTGGCCATTTATTACTGTATGTACCAAATCCAAGTACTGGCACACAGAAACAACCAACTTGCATTTTCACACATGAAAATTTAGCTGGCTTAAAGCTGATTATAGGGAAACAAAACCTATTTTTTTTTAACCCTATAGAGGTTTGTTATATTTATAACTTCATTTAAGATTTAGCTTTTAGCTGTAACAAACAACAACTGGTACAAAAACAAATTACACTCAACTTCTAAACCCTTAGCACTTGAATTTGTTCAGCTGGTCACATACCTCAACTTGGATTATTTTTCTGGAAATGTATGATTCTATTACTATCTGCTACTACCATGCCTTTTGTCTCCCATCCAATATCTCATTCAATGTTTCGTTCGTGAAAATTAACATGGGAATGTCTATCGATGTTGAAAGAGACTAACCGGGTGGTGGTTGGAAATCTGAAGTCAAAGCATGTGGGAATTTCATAAAACCAGCATGAGTAGGCCGTCATCAGTTGCCGTTAAAACATGTTAATCTTGGAGTAACAATAATGTCGCCATGTCGGAAAGCTTCCAACATACAAGTGCAACAGGAAATCGTGATGTTGGAATGAGCTCAAAATGTTAATGATGATTGAGAGTAAAGAAATCACAAACACAGACAACACGAATAGAAAATATTCCTATCTGCTGAATTTGATGTACATGTTCCAAACATAGTATTGCACATAAACTGTACACCGTTATTTACTTGTATATCAGTCGCACTTTTTACATCAATTTCGGAGTTCCAAAATAAGGATTGAGCATAATATGTGAAAATATTTTTCTTCAGCTTGTTAATTAGCTTAACACTAAATTAGGTGTATGTGAACAGAATTACATTATAAATTAACATACATTTTGAAATGGACGTCCTAACAATTTAAATTAGGAAATATATCCATGTACTCCAATTCAAAAAGCAACAAGTAGTTCTGTGAAGAACTAAAGCCTATTTTCATATATCCTACTTATGTTAATTGCCTCTATCAACATACAAAATTTCAGTTTGATTGCTGTAATAGATTCATAGATATTGAGAACCGTCTAATATTTCGGTTGGTCGCCATGTTGGATTTTTATATATGTAGGTCTTCGAGTTATGCACTATTACATGATGATTACTGTGTACGTGTAGTATTCAAACTTCAATCGCATGATTAGGACACAAGAAGTAAAAACGAGATTTTAAAATTTTGCATATCTGCCATCTTGTGGTTATGAAAACAATTGAAATAAATTATATGCCAGTGGATTAATATTTGTATAAGCATTTAACCTACCAAGTTTCACTGCATTTGGTTGGTTAAATCAGGAGAAATGTCCATTTAAATATTTAGATTTCGTGTCGCCGCCATGTTGGATTTGTGCTCACCAGGTTATTGAAAATCCTATAGGTGAACTTATGTTCATAGCCTCTCATCATCATCATCATCATCATTTCCCCTTATCCAGCTCCTGCCGGGTCGGGGTATTTATGGCACTTCTCCACTTTCCTCTTTCCTTCCACCATTCTTCTTCCACGATCTTGTCCCAGTCCAGATTTCTTTTTCTCACGCTGTTCTTCACTGAGTCAATCCACCTTGTTCTAGGTCTTCCCCTTGCTCTCTTACCCTTGCACTTCGCCTCCAGCATCTGTCTTGGTATTCTCTTTTCCTCCATCCTCTTTACATGTCCAAACCACCTTAGTTTATTCTTCTCTATTCTCTCATTTAGTTTTCCCATCCCAACTTCCTTCCTAACATCTTCATTCCTCACTCTGTCTTTCCTTGTCTTACCTATCATACTTCTTAGGAATTTCATTTCACTGGCTTGGATTCTACTCTCTTGCCTGCTTGTCAGGGTCCAAGTCTCAGCTGCATAAGTTAATATGGGAACATAGTACACTTTATACATTACCTCCTTGGTACTTTCTTATCCCAAACAAGTTTTCTTACACTTTGATAGAATGCATTGCTCTGCTGTACCCTCCTGCCAATCTCCATGTCCAACCTACCAGTTTGCATCAATTCACTTCCTAGGTATTTGAACGTGTCCACAATTTCCAAACTCTGACTTCCAATTTTCACAATGCCCTTTCCTTGTTTTTCCCCTCTTGTCATCACCATGGTCTTGCTTTTCTCTATACTGATTTTCAGGCCATACTTCTGAATATTTTCGTTCAGTGCATCTAGTTGTTTTTGCACTTCTTCGGTGTTCCTTCCCCAGACCACAATATCGTCTGCAAATAATAGTAACTTCATTTCTTTATGTCCATATGCTTCCTTTGTTTCCTTTACAATTTCATCCATTACCATTATGAATAAAAGAGGTGACAGCACACTCCCCTGTCTTAGTCCAGTCTTGTTCCTAAACCAATCTGTCTTTCCAACAGGGGTCAGAACCCTGCTAACACAGTTGTTGTACATTGCTTGTACCATTTCCAACATTTCTCTTCCCAGTCTCTTCTTAACCATGGTTTCCCATACCTTCTCTCTGGGGACACTATCATATGCCTTTTCTAGATCTATGAAAGTCATGATCAAATCCTCTCCATATTCCCAGTTCATTTCAATCACCTGCCTCAAGCTAAAGATTGGGTCCACTGTGGATCTTCCACTCCTGAAGCCATACTGTTCCTCTTGCAACTCTCCTTCCACCTTTCTTCTCATTCTTCTTTCTAATATCCTTTCCAGTATTTTTACTATCTGTGATATGAGGGTGATCCCTCTATAGTTATCACACACTTTCTTGTCCCCTTTCTTAAACACTGGTATTATTAGCCCTTTCACCCAGTCTTCTGGTACACATTTCCGTTTCCACACACACTTTAGCAGTCGATACAGCCATTGCATACCAACAGGTCCAGCAGCCTTTATCATTTCTACACTGATCTCATCCACCCCTGTTGCTTTTCCCATCTTCATTTTCTGTACTGCTAATTCTACCTCCAGCATTGTTATATCATCTTCTGTTATAGAGTCGTCAGGCTGTGTCACTTCGATCTCACCAGTACAATTGCTCACGTTCAATAGCTTATCGAAATACTCCTTCCATCGTCCCTTTATCTCTTCTGGGTGTGTTAACAACTCTCCATCTTCCTTTTTCACCAGCTTTGTAGTAACCCTTTCTTTCCTCTTACTTCTTAGAAGCCCATACAGCATCCTTTTACTGCCACTTACATCTGTTTCCATTCTTCGTGTAAATTCTTCCCAACTTTTCTTCTTTTCTTCTCCTACAACTTTCTTACACCTCCGTTTGCTGTCGTGATACTTCCTTTTGCTTTCTTCTGTTTGATCTCGGTTCCATTCTTTCCATGCAGACTTCTTTTCTTTCACTGCTTTCCTCACTTCCTCATTCCACCACGGTGTCTCCTTCTCTTTCACTCTTGTTGACGTCCTACCACAAGCACTCTCTGCTGCACCAGCAAATGCCTTTTTAAAGTGGGACCATTCCTCTTCTACATTTTCCACTCCAGTAACTGGGATTTGTTGCTTCAATCTCTCCTGAAAATCTTCCTGTACAGCTTGGTCTTTCAATTTCCATACTTTTATTTTACTTTCTCTGATCTCCTTTAGGTTTTCCAATTTTCCCCATCTAAATTTTGCCACTACAGTTCTATGGTCCCCATCAAATGCTTCTCCTGGTAAAGCTGTCACATCCAGCAGCTTTCTGCGATTTGTCCTTTCCACCAGGAAGTAGTCAATTACTGATTTTGTTCTTCTATCACCCTACCCATATCTCGTAATTTTCCTGCTGTTTTTCTTCCGAAACCATGAATTACCCACTATCAGTCCATTCCTTTCACAAAAGTTTACAAGTTCCTCTCCTTCCCGGTTCTTTTTCCCATATCCATATGGTCCAACGACTTCTTCCTTTCCTTGTCTCTCATTTCCGACTTGTGCATTCATATCTCCCATGATCACCACTTCTACATCTGAGATTACTCTTTCTACATCCTCCAGGAATACTTCAATATCTTCTTCTCTGTTTCCAGTCTGTGGTGTATACACTTGTATGAAGTCCATCACGTCATTCTTCATCTTCATTCTAATTTTCATTATTCTATCACTCACACACTCTACCACTTCAACATACTCCTCCAGTTGTTTCGAGGTTATCAGTCCCACGCCATTTTTTGCCTCTTGGCCACCACTCCAGTATAATGTATATCCTTTCCTCAATTTCTTCCTTCCTTTACCTTTCCATTTCACTTCACTCAACCCCATCATTCCAACCTTCTCCCTCTCCATGAAGTCTACCACCTCCTCCACCTTGCCTGTCAGGGTCATGACATTCATGATTCCCACTTTCATTTCGGTTACTGGTCGCCCATTTCTCACAGTTCCCCCAGTACCAAAGGAACTGCGCGTCGCCTGCAGGGTACGCCCTAACCTTTTCCGAATCATTGGAAGTGCCATTTCCATTTTAGGCTATTATTACGATGGGGTCGCCACTCCCAAAGGCATTTTATGAAGCTACTGCCAGCTATTATTCAGGCCGCCCCTAACATGGAGAACAGACGCCCTTGCAGCCGCCCCTAACATGGGAAACAGACGCTGCCGATTGATGCTGTACTCATACTATTCCCCGAGTACTGGGTTGCCTCTTCCGCAATCTCCACCGTTCCGAAGTCCATCTTCTCCGCTGCAGATTCCGTTGAGGTCTTCGCACGTAACCCTGTGCACGGGGCCTATGTTATACCCCATAGGACTGGGTCCTCACCAGAACTTAGCCGGTACTGTAGTTCCATGGTATATTAAAGTACCGTTGCCCACCCCCGCGACGTGGACGCGCCTGGCAAGAATTATGCATGTAGCCAATTAGGATTGACTCATGGACCGGGTTAAGGAGCTGTCTAAATCCAGCCTCCAAGGCTCTATGAACATAAAAATTTCAGTTTGATTGCTGTAAAAGATTCGTCTAAATATTTCGGATGGTCGCCATGTTGGATTGTTATATGTATAGGCCGTAGAGTTATGTACCCTTAAAAGAAAATAACTGCATATGTTCTTTATTCAAACTTTCACTTCAATCGCATGATTACAACACAAGAAATGAAAACTTAATTTTAAAATTTTGCACGGCCACCATCTTGAGGTTTTGTAAATAATTGAACTAAATTAGATGCCAGTGCATTACAATATGTATAAGCATTTACTGTACCGTATTTCAATGCGCTCAGATGGTTAAATCGCGGGAAAAGTCTATTAAAAAGTTTCAACTTTGCTTGGCCGCCATTTTCGTTTTGTACTTTACAGGTTTTTGAAAGGTACATAGATAAACGTTTAGTAGTGCCTTTTATAGCCGTACAAAATTTCAGGGTGCCCCCCATGTCCTCGCCGCTAGATGGGGGCTTCATTCATTCCATTCCTGACCCGGTCGGAAATTGGAAGCAGGCTGTGGATTTTCATCAGTAATAGTTTCGGAGATATAGAATGCCGGTGAAATATTTTGCACAGCTGCCATCCTGAGGTTAGGTAAACAATTAAACTATATTAAATCCTATTGTGTTACAATGTGTATAAACATTTGCTGTACCAAGACTCATTGCATTTGGATGGTTAAATAGCGAGAAAAGTCTGTTTAAATTTCTCAACTTCGCTTGGCCGCCATGTTGGATTTGTAGTTATTAGGGTTTTGAAAGTCTCATAGGTGAACTTCTAGTAGTGCTCTTTATCAGCGTACAAAATTTAAGGGTGATATAGGTAATAGTTTCGGAGATATTGAATGCTGGTGAAATATTTCGCACAGCCGCCATGATGAATTGGTAAGATGTAATAAAATTTAAAGGGCACGGTTGGGGTGGCCGGAATGATGCTATGACCTTATCGAGTTTCATTGAAATTGCTCTAGCCATTTAGAAGTTAAAGAGGGGGACACACACGGACAAAAGGTGATCTCATAAGCCTATTTTTTCATAAATGAAAATAGGCTAAAAATAGAAGTATCGTTCAATATAAATTTTGCATCTCGATTTCCAAGTAATCTTAAATGAACTGTGTCGTGTAGTGGTCCTGTTAAAGTCTGTTGGAATTAGGAATCTCTGTATCGCGGGCTTATAGGCCGTGTTCTAGGGACATTTTGTCGTCCTGACGTTTCGCTGAAGACTGCGTTCAGCATGTTCACGGGTTACATTAAGCGAGGTAAAACAAGTAAACAGAAGATATATAAATAGTCAACAACCCACACATAGAGGCTACCATAGCAACGGCTTACCACATAAAAGTAATGCATCAAGGACAGGGCTGCTCTTCTGTTGCATCTTCTCGTCTACGACGGTCAATGAGGGCAGGCTTGAGGGGATTAAGGACTGGAAGCCAAGCTCTGTCAGCCACAAATGTCTTGTCACCATCTGCATACTCACCTGACCTAGCACTCTGTGTTTTTATTCCCTTTTCATGGTGTCCACAGAATTTTCAATGTCAATTTCCCTGACCATTTTTCAACAAAATTCCTGACTCATGAAGTCATCGTAACATCGGAAAAAAAGGTGTATTGAGCAAACAAATATATATTATTTATTTTTTATTTGCAGCCTCCACCATCCCCATAGCTGCCCAACGCTCGCCTCTTCATTCATTTAAAATACAAAATAAAGTAAATTTTAAATTAACAATTACATTTATATTTCAGTAACATCAAATTTTTACTTTGGTACTAAGATAAGTACTTGGGAAGCATAATTGAAGAAAAGGGAGGCAATAGGATGGAAATAAATGAGAGGGGAAGGTGCGCAGATGGATTTTTCAAGAGTGTTAGGGGGATGATATGGAATAAAGATGGACCACAAAAATGTAAAGGAATCATCTACAAGACCTACTTTGTGCCAATTTTGACATATGGTTCAGAAACATGGGTGATGAAGGAAAGGGACAAGAATAAAATACGAGCAGTGGAGATGAAGTTCCAGAGGAGTAGGGTAGGAGTGACAAGAATGGACAGAGTAAGGAATGAGAGAGTCAGGGAGATGGTAAGAGAGGAACCATTGCAAAATAGAATAGAGCGATCTAGGCTACAATGGTATGGACATGTGAGGAGGATGCAAGAGGAGAGGATACTGAAGAAGATGTTTGGAATGGAAATGATGGGAAGGAGGCCAAGGGGAAGACCAAGGGACAGATGGACAAAAGGAGTTAAGAAGAGTGTGGAGGAAAGAGGAGTGTGCTGGGACACAGTAAATGACGAGAGATGGTGGATGGACAGGAAACGATGGAGAGGCTTATGTTCCAAGCAGACCCGACCAGCGGTTGGAAACTGCTCAAGATGATGATGATGATGATGACTAAGATAACCATAACACTAGAAAATAAGTTGTTTTTAAGTCTTAAAAAACCTTTCTAATAATAATCTATCACTTGACTTAGGTATCTCACAATTCTTTCTTGTGTTTTTCAAACAGCTGAATTTTTATTTTAATGTCCTCTTCTTCATATTGAGACTTTAATCTTCATTTTTTCCTCTCATCTTCTAGTTTTTTAAACTCCGATGTCAGTTTTCTCTTAGCTGCAATTACCTTTTCATGTTCTTTCATACTCTCTCTCTCAACTTGCAAACCATTTTCATAGCGCTTTCTAGCCTCCCCCCCCCCCCCCAAATCATTTTTTGAGAAATGGGTACATTATGTACACCTCCATAGTTAAGGATTGCATCATAAACCTTTCTTTGTGATACGAGTATCGCTTAATGTTCATTCTCGACCAAAATTGACTTTAATAGAAAAGCCGTCCTCAACCGCAGCATTTCCATGGGAAAAAATTAAACTTATTTTGACTATTTCCCATAGTTCTTGAAACTACTTCTCTTTGGATATGAAAGATGAGTAAAAACTGTCCAATCGTTTCTCAGTTTTTGTTTCAGCAGACTGTTCTTCAAATAATTTAAATACCGTATTTCCTCGCATAATCGTCGCCACCGCGTAATCGTCGCACCCCACTTTTCAAACACTAAAATAGGTTTATAAAATTTCCTCGCATAATCGTCGCATAGCATATTTGTATTTGTGCGCCAGTCAGTTGCACATGCTGCCGCGACTTTATAACCTGGCGCGACTTTGTCAGAAGAAAAAATATCTCGTCTTTATGCTTGCGGGCTATGAACTGTGACGCGAATGGCAAGCTTCGTCACTTAGCACATTCCACGAGCGTATAATCTGGCGTGATCTTGTCAGGAGAAAGTAATCTCGTCTTTATGTCTGCGGGCTATGAACCGCGACGCGAGCGGCCAGCTCACATTCCGCGAGCTTATAGGCCTAATCTGGCATGATCTTGTCAGCGGAGAGTAGGCCTAATCTCGTCTTTATGCCTGCGGGATATGAACCGCGACGCGAACGGCCAGCGCACATTCCGCGAGCTTATAGGCCTAATCTGGCGTGATCTTGTCAGCAGAAAGTAGTCTTAATTTCCTCTTTATGCCTGCGGGCTATGAACTGTGACGCGAACGGCCAGCGGACATTCCGCGAGCTTATAGGCCTAATCTGGCGTGATCTTGTCAGCAGAAAGTAGGCCTAATCTCGTCTTTATGCCTGTGGGCTATGAATTGTGACGCGAACGGCCAGCGCACATTCCGCGAGCTTATAGGCCTAATCTGGCGTGATCTTGTCAGCAGAAAGTAGGCCTAATCTCGTCTTTATGCCTGCGGGCTATGAACTGTGACGCGAACGGCCAGGGCACATTCTGCTAGCTTATAGGCCTAATCTGGCGTGATCTTGTCAGCAGAAAGTAGGCCTAATCTCGTCTTTATGCCTGCGGGCTATGAACTGTAACGCGAACGGCCAGCGCACATTCCGCGAGCTTATAGGCCTAATCTGGCGTGATCTTGTCAGCAGAAAGTAGGCCTAATCTCGTCTATAATTCTTTGAACTTCAATGTTCTTCGCATAATCGTCGCACCCTGCTTTTTTCCACGAATTTTAGGCTCAAAAAGTGCAACGATTATGCGAAGAAATACGGTACCTCTTTTAGGCATCCTTCTTTTACTTCGAATACTAGTGATGTAAACTGGCTTTTAGCTTTCTCAGCCTTACTATCTGTAATTCTATTTGAATTGAATAGTTCTTCAAGTAAGCATGTCATTCTAGAAATTGCAATATCTGGTTTGTTTAAAATGACTGGATTTAGTGCAGAAAGTCCTCGTACGAGGGTCACTAAGAAAGTTTTGAGATACAACAAAAGTATTTTTATTTAAATTATTCCGATTGTTGCACTTTCTCCAAGTACTCACCACCACACTGTATACACTTTTGCATTCGCTGAAACCACTTCTGGAAGCACTCCTGCCACACGTTTTCTTCGATGGCTGCAAGCTCATCTTCGTAGGTCGTAACAGCTTCTTCAGGGGTTGAAAATATCTTCCCACGCATGCAATTTTTTACCATTGGGAAGAGAAAAAAATCACACGGAGCCAGGTCAGGACTGTGAGGTGAATGAGTCATTAGTTTGACCTCCGTAGAATCCAGGAACTGAATTGTCATGTTGGCCGTGTGTGAAGACACATTGTCGTGATGGAGAAGGATCCCTCGCAGTCCCGTGCGTGGCCGCCGTTCTTGAAGTTTGGCAAAAACTTTTGGCAGGCAAACCGTGGTGTACCAATTAGCGGTAACTGTCCTTTGTTCCTCCAGAGGAATGGTTGCCACATGACCACTCTTCGAGAAGAATGAAGCCACCATTTTCTTGCCAACACTTCGGGGGCGCTTCACATTTGTCGGTGTCTTGTCATCAGGAAAGATCCACACTGCTGATTGCCGCTTGGTTTCTGGATCAAATTGATAAATCCAGGTTTCGTCACCCGTGACGATGTCAGAAACCCGTCTTGAGTCCCCTCCTTTGAATCTAGTCAGCATTTCCTCACACCATTCAACACGGGCGTGTTTTTGTTCTTCTGTCAAATTGTGAGGCACCCATCAGGATGAGACCTTCCTCACAAGAAGGGATTCATGCAGGATTTTCAAAACTGCTGGCGAACCAATCTGCAAGGCTGCCTCAATTTATTTAAATGTTAGACGATTATTTTCGCGAAGCATTTTCTCCACGGTTGTGATGTTTTCCTCAGTCACCGCCGTTGCCGGACGCCCGCTTCTCTCCTTATCTTTCAAAAAATGTTGGCCCCTTTTAAATTCCTGAAACCACCGGAAAACTGTGGCACGGGAAGGAGCTATCTCCCCAAAAGCCTGTTGCAAACGCTCAAAACATTGAGACTGGTTTAACCCACTTTTAAAATCGTAGAAAATCATTGCACGAAAATGCTCTCTTTCCAGCTCCATTGCAGCAAGTGACTACCTGCGCGCTGCGGCATGTTCGACCTTGCACTGCGGGACTTCCCGGAGCGGGAGAGTCACTTCCTGCTACCAGGTTACTCACAAAGGATGGGGCTTCCGCACCCTGCATTCCATTCAAGTGGGTCAACCTCCACTTTCCCACATCTCAAAATTTTCGTAGTGACCTTCGTACTACTTTATACTTCAATGGGCTTCGCTCAATGAACTTTTTAATCAGGTTGATCAATAGAGTTTGACACTCCTTACGAAACTGCAAAATTTCACTTTCAGTAGCTTTTATCTCCTTGAGAAATTTAGCTGCTTGAAATCCTAAGTCGAGAGTTTACTTAACTCCATGAAGATCAATTGAGAGTAGCTTGAGAGTAGCTTACTTGAAGTGGTAGCTTGTGCTAATTTAGATGATTTCACACATCTGCTTAATAGAGCCTTTAAAAGATCTTGCAATTCAGAAAAGAAATAAGGAGCCAATGGTTCTCGGGTCTGAAATTTTCCTAGGAATGGCTCACAATTAGTTGATATTACCTTTAAAAAATGCCAGCTTGCACTTAATGAACTTGTCTTTCAGCTGATTACTTACAGATTGGAATGGCTTGGACTTGATAACCTTAATATTTGTAACAAACGTTGTCATATAATCAATAATCATAAGTGCTCTTTCTATGCATTTAACATTCCCTAACCAACATGTTGTGCAATATTTCATAGGAAAGATAGTGCTACCAGTTATTGAAGTGTACTCTGCTCAGCGTGCAGGACAGCCGTTCAATAAATAATACATGTCTCTCAAAAATAATTTAAGGTCCCACTTTACAGAATGCATTCCTGTTTGTAGGGCTCCATTGACACATTGAAGGCCGCAAACACACAGGTTGACGAGTTGTTTGCCATCTGCATTATCTTCTATTATTTGGTCATTGAATGTTTTTTATGAAACTCAAATTTACATTCAGTCCATCCATAGACACCTGTAAAATACTCTTAGTAAGAGGAGAGAATCCCTGG
Organism: Meconema thalassinum; assembly: GCA_946902985.2. Lineage (NCBI taxonomy): Eukaryota > Metazoa > Arthropoda > Insecta > Orthoptera > Tettigoniidae > Meconema > Meconema thalassinum. The sequence goes on from OX336392.1 coordinate 408,636,189, forward strand.
TTGAAAGCCTCCGAAATGTCTTGAGCTGTTGCATGTCCCATAAAGATGTAGTTGAAATATCTGGTGTTAACTTTATTGCTGTTAATATCAAAATAACACACAAATAGGTCCATCTGACCTCGCTAAACAACTTTGTTCAATGTATGGTTAATATAAAATTCCTAACTTTCTAATACTTTTTGCCAATTTTTTTTTCCACACTTTTTCCTGACAAAAACAAAATTCCTGACTTTTCCTGACTATTCCTGCCTGTGGACACCATGATTTTGGACATATGAAATATCTTTGCACATGGTGTTTGCTATCACCCTAGAAAGTTAAAAGCATATTGATGTAGGTGTTGTGCACAATTCCAGAAAATACCTTCTATGATTGTTTCCAGCAGTTGCATCAATATTGGAGGAGGTGCACTGCAAGCAAGGAACATTACTGCATGAACAGATGTGCGCAATACTTCTCAGACATAACAAGTGGCTTAGTCTTCCAACATTTTGACAATAGTGGTACGTTTCTCCAGAAAATGGAACCAAACTAACAACTCTGAATGGCATTTTGTTTACATATAAGTAAATGGATTCCTCAGACACACACTATGCCATAACAGCTCCTTGTATAATGTTTCGGAGGGGGAAAATTCTAGGGAAGAAAGGCAGGGGGACGTCCAGAAGGTAATAAGTATTAAGTTTTTGTAAAGGACAAACTTACAAGAGATATCTTTACACAAATCGTACAACAATGTACATACAAATGTGTTTATAGTGACAAGAAGTAGCTATTTGAAGAGTGACGAACAAATAAATGGCCTATGTAAAACAATTAAAATTCCAATTTTCTTCCGCATGACCTACTGCGAAATTGTGGCCCAATTTAAACTTTACCAGTGCCTGTGAATCTTCGTGTATAATTAAAAACACTCAACACCAGATTTTAGTTAAACAAAAGTTAAAAAATAATATTAATTTTAAACATTTCTCACTCAAACTTAAATAAAATAAATGGAAATTCTCTATTCATGTCGATGAGAACAAAGGCAAACAAATATTGTGCAAAACTTTCCACAGTTGCAACTATTTTATGAGATGTGTAGTCTATCAGAAATGTCATCTAAAAAGTTATTTTCCATTAATTTTCATTTCATATTAAGGTAAGAGGATCACTAATTAAAAGAAAGCACTTGCTTTATCCCTAAATTTGGATGGAGATGTAATCTGACTATTTTAGTCATCAATCAAAGGATTTATCTAATAATTTCAAAGCTCTTAATAAATATACCAATTTTTATTTCTGATAACATTCACTCAATACATAAAAAATAGGAAGCCATTAGTGCTACTGTAATATCATGTTCCTACAGACAGACAATATAAATCGTTAAAAATCACTTTTAACACAGTGATAGCCAGAAATTAGAATTCTTGGAGAATGTCAGTGCCATGGTACTTGATTAGGGTTGCTAATGGTACCAAGCTTGTAATACCTGGTGGTGCTCTGGTTGGTGGGGGTAGCGATCACTCCCACAGGAGTAGCAACTGCGGTGGAAGCAAGTTCACCCTGGGCCTGCGTTCCATCACCCTTCATCACTCCAATGCACTTCCAATTATTTGAATAGTTGGCTGGAAACAAGATTACACATTATACATTCTTTCTGTAATATCCATGAATTCAATATACTGTATATACAATATATATTTTAGGGGCAGATGACCTCGTAGTTCCGCCCCTTAAAAAAACAATAACTAACTGGATCTGGATATATATATATATATATATTAGGGGTCTTCGGTACTGAAAATTTGGGTTCGGTACGGTTCGGTTCGGTAAAAAAAATTGTACTTCGGTTCTCGGTACAAAATCGGTTCGGTACAGCTCGGCTGATTTTAACATGCTAAATTAGAGTAATTTGTAAACCATTAAGAAAAAAGTAACACATGAGTTCTAATGATTATAGAGTAAACCAAATACTTGCCAAATAGCACAATTTTTATTTAAAATACAGAAAAAATGTACAGCTAATAATCTCATACAATGTTCCATTAACTTTCAAACTTGCCCTTTTAGTGTTGAGTAAGCCAATTGATGCATACATTAAATAGACATTAGGCTCACACTGGAACACTTAAGTCCATAATTTAATTCTATTAATCAGAAGAGTTATTGTGCTCTAGTAGTAGAACTTCACTTATACGAATCCAGGGGACCAAAGGAAAAAAAAAAACACGCATAAATGTGAAAAACGCGTAAATGAAAGTCGATAAATAAAAACTGCAAAATGTATGTGATAATATGGGTTATACAGGGACTTTGTTTTAAAAGCGACAGGGACCCTCGCTCGCACCGTGAGCCGGTTCTCGCCAAGCACTTTGCCGTATGCGCTTCTTGACGCCACGGCATTAACAGTCCATATTCTTTGGACTAAGGTATATTACAGCTGAAATAGAGTCAATCGGTGCTGAGGAACTTCAGAACGTAAATGACAACTTCATGAAGAGGTGCCAGCGATGTGTAGCAATGAATGGCGAACATTTTCAGCACCAGCTGTGAACTATAGGCTATAGTCTACTCAATGACTGTGCCGCGCGAGCTACGCATTACGGCAAAGTGCCTGGCGGGGGGGGGGGACAGGCTAGCAACGCGGGCGGCAGGCGAGCGAGGGTTTCCGTTAAGAAGTGAAAAACAAGAAATAATAATACGATTGTTTAACTATAATCGGCAATATGTAACAAAACAACTACAAGAGAAATGCACCCAGATATAACAAAACAAAGAAAATTGAGTCACTTTACGAAGTAGTCTGTTATCTTGACTTGTTTTTTGTTGGCCGAGGCCACGGCGTGAACAGTATTTTCAAACCGATATAATTCGGCCATTATTTCCTCAGAAACGTTATGGTGCGTCACAAAATGTTTGATAGTCCATAGAGCAATGACAGCATCATTAAAATCCACTGTATTATTCTGCGGCTCTTCACCGTCATTAATAAAATGCCGTAGTGTAGGCCTAAATTAATGGATTTTCATTTGTCTGAAGACGCAAGATTATTAGAACACAGAATCAATCGCGTATTCTTAATGGTTTGACGAGAAGTCCTAAAAAACACGAATGAAAATTATAAAAGCGGAAATAATATTTTTTAAATATATCGGCGATCGTAAAACACTTCCGCTCATCTTAACATAAGCTTCAGATGCTGTCTAACTGTGTTTTATGGCTGCTTCCTGTTATTTTGAAAGGCTAACACAATAATAGCGCTTGCTTATTACGCAAGCTGTTCTTCCTTGTAACGACACTCTGGCAAGCGAGTGTCGCCGTGACCACCGGTGTCGCTCAAGGCCATCGTAACATACTATAGCACGCAGTGCATCCTTCCAAACGGAAGTACAGGCGGTAACAAAAGTTTGCATTCGAACATACGTACTTCCTCAGAACACGCAACGTATAAATGACGCTTTATATTGCAAGGGACTTAAAATATATCGTATAAGCGTGAAAAACGAATAAATGTAAAACGTATATCGGAGATAAATTAACATGGAAAGTATAGGCATTTTGACGGGACCAGGAAAAAATCGTATAGAAAACGTATAAATATGAACCGTATACAAGAAGTTTTACTGTATTTAACTAACTTGAAGTAAAACATTGATGATAAAGGACAATACTTTGGATGTCTAAAAAAAAGGTTTCCTTAAATTACGGTATTTATGTCTCTTGTACCGAACCAAACTTTTTACCGAGTTTTTTATCGTCTCGAACCGAGGTCGGTAATTTCCTTTGTACCGTACCGAAACCGAAAAATCTGTGCACCGTCGACCCCTAATATATATATATATTAAAAGAGTTTCACATTAAAGGGGAGCAATGAATAAGAAAAGAAAATATAAATCGTAAAATGTACAAATAAAGGGTAAAGTAAATAAACATCCTCAAAATGACAGAAATCGATAAATTGATAAAGAATCATAATGTCGATTATTCAGATCCTTATTGACGTAACTATATCTTTGAAAGAATAATAAGATTTCCGCCTTTCAATACTATTTATTACTACTACTTATAGGGACATGTTTCGAGGGCTATCACTCCCCCTCCATCAGCCTGTCAAACAAAACTTCAAAGAAAACCTTCCTTATACAAGTACATGCAAATCACATGAACACAGTTTCTACAGATTAATAAAAAATAATAAAAATGTTCTTCAATCCCCTCCCGTCGAAAGGGAGTCAAAAACAATGGATTGGAGAACATTTTTATTATTTTTTATTAATCTGTAGAAACTGTGTTCATGTGATTTGCATGTACTTGTATAAGGAAGGTTTTCTTTGAAGTTTTGTTGGACAGGCTGATGAAGGGGGAGTGATAGCCCTTGAAACATGTCCCTGTAAGTAGTAGTAATAAATAGTATTGAAAGGTGGAAATCTTATTATTCTATTAAAGATATTGATAAAGAATGTTAGAAATTAATTTAACAAAATTAGTTTAACAACACACAATACCCGGAGAAAGCAAATACTAACATTTCCATAAGCGTACACATCCATCATCTCCAGAGGAGGCCAAAATGGTTCCTGTAACATTCCAGCACACTCGCCATACTGTGCAATAGTGATCCTCCAACTGGGCCGTGAGCTGAATATCAAATCTGCTTAATCCACTCTGAGCCCCCATGGCATCACTGAAAAGAAAAAGAAAAAAATCTGTATAACTACACCCAAGGTAAAGTTTGACTATTAACTTGTAATAACAGTGAGCTTCCTCGGTGCAGCAAAAAGCATCATTCTTCTACTGTAATTTCCATTTCTACAAGACTCCTGAAAGCTAGGTCCATGTTGGTTACCCGAATGGTCACATATATTTTTGTTATTATCTCTGCATCATCACTGCAATGAACTTTGTGATGTAAGATATGATAAGTACCTTTAAAGGTCACATTCTGAAAAGGGGATGTTAAACTTTTAAATACCCTTATTGGCTGGCAATTGGGTCTCTGTCCTAAAACATAAAAAGTGCATTTTTTTAAGTAACTACCATTTCTGCATACTTCTGGTGCAGCAATGTGGTTGTGATGTTAGCTGTGTGAAAGGATGTAAAGAAAAGAATATGTTTGCAAAATGATGTCTTTTGGAAGAAAAAATCAATACTTCAAAAAATTGTGCCTCATACATGCCAGAAATATTGAGAAATTGTTCTTTCAGACATAGTACCAATTGCCTCATAAAGGGAAAGGGGTGATAAGTATGTTTAATGCCTGAAGGCTGATTACCGAATGTCATCTTTATCTTTCTCTGAATATGTAAATGCATAAGTTTTTGTGCAACATTACTGTAGTAAGATCGGTTTCTGGTTCCAAACTGCTGTGTAACAATCATCACCATTGAGTCAGTACATATATTGCTCAAATCAGGAAATAACATGGATGGGAAGTGCACGAAAAAGTTCAAATTGTGTTTTCACAGATTACTCCAATAGGAGGGCAGACTCATACCACACTGTGCCAAGATATATGAAAAGATATTAGAAAGTAGAATACGAGCCTAAGTGGAAAGAGAATTCAAAGAGGAGCAGTATGGATTCAGACCTGGGAGATCAACAGTGGATCTCATATTTTCAGTGAGACAGCTCCAGGAACACCACTACGAATTTGGAGAGGATCTGTTGATGGCCTTCCTGGACATCGAAAAGGCCTATGATAGTGTGTGTAGGGAGAAGGTTTGGGAAGCAATGGAAAACATGGGAGTGGAAAAAGGGACTGTAGGCAGAGTGAAGGAGATGTATTGTGGAAGTGTGAGTTGTGTGAAAGTTGGAGGGGAAAAAACAGACTGGTTCAGACAAATGAGTGGCCTGAAACAGGGTAATGCACTGTCACCCCTTCTCTTTATTGTGATTATGGACGAGGTAATGACAAGGGTAGCAGGAAAGATAAGAGAAGATGAAAGCAATGGTGTTTGCAGATGATCTCATGGTCTGGGGAAACAAGGAGGAGGAAATTCAGGAGCAACTGAAGGCTTGGGAAGAAACAGTGGGAGAGTACGGAAGGAAGTTCAACATCAGTAAATGCGAGATCCTGTTAACGACCAGGAAAAAGGACAGACCAATGAGTGGGATAACACTTGGAGGTGGACAGCTGAAGAAGGTGGAAAGTCTCAAGTACTTGGGAAGTATAGTGAAGGAAAATAGGAGAAATGACAAAGAGATTACGGAACGTGGCAGACAGGCAGAAGCATTAGGAACTTAGTGTGGAATAAAGATCTCCCACAAAAAAGCAAGGAAGTGTTTTACAGAAGCTACTATATCCCGATACTGACCTATGCATCAGAAATGTGGATAATGAAGAAAAGAGACATAAGCAGAATACAGGCAAGTGAAATGAAGATCCCGCGAAGTAGGATAGGCTGTAATACAGTATTATGGATCCTCGTTGTCACCCTCACTGGAGGTTGGATGATTTTTCAATAATCTTTCTCTCTGGACAGCAGTCAATAATCAGGAAGTTCTTGAATACTGAACTAGCAAAGCTTCTTGTGTGAACCCACAAAATAAAAGTAATAGCTTTTAACCTTTTAACTTACAGTATTGGTTTCAGTGTGACGATGCGAACATCCTTTGTGGCAACGGCCAACAGATGATAACTTCTACCAAGGTTTGGTGCAAATACTAAATCATGGACAGCATCTTGTACACTAGATAAAGTCTCTGTTTTTGTCCAACGACGTGTGTTCTCACTGTATTCATAAATAAATACTTTGCCTCCAGCTGAAGTATTATTATCATCACTGCCAACAGCAAGCATGGGAGGATGAAACCTGTAACAACAAAATAAATGGCAAAGTAAGTAAATTTTTCCCTGCCCAAGAAAGACCCTGGTCACTAAGGTTATTGCACAGGAAGGATATTCTGTCTTCAAATTTAGTATGTTTCTCTACTGGGCAGACAACATAATTGAATATAATCTATGATAGTTTGCAATGCACCTCCATGAATGATTATGCTAATAAGCAGTCTCCTCTTTATGCTAAAAGACCTGGTAAAGAAGTCAGATTTAGCCTGCAAACAGTGGCAGTTGCACAGATCATGGACCAATAGCCTAATAGTCCATGTTACCAACTCGATCTCAGTGCATACAAGTAGTGGCCCACCAGGTACATCAGAGGATGCTAGGCAGTACAAGTAATGTCATAATCTGTTTGAAATTGATATACAGGATTATTCACTTAAGATCTTATACTCAACTAGCAGTAGTACCCAGCTTCGCCCGGTGGAATGATGATAATATCTCAAAGTCTCCTGAACACTCAACGTGATAAATGATATTTATTTCAGTATTCATTTCTTACATTATCAAACCTACGTTATCAAACCCAGTGACAATGTTTATACTTAAGTCATTATGGAAAGGCTCTGAAAAATAATGATCATTCTCATGATATTTGTCTTCAGCCCGAGTCGAGAATTGTCGTTAGTGGTCCCAGAAATCGTGACATCTCATTCGTAGAAGACTTTATGTGGTGGTGTTTAGATATATAACGGACTTAAAATCAAGGTCAATTACCCCCTATGACAATGAGGGTGTAACATCTAGATAATTTTCCCTACAGATCACGATGATATTGAAAATTACTACAGAACTGACATATGAAACTTAGAAAATAATAGAAAAAGTTATTTTTAGGAATCACATTTTGGGAAAGACTTGATTATTTTTTTGCCAAAGAGCTCCCACTTAGATCACTATCTGGTAAAAGTTTCGTCTTGTTATGGTTTCACCTGTACGATAAATGTCCGAAGCAATTCCTCCAAGAGAAGCTTCCAGATTTTACAGTCGATATATCGTTAACGTTCCTGAGCATCCAGTTGTCTCTTCTTCTGACGGAAAACATCTACATAGTGATGATGCAAATAGGAGCGACTACTGGCACATGTAACTTATCAACGAATTGGAAAAAATTATACGTTAAAGGAATGAGAGGAATAAAATAGAAAAGAGATGAACGATATACCATAACACTCGCTGTGAATTTTCTACATGACTGGCTTACATGTTTCAGTACAGGTTCTCAAGAAGAGGAACCAGATCATTTGCATAAATGATTACAGTGACAGTAGATTAAATAGTATCCGAGACAGATGACACGCAAAGTAACACGGCCTAATATACGATGTAATGGTTGAACTTCAGAGAAATATTTCACCTCTCTTCGCAGTTGTTATTTAATAAATACTAACATGTATGTAGATAACATGGAAATTAATGAAGTGCGTTAGGATAAACGATATTCCTTGTTTTTCCCTCTGGTGTATAAATGAATAAATGTTTAGGTGTGCCCACTTGTAACCTGTTTTTCGAAGGGTATTTACGCCACTGACATAAGTCAGATGGAAGCTATTTAATGTTTGTTTACGCGGCAACTTATTCAGCCAAGATAATTTTCATTTAACTTATTATTATTAATGTTTTTTTGGAGCTTTTTCTTTAAAGATTATTACTATACAGATAGGTTTTCGATTTTATAGAAAACACTATCAAGCGGATTATTCCGATCGACATTATCGCAGTAAATTATTTGATCGCGGAGATTTTCGAATTTTATTCAGTTAAGGGCTTATGGAGAGAGAGATGAGTCATCGGGAATTCGGCTACAGGAATAATCTTGTCGTGAAGCGATGATGCAACCGAGGAACATTTACAACTGGCTGTTTCAAGAAAGGCGAATTGGAGTGGAACGGAAAATTTACAGTAGGCAATGAACTTAATAACGGGAGTCTCGCGTGGGGTCACAGCCAATCAGAGGAGACCGGACCACAGGGAGGTGGTACACTGGAGGGGAACGGCCGGCGAGTGCATATAGTGAGCGCACGCAGTGAAGAGGGGACCATTAACATTGTAAAACTTGTCCGAGGTGGACGCTCGTTTCGTAGGTTCCGTTGTGTTCGGACCGTAACTTGAACACTGTATTTTTGCTTAGTCTACGGACTTCGTACTCGTGTTCGATGGCGAACATTTCAGTACTGCTACTCTCAACTGACAAATTAGTCATGAGAAATACGCGAGCTCTTGTGAACAGGGAGTCAGCGTAGGTGGCTAACGGATTTTGGATCCACCACTATCAAGCATTTAACTTCATCATTTTAACACCGATCTCCGCAAGAAACGAAGAAGATGGCGACGTCCAAAAGGCTGATGGAAGCTCTCTTGATTCATCACGTACGAGGGAAATGCTACTGCTATTTCCAATGGTAAGCGCGACTGACGCAGAACTACGTAATCTCTCTCTTTTCATGGTCTCAGAATCAGAATTTCAGTAACTTCTTAGGTTGGAAATAATAGTAAATTCAATAATTCATCCGTCTCCAACGTCACATAATTTTCCAGTGGTAAAATTAAAATCGTTATGCTCCATTTTAAATTATTATTATCATTATGAAAATTTGCCACTACTTGTTGTTTTTTATATATAATAAATTCATTTCTTATACTATGAAATCTTTGCTTTCAATAGGTAGCATTAGATATAGACCTAGTTCCTTTTCCGGATACAATTGTTAGTTGGGTTAATGATCCAATCCATGGTGTCCACAGAATTTTCAATGTCAATTTTCCTGACTTTTCTTGACCATTTTTCAACAAAATTCCTGACTCGCGAAGTCATCGTAACATCGGAAAAAAGGTTTATTGAGCAAATAAGTATATATCTTTTTTCATTTGCAGAATTTGCCCAATGCTCGCCTCTTTATTCATTTAAAATAGAAAATAAAGTAAATTATAATGCAATAATACATAAATCAATGTACTTAATGAGGGGCAGATGACCTCGTAGTTCCGCCCCTTAAAACAACAATATCAATAACATATAACTAAAGAACTTAATAACCTAAACTATAGTGATGGGGTCGCCACATCCCTACGCCAACGCCAAAAAAGCGTACAAAAAATAGGTAAAAGAGGTTTTTACTATGATGTACTGTAAAAATGGAAACGTACCATAATGTCCAGTGAGATATTGCGTTTTATCTTCAGAGATTAGTTGAACTAGTAACATCTAAATATGGCTGTTTAACACAAAATACTGTATGGTTAATATAAAATTCCTGACTTTCTAATATTTTTTGCCATTTTTTCCTGACTCACGCCATTTTTTTCACACTTTTTCCTGACTTTTCCTGACCAAAAACAAAATTCCTGACTTTCCCTGACTATTCCTGACTTTTCCTGCCTGTGGACACCATGCAATCATACCACGGTCTGAGTGTCGAGAATCTTAAATGTGTTCTGCCCGAGCTAGGTGTTTATAAATATAAATTTAGATTTCAAAGTAGTGTTGAGGTCTTGGCGCCCATTAATACAACTTATCTTAGTCAGAATAAACGTTAATTTGTCACCCAACAGTGGGGACACTAGTGAAACAGTTACACTTGCCGCAAAACATGGGACTTGTGGTTTAGCATCACTCACCCCAGTAGAAGCGTTACATTTGTGCGCTAAACGTGGAGCAAAAGCGTTACATTTGTGCGCTAAACGTGGAGCAAAAGCGTTACATTTGTGCGCTAAACGTGGAGCAAAAGCGTTACATTTGTCGCCGTCAACGTGGGACCGAAAACCTAATAACATTTGTGGAAGGAGAAGGGTATATATTTCTGTGCCTGTATTTTGGGGGTCTTTTATTTGTCGGTGTGTATCAGCATGGGTAGTGTTGAGGAAGAGAGTTGGATAGTGAAGATACGAGCAGTATGGCTAGTCTTGAGAATGAAAGCAGCACAGAGATGTCGGAGGTAAATCCCGATACTGAGGGGGGTAATCATAACAGTCAAGCAGGGTTAGAGAGTTTGCTTCTTCAGTTTATGCAACAAAATAAAATAAGTGCAGACACTTTAAATGCTAAACTTGAACAAAACAGTAGGGAAAATAAAGAGAGTAATAGGGAGCTGAGCGATAGTTTAAATGCTAAACTTGAACAAAACAGTAGGGAAAATAAAGAGAGTACAGAGGCTTTAAACGCTAAATTGGAACAGAGCAGTAAGGAAGTGAGCAATAAAGAAGAGAACAATCTAAAATTAGATAAGAAATTTGAGCAGATTAGAGGAGAAATCAGAGGGGTGATGGAAGAAAAAGCTAAAGAGATTATTGCAGATGTAGACAGAAAATTAGGAAAAGTATAGGAGCTGGAAAGTAGAATCAGTACACAGGCTGAAAATTTAAAAGAACTAGTGCAACTTTAAACACAGCAGGTCAAAAAGCAATTGGGGGGAGAAATTGATAAAATTCAGGTAGCAACTAAGGAGGTTAAAGAACAGCTGGGGGGTAGAATTGATAAAGTACATGCAGAAATAATTACTGAAGTGAATGATTTAAAGCAGAAGAATAATCAAAGTATTAGAAAGATTGAGGAGAAACAGGCTAAATTAAGTGATAAAGTGGAAGCATCGGAAGGAAGCATTAGGTTAACTCTAACTAACATTGAGAGAAAAGTCGAGGAGAAAATAGCTGAATTAGTACAAAAACTGAAAGCTAGAATTAGGCAGGAAAATAATCAGAGTAGGCCAGTTTATATGAATAGCACACACAGGGAGATAGAGTTAGGGAAATTCAGCAATCGACAGGGGTGTCCCATGGAATTTATGATCGCTATAGAAAACAAATTCAAGGAGAGGTTGGAAGATGGTAGTATTGAGTGGTGTCAGGTCGTTGAGATTTTAGAGCAGGCGTTTGTAGGGGAGACAAGGAACTGGTTTGCTGTCTATAGAGACAATTTTGTGGACATTTCGAATTTCAAAGTCAAGTTTTGTGAAAAGTTTTGGAATGAGGTAATTCAGTCTCAGCATCGTGAGGGAATTGTGTGTGGGAAATATAACCCGAAAGGAAGTTACACTATGACAGAATACTTTTTAGGACAGGTATTGACATTAGGTATTGACTTGTAAATATCTAGATGGTTTGAGGGAGGAGAGTGATGTAGTCAGGCTATTACTAAGACATTTTCCATATAGAATCAAAGAAGCTGCCTGTATCCAAAATGTTAAATCTATTTCGCAAGTGGAAAATCTATTAAGTACATTCGATGCTCTGGGAAGAGGTGGTTATGAGGAGAATTTCAGTAGGAACCAGGGGAACCATAATAATAGGCCTAATGAGAATAGGAATCAGGATGTTCAGGGGAACAGTGGCGAAGGAGCCAATATCCAAAATAGGGGGAACCAAAATCATAACAACCAGCAAAATCAGTACAGGGGAAATGGATATGGTACGCAGTACCAAGGTAGAAATAATGATTTCAGGGGAAATCAAGGCCGAAATAATGATTTCAGGGGTAACCAAGGGAGGAATTATAATAATAATAATAATAATAATAATTATAACCAGAACAGGGGTCAAGGAAGGGATCAGCCCAATGGTAATAACGAATAGAGAAATACCGTTAACACAGCCCAGAACAAACAGACCAGTGCAGTAGTGAGTAATACTACGCCAAGCGGTAGCGGTACTTTAAACACAAACCAGGCTGCGATGTAAGGTCAGAATCTCCGTCTGTAACGTGCCCGGTCCATACGATTATACAGGAACCCTATGACCTAAATGTAAGAAGTGAATTATTACGTGAACTAAATGATGAAGGTATTATTCAGGAGGTGGCCAGTAAGAGCCCCATTGTTAAACTTAACGTGTCCGAGGCGTACACGGATGTTTTAATTGATAGTGGTTGCATGAAGAGTTGCATAAGAAGTGCATTTTACGATAAAATGAAAGGAACTGGAATAAATTTTGAGGAGATGCCAATTAAAAGCACTTTTGTTATTACAGCTGTTGGGAAGAGGTCTAAAGTAATTTCTAAGCAAGTTTTAGTAGACATTAAAATTAATAATCATGTAGAAAAGCAGATTTGTCTTGTAATTCCAAATTTAGTATTCAGTGTTATTTTGGGTTCAGATTGGCTAAGTAGAGTGTCTGGTAACTTATCTTATGAGGTAGGAAGTTTGAAATTTAAATGGGATGATTCTGAAGTAGAAGTAGCGTTCAACGACAATGTTCAGAGAAGTAGTGTTGTAGGTGTGATTTGTACTTTGAATGAGATATCGCCAGCCGTAGAGCGGGATTCTCAAAGTTTTGTGGGCAGTGTGATTACGAACGGTAGTCTAGAGGACGCGTTACGTGATGCTGCATTTCAGGGAAATATAGAGGAAGAACAGTGTGTTCTGCTCTATGATGTGTTATTGTGTAATAGGAGAGTTTTTGAAGATTGCATTGGTAAGGCCAATTGCTATACGCATTCGTTGAACGTTATTGATAGATCAGTATTCACAGGACATAGATATCCTGTACCTTTTGCTTATCCGAGTGCAGTTGAGGCACAAATTAACCAGATGCTTGAAGATGGCATTATTGAGCACTCCAACAGTCCATATGTTAATTCTTTGATCACCGTGCCGAAGGGAGATGGCACAGTCCGTATTTGTTTAGACGCTCGTTTAGTTAACAGTAGAATCAGTTCAGACCAGCTGAAGTCTATGTCTATAGAGGAGTTGATGCAGACATTTGAGGGTAAAAATTATTTCACTTGTGTAGATTTGAGTTCCAGTTTCTGGCAAGTGCCATTAATGTATGAAGATAGACCATTTACAGCATTTAGTCATAAATATAACCTGTATCAATTTTGTAGAACACCTTATGGTTTAAAGAGTAGTTCAGCTGCTTTAATCAGAGCATTAAACATTGCATTAGGTGATGACACAGGAGAGTTTGTAACCATTTACATTGATGATATGGTAATTAGTTCACGCAGTTTTGAGGAGCATCTACGTCATTTAGATATTGTTTTTCAGAAGTTAGATCAGGCAGGGTTCACTTTGAAACTGTCTAAGTCGTCATTCTGTCAGTCAGAAGTGACATTTTTAGGTCATAGAGTGTCGAGTAGAGGTGTAACACCAGAGGAAAGTAGGGTTAATAAAATACTTAATGCAGAGGTGCCACAGAATGTTAAACAGTTGAAAACATACCTGGGAATTTGCAACTTTTTCAGAAGGTTCGTTCTTAAATACTCAGGGTTAGTAGAAACATTCAGGGAATTGCTTAAAAGTGGTAATCGGTGGAGATGGGAGCCCAAGCATGATCAGGCATTTAGAGCGCTGAAGGAAGGTTTCGAGAAGGCTGTAGTGCTGAAATATCTTTTGAAAGATAAGGAATATGTGGTTATGACGGATGCTTCGCATATAGGTATTGCTTGAGTATTGTGTCAGAGAGATGAAGAGGGTAATCTGTGCATTGTATCTTTAGCCTCGCGAGGACTTACTGCAGCAGAGAAAAGATACACTATTACTGAGTTAGAGCTTTTAGGTATTGTTTTCAGTTTAGGGAAATTTAGAATGTATTTAGTAGGGGGGAAATTTGAGATCCATACAGATCACCATGCATTACTGTATATGAGGACTTGTAAACTCAGTTCTAACAGAGTTAGTAGATGGATTCTTGCACTGCAGGAATACGAATTCACAGTTAAATATATTAAAGGTAAAGATAACATTCTTGCAGATATGCTATCAAGGGACACTAATTTATGTAGGGATTATCCTGTTGTCAAAGCAGAGGACGGTATTTTATTATGTGCATGTGTGGACAGTAGCAACAGGGCATCATTACAGACACTGAGAAATATGCTAGTGGAGCAACGTGGTGACATTAAGTATGTCATAAAGTGAGTGTGTTTAGCTGGCGAGCCAGCGTATCAAATGAGTAAGTGTGGTATTTGGTGCGGGGGAGATCTGGTCTTCCAGGCAGGCGTATCAGAGGTCACAAAGGGGGGTAGTATGTAAGTAATTGAGAGTTTTTAAGGTACAGGGAAATATGACGGGATTGTCGGATGCTGTTGGGCACTAAAATGTCTCGATACACCAAGGCCAGAATTTGGTAGCGCTGGTGAATTCCCATTTGTCTCCAAGAGATGGGTGAGCGCTTGTACAGGGCATGTTTGCTTACGGCGTCCACGAGACAAGAGATGGGCCACCAGAATGCGAGACAGTCCTTCATGAAACTCATACATAACAGCACACGTGATTTCTGTTTACGGCCTCGCCATGTAAGATCTGTATGTGTGAATTTAAGGTAAATAGTACATAGGTATTATTTGAGGGTGGTGGCAACTAGGTCAGGATCGTGGAGAACGGGTCTGGGTTGTGCGCTGATGAAGGTGTGAGGCATGGTGGGTGATGAACTAGTATTAAGTAGAATAAGGTCGACGGGAACTCAGTAAGACAGGGCAATTACGGCACAGAAATATTTGGTGTTATATGTAATGCGCACGTACTGTTTTTTGTTTTTTTTCAGAAGTCAATAGTAATTTTATCTAATACACAGAGAGATTAAGTATTATGGTCACGATGCGCAGCCACAATAGTGTGATCGTGTGCTCGTGTGATCAGTGAAATTAAGTTACACCAGAAGAAAGCGACAACCATTGATATCAGGAAGTTCTGTGGTGGTATATGTATCAGAATACCTGTGATGCGTGTGAAGTGACATCATGTATACACAGTGCTCACACATTATTTATGTATATCTTTCCTAACATAGAGATATTTGAGAGGCGGAAATATCCGTGGAACATTTATGGGAATGAAAAAACATTGGACTGATTGCCTAGGGCAATCCAATATTACAACAGACTTTGACGTAAAGTGCGTGAAGAAAATTATGAGGGTATATATATATGTAATTTAGGGTGATTTAATTTGTGTAATATGTATTTTGGATGGGGATTTTATGAACGTGTCTGGGATAATCAAATGAAGTACCATGGTCACAGTAAATCACTTGATGATCCGAGGCAAAATGTAACCTGTTTTTCGAAGGGTATTTACGCCACTGACATAAGTCAGATGGAAGCTATTTAATGTTTGTTTACGTGGCAACTTATTCAGCCAAGATAATTCTCTTGCAGAACACTTTGGTAGATTTATTCCATGTACAATATCTTGGAACTTCTGCATACATCAGTGTTCTAGCAAATGGATCTTGTTGACATAAAAGAAAGAAGGCTGTTAGTGTCGTGTTAGGAGGTTGTACAGCTCTTTCTTGGGCGTTATCAGCTGTGAAATAAACTCGTCCGTTTTCTAGGTGAACACTGAGATGAACGACAGGCGGATAACGTTCATGAATTGGGATATTAAGGATACGCCAAACTGCTTCGTTGCTGCTGATATATCTTCCCAACTGAAATTGTGTAGGCTCATCGATAGTCCTGGTTTGTCCTTCAAGTTGAAATACTGCCATATCGCTACCCTTGTTGACGGATTTACAGATGTATTTAATGGATTTCACTGAATTGCAGTATTCAACATTGATGTGTGCTTGGAACATTTTAGAAAGTAGAGGAGAATATGGAAAAACCCATCTGTTGTCTACCTCAGATTGTCTGTACTGGTTGTTTATTTTAAGATTAATCATCATCATCATCATCATCATCATCATCATTTCCCCTTATCCAGCTCCCGCCGGGTCGGGGTATTTATGGCACTTCTCCACTTTCCTCTTTCGTTCCACCATTCTTTTTCCACAATCTTGTCCCAGTCCAGATTTCTTTTTCTTATGCTGTTCTTCACTGAATCAATCCAACTTGTTCTAGGTCTTCCTCTTGCTCTCTTACCCTTGCACTTCGCCTCCAGCATCTGTCTTGGTATTCTATTTTCCTCCATCCTCTTTACATGTCCAAACCACCTTAGTTTATTCTTCTCAATTCTCTCATTTAGTTTTGCCATCCCAACTTCCTTCCTAACATCTTCATTCCTCACTCTGTCTTTCCTTGTCTTTCCATCATACTTCTTAGGAATTTCATTTCACTGGCTTGGATTCTACTCTCTTGCCTGCTTGTCAGGGTCCAAGTCTCAGCTGCATAAGTTAATATGGGAACATAGTACACTTTATACATTACCTCCTTGCTTTTCCTTGGTACTTCCTTATCCCAAACAAGTTTTCTTACACTTTGATAGAATGCATTGCTCTGCTGTACCCTCCTGCCAATCTCCATGTCCAACCTACCAGTTTGCATCAATTCACTTCCTAGGTATTTGAACGTGTCCACAATTTCCAAACTCTGACTTCCAATTTTCACAGTGCCCTTTCCTTGTCTTTCCCATCTTGTAATCACCATGGTCTTGCTTTTCTCTATACTGATTTTCAGGCCGTACTTCTGAATATTTTCGTTCAGTGCATCTAGTTGTTTTTGCACTTCTTCCGTGTTCCTTCCCCAGACCACAATATCATCTGCAAATAACAGTAACTTCATTTCTTTATGTCCATATGCTTCCTTTATTTCCTTTACAATTTCATCCATCACCATTGTGAACAAGAGAGGTGACAGCACACTCCCCTGTCTTAGTCCAGTCTTGTTCCTAAACCAATCTGTCTTTCCAACTGGGGTCAGTACCCTGCCAACACAGTTGTTGTACATTGCTTGCACCATTTCCAACAATTCTCTTCCCAGTCTCTTCTTAACCATGGTTTCCCATATCTTCTCTCTGGGGACACTATCATATGCCTTTTCTAGATCTATGAAAGTCATGATCAAATCCTCTCCATATTCCCAGTTCTTTTCCATCACCTGCCTCAAGCTAAAGATTGGGTCCACTGTGGATCTTCCACTCCTGAAGCCATACTTAATATGAGTAGTATAGCCTCTGTTTCCTGGTTTTCGTCTTCTGTACAGAGGGTAGCCATAATCTCCGGTTTGGGTTTCCTGGGTAAATTCTCGGGGGTACTTTTTGCTACATTTTCCTTCCTTCATGCAGGGTGACTTCGGGTTTATAGCTCCCATGGTCCATGAATCATATTCTTTGTAATTATCTCAAACAGCATGGGGTCTTGTTCTTTACTGGGAATCTCCGCGGATATAACACTGTCCACTTGAGTTGGACGTATCTTGCTTTTGAGCCATAATAATATGCGAGCATGTGGAAGGCCTCTTTTTTGCCACTCAATTGAGTACATCCAGCAGCGAGTTTCTCCGTAAATATGGCTCTGGGTTATTATATTCATGAGCTTTGCTAATTTTTGTTTAAAAATTCTCGCTGTCAAATCATGGCGATCAGTAGGTGCCTGGCCACAGAAAAGTTCTTCCTTAATGTCAGTCCAGGCAGGATTGCATGCAACTGTAATAAATACATCTGGACATCCGTATATCCGAACATAGCACATGGCATCCTGGGCATATTCGTGCATATGTCTTGGACTTCCCGTAAATGTTGCCGCTAAAATAACCATTTTTCCAATGTCCACAACATTGCCATCATTGGCTACAGCATCATGCAAATGAATGAAATCATCAACTCGAAGTTTATTTTGGTTTAATCGGATGTAGAGCAGGCGTTCACTTTCAATCTTGGCGTACATCATTCATTATCATTAACCGTCTTCAGCTTCCCGGGTGCGGTATAAGAGCTCTCCATGTTTGTCTATTCAGGTATATTTCCTCCTCCTCTACCTGGTGCCAATCGACACCTCTTCCCTGCAGGTCTTCTTTTATTTGGGAGATCCAGCGTGTCCGTGGTCTGCCTCTTGGTTTCTTGCCCTCCACATCTTGCTCAAGCCATACTCTTGCCGTTCTGCTTGGATTCATCCTCTTCACATGACCAAACCATTTCAACCTTGATGTTGCTATTGCTTCATGAAGTGGTTTCACTTGAATCTCTGCACGAATTTTCACATTTCGGATCTTGTCTCTTCTGGTCTTCTGAAGCATTGTTCTCAGGAACTTCATTTCTGTAGCCTGAAGTCTGCTACTATCTCTTCTGTTGATAGTACAAGTTTCAAGTCCATACGTCATTATAGGTAAGAAGTAGGCCTGATACATCATTTTCTTGGATGTTAAAGGAATTTGTTGGTCCCAAAGGAGGTTCCTGACCTGGTGATAAAACTGAGCTCCTTTTTGGATTCTGTTGGTGACTTCAGCAGAACATCTGTTATCTTCAGTCATAATGCTACCGAGGTATTGGAAATAATCGACTTGTTCTAATTTCGCTCCATCCAGCTCAATGCTTGTATGCAACCTCTGTCTGCTGACTGCCATTGCTACTGTCTTTGTATGACTGATTTTGAGGCCAAACTCCTTAAATTGGTGGTTCCAAGCATTTAGATTCTGCTGTACTTCATTTTCTGTGCAACCCCATACCACTACATCATCTGCAAAAGCAAATGCCTTGAAATCATTTCCAGAATTCTGTTTCACCCTTTTCATAATTTCATCCATCACAGAGATAAAGCAGACCCGACCAGCGGTTGGAAACTGCTCAAGATGATGATGATGACAGAGATAAATAGCAGTGGTGACAACGCACTGCCTTGTTGCACTCCCTTAGTTGTGGCAAACCAATCTGAATACCCATTTCCTATTTGCACACAGCTCTGGCAATAACTGTACAGCATTTTCCCTTTCCTGATAAGAGTTTGTGGGATTATTTCTGTTTGATAGACATTCCCATATCTTTTCTCTAGGCAAGCTATCATAGGCTTTTTCTATATCTAAGAAGACAAAGATGATATCCCTTCCTTTCTCCCAGTATTTTTCCATGATCATCCTTACTGCAAATATGAGGACGGTGGTTGCTCTGTTGCCTCTAAATCCATATTGCTCTTCTTCTAACTGGGGTTCAAGGATGTTCCTTATCCGTTTAGCAATAATCTTCTCCATTAGCTTAAGTCCATGTGATAAAAGGGCGATTCCCCTGTAGTTGCCACAATGACGTCTACTTCCCTTTTTGAAGAGAGGGACTATAATACCCTTTGTCCAATCATCTGGGATTTTTTCTTCCTTCCAGATAGCATTCATAACTCTGAACAACCAATGAAGTCCATGGATTCCTGCAGCCCTTATCATTTCTACACTCATTTGGTCTATGCCAGGTGACTTGCCTCTACTCATGCTGTTCAAAACGGTTTCAACCTCTGACCAAGTCAGAGGAGGCTCATATTCCGTACTGCTGCTCTGATTTTCTGGAGTGTTGCATTCCTCCTCCATTACATCCTTACCATTATATAGCTGGAGAAAATATTTCTTCATTTCCCTTCTTACATCTTCCTCTTTCCATACCATGTTTCCATCTTCAATTTCTAATGCTTTTATTGGGACATACGGGTTTCTTTTGTTTTTCAAAATTCTGTACAAGAGCTTGTTATTGTTTCTGCTGTCCTCTTCTAGTTTCTTAGTGAATTCTGTCCAACTATTTTCTTTTTCCAATTGTATTAATCTCTTCGCTTTCAGTTTAAGATCTCTGTATTTCTGGTTCAGTTGTTCCAGTCTGATTTCATTTTTGTTTGTATCCTTCTGGTTTTCTTTGTCCCGTTCTTTCCTAGCTATATTTCTTTCTTTTATAGCTTTCTGAACAGCATCGTTCCACCAGGGGGTCTCTTTCTCCCTTACTTTGGTGCTTGTTTTTCCAACAATTTCTACTGCACCAACCATTGTTTCTTTAAATCTTTTCCACTCTTCTCGACCTGTTCTTATTTCATCTTTTGGGATGTGGTCACTGATTTTCTTCTGATACTTTTTCTGTTTCTCCGGCTCTTCTAAATTCCAAACTTTTATCTTGGATATGCGTCTTGGTTTTATCTTTTCCCTTGGGACATTTCTTAGTGTGGCAGTTAGTAGTCTATGATCACTCTCTAAGCACTCTCCTGGGAGGACTTTTACATCCGTGATTAGGGTTCCAGCTTCTTTGTCAGAGATAATGTAGTCAATTAGGGATTTCACTTTCCCATCCCAGCTGTACCTTGTGATTATGTGACTGGGTTGTTTCTTGAAAAATGTATTTTTAATCATGAGATTATTTCTGAGGCAGAAGTCCAATAGGTATTCTCCTTCTGCATTTCTGTTTCCAAATCCGTTGGGGCCAATCACATTTTCATACCTTTGTCTTTCCACCCCAACTTGTGCATTAAAATCCCCCATCACAATTATATTATCCTCTTCTACATGTTCTTCTAGGTCTTCAAGGAATGCATCTTTCTCCTCCTGAGAACATCCAGACTGTGGAGCATAAACTTGTACAATGGTCAAAATCTTTTTGTTTGTTTTCCAACGCAGTTTAATTATCCTCTCATTGGTGTATTCTATGTCTGAAACTGCATCTACATCCTTGCTGATGAGGAACGCTACACCATAACGGGCTTCTTCCGGATTTCCATGCCAGTAGAGCTTGTATCCTTTCCGTAGTGATTTTACACCTTTCCCTTTCCACTTTGTTTCAGTTTGTTTGGATCAGTTTGCCTCAGATTAAAGTGGTACCCATCCTCACCCTCCCAAAATATTAATGGGTACTGAAGGGCATCGTACGATCTGTGTGTTTCTGAAATTCGTTGCAAAACATCACTCCGTCTATGAATGATTATGTCACGTTTCTCGAATTCTTGTCCTGTCATTACAATGGCCACTTCGTCAATGGTCGGAGCATTAAAACGACGTTCATGTTCGCCTACTGGTCTCTTGTCTGCTGATATGACAACCTTATATTCATCCGTTGGCATTCGATCCAGGGCGGTCTTAAACATATTTACTAAGTTATTATGCTCTTGCAACAACCTCTGTAGAGCTATAACAATCTCCCTTCTAGTGTTGGGGATAATTTTACAACGTTGATTGGCTTGTTGTCGTTCGTCTCCCATAAAATAGATTTGTAAGAATTTTGGATTCTCATTAGCATACCTGCCAACTTTTGAAAAGGGCTATCAGTAAAACTCATGCGCGACAAAAAATCGAACGCTTTTCGATATACCCCCGTCTTGACGAAAATAATAATACTTCTGGGCTACAAAATACAATAATTCATGCTTTAAACAGGATACTTCAATGAAATCATATCTACTTACATAATTTGTAGATGAACATAACAATCCAGAAGAAATCCATGTTAATCAGCAGCAGGCGTGGTGAATATTGGTTTGGAGCACACATAACAGGACTTCCTTGATAGATTAAGCTGATATACGATAATTGAAAAAGGCTTTACACAATAAAACTTGTTTAACGTAACACAGGCAAGAAATAATATAATACACACTGCAAATCACATGCTAGTTCGACTTTAAAGTCATGGTTGTGGTCTTTTTAGCTTCCTGCAAAAAGTCATGAGAAAATGTTTTGTCATAACAGCGACCAGAACTCCTGGTCTTCAAAATAGAAATAGACTCCAGAGATTCATTGGACACGGATGACCTGAACTGTGTTCTATTTTTCTTCACAAGGCTAAAAACACGTCGACATTCTGCATTGCTATGGGGTATGGTGAGAACAGAGAGCATTACTCTAGAAATTCGGTTATACTTAAGAAGTCTATCGGCTCCAGGAATTCTTGATATTTGTGCCCAACTGGAATCACTTGCAGCATCTTGATGTGCAGCCGAAGTGTCATCTACCTGAAGAGCTGTGAACTGCCTCTGAAGCTCATTCACTACCTCATCTGTAGTTTCATTCTCTTCCTTGCATAACATGATAGGAAACTTTTCCAAGAAAAAACGAATGGAAGAAAACTCTGCATCTTCAATTTTGTCCAACCTAGCAACTTGAGCATTCTTTAACACGTCATCCTTAAGTGGAAACTTGTTGATGATGTAGTCACAGGCAGTACAAAAGTAGTTTCTCACTGATGGAAAGAAAAAGGGATTTATCTGTATCCGGTCCGTTCTGAAGGCACTTAACAACTTCAGATGATGCATTTTTTGCCATTTTATTTACAAAGCATGTCGTTTTCGTGCGACCACAACTATATTTCTTTGCAACTTCTGATGTGGGAAACATCTTAAATAAAGCACCAGCATGATCAGCCGCACTTAAGGGCACATCGTGTTCCACCAAAAAGGAAGTAAACAGACACTCGGCCCTAATTACGTCACTGTCAACGTGAAGAAAGAATATGCACATGGTAGAAATAAAAACCACACACACACGTGGAACGAATGTAATTAGTCCAAGGAATACAGGAAACTGCGAAGCACGAAGTTATAGCACAAAAACTCGAACGCTTCATTAAAATATACCATAACCTTAAAAGACGAAAACATTCAAGGAACGCCAACTTCGCGAACAATGAACAACTCACGTGGTCAAAGAATATGGTTTAAATCGCAACGAGCGAACGGAGCGGAACAAAGAATATGCGAAGCAGAGCCTGTCGACACCTAAGATTCACATGGAAGAACGGTTATCCTGGCTTCAAATTCAATTACAATGAAGACACAAACATCACACGGTTAAAAGTACGAATCATATCAAAGAACGAGTTATCGACTATCGTGGACTTGCCTTCGACCCACGCAAACAATCGATTGTACGGAAGTGGGCGGTATTATCGAATGTAAATTATCTTTTCAAATTTTTGTCCGCGAAATCGTAAAATGACACCGTTCATCCGTAAAACCGTAAAATGCTGCAATTTCCGTAAATTTTACGGATAAACCGTAAAAGTTGGCAGGTATGCATTAGTGAAGGGAAAGAATTGATCCAAGTTGATGATAAATTTGACCTTGCACTTTGAAAGTTGGCATGAAACCAGTTTCTTTTACTATTGCCGTGGTACCGGAAGAAGTCATTTGGAAGCATGAATTGTACTTCCTAATGTTTTTCAGGAAGTGTTTAGATTCTTGAGTCGTTCCTGACGTGTACGAAAGAAGTGGTTCGGGAGGAGGATTTAGAGCGGCTAGCTTAATTTTCCCATTAGAGCAACATATTCCAGGCGACTCCGATCTGAATTTTTTGGCTAGACAGTGATAACATACAACATCCATTTTTCCAATTGTTACTTTGGGGTGTATTCCATAATCGTAAGTGTGATCGTACTGAAATGCCTCTAATTTCAAATCAGACAGCCTAAATGTTTGCCTAGATTGGAAAAGTCGCGTACGTTTGATTTCAAGCCGATCTAGACGCTGCTGGGGTGTCTCGAAAACCCTGAGCTCAGCATGCCTGTTTTCGTCCTGTTCAAGCCGATATTGACGCTGCTCAGGTGTTTCAGCAGCCCTAGTCTGAGACTGCCTTATTTGCTATCTTCAAGCCGGTCTTGACGCTGCTGAGGTATTTCAGCGCCCTGAGCTCAGCGTGCCGTTTTTCGTCCTGTTCAAGCCGATATTGACGCTGCTCAGGTGTTTCAGCAGCCCTCAATAATCTAACTTTCTTGGTTTGATGGCTGATTTTCCCAATAGATTGTCACTTTTTGGGAGGCATTTTGAAATACCGGTAGTTAAAAAAAGAAATCACAATTCGAAGTGGAAAGCTGTTGGTGATTGTTACTATAAAATCGCAGTCAAGGAAGATTTTATGTCGTGTTATTTAAAAGTAGTATGAACGGAGCATATTATGGGTCATTGGCCCCTAATGACTACTATTGCATTGAACACATGAAACTTAGAAATTAATAGACGAAGTCATTTATAAGAATCATAGTTCGTGCAAGAATATGTGTTGGTGATTATTACAATAGTAAAGGAGGTAGCATGTGGGTCACTTGCCTTAATTATGAAGATGATAATGAAGACTACTACTGAACGGATATATCAAACTTACACACTAACAGAAATACATATTTTTAAATCACAGGCGAGGAAGACTGTGGTGTTACTTAGTAGTATAGTGGATCCTTTTGATAAGGATGATAATGAAGACAACGACTGAACAGGTATATCAAACTTACAAACTAATAAAAAAACATATTTATAAGATCACAGGCTGTGATCTCAGGCGAGGAAGACTGTGGTGTTGCACGTAACATCTAGGTCATTCGCCCTTTTGATAAGGATGATAATGAAAACTACTGTTGAATTCACACGTCAAATTTACAAACTACCGTAATAGAAAGAAATATTTCAAAATTCACAGGAGAGGAAGACTTATTGTGTGTGGTGATTAGTGGTATAATGGGCATAACATCTAGGTCATTTGCCCTTTTGATAAGGATGATAATGAAGCCGACTACTACTGAACGGGTATATGAAACTTCCAAACTAATAGAAAAACATACTTTAAAAATCACAGGCGAGGTCGACTATTTGGTGTTGCTTAGTAGTATAATGGGCGTAACATCTAGGTCATTCGCCCCTTTGATAAGGATGATAATGAAAACTACTGTTGAATTGACACGTGAAACTTACAAACTATCGTGATATAAAGAAATATTTCAAAATTCACAGGTGAGGAAGACTGTGTTGTTGCTTAGTAGTATAATGGACGTACCATCTAGGTCATTTGCCCTTTTGATAAGGATGATAATGAAAACTACTGTTGAATTCACACGTCAAACTTACAAACTACCGTAATAGAAAGAAATATTTCAAACATCACAGGCGAGGAAGACTTATTGTGTGTGGTGATTAGTGGTGTAATGGGTATAACATCTAGGTCATTTGCCCTTATGATAAGGATGATAAGGAAAACTACTATTGAATTGCCACTTCAAACTTACAATGTACACAATGTACTGTAATAAAAATAAAGATTTTAAAAATCACAGTCGAGAAAGACTTAATGCGGTGGTGATTAGTGGTATAATGCGCATAACATCTAGGTCATTTGCCCTTATGATAATAATAAGGTAATGAAAAAAAGACTACTAAACGAACATGGTATAATTTTAAAACTGATACAGGTAATTCGGATTTCTACCATCGATGTCTTCCAAAGTCTCAACCTTATTTTCCGGCCTAGGCCTATACACGATGCTTCTAGTGAAAGAGCTTATAGCGTACTGCTAGGGTCCAAGGTGCACAAAGCTGAGAGGATCCCAGATGATGATGAAATATGACACGTTCGGGATTTCCCGTCCTATTTACATTGGCCGGGGAGTCGCTCAGTATTATGCAACACCAAAGTGGCTAGAGCAACGCCCCTGTGCTAGTGTCAGCAGAGACAGCAGATTACACGGCGGGCTATTGACAGTCCTCTCTTGTCACCTCGCGATGAATCAGCAAGCTATTCTCACAACTGGCCCCTCCAGGGACTCACAACTTGTGGCACATAGGTTGGCGACCACGGGACCCAGCTGAGTCCGGCATTGCTTCTACTTCCTGGTGCCAGTTCAGTTCTCTTCCCTGTCGGCCTCCCTTCGTCAAATCTTGTTCTCTTCTGACCCCAACGGTATTCGGGTATCCGAGGCCTAGGGAGTCTTTCACTTTCCCGCCTTAATTGGCCCTTGTCTCATCTTTCCTGATGCCCTCATTCTTCGAGGGATCAGCCTTCTTTTTCTTTTCAGGATATCTCCTGTCTTCTGGTCAAGGACCTCAAGGACGCAGGGTGTGTATAGCCCCACCACTTCTGGTGCACCCTGGATAGTGCTACACCCACAAGGGCTCATGGCCGGTGAGTTCGGGAGCTGGCAACCCCGAGGGATTCCTGAGCTGGATCCGGTTTTACCCTTTTTTTCCATTTCCTTTGGGGTGGACTCTCTCCTCTTTCCCATTGCTATCTACCTTTCGTGGCTCTCCTTCCTTCCAAGTCCCTCAATTCTCATTTATCCAGGGTTGAGAGCATTTCCTCCTGTCTTATTTCCCTTATTCCTTTCTTTTGTCCTTATCTTCTTCTAGCCCATATGATTTGTAGTTAGTTTTAGTTTCATTAGGTTAGTTAGTTAGTTATTGTTGTTTTGAGGGGCGGAACTACGAGGTCATCTGCCCCTAGTTTCATTAGGGGCTGATAACCCCGATGTTAGACCCCTTAAAACAACAATCATCATCATCATCATCACAACTGGCATTGTGCAATTGGGTTACTGTGGTATTTAAAACTTCCTGTTAAATCCCTCACTCTTTTGTATTACATAAATAATTTGTAGCTAGAAACCTTCCCTGGAATCCACACAACAACTCACCCAAGTTTCATCGCAATCGGATGAATGGTATAAGGGCCTAAATGCAGGTAATGGAATGGTCTGTCCGAAATTTCAAGTAGACAGTGTTACTCGTCGGGTTCCAAAGGGTAAGTATACAAATTTTGGTTGAGATGGGTGAAACAGAGTAGATTTGTGCCAAAGGTCCTAAATGCAGGGAATAGAGTGGTCTGTCCCAAATTTAAGGTGAACAGTGTTACCTGTCGGGTTCCAAGGGGTAAGTATGTAAAATTTGGGTCAGATCGGTGAAACGGTGTAGATTTGTGCCAAAGGGCCTAAATGCAGGGAATGGAGCGGTCTGTCCGCAATTTCAGGCAGACAGTGTTACTCGCAGGGTACCAGAGGGTAAGTATACGAATTTTGGTTCTGATCGGTGAAATGGTGTAAATTTGTGCCAAAGGGCCTAAATGCAGGGAATAGGGTGGTCTGTCCCAAATTTTAAATGGACAGTGTTACTCGCAGGGTTCCAAAGTGTAAGTATACAAAGTTTGGTTCAGATCGGTGAAACGGTGCAGATTTGTGTAAAAGGGCCTAAATGCAGGGAAGGGGGGTGGTCTGTCCGAAATTTCAAGTCGACAGTGTTACTCGCAGGGTTCCAAAGGGTAAGTATACAAATTTTGGTTCAGATCAGTGAAACGGTGCAGATTTGTGTCAAAGGGCATAAATGCAGGGAAAATTTCAAGTGGACAGGGTTACCCGCAGGGTTCCAAAGGGTAAGTATACAAATGTTGGTTCAGATCGGTGAAATGGTGTAGATTTGTATACATAACAGACAAACTTTGAGCTTTATATACATAGATATAGATTCAATGAAGAAATTGATAAGTTTTCAGATTCTTAAATGGTTTCAAGGGGCTGTTAAAACAATGTGTTACATTTGTAGGTACATCGATTATTAATAATAGCAGAGATATCAATATCAACTTTTTTAAACTTTAATGGAATCATATGAATTTCTTCTGCAGTTACAAATCCAGCGACATAATTAATTCAAATATCAAACAATTACTTTTTGAAATATCAAACATCCTCCAAATAGTGATTCTATTGCCTCAGCATGTGGTCCAGTTGGGCCACATTAGATTATGTATGCTAATGCTAGGCGACCTGTGTGCTTGTTTTGATTGTGGTCATGTTAGAGGCATATCTCATAAATACAATATGATATTTAGTACAAGAAAGGCATACATATGCTACATGTGAGGGAAACAATGAGATGCTATTTCAAGAAGAAAATTGATGTTATCTTGTAAAATGAGATTTATGGCCCAAATGAATTCAGAGGTTAGCACCAGAATTCTACATGTTTATTGACTGCTAATCACTCACCTGGAATATGAAGGGTTCCAGCTAAGACAACTGCAAGCTAATTTACAAGAAATCTCATGTTGAAGAGTCCACTGACTAAGATTCATAACATCTGGAGCCTCATACATCCGTACAACTCCATCGGCTGAGCATGTGGCCAGTAAGAGGCCCAATGACTTGGGAGCAAACTTGACATCCGTTACTGACGTGCGCGAATCCACAAGGTTGGTTCTCCTCACCCAATGTCTCATGCCTCTCTCTCCAGGAACTGAACCTTCTCCAACTGAAAATCAATTTCGGCATTCATAACATAGAATATGAAAATAGAATACCCTCAACATCCAATCTTAAATAACAATGGTTAACACCAAAATTGCAACACAAGTGGTGAAAATTAAAAAATAAAATAAAAAATTGACACTCTTCAACACAAAAATATTACTTAATTTCACCAGTTGCTTTGTATCTGTATAATAGGACCACCTTGTGGTGTAGCAACTAGCATTCTTGGAGGTCCGGGTTCAATTCCCAGCTCTGCCATGAAATTTTAATTCTTGTGTGAGGGCTGGAACAGGGTACACTCAGCCTTGTGAGGCAAAACAGAAGAGGAGAGTTTGTTTCCCACCTCAGCCATCCTGGAAGTGGTTTTCTGTGGTTTCTCACTTCTACTTCTACTTAAGGCCATGGCCACCTCCTTCCCAATCCTATCCCAATTTATAAATACACTGATACAGCCATCACACAAATCCAAAATACATGGGGCTACATGACCATGATGTCGCAGCTCCTAAAATAAGCAACAACTCTATAATAGGGCAACAGCAAGAAGCCACTAGATAAGTATTGTTCAATTGTACAGAAATATAAGTAAACATTCTTTAAAGGCATTTATCATAGGTTTCAAAATCCTGTAAAGAAAGGGGCTAAGGGATAAAGGTATAAAATAAAAATTCTTCTTAAGTGAGATCAGTCCCCAAATTTAAAAATATAATGAACCTGAAATATCATAAGAATGTACAAAAATGTGATTGATTCATTAAGACCTACTGTATAATAAAAACTATCTGTTTGTTGACATAAAAATGTAACGAAGAAGGAAATTATTTCATGTTAGGCATTTGACTGTCATGGTGATGAGTCCATCCACTAAATATGTGTGTAAAATCTGTTTGTTAACCTGCATTATTACAGTGTATTTACCTAGTGTATGTGTTTCTAATTATTTAGGACTAAGGTAGAGAAGGAAGCAAGCAGCCTTGGATCTTGAGAACGACACAACTCTAGTACATGCCAAGAAATAAAGTGACAAACCATCAAGGATAGCTGATGATGGTATTCTATAAATATAACCACTACTTGACCTTTCCAGTCCCATATGAAACAGTTCCAATAAAACTCGTCACCCAAGCGATTAATTTCAAAATATTGCAGTGCACAAGCCTCTCCTAAACTACACAAAGAACACAAATGTAACAAATGCAACTTACCAATTTCTTCCCAAATAGCAGCAGTGCGATCAAATGAGCAAGTCGCAAGAACCTGACCAAATTCTGGATTTGCCCATGTTACTTTCCAAACAGAACCACTGTGTGCTTTCCAACTGCCTGTTAATTTCCAACCCTCATGTTCATCTTGATCCCACACCTAGAAACCAGAACAGTTTTTATCATGCCGTTCAATGAAGCAAGGGGCCGATAACCTCAATTTTAGGCCCCTTAAAACAACAATTATCATCATCATCATCATCATCAATGAAGCAGCCTAATGCCTTTCCAAAGAACTCAGTGATATGGGAAAAATTGTGCAACATTTGACTTTAACAGAATCTTCTATCCCATTCACCATGATATTTGTCATAAATGTAGTTACCAAAAAAAACTTGCCCTTTGCCATGTTACTTTACACCTACTACTTGAAGAACACAGGCAAGCAAAAAAAAAAATATCGCAACACCACAGACTGGAAAGTGAACGTGAATTACTTTATTCAATTACAAACTTGTGTGTGTTGTCTTTATGATTGTCATTAAATTCACTACTAATGTCTGTGATATCCAGAGCACTTTTCACTGGGGGAAATGGGAGTTTACATTATTTGTATTAAGTTATTTCTCAGTTTCTCAAATCTTGGGGTGTTGCGATTTATTTGCTCGCCAGTGTAGAAACATTGAAATATTAGAAGCCATTTTTCAGTGTTTTAAAGAAACAGGCAAGAATGGGAGAAGTTTAAGAGTGCATTTGTAAACAGTGCAGAGAAATCATGTGGTAGAAAATCAGGAAAGGTACGGGAAAAGGCGACAAAATGGTGTTGTTTTTTTTATCGTGTAGCCTCCTGAGAGGCCGAGTGCAGGTCTTTCTAGTCGACGCCTGTGGGCGACCTGCACGTCGGGATGAGAGATGAGATGAATGGATGAAAGTGGGCAAGGATGTGGAAGGAAGCGGCCGTGGCCTGTCAGAAGGTACTGTCCCAGCATTTGCCTGGTGTTGAAAATGGGAAATCACGGAAAACCATTTCAAGGACAGCCGACGGTGGGGCTCGAACCCACGCATCTACCGAGTCGGCAGAGAGCTTGGCCCCATGACCTAACGCCGCACTTTAGCCAGCGTAGCCACTACTGTCGGTTAATGGTGGAATGATAGAGTGAAAAAAAAGGTAAGAGAGAAGAAGAAAGCTTGGAAGGAATGGAAAACAAAAAAGACTGAAGAAAGTAGAGCAAAATATATAGAAGCAAACAGAGATTGCAAGAAAGTAATTGCAGAGGAAAAGAAGAAAAGCTGGGAAGAATTCACTCAGGAAATAAGGGAGGATTTACATTGTGGAAAGAAATTGCTGTTTGGAATTATAAAAAGCAGAAGGAATGAAAAGGTGAACACTGGGTTTGTGAAAAGCAAAGAAGGTGAAATAATGACAAAACCAGAAGAGATAACGGACAGATGGAAAGAATATTTCAGCGAGCTGTTGAAGGTGAGACGCCAGGCAAGCGGAGAAGTTACGCAAACAGCCAAAACGGTGGAGGAAGAAATAGAAGAAGAACCAGACATTACTATGGCAGAAGTGGAATGGGCAGTTAGGAAGTTGAAGATGGGGAAAGCTGTGGGAATCGACGAAGTGGCAATAGAAATGATAAAGGCGGCAGGACCAGTGGGACTGCAGTGGACATACAGACTTCTCAGGAGTGTGTGGAGAGAGAAGAAAGTACCTGAAGCCTGGAAAAAGGGAATAATATTGCCAATATTCAAGAAAGGAGACAGGAAGGTGTGTGGTAACTACCGAGGAATCACCATCATCTCGCATGTTGCCAAAGTAATGGAAAGAATCCTAGAAAAAAGAATTAGAGTAAAGGTAGAAAGCCAAATAGAGGAGCAGTTTGGATTTAGAGGGGGCAGGTCAACAGTGAAACCCATTTTCATTCTGAGACAGAACATTGAAAAGAGTTGGGAATATGGGAAGGATATGGTAATGACTGTTATTGATCTAGAAAAGGCCTATGATAGCATCCCTAGACCAAAAGTTTAGGTAAGCTTAACAAATAGGGGGATAGGCAAGGAACTGAGAGGCATGATAAAAGGAATGTGCATGGAGTGCTACAGTAGTGTGAAGAATAGAGTCAGGACATCGGAATGTTTTAAAATTGACACTGGACTAAAGCAAGGAAGTGTGTTATCATCATTATTGTTCGTAATGGTGATGGATGACATCACGAAGGCAGCAATGAAAGAATATAGTAGGGCAAAGATGAAGGGAATGTTGTTTGCAGACGACGTTGAGATCTGGGGCGAGGATGAGATGGAGGTACAAGAACAGTTAGACGTAATAAATGAAAAGATGGAGCAATGGGGATTGAAGATAAATGTGGAGAAGAGTAAAACAGTGGTGATCAGTAGAGATAAGAAAGAAGGAAAAGGAGTACTCAAAGTAGGAGATAAGGAATTGAAAGTAGTGAAACACTTCAAATCATCATCATCATCGGCTCTAACTCGAATCCGAGTATAAATCTTCTTCCTTCAGTCTTGTTTGTGGATGTGTTTACGGTGACTAAAGAGTCCAATCCTGGCATGGAACAAGCAACCACACAAGTTACATAGTATTGCTGGAGGAGGACGTGGTTGGGCTGCTCGAAGTTTCCTAGCATGACGCCTGGCCTCTTCATGTGTGCGTCGATCCCTTTCAAACGTCTTTACAGTATCCGTGATGGTATGGCGCCAAGTTGAGCGGTCTTCAGCCAGCATGTCCCAGGTTTGTGAATCAAGACCTGTCAATTTCAAATACTTGGGAAGTGAACTGACTGAAGATGGAAGACGATTTGGAAATTAGCAGAAGAATACAACTCGGGAGTGCTTTCTACCAACAGGTACGGGGACTAGTATGGAACAAGGATATACCAATTAAGGCTAAAGAAGTTATGTACAAAGCATATTATGTTCCTATAATGACATATGCAGCAGAAACTTGGACAATGACTAAGAGGGATGAGAGCAGAGTACAAGCAGCTGAGATGAGATTCCTGAGAAGTATGGTCCAGAAAACGAGGAGGGACAGAGTGAGAAATGAAGATATACGGAAAGAACTGGGAGTACAGAAACTCAATGACAAACTGGAGCAAAACAGATTGAGATGGTTTGGACATGTCAAAAGGATGAATGAAGTAAGGCTACCAAGACGAGCACTGGAACGACGGATGACAGGGAAGAGAGGACGAGGATGACCAAGAATGCGTTGGATGGACTCGGTGCAGAATAGTATTAGAAAACGGAACCTGGATTGGAACACTGTGTCGGAAGAGGAATGGTGGAACAACAGAACAAAGTGGAGAGGAACCATATTTGCCCCCACCCAGTGTCAACTGGAAAAGGGGAAATGATGATGATTATTTCAGGCACTGTGTGATTAAATTAACTATTACTCCCCACCCAAAAGTATTAGCTCAACCTGTTCCTGGAACCTCTATCCTAGGTTTTGATATTACTCTGGCACATCTTTGGACCAAGACGATCACTTCTCATACCTTGGGAGTATTCTGTCTATGCAATGTACTGTTGAGAAGGACGTGCATAACAGAAGCTGTGCTGCGCATGCAGCGTTTGGACATCTCTCACATAGTGTGTATTCCAGAGCAAAGATCTAAGAATCTGTACAAAACTAATGGTATACGGTTGTCATTTCTACATTGCTCTATGGATGTGAGACCTGGACCCTATACCACCAGACCATCAAAAAACTGGAACGCTTTCACCTGCAGAAACTCCGTTCCATTATGCACATCAAATGGGATGACTATATAACGAATGCTGCGGTTCTCGAGAGAGCATAGAGGCCATCATCATTAGTCACCGGCTTGGATGGTTCGGTCATGTCCAACGCATGAATGACGACAGACTCCCACTGAAAATCCTGCACAGTGAACTCAGCTCGGGCAAGAGACCTCTAGGAGCACCTCGGAAGCGTTACAAAGCAAGCTTAAACAAACCTTGAGGAGTGTAGCCATTGATCCTGATAATTGGCATACACTTGCGGAAGATCGCGCACGTTGGCGTGCAGCCACCTCAGTTGTGCTTTCACATTTTGAAGATGAACGCCGAAGGCAGGAAATGCAAACTCGTCAGAGGAGAAAGCTGCGCCAGATATTGCCACGTCCTCCACCTTCCATCATCTGCATCGTGTGCGGCTGTATGTTCTATGCCAGAATTGGTCTGTTGAGTCACCAGCTACATTACCATTGAGTGAATACAAATTAGTAATGCAGGAAAGAAGCATACACTCGGATACCAGTATTGGCCGACGACGACTCCCCGCCCAAACTAATTAGGTACACTTGTGTTGACCGACTGAAAAGCTTCTACTAATGAACTTGAAACAACCACCTGGATGTGGTGGAACTGAGGAACAAAAGGGAAGCTTGAAGTTTAACGTGACTGTTAATCTCGCAATCATGAGTCACGGGACCTCCTTTTTACGTGGAATCCGAACCACAGTACGGCATTTCACTTCGAAAATCTTACATGCATTGACCGGGAATCAAACCCAGTCCGTCTTGGTGAGAGGCAGACAACTTGACCACTGAGCCACCATGCCCCTGAATTGAGGAACAGAGTAGAGGATGGGGGAAGGAGTTTACACACAGTAGCAACATATTTATTAATCTCAAAGCAAAAAGCTTAAGAACATACAATGTCATTTCATTACTAAGGCCGGAAGTTCATGCAATATTAAATGAATAAATATGCACGAAAAAGGCACTGATTATTAGTCAAATATGCATCATGTTTTAAAAATATGCACTTTGAAATAACTACGGCAATTACAATCACTAGATTATTTGGAAAATTTTCCATTTTGAGTTCCGTATTGACTTTACAACTATCAAATGGGGTTGTTTGTTCTCCGCCCAATCAATACCTTTAAATACTATAATTTTCACAGTTTATTGTTACTTGGACATGTTTCGGGCCATACCTGGGCCCTTCTTCAGCCTTGAATAGTTTCCAACAAATCCATTAAAGACATGCATTTAAAAATAGACAACACTCTTAAAATACTTAAAGGTAAAAATACATAAAAACAACATTAAAATACTCATTTAGAAAGAGAATGAAAACATAAAGATAAAACATTTCTTCATCATACATATTCTTGAAAAGTTTGCTATTTTTGGTTGTTTAATAGCGGTAAGTAACCATTTTGCTGAACAAAAAAAAACCGGATATGTCTGTAAGTTACGCTGATTTAGTCCTTTTAGTGACCCAATTATGCTGGATATTCTAGGGCTTAACATGTTTTGGCCTTTGCAAAACTAAGAATTCTTCTTGGTTTATGTAGTGCTTGAGCGGAGATGCCACTGTTCAGATTGCTGTCCCTTTTGACACAACTGCAAAGATAATAATCTAAACTATAGCATTGGCGGATACCACTTTTGAGGTTAAGATTATATAAAGAAACAAGACTTTAAACTTACAGCGTAAATTGGCATTAATAGTTTAATCTTTGCTCCCACCCGGAAACAGGACTAGAGGAACGCCTTTCTTATGCGGGGGCTAGAAGGAGCGAGAAGTCTTAACAAAAACACATTAAGAAAATTTTAAATTGAACTAACTTGACGAGCAAATAGCTTGGACTTACCCATGTTGTGTTGAAGCTAACTGATTTCGAACTGATGTGCTGTGTGTGAGACCTAGCGGCCAAGGTCGCGCATGTGACACGTCTACCGGCATATGGAGGGACGGGGGTAAAGGAGGGAAGGACGGGTTCATTGGCATCTTCATTATTCCGCGTGGCTATGCGCCTACTTTAGAATAAATACATCTATGGGGGGGATCAGTTGTAGGTTGTATTTTGGGGGGTTGGGAAGAAGTACTGTCTATAGAAAGAGATTTTTTGCGTGTTCTTTTCTTCGGGAAATATTTATGTATATTCTCAAATTAAATATTAGCGTCAAAATTGATTTCGTTGAGATTAAGTCCTGGATTTAAGCGCTGCCCTATATCTATTTCAATCTGTTCAAGAACATTCATAGTTGCCCCCTTCTTTACGTAGTGCATAATTTCCATGTCTTTTTCAATACTTGTGAATTTGTGGCCTGTTTCTTTTGTATGGTTTCCCATAGCTGAAATTTTTTTATGTTTTATGGCATTAACATGTTCAAGGTATTACAGAAGCTACGTCCGGTTTGACCTAAATAATTAGCCCCACATTCTTGGCAATTAAGTTTATAGATTCCTGATGACTGGTATTTGTTTGTGATATTAATTTTACTGGAGTTGTAAACAATTTTGTGGTTATTGTTATTGGTTTTAAAAGCGATTTTGACGTTAAATTTTTTTAGAACGTCCGTTACATCGTACGTATTCTGGTTGATATATGTGAACACTGCGAAGTGCGATTTTTCCTTTTTTACGGGAATAAGGTGGGAATTAGGCCTATTTTTAAGTTTATTGATGATTTTAACAATTTCGGTTCGGTTATAACCATTAGCTTCTGCAATTTGAAAAATGACGTCCATTTCGTGTTGATAATCTTCCTTGGACATGGGGGTTTTGACCTCTCTATTTATGTAACTTATAAAGGCTGACCTTTTATGGCTTTGTGGATGGTTGGAACTCTTTTTGATTACTGTACTGGTTTGAGTAGGTTTTCTGTATACCCTATATTGAAATTTCCCTTTGTTGATGCTTAAATTAAGATCCAGATAATTAATCGAATTATTATTAAAAGTTTCCCCCGTGAATTTAAGATTATTGTCAATATTATTCAAATTTGTAAGTAATTGATCCAGGTTTATTATTTTATTTGAGAATATACATAAATTTTTCCCGAAGAATAGAACATGCAAAAAATCTCTTTCTATAGACAGTACTTCTTCCCAACCCCCCCAAAATACAACCTACAACTGATCCCCCCCCATAGATTTATTTATTCTAAAGTAGGCGCATAGCCACGCGGAATAATTAAGATGCCAATGAACCCGTCCTCCCCTCCTTTACCCCCGTCCCTCCGTATGCCGGTAGACGTGTCACATGCGCGACCTTGGCCGCTAGGTCTCACACACAGCACATCAGTTCGAAATCAGTTAGCTTCAACACAACATGGGTAAGTCTAAGCTATTTGCTCGTCAAGTTAGTTCAATTTAAAATTTTCTTAATGTGTTTTTGTTAAGACTTCTCGCTCCTTCTAGCCCCCGCATAAGAAAGGCGTTCCTCTAGTCCTGTTTCCGGGTGGGAGCAAGGATTAAACTATTAATGCCAATTTACGCTGTAAGTTTAAAGTCTTGTTTCTTTATATAATCTTAACCTCAAAAAGTGGTATCCGTCAATGCTATAGTTTAGATTATTATCTTTGCAGTTGTGTCAAAAGGGACAGCAATCTGAACAGTGGCATCTCCGCTCAAGCACTACATAAACCAAGAAGAATTCTTAGTTTTGCAAAGGCCAAAACATGTTAAGCCCTAGAATATCCAGCATAATTGGGTCACTAAAAGGACTAAATCAGCGTAACTTACAGACATATCAGTTTTTTTTTGTTCAGCAAAATGGTTACTTACCGCTATTAAACAACCAAAAATAGCAAACTTCAAGAATATGTATGATGAAGAAATGTTTTATCTTTAATCAAAAATCAAAATCATTTTATTTGCAATGAGGTGTCAACCTCGGTGGCAAATGAGGTACATAATTTACAAACACTACACAATATTAAAAGAATACAGTAACTTAATGTACTATTCACACATTGATTGAACTCCCCTCTCACAACTGCTGTAGGAATTACATAGCACGTATAATGTTTCTAGGAATACAGCACTAAGTTATACCACTTCTTTCTTTTCCCTGGTTTTGTCTATTCTGCTCTTGAATAACTGGACTGATTTTGGAAAGGGATCAAACACCGCCCTTGGTAAACTGTTCCATTCCTTCACACCCTTCCCAATGAATGAAAATTTACCCCAATCGCTTCTGCTAAAGTGCCGTCCAAGTTTGAATTTGTGGTCTGCCCTGCCAATATAATTACTTTCCAATTGGAGCCTCTCACGGATTTCCCCCCATGCTTCCTCTCCTGTATATGATCTATATAACCCTACAAGTCTGTTTTTCTCCCTTCTCTTACTTAATGTTTCCCACCCAAGCTTCTCTAACATATCTGATACACTGCTTCTTCTCCTAAAATCTCCTATCACAAATCTTGCTGCTTTCCTTTGAACACTCTCAATTTCTTTTATTAGGTATTCCTGGTGCGGATCCCATACACTGCTTGCATATTCCAATATTGGACGAACCAAACTTAGGTAACTTTTCTCTCTTATTTCTTTGTTGCATCCTCTAAGTAGTCGCATAATGACATGCAACGATCTGTATGCTTTCCCAACAATGTCTCCAACATGACCCTTCCAGTGCAATTTACTATCAAATCTCACACCTAAGTATTTGCACTTGTCATCTTTTGGTACGATTACCCCATCCAATGTATATTGAAATTCAGTTTTTAATCTCTTGTTTGTGAATATTGTGACAGTTGATTTACCTCCGTTAACCTTCATGTGGTTCTCTTCAACCCAATGTTGGATACTGTCGGGGTCCCTTTGTAATATTTTACAATCCTCTATATTATTTATTTCCCTATAGATGATAATGTCATCTGCATACAATCTTATTTTTGATGCTATATTGTTCCCTAAATCATTTGCATATATTAGGAAAAGCAATGGACCAATTTTACTACCCTGTGGAATTCCCTTCTTAACTTTCTCTTCCTGTGATACGTAATTCCCTACTCTGACTCTCTGAACCCTTGAATTTAGAAATGTTCCTATCCAACGTACAACCCTCGAGTCCAATCTCATTCTCTCCACTTTCTTTAATAATACTCCATGTTCCAGTCTGTCAAAAGCTTTGGAAAGGTCCAACTGTCCCCCTAGATCCAACCGATCTGATATGTCCTGCTGAAATCCCACCAGTTGTGCCTCACAAAAAAAATTCTTTCTAAATCCATACTGGCTCCTCAGGAACCAATTTTTATCTTCACATACCCCTCTAATATATTTTACTATTAAACTCTCCAAGATTTTACAAACTACACTGGTCAGACTTACTGGTCTGTAGTTCTCAGGTTTACTTCTATCTCCCTTTCCTTTATAAATTGGTATTATTATAGATTCCTTCCATTCCTTTGGTATTCTACTATTGTTCATGACATAGTCGAAAAGAAACTTTAAATAAGGCACTATGTACCACCCCATTGCCTTTATTAATTCATTCTCTTTCTAAATGAGTATTTTAATGTTGTTTTTATGTATTTTTACCTTTAAGTATTTTAAGAGTGTTGTCTATTTTTAAATGCATGTCTTTAATGGATTTGTTGGAAACTATTCAAGGCTGAAGAAGGGCCCAGGTATGGCCCGAAACATGTCCAAGTAACAATAAACTGTGAAAATTATAGTATTTAAAGGTATTGATTGGGCGGAGAACAAACAACCCCATTTGATAATTACAATCACTCCGTCTTCTTTAGCGTTTCCATTTTGAATATAAAGAAAATATGAACAGACGGATATAAACGGTAATTACACCTCTTTTTTTTTAATATCTCAACTAAGAAACAGTTTTAAATAGTAAGAAATGTTATTTTATGGACCTTCAAGTGGTGTTGACCATCAATAATTATTTTATTATGTTAATGTTTAAGTATAACTGATATACAATTTCAATAGCCATTGAATAGTTAAACATGATAATAATTTTACAATATTTACATAGTGAATGCTGAATAAAAATAATTGATATTAACTTGCATAAAGGACTGAAACAAGATCCTCTCGAAAGCACTTCTAAATAGAGCAGAAAAACAGCCAGAACCACTAATTGGCGAGTATCAAGGAGGTTTTAGAAAGGGTAGATCATGTGCGGAACAAATCTTGAACCTAAAGTTAATCATTTCGTACCAGAAAAAATGAAATAAGAAATTCGTACTCACATTTGTGGACTTCAAAAAGGCTTACGATTCAGTGGACAGGGAAACACTTATCCAAATCTTGGAAGAAATGGGTCTGGATAGGAAGACCAAGGAACTAATCAGACAGACAGTGATGGGCACAACATAGAAGGTCAAGTTCAGAGCGATTTTGTCGGAATTCTTTGAGATTAAGACTGGGGTTAGACAGGGAGACGGTCTTTTTCGTCAACTGTGTTCTTGACAAGGTTATTAGAGAGTGGTGCGAAAACCAACACGAAATAGGTGGTATACGAATGGGATCTAAGAACAGAGGAATTGAAGTACAGTAGATTGCTTAGCCTTTGCAGATGACATTGTGATTTTGTCAGAATCAATAGAAGAGGCACAAAATCAGATTGCTCAGCTGCAGGAACAAGCAAGTAAAACTGGTCTATGGATTTCCTTTGAAAAAACGCAATACATGACCCAACATCGAAACAGCACCCAAATGGCTTTGAGGGAGAACAGATCAAAAAAGTGGAAAAATTTAAGTACTCCGGAGAATGGATAGACAACACTCTATCACAAAAAGAGGAAATGAAATCCAGAATTAACAAGTTAAACTTGGCATACAAATTCACCTGGAACACTCACAACAAGAAGACCATCTGGATCAACACAAAACTGAGACACTACCAGCGATTCATCCGGAAGTCATATATGCAGCTGAATGTTTGTGTCTGACAAAGAAAGGAATGATCAAAAAGTTGGAGCTAATACAGAGAAAGCTTCTTGGACCTAAAATAACAGAAGATGGTCATAAAGAAAAAAGGGAACCAAGAATTATACCTCAGATTGGATAAAATCTCCGACACCATCCGGAAAAGAAGGGCCATGTTCTTTGGACATATATACAGAATGGACCCAGGTGTATCAACCAACCGGATAATGAAATTCTTTGCGACCAGGAAAACCACAGCTCGCTGGTATCAGGAGGTGAAGAAGGACCTAAAAGAAATGGCAACATCTGAAGCTGAAATCAGCAACAGGGAAGCATACAAAGCCAAAATTTAGAATTTCACGGGTTTTAGTCATCCTACATCACAGATCCAGGCACCATGGACTGAAGAAAGGA
Organism: Meconema thalassinum; assembly: GCA_946902985.2. NCBI lineage: Eukaryota > Metazoa > Arthropoda > Insecta > Orthoptera > Tettigoniidae > Meconema > Meconema thalassinum. The sequence goes on from OX336392.1 coordinate 408,676,891, forward strand.
GGAGAATGCAGAGCGATACAATGAAGGAGGACTGGGCAAAAATAAAGATCCATAAGCTGAAATCAAATTAACGTGGTCCACAGTCGGCTTAAACGACAGGAGAAGAAAGGACTGAAACGTACTAACTTAGGTATAATTATAGTATTATTCTGTGATAGACTCCCGGAGTCTGAATCGAAATGTACGACTTTAAGAACATGAAGTAACAAAAAGCGCTTCAAAACAATAGGACATTAGAATACATGCCCTTCTCAAGCAGAGATATGCACTTAAACAGGCAAAGGAGAAAAATATGATTCATTGTGCCAAAATAACCAAAATGCATAAATATGCAAAAATATGATTTTGTACGAACTTCCGACCCTTAGTCATTACATTGTTAGTAAAACCCGGATGTGTCTTTTGATGGCAACTGATCCCTGTTGAGTGGTGACCTACAGCTCTCACTCAAATCTGCAACACCACTAGAGCATCAGGTCATCGACATCAAACCTAATTCATTCGTACAGGCTGTATGATTGTGCGTAAAAGCCATAAGGAACACCATGTTGGTCTTTTATAATTAAGGTTCTGTATCGTCCAATTGGAAAATTTAATATGAAAGATGTTTTGTACAATCATTGGTGATGCATGCATATTTTAGTTTTTAAGTGAGACGATTTGCTGAAGAAGGGTCTATCTGACTTGAAACATGTGCTGGTACACATTATGACACAAAGTTGTTTTAACGTGAATTATTATTATTATTATTATTTACAGTACACTATACAGAAATAGGTCATATTGAAACTTTCAATGTCCGTAGATAGGCTAGTCAACAACTCGATCGGTCGCCAACAGGAACTCAGAAGGATCTCCGGGGAAGGCTGACATTGGACAAGATTGAATGATATATCGAACTGTTTGCCTTTCTGCACCGCAATCACATTTTGGAGATTGAACTTTGTCTTATTTATGCATCAAATCAGCACATCTGCCACAGTTAGTCCTCCCTCTGTTTAACGAAGACCAAATTTTCCGATTCAGTTCAAATCCTGGTGGTTTGGTCGTAATACACGGCATGCTAAGCTGCTCTTTTAATGTGAATAATATAAGAGCATTGACTAAGTGGATAACTGAATAGATTCTTGTGCTTGCCACGATGGGTGACTAGTCAACGTGTCGGTCTACTAACCCCAAGCTTGCAGGTTCGCTCCTGGCCGTGGAAAGTGATTTTTGAAAGGTGGCAAAAATTACGACACCATGTCGTACGATGTTGGCATGTCAAATAACCCATTTGAATTCAGTTAAATTAGTATTAAGAAGTTTCTCACCTGTAGCGCCATTGAGGGTTGAGAGTTCAAATACCAAACTGGTAGAAGATTAAGACGTTTCTTACATCGGATTTTCGAAAAGTCACCTGTAGCGCCCTGGACGGTCGAGGGTTCGATTCCAATGAGGTGGACGTTTGTAAATTCGATTCTGCGATATGTTAAGTCATAAATTCGAATTTGCAGCGTGTAAAGCAGAAAGTCACGGTATTGTGTTCATAAAAATAGTATGGAAACGTTTCTTACATTGGCTGTCTGAAAAATCACACCTAACGCCCTTGGGGGACGAGGGTTCGATTCCCCTCCAGGTACTAAGTCATAAATTCGAATTTGCGACGTGTAACCCAGCATGTTAAGGTATTGTGTTCATATATATAGTATGGAGACGTTTCTTACATTGGCTGTGCGAAAATTCACACCTCACGCCCTTGAGGGACGAGGGTTCGATTCCCACCCAGGTGGGAACTAATAATAAGGGTGCAAAACTAATAGTATATTCGTGATCAGCACCCACGATTTACCGATAATTCATGTAAAAAAGTCACATTTCGTGGAAAATATCCGTATCACCTAAACTCCATAAGTAACTAAGTCCCAGGTCATAAATTCGAATTTGTGGCGTGTAACCTGGGAATTTACGGTATTGTGTTCATAATGTAGTATGGAGACGTTCCCCACATTGGCTGTGCGAAAAGTCACACCTAACGCCCTTGACGGGTGAGGGTTTGAATCACCTCCCAGGTACAAAGTCATAAATTCGAATTCGCGGCATGTAACCCAGAAAGTTACGGTGTTGTGTTCATAAAAACAGTATGGAGACGTTTCTTACATTGGGTGTGCGAGACCGTATCGCCCATGAAGTGCGGGATTCGATTCCCCTCCCATGTACTAAGTGAAAAAAACGAATTGGCGATGTATGGCCCCGAATGTTACGGCGTTGTGTTGATTTAGTTAGTATTAAGACGTTTCTCGCATGGGATATGCGAAAAGCCACCCGTAGCACCCTTGAAGTTCGGGATTAAATTCCCCACACATGTACTATATGGAATAATCGAATTTGCGACGTATGGCCCCGATAGGTACGGCGTTGTGTTGATTTAATTAGTATTAAGACGTTTCTTGCATTGGATATGCGTCAAGTCACCCGTAGCACCCTTGAAGTTCGGGATTCGATTCCCCTCCCATGTACTAAGTGGAATAATCGAATTTGCGATTTATGACCCGGAACCGTACGGTGTTGTGTTGATTTAATTATTATTAAGACGTTTCTTGGTTTGGATATGAAAAAAGTCACCCGTAGCGACCTTGAAGTTCGGGATTCGATTCCCCTCCCATGTACCAAGTGGAAAAATCGAATTTGCCATGTATGGCCCCGATTGGTACGGCGTTGTGTTGATTTAATTAGTATTAAGACGTTTCCTGCATTGGATATAGCAAAGTCACCCGTAGCACCCTTGAAGTTCGGGATTCAATTCCTCTCCCATGTACTAAGCAGAATAATCGAATTTGCAATTTATGACTCAGAAGCGTACGGTGTAGTGTTGATATAATTAGTATTAAGACGTTTCTTGCATTGGATATGCGTAAAGTCACCCGTAGCACCCTTGAAGTTCGGGATTCGATTCCCCACCCATGTACTAAGTGGAAAAATCGACTTTGCGATGTATGGCCCCGATTGGTACGGCGTTGTGTTGATTTAATTAGTATTAAGACGTTTCTTGCATTGGAGATGCGTAAAGTCACCCGTATCACCCTTGAAGTTCCGGATTCGATTCCCCACCCGTGTACTAAATGCAATAATCGAATTTGCGATATATGGTCCCCATCGGTACGGCGTTGTGTTTGTTTAATTAGTATTAAGACGTTTCTTGCATTCGATATGCGTAAAGTCACCCGTAGCACCCTTGAAGTTCGGGATTCGATTCCCCACCCATGTACTAAGTGGAAAAAACGACTTTGCGATGTATGGCCCTGATTGGTACGGCGTTGTGTTGATTTAATTAGTATTAAGACGTTTCTTGCATTGGATATGTGTAAAGTCACCCGTAGCACCCTTGAAGTTCGGGATTCGATTCCCCACCCATGTACTAATTGGAAAAATCGACTTTGCGATGTATGGCCCCGATTGGTACGGCGTTGTGTTGATTTAATTAGTATTAAGGTGTTTCTTGCATTGGATATGCGTAAAGTCACCCGTAGCACCCTTGAAGTTCGGGATTCGATTCCCATCCCATGTACTAAGTTGAAAAATCGAATTTGCGATGTATGGCCCCAATTGGTGCGGCGTTGTGTTGATTTAATTAGAATTATGACGTTTCTTGCATTCGATATGCGAAAAGTCACCCATAGCGCCTTTGAATGTCGGGATTCAAATCGCCCTTTCATCTGATGGTGTGAATATGTCACACCTTGCGCCGAAACAGTAGGTCTCTGTGTTCTTCTTTCTCGCGATATTCTTTGCCTTCAGGAATAACAGATGACTGCTGTCCCCAGAGCCAAGAGAGTGCGTAGAAATTGTGTTGATATTGACTGCATTTCCTGTATTTCCGGTACTTAATTTGTTCGCAGGCGCGAACCCTGTGCGCCTGCGCGCTTTGGGCTCGCGCCTGCGCATTGGAGTATCTTATGGACTTGTAATATATTGGCCTCAGCCGTCACCACAAAGAACGAATATCCTTCTCCGTCTATCCGTACATCATGCTGGTAATCTGGTGGATCACCCGTCACAATTCCATCACTGGTGGCCGACATGCCACAAAAAGCACGAATACACAATAGTACTAACCTGTCAGTGATAAGAGGTGAATAGAATCAATCACTAAATACCTTTCTACCACCACTAAAACCCACAACACACAAGCAAGTAACGTAGTCGAGCACCAAGTGACCACTTGCGCATTCAACAGCGAATGATGAATCAGCATCTTGCTATTTTGTTTGAAATTGAAATCAACAGCCCCTAATACGAATTAACAAAACCACTGTTGCCAAGAAAAAAATACCGATAGCGACAGGTTACGATTCACCTATAATTACTGTCATAGTGACTCCTTCATTCCCTCAACATATTTGTGCCGGCTAATGTACACTTGTTCCCTCCTAAGGACAAAAATGTGCGTTTATCTACTTGGTTGAACTATCTCACCTTCACGAACTGATCACTAGAGCACGTTGCCATACGCAGACCGTAAAAGTCATAAGCAACATCATGTATAAGGTCTTTATGTTCAGCATTAATACCGTGAGCTTCAAACATCTTCCTTCCACTTGCTGGCACTCAATAACTTGGGTACTTTAATCACGTTAGGTGTCCATTCGCAACTCTCTTTTGAAAGCGATAACTATATAAAATAACCAACGAAAATAACTTTCTTCGGCTAGGTAGATTATTTGTTTACTCCACAAAACAACAAGGTTTGGTTTACAACTGTGTTGACATGTAACTCAACCACGCCATCTTATGAAACTATTTCGATGCACTTTCGCCAACATTGACAGATAAGAAACCAATAGGCTTATGAACTATTTCTGACCTTTAAATTTAAGAAGTTAAAGCAAAACTGCTGTAGATATGTATTATGGAAAAAAATGTTTATAAATACTTCATCTTTATATAATTAAAGTAAATATTAAGAAACAAGGCACGAATTCAATAGTGCGTATTTCTGTGGATTATGTTTGCTAACTGTGCAAAATGTTTCTGTTGCCGCCAAATTGAAAGGAAGGGAAGGGGATAAACAGAGATAAATGAGTTAATTTCGATTGTGAATAGTATCGTTGAAATGGTTTATGTTTGGTGTTATTAGTGTCAGTGTAAATAAAAGATGAACGAGATAGAAAAATTGTCTGCAGCCGTGCATCTGTTGCGTTCTAACATTTCATGCCCAATATGGTATATAAGTTAGCTATAATATGATCTGTTCCTTGGTGTTATGTTATATTTGTGTTGGGTGTTTATTATATTTGTCTTCTCTACTAATACTTTGACAGTTTGGAGCCGTTAAAGGATGCTGTATCAACTCGCTGCAATCATCACTTCTGTTCAGATTGCTACAACAAGCTGATTACCATAAACAGAAATGCATGCTGCCCTATGTGTCATTGCAAAGTCAACAGGAGAACAGTGCTAAAAGATACAGTGCTGGATAGAGCCGTACAAGTCGTGGACAACCTTCTGAAGAGTCTGCATCAGGATTCAGGAATTGACTGTAAGATCATGTTGTACTTCTCTTACTTCAAGACCTATTGGGTATGGTAGTCTATGTATACCACCAGATAGAGAGCAATTAATACCTGATGGCACAGATCTGCACGAACTCGAGGGCTTGGAGGGAGTCACTGCTGTCCTGCCGGGAGCGAAACAAAACCTCTTGTTCTAAGAATCGAAGTGAACGTTCCTCCCCTATCAATCACGCTGAAGAGCATGTACTTGCCCGCATACAAGGTTCACTGTATTCGCAGCTGAGGTTTTGTGCCGTCAGGTGTTAATTGCAGTATAGGCCTAGAAACTCTTACTTAAATGATGATAATATTGCAGATTGTGCATTGAATGTGTTGGATATTTATGGTGGTTATATAGATGCTAGAAGTAAATAAAGATGGCCAACTCCAGGCGTCGCGTGTTTACATTTGTACATTTATATTTAACATATATATGAAACTTACCATCTAAAAAAAATTGAGATTTATGCATAATAACTTCTATATAATACTTAATAACCTCCACAAATGTCTTTGTTGTAGGCTTGATGTATGCAATTCTATAAAATTTTAAACGTAGCGTTCGTGTTTACATGGGACGGACTTTTAATTTCACATATCTTTACGTTTTTTCAAACTTCTGCGAATTGTGATAACCTTTATTGGTAATGTTAAGATATTGTTTACAAGAAAGACAAAGGTACGTTTTTACGAAAAAACCAAATGTGTAAGTTGCGTAATATCTGCGTAATATAGTTAAATGCGATCGTCGCGTGTTTACTTGACAGCGTCGCGTGATTACACGTACGATATCGCGACATGGCACGAGGAGCAAACTCGTCATCAAATACGATCACTGAATGATAAAATGTAGATTTAATATCGTAGTAAGTAATTATAAGTAAGGGGCGTGATGGCGCAGCAGTCAAGCTGACACTTACAACCATGAAGACGGATTGGGTTCGAGTCCCGATTAATGCATGTGCGATTTTCGAGATGAAAGTCACATGCTGTGGTTCGGATTTTGCGTAAAAAGTGAGGTCCCGTGGCTTATGATCGCGAGATTGTCGGTCGCGTAAAACTAGGCACAGGTAATTTTCTTGCAATTTCACTTTCATTTAAAAAGCACTCGTCTTTCGTCGGTGGTTCACAAAACAGTATAGCTTCATCGTTGTACTTGCGAAAATTGGTTACGAAATAAACATCACCATCACTTTCAGTTATGGTACAAACATAATATTTGGATTGTTTCTTTCCACTGTATTTTCCAAGTACGAAGTCGCCCACTTCAAAAGCTGTCACGGGGTGCATTTCTGTCATCTGCTTCGAACTTGTAATCTGGATGTAGAGAGTGTGTGGTAGTTGTTTCTGAATAATAATATTTTCTTGCCTGAACTATGTATTTTTTTAACGGTTCCACATAATGAATATCATGTGTATTCCTGGTAGAGCACAGACATCGACGAAGCGAATTTCCAGAAGGGGTTTACTCTTTTCAACGTCTTCAGAGGAACAAATATAACATTTGTGCTTGCTGAATTTCTTTTCGCCACTTCCACAACATCGTGGACGTTTATAAGGTCTCTCTTTGCACGTAGAGCAACAGTCAAATTACGTTTTAGTGTCCCGAGTTCGTATGAGACATGTGGATTTTCTGTTCCCCAAATGATGCAGTTATGCGTGTTGACTCGGCCACTCGCATGGAATGTGGCTTCGTCCGTGAACATCCATCGTTTTCACCACCATCCTGCCGCTCACATATCGTCGTAACAAAACTGAGTCGAGCTCCATAATTCAGCTATGTCAATGCTTGTAGGTGCTGCATACGGTATGGACGCATGTGAAGATAACACCTAGCAATCCTGTGACATGCTGTGCATGGTGTATTCTGCTCTGCTGATAAGCGGCTGAGTGACTTTCGTGGACTCTGCGTCATGACTTGTCGAATATCTTCCTCCTTGTTGCTATCACGCCGCCTTCCACCTGTGTGACGGAGGCATCTGCAATCCATTTTCCAAAAACATGTTGTACCATTTAACAATGTCCCGATGTGATGGGACATCCCTAATGTTGTACTGACGTCTGAAAGCTCGCGGCTCCATGTGACGGGAAATTCCCCAGCTGCCTACTCGCGAGAACGTCGCAAACACGCGACGTATTTTACTACCAGCTTTGTATGAATCCATTTGAAATTTTAAACGAGTGATATAGCAGTTTGAAAGGGTGTACAAAATTGGCTTTGCATACGAAATTTTATTCAAATTGAGCCACGCACTTTTCGTCTACAGAAACTTTTATACCTTTTACGTTGCGTGTTTACATGGCCTGCAGCTATAAATTCGTCGCCTTATTACACCTTATATAAACTGTTAATAACCTAAATAAGTACTTTACTGTGAAGAGAAAGAACATTAGAATTAACATTTACCATAATTATTTTCATACCTTTTCATCATTTAATAAACTAATTCCTAAAACCATGGAGAAATTTCAAATGAATTTAGACTGACATAAAGGTTCAATTAAACACTCAATTAAGAACTGAAATACATCAGCAAATGAATATATATCATAAAATTAATACAATTTCATGTTTTATCTATCATGAAAACTTATTGCAGAGTTTTTACATTCCATTTTACTTTTTCCTAATTGGGTGGACTATTCTCTGGAATCAGCCAGATTCAATACCTATAGCAGCGTGACTATTTTATTAAGAGTAACAGTGTCACAGAATAAATGGCCAAGAAGATGTAGCAGTTTCAACAATATATTATGAACTGCCACCTAGCGGTTATATATGGTAATTAGGATAAGGCAGAAACTATATTGCCAACCCTCCCACTTAGGTTCTGACTTTAAAAACAATACTTGGCAACAAAAAAGATTATGTTGCTACACTTATTGCCGCCCTCATCTTCTCAAACCTATTCTTTGGCAACGGCTTGGTAAATATATCTGCTTCTTGGTTCTCTGAGCATATATATTTCACGTCCAGTTCCTTGCTGTTGTACTTTTCCAGTATGAACTTGTACTTGATATCAATATGCTTTGACCTTGCTTCAAAACTACCGTTTTTGATCCAAGTGATTGCACTTTGGTTGTCTACGAAGAGAGTTGGACTTCCAGTTTTATATCCAACTAGTTGTGTCACTAGTTTTTTTTAGCCAGACTAGGTTTGTTGTAGAGTGGCAAGCCGCCACAAACTCTGCTTCTGCTGTGGACAGAGCCACGGCCTTTTGTTTCTTGGCTCCCCACATCTCTGGTGAATCTCCGATCTTTAGCAGATAGTCTGATCTTGACTTCCTAGTCTTCGTGTCTCCTGCAAAATCAGCGTCCGAGAAACCCTTAGTTCCAATGCCTGTTTTCTGTCCATGGAACTTAATTCCGTATGCAACTGTACCCTTGAGGTACTTAAATATCCTCTTGACTGCTTTCCAGTGCATTAAAAGTGGATTTGAGCAGTGTTGACTCACTCTGTTCACTGCCAGTGCTATGTCAGGGCGTGTGATCAACGATAAAAACAATAAACTTCCCACGGCCTCTCTGTAGGGCACTTTTGATGACAGTTTTTGGCTTTCACTGTTCGCTGCTTGACTATTCAAGTCTTGGTGATCGTCCGCTGGTATGTGTACCGAGTTTGCTTCTAACATGTTGAATTTATCCAATATTTTCATAGTGTACAGCTTTTGATCAGCTGTTATTGATCCATCGGATAGCCTGGTTAGGTTGATTCCTAAGAACATGCCCAATGGTGACACTATTATCTCAACTTCCTCCCTCAGGTTATCAAGGAGTCTCTTGATCACGTCCTTTTTCATGCATACAACTAGTCCATCATCCACGTGGACTGATAAGATAATGCATTCATTTATGATACCTGGTGATTTGAACACGCATGGATCAGCTTCAATTGGTTTAAGGTTAAACCTCTTAAGACAATTGGTGAACTTTTTATTCCAGCTTCTCGGTGCTTGCTTTATGCCGTACAGACTTTTAATCAGTCTACATACTTTGTCGCTGCCATCATCAAAACCTTCTGGTTGTTCCATATACACTTCTTCTTCCAGGTCTCCATGTAAAAACTCTGTCTTTACATCAAACTGCTCGACGTGCATCCCATGTGCTGCTGCTAGCGACAGTATAGCTCTCACTGAGTCATACTTTACAACTGGGCTGAATGTTTCATCATAGTCAACTCCAGCTCTTTGTTGGCATCCTTTGACCACCAATCTTGCCTTGTATCTAGATATTTTTCCATCCGATTTCTGCTTGAGCTTGTAAACCCATTTGTTACTTAAAACATTGGCTTTCTTTGGTCGTTCAACTAAAGTCCAAGTGTTGTTCATTTTCAGGGCTTCCATCTCCTCTTCCATGGCTTTTCTCCAGTTTTCATGGTCCCTGGTTTGTTTCGCTTCTTGAAAGCTTGTCGGTTCCTGGCTCAGTAGAAGATTTTGTACTGCTCCCGTGCATTTATTGCAGATATAGTCGTCATCCTTATTGTAGTGTTCCTCGTCAATACCGACACATTTGTTGTGATACCATTTTTCACAACTATCACATTGAATCCAGTCAATCAGTCTATCTTGCATAGTTGGTATTATACAGTTGGGTGCACTACATACATTGCCATCGTCTGTCATGATGCTGACGTGTACTGCTGTATCTGGTACAACAAATGCTCCTTCATCTTTGAGCATGTCCTCTTCATCAGAGGGAACTTCTTCTTCTTCTTCTGGTACATCGACCTCGTTTCCATCTTCCTTTTCTTCAAGGTTTCCTGGGTCTTCCTCAATGATATCATACGTCGATGATTTATTGTACATCTCTTTCTCTGTAGAAATTACATCACGGTGTACTTCAACTTTATTTCTTTTTGGGAATCAGATTCTATATCCTTTGACAGTGTCGCTGTATTTGACCATAATTCCTTCTTCGGCTTTAATGTCCCATTTTTTCCTCTTTTGTTTGGGGATATGTACCATCACTTTAGAGCCAAACACTTTGAATTTATTCAAATCTGTGTTTTTCTGAGTCCAGACTTCATACGGAGTTTTATTTTTGTTTGAGCTTGCTCCCGTATGATTTAACACGTAGACAGCCGTGTTGACTGCTTCAGCCCACAATGCCTTTGGTAGACCTGCACTGAGGATCAACATTCTAGCTGCTTCTACTACAGTTCTGGTTTCCCTTTCAGCTCTTCCATTTTGTTCTGGTGTATATGGTACAGTCTTTACGTGTTTGACACCTTCCTTGAACAGAATTTCTTTCAGTTGGCTGTTAACAAACTCCAGTCCATTATCTGTTCTTAAAGTGTTAACCTGTTTCCTGGTTTCTTTTTCAATTCTGACCATAAAGTTGTTTACACAGTCTGGCACCTCACTCTTGGCTTTTAGAAAGTAAACCTGGCGGTAATGAGAAAAGTTGTCTTTAATTAATAGGAAATACCTGGCACCTCCCAGTGATTTTGTTTCCATATACCCACACACATCAGCATGGACAACTCCTCCAATGTCAGTCGCTCTGTTGTTGCTTTTACGATATGGTTGACGTTGCATTTTCCCTAGTATACACGCTTCACACAGTTCTTTCTCTCTTGCTGCGCGAATATTTTTCATTTTTAATACTTTAACGACATGATCATAGTTCTGATGAGCTAGTCTTTCATGCCATTGCTGTATGCTCACTTCCTTGCTTGCTCCCACTGCGATGAACGCTCTTTGCTTCGCTCCCACTGCGGTGAACGCTCTTTGCTTCGCTTGGGTTATCTGTCTAAATTTCATTATAAAGAGCTTGCCTGCTCTTTCTCCCACTGCACATGTACTGCTGCCTTGTACGAACCTGCAACTGGTTGTGTCTGTTTCCACTTTATAGCCTTTATCCAAAATTGCACTCATGGATACTAAATTAAATTTTAAATCTGGAATGTACAGTACCTCATCTAAGTGTTTATCTACCCACTTTGAGCCATTGTATGCTTGGATGTTGATAAATCCCTTTCCAACAGCGTAGATTGTTGTACCATTACCAATTTGGATAGGTATTTTGGGATTTAAACTCGCCAGTTCTGTGAACCACTCCTTTCTCCCACTCATATGGCTCGTAGCTCCAGAGTCAAGACACCACCTCTCCATCATGTTGGAATCTAAACCTAACGACAACATTACGTCGATAAAGGCTCTACCTCCTTTTTTACCCCTTGATGATCTAGAGTTCTCGTTCTGGGTAGACTCTCTTTGCTTTATTCTGCATTCTTGTTCCCAATGCCCGGGCTTTCCGCAGTAGTTACAGTTTCCCTTGCGTTTCGGTGTTTTTCGTCCCTTGTATTTTTCTCTAGCTTCCTTGTATTTTTCTCTAGCTGCCAGTGCTTCTCCGGCGACGGCTTCCTCATGGATACCCAATCGTGTTTCCTCCATGCCCAACCATGCTATTAGATTTGGCAGAGTTCGGTCAGCCTGAGTTGCCGACTGCCATGCTGAGACAAAAGGACTGAAAGAAGACGGTAAAGTTAGGAGAATTTTGGTGATTATTAAGTTATCTGAGTCTCCCACAAATCCAACCCCTCGTCGTGGGAGATGGGCAACGTAATGAAGTAGGGGATTGCCTGTAGGGGTGAAGTACAGTGGGGACTTTGTGTGCCTCAAGACCGCTACGGTAGCTGTGAAGGCCCTACAGGAACCCTGAAGAAATTACGGCTAACGGGTCTCTGGTGAAACAACTGCTGCCTTGTAGTTTGGATTTGGTTCTTCAAAGGCTAAGGGAAGAAACCCTGACAGAAAATCAGCCTGGTGCCTCAGGCTTAAGGTGGCAGCCCCTCCAAGGCACTCAGAGGCAGTGGGTTAATCACTCGCTCCTCTTAAATAAACTGATTACGGAAACTGAAGCGAAATCACAAAACCGGACGGATAACCTGATGACGACTTTTGGCATGAAGAGGACTACGAAAATCGGTTTCTGGAATGTGAGGAACTTGATGGAGAAAACCAGACTGAACCAAGTGACACGGGAGATGAAGAACTATGGGCTGGATATCATAGGATTGGTGAAATACAGACAACAGATGGAATTACATTTCTCTATTCTGGGGGCGATGATGAAGAACGCAGGGATGGAGTGGGGTTGCTGCTCAACAGAAATGCAAAGAGAAGCCTTATGGAGTGGAAGCCAATTTCTAGTAGGCTCATGTTTGCTAGGTTCAAGACAAAGATCAGGAATGTGATCATCATCCAATGCTATGCGCCTACAGAACAATCGGAGCCAGAGAAGAAGGAATAATTCTACCAAATGCTGCAAGATGTCACAAGACAAACAAGTAAGAAGGACATTCTCATTGTTATGGGAGACTTCAACGCGAAGGTGGGCTCAAACAATGAGGGGTTGGAGCAGATCATGGGTAAACATGGCCTTGGTGAGATGAATGACAATGGGGAGAAATTTACGGAATATTGCGCCTGTCAAGATTTGGTGATGGGTGGCACGGTGTTTCCTCATAGGCGGTGCCACAAGGTCACCTGGGTGTCTCCTGATCAAGTCACAGAAAATCAAATTGATCACATTGCGGTGAGCAGGAGGTTCAGAAGAAGCTTGGAAGATGTTAGGAACAAGAGAGGAGCGGATGTTGGTAGTGACCATCATCTTGTGGTTGCCAACTTCCGCATGAAGATCGTGGCAGTCCACCGAAAGTTTAACACTCGGCACAACAAGTTTGATGTGGGCAAGCTTAAGAACCAGCAGAGATTGGACCAATTTAAACTGGAGCTCAGAAATAAATTCCAGGCGTTGGACTCCGAGACAGAGAAAGACTTGGAGACTGTGTGGAGCGAGGTAAAGAATATCTTCGTGGAAACCAGTGAGATGCAGCTCGGGTACAAGAACTACCTGCGGAAAGAATGGATATCCGATAAGACCTGGGACAAGATAAATTATAGGAAGGAGATTAAGGCCAAGCTCAACACCTGCAAGACTAGGCAGCAGAAGGCTCTCACACGAGCAAAGTATTCAACAGCAAACAGGGAGGTAAAGAGGAGTGTACGGAAGGATCATAGGAGGTGGATTGATGAGCAGGCGGAGAAAGCAGAAGAAGCGGCAAGAAGGGGGGACGTTAAGGAGCTCTATGGCATCACAAAGATGCTTTCGAAGAAAGGTTTTAATAAAACTAGGCCTGTGAAGAGCAAGACGGGTGAGATCCTCACGACGTGTGAACAGCAGCTGACTAAATGGAGAGAACACTTTGCGGAGGTTCTTAATAGGGCTAGAGGACCAGAAAGTAAGCAGCGAGGAGAAGATGAAGAGGAAGCAGAAAGTGACCCAAGCATCAGCCTTGACTCCCCAACTCGGGGCGAAATATGGACAGCGTTGAAGCAGATGAAGTGCGGGAAGGCACCAGGTCTGGATAATATCCCAGCGGAAGTACTGAAAGCAGACCTGGATATTAAGATCGATCTGCTGCACCCGCTGTTGGAGAAGATCTGGAAGGAGGAGAAAATACCAACCGACTGGAAGAAGAAGGGGTTGATAGTCAAGTTGCCGAAGAAAGGGGACACCACAAACTGTAACAACTGGAGGGGGTATCACCTTGCTGTCCATTCCAAGCAAAGTGCTGGCGAGAGTCATCCTGTATCGTATAAAAGACTGCGTGGAAAAAAGGCTTCGGAAGGAACAGGCTGGATTTCGACAACATCGCAGCTGTGTGGATCTCATCAACACCCTCCGAATTATCCTGGAGCAGAGTTTAGAGTGGCGGAATACCCTTTACCTCACATTTGTTGACTTCGAGAAAGCCTTCGACTCCGTAAATCAAAGAATCATGTGGAAGACCCTCGAGGAATATAAAATTCCAACAAAGATCATCAGAATCATGGAAGAGATGTATGAAGGGTATGAGTGCCAGGTTCTTCACGAAGGCAAATGAACAGAAAAGATAAAGGTCAGTTCCGGAGTGAGACAGGGGTGTGTCCCTTCCCCCACTCTGTTCCTGTTGGTCCTGGATAGTGTGATGAAGAAGGTAATGGGAGGACGGAAGAGGGGTATTCAATGGGGTATAAATGACAGGCTTGAAGATCTGGATTTCGCAGACGACATTTGTCTTATGGCACAACGGTACCGAGACATAGAAGATAAGCTGGGGAGGTTGCAGAGAGAAGCAGAACGTGCAGGACTGATGATCAACACCAACAAGACCAAAGAGATGAGGATAAATTCTGACATCACGACTAGCTTGACAGTCAACGGAAAGGAAATTGAGCGAGTTGAGTCCTTCCTCTACCTGGGAAGTATAGTCACAAATGATGGGGGAGCAGAGGAAGATGTTCGAAGCCGTATCAGGAAGGCAAATGGTGCCTTTGTCCAGCTCTACCCCATCTGGAGAAATAGAAACATTTCCAGGAAGACCAAGCTCCGCCTTTTCAATAGCAACGTAAAGTCGATTCTTCTCTACGGCTGTGAAACATGGAAAGTCACAAAACCGATCAACAACCAGCTACAGGTGTTCATTAACAGATGTCTGCGTCGCATCATGAATGTGAGGTGGCCGGACATAATCTCAAATGAAAATCTTTGGACCATCACCAATCAACAACCGATTAGCATCCAGATCAAGGATAGGAAATGGCGCTGGATTGGTCACACACTTTTTTTTTTTTTTTTGTGTAGCCTCCTGAGAGGCCGAGTGCAGGTCTTTCGAGTTGACGCCCGTGGGCGACCTGCGCGTCGGGATGAGAGATGAGATGAATGGATGAAAGTGGGCAAGGATTTCAACTACCGGTATGGGAAACCACGGAAAACCATTTCAAGGACAGCCGACGGTGGGGCTCGAACCCACGTGTCTACCGAGTCAGCAGAGAGCTTGGCCCCATGACCTAACGCCACGCTTTAGCCAGCGTAGCCACTACTGTCGGTGGTCACACACTAAGGAAGCCGGACGGAGCTATTGAGAGGGCGGCGCTAGACTAGAATCCTCAAGGTGCCAGGAAGCGAGGTCGACCTAAGAAGACCTGGAAGAGGACGATCGAAAATGAAATTGCAGAGGTGGACAAGAACTGGAGTCAAGTGAAGAGAATGGCCAGGAACCGTACCCCGTGGAGAAATTTCGCAAAGGCCCTATGCTCCGGAAGGAGCGGCAGGAATTAAATAATGAAATAAATAATAAAATTAAGTTATCTGAAACGTTCTCACCCAGAGCTCTCAATCTGTGCGCAAGGTCCTGCACCTTTGATATATGCATTGTGATGCTGTCTTCGTTGCTCTTCTTCATCATGTACCACTGCTGGTGTAGCATGTAGATCCCTGTTTCTGTCCTACTGTCGTAGATCTCATGTAGTCGGTCCCACATCTCCTTGGCAGTCTCGCAGTTCACGATGTGGAGCATGGCTTCTTCTGATAAACCTGACGTTATCAGGAACTGAGCTTTTGATTCTGCCTGCGTCCACTGTTTTAGTTCGATCTTGTATGTTTTCACTGCAGCTGGCTGGTTCGTTTCATCACCGGTTGGCTCTTGTGGTTTTGGGTTGTCACTTGATGCAACCCCCCAGACATCCTTGTCCATCAAGGCGATTCTAGTCTGGAACTTCCACAAAGCCCAATTTTCCAACCCACGCAATTTCATTACTCTGTTTGCTTCGTGAACACTTTCCATATTTTTTTGTGATAGTTGCACTTTCGCACGTGGGCTGGCTAACCACAATAAATGAAATGTAGTTTCACTAGCCACTTTTCCGAAATACCGTATTAAATATATTTATGATTCAACACCTAGATCCATCCACCTGGGCCGATAACCTGTTGGATATTTATGATGGTTATCTAGATGCTAGAAGTAAATAAAGATTCAATACCTATAGCAGCGTGACTATTTTATTAAGAGTAACAGTGGGAAGGAATAATACAAGGATATGGGATGAAATTTAGCATAAATAAGAGTGAGATGGTGATCACAACAAGGAAGAAGGAAAGAACCACAACGGGAATAACAATTGGTGGGGAACAGCTGAAGAAAGTGGAGAGTTTCAAGTATCTGGGAAGCCTGATACAAGATAATGGAAGAAACGATAGAGAAATAAATGAGCGGGGGAGGCAGGCAGAAGCATTTCGGAGGAGTGTGAGAAGCATGTTATGGAGCAAGGATGTCCCTCAGAACAGCAAAAAGATCATATATCGGACGTACTACGTCCCTATCCTGACGTATGCCTCGGAGACCTGGGTTATGAAAGGAAGGGAGAAGAGCAAAATACAGGCCAGTGAGATGAGGTTCTTGAGAAGCAGTATTGGAGCTACAAAGATGGACAGAATAAGAAACGAGAGGACCAGAGAATTAATGAAGGAGGAACCATTACAGGATGGTATAGAGAAATCTAGACTTAGATGGTATGGACATGTAAAACGAATGGAGGAGAAGAGGATACCCAGGAGAGTACATGAGACGAAGTGGGAAGGAAAGAGACTGAGGGGAAGACCGAGAGACAGGTGGCTGAAGGGGGTGGAAGAAAGCGTGAAGAAGAGAGAAGACTGGACAAGGGTGGAGGCTGAGAGATGGTGGGAAGACAGAAGACGTTGGAGAGGCTTGTGTTCCAAACAGACCCGGCCAGTGGCTGGAAACTGTGCAAGATGATGAATGATGAACAGTGTCACATAATAAATGGCCAAGAAGTTGTAGCAGTATTTCAACAATATATTATGAACTGCCACCTAGCGGTTATGCATGGTAACTAGGATAAGGCAGAAACTATATTGCCAACAGAATGGAATAGAATTTTGTCAGTGACATCTTATGTTCAGTTTAAAATCTATACTAATATAATAAAGCTGAAGAGTTTGTGTGTTTATTTGTTTAAATGCGCTAATCTCTGGAACTAGCAGTTGGATTCTAAAAATTCTTTATGTATATGATAGCCTGATTCAAGAGGAATAGTTTAGGCTATGTAGCATTAGGCTACACCTCTCAAGTAACCATAAAGATTGATTTTTGTTCAGTAAGTCGGAAGAACAAGCGCTCCAGAACGGCTTCAATAATACCGAAGTCTATTGTTGCCATGTAATGCGGGCCGCATCACGTCGCCCCTACCAATGTTCTGGTGCAGAATTGCGAGCTGCTTATAAATTGCAGTCACGGAGAGTAATTAGTGCAAAAAAGATTTCTTAGGCCCCTTAAAATAGTTATCATGACAATAGTAGGCTATGCCACTGTATAAGGGTGATGGTGTTGGTGCAGTATACTGAGGTTATCAGCTGCAATAAGCGTTGGCGAGCTGCTTATAAATTGCAGTCACGGGGAGTAATTAGTGCAAAAAGATTTCTTAGGCCCCTTAAAATAGTTATCATCATGACAATAGTTTGCCTCTGTAAAAGGGCGATGGTTGCAGTATACTGAGGTTATCAGCTGCAATAAGCGTTGGTGCTTTCAAATTTCCTTTCATTTATTCTGATCCTTATCCTTGAGCGCTCCAGTTCTGTAAAAGAAATAAATCCACTGGGCGAAGCCGGCCACTACTGCTAGTTAGTACGTATTATTCCACCTCTAGTGAAAGCAATATATACCAATTTTAAACTAATTGCATGTCAATACGGAACAAACGAAACAATAATAAAAACTATTATGGTCTTTTTTAAAGCTTATCTATCTTATGTTCACTGCAAACTAACATATGGTATCTCTCGCAGGGTTTCTCACACAATATACACGAGGATTCTCATTAATTCTCCAGAGTAGGAGAACATCCCTTTTCGTAACTTTTAACAAGGTAGATTATTGAAAATATATTATTTATGATTTCTTGGAGTTGATGGGAGCCGTTTCACAATTTCAATTGCCACTGCTGCACCGGAAATAATTACTTTAAGGTAAATAAAGCATTATTGGTTGTGTTCATCTGAACAAGGTCGGCCATTTTACATTCACACCGGACACTATGTCATACCCACGTGACACGTTGCCAACGTGAATAATGAAATAAAAGGCAAAACCATTGGCCTGGATAAAGATTATTGATGCGTGACTTTCCCCACTGTGCGTGACAAAAACCAGGGGTGTTATCTATCAGCGGGCCGCGCTATCAATCCACCATTGGTCTAGGCAAAACCATTGTTCTGCCGGATGCGATATAGTACTGAATGTGTGGGGTTGGCATTATGGACTCCTTCAAAAAGATGGCCGTCAGAGCAGCAATTTCAACTACCGGTATATAAGTCGTGCTCCTATTAGGGTGGGTTGGTGGGTCTACACCAGCAGACGAGTAAATATCTATTACTACAGTATATCATCTCCAGTTACCATTACTACAGGTATTTTGGCCAATTTCATTACTTGCAATGTTTTATACACGTTCTCCTACTCTGGAGCGCCATCGAATTCTCTGTATTACCAATAATGAACGCTGACGTCTGTCAAAGCAAGCACGTGGGGAAATGCTGCGTTGTCACTGAGACAGGTCATGACTCATAATATTCCAAGAGGCTTGCAGAAAGACACACAAACTAGGGAAGTTAGCCCCCCTGCCTGACGGTCCAATGACAGTGACCGGTCAAGGGACGGTAGAACACTGCGTCAAACCATGTGCTCACTGCTGTGTCTGCATACATAGCAATACTGCTCGCTGTTGCCATGGAGACCATTACCCCTCTCGTCTCCTCACCTCACCCTTCAAGCGGATAACAGCCTTAAACGTTCACCTTTCGTAAATCAGAGAATAGTATTAATTCTGTAGGATAGCTACTCCTGACTTTTACACTTCTACCTGGCAGATTATTGAAAATATATGATTTACATACCTTTCTGGCAGTCATTAGGAATTGAAATTACTGTCAATTATCTCTGCTGCTAACGTGGCTCTCTACCTAACGATGATTGGTTTGGATGAAAATATTGGGGTAGGCAAAAACCATTGATTTGGATGAAAATTATTGAAGTTGAGTTTTAGCGAACATGAAATTGTTACCTCGCAAAAAAATGCTGCATTATCATTATTATTGTTATTATAATTTATGGGGAGCGTGATGGCGCAGTGGCTACGCTGCTCGTCTTTCACCGGGTTTTTTTGTTTTACGATACCGGATATGAAGTACCGTATGCATGGGGTTGGCAATACTGTACTTGTCCCTAAATCAGGCGTATAATGGCGGACTTAGCTGGGGAAAAAATGGGATAGCAGGTGGGTTATAAGCAGTGGAGGAGTAAACATCTATTATTACATCATCTCCAGATTTTTTCCCTGACCATTACCACAGATATATTGGCTAATTTCAGTAAGGTAAATGCACCAATGGTCGTCATGTTAAGACATATGTCGCCTGTTAACATTTTTAAATGTCTCTGTAATTTTTGTCACATTCAAGTGTTTTGATCACCACATCATCTTTTCATGATTATGTTCCATTTTCATCCATTCTTTTTACATGTTAGTTTTACCTTTTATCAATGTATCCTATGATTATACAGATAATCTGTATGTTATTGGGTGATGAAGGGGCCATCATAATAGGCACCGAAACATGTACCAAATGGTTTTAATATAGACCCATATATAAATTTTGTGTAGGCCTATTGATCAGGCGGATACCCCAATTTTATTATACTTGAAGACAGATTTAGTCAAGAATATATATACACCTTATACATTTTGGTAAATTTAATGAACAAAAGACTGTGCCTAACCTCAAACTCCACTCAAACACTAGGAAACTCTCAATATCGAAAATATTCGTTTTAGGAAAAATTACGTATTTTAAAAAAAAAGTGTGTTTTTGCCCTAGTCCTCAGCACGATGTCTGTCTTTGGATTTTTCCTATATTTGTCACCCGTTTGCAAAATTGCTGTCACATTGTTAGTTTTCCTTGTCTGCTGTTTATAATGCATTTCTGTCAATTGTTACGTAAGACACCGATTTAACGACTTGGATGCAAAGATTTACGAATAAAACAGTACCAGTAATTATTTTGTTAAAAAAAAAAAAACAACTGCATCGGGAAGCGGGAATGGTGGGTAGAAGACAAACGGGCATGAAAATATCGTAATTCTGCTATAAACACATTTATTATAAGTTATTTTTGTATTAACTTAAAGTGCATTAGAAATACAATAATAATAATAATATTAATACTGATTGAAATTCGAACAATATAACCACAAGAACATGTATTGATGTAGGCTTCCCCGACAGGTGTTCAAGAGTGAATGGTCATTTTCCGGGCTGATATGCCGTGTCCTTTTTTTTTTTTTTTTACGGGGGATGGGAAGCATAGTCGCATAAAAGTGAGACCAGACCATGGCATAACATAACGTCTGTGTTGAACAATCGCCGAGGGTCTGACAAGATAGACTGTAAGTCGTTTTCCACCAAATAACAGTAGGTTTTAATTTGATGTTCTGTAATATTGCAGCACGGTTTACTGTCAAACTTTGAGGGGTTTGTAAAGACAGGCTTGGATTACTTTTTTAGGAAAGATTCACAACATTTCGTCCCTGGCTGCTCATCTTTGAAAGGAGAGTCCCTCTTCAATTCTTTTGTTAGGCACTGGCTGCTAATTTGCAAATCGTCCTTTGTTACCGGGAACCCCACTTTTCCTAGTAAGATAACCCATTGAACTAACACCCTTTGTTAAAAAAGGAACTTGGCCCCATCTTCCTCTCTCTAGTTTTTCCTTTAATTTTGTCCGAGAGGGCGTTTCTCGGAACACCATTCCTCTCCGTGGCCATTGTAATACTCATGCTGTCCTCCTCATCATCATCATCATCTTGCACAGTTTCCAGCCACTGGCCGGGTCTGTTTGGAACACAAGCCTCTCCAACGTCTTCTGTCTTCCCACCATCTCTCAGCCTCCACCCTTGTCCAGTCTTCTCCTCTCTTCTTCACGCTTTCTTCCACCCCCTTCAGCCACCTGTCTCTCGGTCTTCCCCTCGGTCTCTTTCCTTCCCACTTCGTCTCATGTACTCTCCTGGGTATCCTCTTCTCCTCCATTCGTTTTACATGTCCATACCATCTAAGTCTAGATTTCTCTATACCATCCTGTAATGGTTCCTCCTTCATTAATTCTCTGGTTCTCTCATTTCTTATTCTGTCCATCTTTGTAGCTCCAATACTGCTTCTCAAGAACCTCATCTCACTGGCCTGTATTTTGCTCTTCTCCCTTCCTTTCATAACCCAGGTCTCCGAGGCATACGTCAGGATAGGGACATAGTACGTCCGATATATGATCTTTTTGCTGTTCTGAGGGACATCCTTGCTCCATAACATGCTTCTCACACTCCTCCGAAATGCTTCTGCCTGCCTCCCCCGCTCATTTATTTCTCTATCGTTTCTTCCATTATCTTGTATCAGGCTTCCCAGATACTTGAAACTCTCCACTTTCTTCAGCTGTTCCCCACCAATTGTTATTCCCGTTGTGGTTCTTTCCTTCTTCCTTGTTGTGATCACCATCTCACTCTTATTTATGCTAAATTTCATCCCATATCCTTGTATTATTCCTTCCCACACGTCCAACTGTTCCTGTACCTCCTCCTCCTTGTTTCCCCAAATCATCAAATCATCTGCAAACACCATTGCTTTCATCTTTCCGTCCCCAATTACTTGTGCCACTCGGGTCATTATGTCATCCATCACCACAATGAAAAGTAACGGTGACAGTGCACTTCCTTGTTTCAGGCCGTTTCTTTGTTCCAACCAGTCAGATCTCTCTCCTCCCACTTTCACACAGCTCACGCTTCCCTTGTACATCTCCTTTATCCTCTTTATAGTCCATTTCTCTACTCCTCTATCCTCCAGGGACTTCCATACTTTGTTTCTGCATACACTGTCATATGCTTTCTCAATGTCCAGGAAGGCCATCACCTC
The DNA here is from genome assembly GCA_946902985.2 of Meconema thalassinum. Taxonomy (NCBI): domain Eukaryota; kingdom Metazoa; phylum Arthropoda; class Insecta; order Orthoptera; family Tettigoniidae; genus Meconema; species Meconema thalassinum. The sequence goes on from OX336392.1 coordinate 408,699,221, forward strand.
CTCAACGACCTTAATAGAAGCTTCCATTTGCTGAATATCGTAGGCTAATTGAGAAATGTGTGTTTCAACATATTACTTCAAACAATATATTTTTCATCTCAACTTTAAAGAGTCCCCTTTAGCTCACCTAAAAACCTTAGGCCTAGACCTACTGATAATAATAATAATGTTATTTGTTTTACGTCCCTTTAAACTACTGCGGCTTTTAGAGACCCCAGGGTGCCAGAATTTTGCCCCGAAGGGGGTCAATAACGTGCCAGTATATCTACTGACACGACTCCCTCGCATATGCGCACCCTCAAATTCCAGATGACTGCGCCAGGATTCGATCCTGCAACAGCAGGCAAGAACGTTACCGCTGAGCCACGCAGCCAACGTAGACCTACGGCCGTCAAAGAGATAGATCTACATAATAACAGCACACTGTAAATGTTTATTGGTTCTGAAACATTAACGCAAACTTTAACATTATCGTGCACTAGTGTTCGTCACGCATGTGCTCTAAAGATCGTCAGCTATGAAGACTATTGGACACGATGATCAAACGACAATTTAATTAATGCAGGGTGCTTCAGAACTGCATTATAAGTATATTGCCGCTGTTAGTTAGGTCTTACAAGGAGATATGACAATGTGCCAGTTTTCGTCACAAATGACGAGCATCGGTAAAGTGCGTGTTTTTAAATCCAGTGTTCGTCACCAGCATTTCTAACCAAACTAGGAACGTGAGCATGAAATAGCAAATCGCATATGTTACAGAAACAATTACCAACTATATCACACACTTCTAATATTTTAAAATGTCGGAAACTAACACGTATGCACATAATTAACTCGCGTGCCTGTTTAGCACATGCGAGAAGCAATACGCAGCGTCAAGACAGTTCAACTCACCCGAGATGTTTGACGCTGGGAATCGCCTATTACATTGCACGCATGATTTCGCAAAGTTGCTCCTTATCGGCAACGAAGGTATGACGAATCTCGTAAGACTTTGTGCGTTGAGAAAGACCCGTTGATGTACTTATATACGAGAGTGACGACTATTGGCTCGGTGACGAAAACCCGTACAGTTACCTTAGTTTAAGATATTTTTCTCCAGGAGTAGGTCTCCTCTAGTTTTAATAATATTATTATTAATTCACCTGTGAGCTGGTAATTTCAATTAACCCCCTAATTATATTATGTATACTGTATATTATTCTATTGGCTTGTATTACTAGTCGGCCTATTGGTCCGATTAAACCATTAATAACCCTTTGCACTACAGCCCATGAAGGGCCTAGGCCTGACCGCTGCCCAGCCATTTGACCTGCAGATATTGGGGTGGCGCATGGTCAGCACATCGGGTCCCCTCGGCCGTTAATCTTGGTCTCTGTGACCGGGACGCTGCCTCAATGTCAGGCAGCTACTCAATTGTCCTCACGATGCTGAGTGCACCCCGTTCCAGACCTCACGTCAGTTTCTAAAATCACTGACGGAGCCAGGAATCGAATCCGGGACCACCGGGTGAGAGGCAGGTGCGCTACCTTAAAACACCACAGGGCCGTCCGAATAAACCATTACCAATTTTATTTCTCTCTTATTGGTGTCTACATATTGTTACGTGCCACCCCTTAGTGGCACTTTTGTTAACTGGATTACGGTGGGGGTACAAAGCACAACACCAATTACAGCTTAAAGAAATAATTAACTTTATTGCGGCCAGAAAATTACACTAGTCAGCAAATACAAGCAATTAGGAGCCTTATTCCAGTTTCCTCAAATCTCTTCCTTATGCGCTCTTGGCCCCTTTCACTTGCAACAGACCACAGAAGTTAATCCGTCCTAATGAGTACGGTGGCCTTGACAGAAACTACCTGTTCCTCTCATTTATGTTCTCCGACCACAATTACTTACGATCACTTGCTGCAGGCTATTTCGCTGTCCACAAGCTGGGAGAAACAATGTCACAGGATTTCGTAACTCGCACAGCACTTCGTCACCACACTTCTGTCGCACAAGATAATCGCTCGCACTAGCTCGTAAAACACAACCACAACTGCTTCACGGGTCACTCTTATATAGCAGGCCGGTGACTCAATAAATGGTTCTAGATCCATCCAGAGTCCACGGCTTCTCGAGGTTTCCACCGCTGGTCTAGTCACGAATCTTCTGGACTATCCCTTTGTCTGTAGTAGCCCTGTTGCATAAGGCGCGCGCAATACAGGAGGCAAGCCACAGCCCAGCCCCTGGGGCAGTTGTGACTCAAGCGGCGAGCGATGACACAAACTCACAGCCGTAACACCACCCCCTTCCTAAAAAGGCTGATCGTCCCGATCAATCATTGGTCCGTCTGTGTCCCTCCGTAGGCTGCCAGGCGATCTCGATGCACGATCTTCATCTTCGCCCTCGGGCTCCGCTGGATCCTGTAGACGACATCGTTGATCCGTTTCACGACTCGGTACGGGCCCTCCCAGGACTTCTGCAGTTTGGGTGACAGGCCTTTCTTCCGTAATGGGTTGAAGAGCCAGACCAGGTCGTCCTCGTGGAATCCGCCGGCATCCGTCTGCTGGTCGTATCGGGTCTTCATTCTGTCGGTCTCGATCCGCAGTTTCCTCCTCGCGAACGCGTGCACGTCCTCCAGTTGGTCGACCAGTTCTTGACAATACTGGCTTACCGGGATCGGATCATTCCCAGGTCGGCCAAAGGCAAGATCGACAGGTAGACGGAGCTCCCTCCCAAACATGGCCCGGGCTGGTGTGCACCCGGTGGCTTCATGCACGGCGGCGCGGTAGGCCAGGAGAAATAGTGGAAGATGTTTGTCCCAATCCCTCTGGTGCTCGCTGACGACTATTCGAAGATGGTTCTCGATGGTGCGATTGAATCGCTCTACCATCCCGTCGGACTGAGGGTGTAGTGGCGTTGTCCTTGTCTTCCGGATTCCCAGCAGCTGGCATAGGTTCTGGAACACCTGCGACTCGAAGTTCCTCCCTTGGTCGGAGTGCAGCTCCAGGGGTACTCCGTACCGGCTGACGAATTCCTTCACCAGGGTCTCTGCGATCGTCGCGGCTTCTTGGTTAGGGAGCGCATACGCCTCCGGCCATTTGGTAAAGTAGTCGCTGACGACTAATATGTAGCGGTTCCCTGCCTCGCTTAACGGGAATGGCCCAGCAACATCGATGGCCACTCTCTCCATGGGGCCGCCCACGTTGTAGGTCTTCAGTGGACCCCGTCGTCTTCGTCCTGGGCCCTTGCTGGCTGTGCAATCGTGGCACCTCGCGCAGTGGTTCTCCACGTCTGTTCGGCATCCGATCCAGTAGAACCGCTCTCTCAGCTTCTCCAGGGTCTTCTTTATCCCTAGGTGTCCACCAGATGATCCTCCATGAACTTCCTTCAGGACTTCCTCCGTCATAGCCTTTGGAACGACGACTTGTTCCCGAGATTTCTTCCCGTCGGTGCTCTCCCAGGTACGGCAGATGAGGCCATCCCTTACAATCAGCGAGTCCCACTGTGCCCAGTAGGACTTAAACTTTGGGCTGCAGTCACTCACAATGTTCCACCCGGGTCTGGGGACACAGGCCCTCTTCCATTCGGCTATCAGTCCCAGGTCATCATCCTCTGCTTGTGCCCGCGTGAAAGATTCGCGGCTCCAGTTCCCTTGAAGTTCCACAGTAGTCCGTCGGCACAGTATCCCGGTGTTCTCCTCCCTTCGGGCACAGAAGGTGCAGTCTTCGGGGCACGGTCTTCGTGACAGGGCGTCGGCGTTAGAATGCAGTTGGCCTTTCCTGTGCTGAATCTCAAAGTTGTACTGTTGAAGTCTCTCTAACCACCGCGCGAGTTGACCCTCGGGCTGCTTGAAGTTCAGGAGCCACTGCAGGGATGCATGGTCGGTCCTGATGAGAAATTCTTGCCCGTACAGGTACTTGTGGAAGTGTTCAATGGTCTTCACGATGGCGAGCAGCTCCTTCCTGGTGACGCAGTAGTTCCTTTCTGGCTTTGACAAGGCCTTGCTGAAGTAGGCCACTACTCTCTCCTCGCCGTCCACTACTTGCGACAGGATCCCCCCTATGCCAAAGTCGCTGGCATCGGTATCGACGATGAACCTTGTTCCAGGTCTGGGGTAGGCCAGAATAGGCGCGGCGCACAGAGCCTGCTTGAGTTGTTCGAAGGCACTGTGGCATTCTGCTGTCCACGTGAAGAGTTGGTCCTTCTCAGTCAGTCGATGTAAAGGTTTGGCGATGTCGGCGAATCCTCTCACGAAGCGACGATAATAAGTGCAGAGTCCCAGGAAGCTTCGTAGTTGCGACTTGTCCTTCGGAACTGGCCACTCCCTCACAGCTGCGGTCTTCTCTGGGTCGGTGCGCACCCCTTCCTCGGAGACGATATGCCCAAGGTACTGGACCCGCTTCTGGAAGAGCTGACACTTCTTGGGGCTCAACTTCAGCTGGGCAGCCCGTAGCTTCAACAAGATCTCCTTCAGGTTGCTGTAGTGCTCCTCGAAGCTCCTCCCCAGAACGATGACGTCGTCTAGGTATACCAGGCAGGTCTTCCAGTGTAGTCCCCTCAGAATGGACTCCATTAGCCTTTCGAAGGTTGCAGGGGCGTTGCACAGACCGAATGGCATGACGGTGAACTGCCAGAGCCCGCTGCCCACTGAGAACGCCGTTTTCTCGCGGTCCTTCGGGTGGACCTCCACCTGCCAGTAGCCACTCTTCAAATCCAAGGTGGAGAACCATCTTGATCCTGATATGGTGTCCAGCGTGTCGTCGATCCGGGGTAGAGGGTAGCTGTCCTTTTTCGTGACGTCGTTCACCCGCCTGTAGTCCACGCAGAACCTGGTGGAGCCGTCCTTCTTCTTCACTAGCACGACCGGAGAACTCCAAGGACTATGTGATGGCTCGATCACCCCTTGCTCCTTCATCTCTTCTACCATCCGGTCGACTTCGGCTTGCTTGGCGAGCGGGACACGTCGGAATGGGGCCCTTATCGGTGCGCTGTCCCCAACGTCGATTCTGTGCTGGACCAAGCTTGTCCTGCCGAAGTCTTTGCTCCCCACGGAGAAGACATCCTGGAATTCGCGTAGCAGGTCCTGAAGTTGGCGTGATTGCTCTTCGTCTAGATGGTCCTGGGATCCTTGGTACAGCTTCTGTAGTTCTTCTGGCAGGGCGCGTCTTCTTCGGTTGTCCGTCTGCAGGTGTCCGTCCGTCGTATCTGTGATGCGGGCAATCCAGGTAACGGGCTCGCAGACTCCTAGGTTGGTGTCCCGGTGAACCGTAATGTCGTAGTCGTTCAGGTTGGACAGGCGGACGTACGGCCGAGACGTCGTGTTGATGAGGGTCTTGGCAACTAGCAACCCTTTTGTCTGGATGTCCTCATATTTTGGTTCGATGACAGCCGCCACTCCCTCAGCTGTTCCGTCGACAATTACGGCAGGGCTGACCACCGTCCTGGCGGGAACGATGACGTCCTCTCTCAGCCTTACTCGTCGTGCGGCGACGGCCTCGTGTGCTGGTCGCAAAGCAAGTTCCTCCCTTCCGAAGTGCAGAGTGTTGGTACTCAGATCCAAGATGATGTTGTTCTGGTCCAGGAAGTCCAGTCCGATGATCACTTCATTTGATACGTCAGCCACAAGCACTGGATGCTTTATCGCCCGTCGACCAATGACGAACTCCAGTGATGCTTCGCCATGTACCGGTGCGGTCTCTCCGGTCGCGGTTATTAGCTGGAGGTTCCTTTGTGTGGGTTGCACTCTCCACTTCGGGATCACGGTGGGGCTGACGATGGTCCTCGATGCTCCCGTGTCGATTAGCATGGGCCAGCTCACTCCGTTGATGAATCCGTCGACCATCAGGCTGCTTTTATCCCTCCGTAACTGCGTCACACGAACTTGGACTGCCGGGGCTTGAGCCAACCTTCGCCCCTCATGGCTGGCTGATACTTGCTTTCCTGGGCCGCGCGGTTTCCCTACGACTGACTGTCCCGACGGAAACTCTTGGCGGCGGCGATCACCGCAGTCCTTGCTCAGGTGGCCTCTCTTACGGCAGGTCCAGCAGGTTGGTAGTCCTCTTCCGGGCCGCCTCACCGGATGTCCTTCGGCTAAGTTTTTGTTGGTGGTACTGCGACTCTTGAAGAACCGGCCTAGCACCTCCATCAGTTCATCGGCCAGGGGCTTGGTCTTGTTGGCTTTGGCTGGTTCGTCAACGTCCACCTGACGCACCCGCGCGCACATTCTAGATACCTGCTTTGCCGTCTCGAACTCAAGTGCGTGGCTCAGCGCATCTGCCAGGGTCTTATTGCGCGCAAGACGCAGCACCTGTTGAGTGTCCGAGTCCCGTAGCCCGTCGGTGAAAGTCTGCGTCGCTATCTGCTCCAGAAAGTCGGCCGGCGCTGTTGGGTAGGCGAGCCTTACGAGGCGTGCGATGTCCATCTCGAACTCCTGCAGGGTTTCCGCGTTCTTCTGTACCCGGGTCCGGAGCTGCATCTGGTAGGCCTGCTGAAGATGGCTATCTCCATATCGGGACTCCATATGGGCGATCAGGGAAGCGTAGTCCTGGGATCCAGTCGGGATGGCCTGAAGGACGTTAAGGGCGTCACCTCTCAGCGCTACAATGAGAGCTGTAGCCTTTTCTGTGCTGTTCCAGTTATTTATGGAACAGGCCGCCTCGAACTGACGTAAGTAGGTGCTCCACGGGGCCTTTCCGTCGAAGGTTGGGGGCGTCACTCTGCTATGTCCCGTTCCTAATATTCCCGGTGTAACGGTGGGCGGGCGTTGGCGCAGCTCGGCAACTTCCTCTCTTAGAGCGTTGAATTTCTCCTCCACCCCCGTCAGTGGGCGTTGGCGCAGCTCGGCAACTTCCTTTTGTAAGGCGTTGAATTTCTCCTCCACCCCCATCAGCGGGCGTTGGCACAGCTCGGCAACTTCCACTTGTAAGGCGTTGAATTTCTCCTCCACCCCCATCAGCGGTCGTTGGCACAGCTCGGCAACTTCCTTTTGTAAGACGTTGAATTTCTCCTCCACCCCCATCAGCGGGCGTTGGCGCAGCTCGGCAACTTCCACTTGTAAGGCGTCGAACTTCTTTTCCACTGCCGTGACTTCCTCACGCAGACCCAGTTCTAATTTCTTCAGGTCCTGTGTCAACATATTCTGACCGTCTTCCATCTTCTTCTGGCCGTCCTCTATCCTCTTCAGGTCCTCCGCTAGCTTATTTTGACCGTCTTCCATCTTCTTCTGGCCGTCTTCTAGCTTCTTCTGGCCGTCTTCTAATTTGGTAGTTAGCTCCTTGGCTAACTTCTTCTGGCCGTCTTCTAGTTTGGCAGTTAGGTCCTCGGCTAACTTCTTCTGGCCGTCCTCCATCTTCTTCTGGCCGTCCCCCATCTTGGTTTCCATGCCATTTAACTTTTCAAGCAATGCTGCCAATTTCTCCTCCATTTTAGTTGTTTGTCTTGTAAAGGGCATGCACTCACAGGAAAATTAGAGAAAATGACCTGCTCGGGTTTTGAAACCAGGACCGTCAGGTGTTGTGCTTGAGTTCGTAATCCGGCTTCTGACACCAATTGTTACGTGCCACCCCTTAGTGGCACTTTTGTTAACTGGATTACGGTGGGGGTACAAAGCACAACACCAATTACAGCTTAAAGAAATAATTAACTTTATTGCGGCCAGAAAATTACACTAGTCAGCAAATACAAGCAATTAGGAGCCTTATTCCAGTTTCCTCAAATCTCTTCCTTATGCGCTCTTGGCCCCTTTCACTTGCAACAGACCACAGAAGTTAATCCGTCCTAATGAGTACGGTGGCCTTGACAGAAACTACCTGTTCCTCTCATTTATGTTCTCCGACCACAATTACTTACGATCACTTGCTGCAGGCTATTTCGCTGTCCACAAGCTGGGAGAAACAATGTCACAGGATTTCGTAACTCGCACAGCACTTCGTCACCACACTTCTGTCGCACAAGATAATCGCTCGCACTAGCTCGTAAAACACAACCACAACTGCTTCACGGGTCACTCTTATATAGCAGGCCAGTGACTCAATAAATGGTTCTAGATCCATCCAGAGTCCACGGCTTCTCGAGGTTTCCACCGCTGGTCTAGTCACGAATCTTCTGGACTATCCCTTTGTCTGTAGTAGCCCTGTTGCATAAGGCGCGCGCAATACAGGAGGCAAGCCACAGCCCAGCCCCTGGGGCAGTTGTGACTCAAGCGGCGAGCGATGACACAAACTCACAGCCGTAACAATATGTTTGTGATTGGTTATTCCTTTCTCCATGTCGCACCACTTCAAGCAGCGGCACGTCTTTTCTTTCTACTTGCCTTCTGCTCGTCATGTGAAGCAAACATTTGTAGGTAGAGCACTTTCAGCACTTTTCAGCTTGCTATTGTGGTCAATAGAGCATCTCCTCCTTAAAAGACAGTACGCATTAAATGGAGCGCGCTGATGCCAGATCTGCTGCATATCCCAAGTTCTGCATGGCCGGGCATATGATGTAACATAACTTGTATACACCCATGTTTTTACGCAAAATTCGGGAAATTTCCAAAATATTTGTTTGTTTTATATAACTGAAGTCCTGCAGTAAATTATGACCTAAGTGCCATTTTTTTCCATTTCGGAGTTATAACCGGAATTATGGTCTATGGGCCAAGCCACTTGCGGTATATTCTGATCCAAGTGCCAAACCTGTTTGTAGTAGTTCAGCTCATCGCAAACAGAATGCGTGTGCTGTATGTGCCCGACAGCAAATTGTGAATTATGATCTAAGTGCTGTGCGTGCGCCGGCCCTGTGGTGTTGGGGTAGCGCGCCTGCCTCTCACCCAGAGGCCCCGGTTCGATCCCCGGCTCCGTCAGGGATTTTAAAACTGACGTGAGGGTTGGAACGGGGTGCACTCAGCCTCGTGAGGACAATTGAATAGCTGTCTGACAGTGAGACAGCGCCCCGATCATGAATACCAAGATTAACGGCCGAGGGGACCCGACGCGCTGATCACGCGTCACCCCAATATCTGCAGGCCAAATGGCTGGGCAGCGGTTGCTTGGTCGGCCTTAACCCGTCATGGGCTGGATAGTGCCAGGGGTTGACTTTTTTTTTTGTGCTGTGCGTGCGCAAACGGCATTGCTGTGTTCTTAGCTTCGTTCTTGTTTTATTTTGAGTTTGTGTTTACCTGATGATGATACGTGAGGTAACAGTGTGTCAAATATTGTTTTAATATAACTTGTTTATTGTTTTATAATGAGTGAAAGTGTTAACAAACGTCGAAAGAAGGGAGAAGGAAGAATTTCAGAAGAAACTAAGGAACAGTGGGCAGGAATATATGACTAAAAAGAATATTGTGGTTCCAGCCAAGACACCTCCATCTCAAAATGTGAAATGTAAGTGTAAATACAACTGCAAAAGTATCTCACATGCCCAAAAGCTAGCACTGTTTGAGGATTTTACAAATTTGTTTTTTGTAAGCAACAAAACTACCTCTTAGGCCTAATGACTGTTAAGCCAGTAAATAGGAGATGCCATGGGCAATACAATAATCCTAATGAAAGTAGGCGACAGGCTACTGTTGTTTATACAGTTCATAATGGGCATTTTGAAATAGTTCAAATCTGCCGGTCAACTTTTCAAGAGATTTTTTGTTTAGTGCCAAGAAGAGTGCAATTATTGGCGGAGCTAAAGAAGACTGGTAATCCTTTGTACATTGAGAAAAGGGATAACAAGACTGGACCCCGTAAATACACCATTAAGATAAGAAACTAGTGTGTGATCATGTAAACTCGATTCCACGAGAGGTAGGCTGGGCGAAAAAAGTCGGAAAAAGAGTTCTTATCACAAGACCTTAACATTAGTAGGCTATTCAAGGCATTTAAGATCAAGCATCCAGATACCCACATCACAAAACGATTCTACTATGACACTTTCAAAAAGAATTTTCCTAAACTCTCCTTTCAAAGGCCTAGAACTGATACTTGCACAACGTGTGATGTGGTGTCTCCTCTATAGGAGATGAGATGAAACAGAATCAAACCCAACATAATGTGCACCATCGGAAAGCAGAAAACGCCAGGTTAATATTAAAAGAAGATTATAAAAATGCTCAAAAATTGGCAGTGATAATACCGTCTTCTCTTTTGATCTTCAACAAGTTTTCTCTTTGCCCACACTTACCCATTGCAACATGTACTATCTGTGCCAGTTGTCTGCCTACAATTTAGGTGCCCATTTCCATAGTGGGTTACCTATGATGACCTTGTGGCACGAAGGCCAATCTTGCCGAGGTGGTAATGAGGTAGCTTCATGTTTGTTCAAAGCATTGAAAAATGTCACTTCAACACATACACTAATTGCTTGGAGCGACAATTGCTCTGGGCAAAATAAAAACCAGATGCTACTGTTCTTGCGGATATACCTCACAGCAATTGGAGTGTACCAGGAAGTAATATATACAAGAGACTGCAGATCTTACTTTGTTAGAAGAGGTCTGCAAGAAAGGCTCTTCACCACTAGATCTAAAACAACTGGCCCTCTGTACAATAGAAGAAAGATATCCATCTAATCAATGGCTAAAAATATTTACAGATGGCTCACAAGACAAAGAAAATAGAACTGGAGCAGGAATACATTCATCTCTCTTCTCACTCTACTTCCCAGTAGGCCAAAACAAAACAAACTTTGATGTTGAGATAAGAGCAATTTCACATGCACTCCATCAGTTATTAGGCAGAAACATTGATTATCAAAAATGCTTTATCATTACAGATTCAAAAGCAGCCATCCAAGCCATCTCGTCAAATTATAAGCCCCAAAATAAAGAACTGAAAGAAATTTTTTGTATGATAAAAACCCTTCAAAGACTCCACAAACATATCTCATTTCAGTGGATCCCTTCTCATGTTGGAATAGTAGGAAATGAAGAGGCAGACAGATTAGCAAAAAGAGGTACCACACTACAACAACCTGGCAGTCAGACTGATTTTATGTCAGCAAAAAGGATCTTGAAGAATACTATCAAAAACAGGTATGAAGAAATGGCAAAGAAAACAGCAGAAACCAAATTATGGAAAGACATTGATGCTAAATGGGATCAATATAAATTAACACCAAGAAGAGAAGCTGTAGCCTTCTTCAGACTTAACACTGGCCACGACTGCCTTGCAGCTCATCTGAAACGAATCAACATCCTGAGATCTGAAGAATGCACACTTTGTCACGAACCTGGAAGTAAAATGGATAAGGGGCACCTGCTACATTGCAACAAACTTGATGTGACTGCTAGAACTTCTGGAAACCTCACACAACTCTATTGGAACGCAAGAAAGTTGATGGATTGGAATCCGGGCAAGCCATAAGAAACAACAACAACAACACCTCACAGCAATTGGAGTATACCAGGAAGTAAATCACAAATTTCTTCTGAAAGGACACACATTTCTTGCCTGCGGCCGTGATTTTGCGATCATAGAAAAGCGGAAACGTGTAAAAATGTGTGCTGTACCTGGCGATCTGAAGGAAATGATTGAAACCGTCAAAGACACAAACCCCTTTGTTGTTAACATGTTGGAAGAGAATGACTTTTTCAACTTTACAGAGTGTAGTGAAAAAATTTTAAATACTAAGAAACTGAACATCTCAAAAGTTGTTTGGATAAAGGTTGTTGCCGCATCCTCTGGAAAAATCAAGGTGAAACAAACATTCAGTGAACTTGAAACATGGACCACAGTAAACGTTTTTAAACCAGGTGTTACTATTAAGCAGTGGTGTGTGGTGGAATTTTATTTAGGGTAAGCAATGGTATAAAATATAGCACCGGCAGTTAAATGGCGTATGCTCCTCATATGGACTTTTCATAAACTAGTAACACTCAGTTCAAATTACTGCAACACATTTTACCACTATCATAGGACAATCACAATGTTGACTACGGCGATATAAATAATAATAATGAAATATGAAAATCCACAGCCTGCTTCCAGTCTCCGACCGGGTCAGGAATGGAATGAATGAAGCCCCCATCTAGCGGCGAGGATATGGACTGTGCCGGCTGCCGAGGCCTGACGCACTCCTCTGGGGCAATGATTAAATGAATGACAGATGGAATGAAATTTTGACAGGGAAAACCGGAGTACCCGGAGGAAAACCTGTCTGCCTCCGTTTTGTCCAGCACAGATCTCACGTGGAGTGACCGGGATTTGAACCACGGACCCAGCGGTGAGAGGCCGGCGTGCTGCCGCCTAAGCTACGGAGGCTGCAAATAATAATAATAATAACAATTTAAATTATAATAACAATAACTTTCTTCGGCTTTTCCCAATTAATTGGGGTCGCCGGAGCCAACCAGGCTCATTTTGGTTTTGGCCGGGGATTTAAGGCCGGATGCCCTTCCTGACGCCATGTGATTTTTCAGGTGAAAATTCCACCCCGCTGTCACCGGGATTCGAACCCCGGCCGTCCCGGTGAAAGACGAGCAGCGTAGCCACTGCGCCATCACGCTCCCCATAAATTATAATAATAATGATAATGCAGCATTTTTTTTTTTTACCTGGAAGAAAATCATTGATGACCTTATTGTGGAAGTTTGGGATTTTTATCTCAGAAAGTAAATCTTTCTCAATTGGTATTAGTCTATCCTGGCTTTACGTATTGCGAGCATAATTTTATTTTATTTTCTCTTTAGGATGGTAAAGCTTCTTTCTACAGAAGCACTTGTAGCAGGAAACACAGAGTTGCACTACCTTTCCATATGCCTCTTGGAGATGGTTTTGATTTAAAGAAAAGTAACAGTTCATTAGCATGTTTTTCTCATAAGTCAACAGAGGTGTATTGTATGCCATTAGCTGTGATGGGCAAATTCAACTACCTGGGTTTGATGACCAAAATGCCCCAAGTCCCTAAACTGAATTAACAACAACTATAAGTTCATAAAACAGACGTTTGTGAGATGTCTTAGAATCATGCAATTTTCGGCTCTTACTGTCTGGGTCACAGATGCCCTTTATCTCTTGTTCTGTCTTCTCCCTATATTCTTCCAATTGACCCCTTTTTCCTGCAAATTCAACTTGGAGTTATCCTACTTAATGATACAATAACCAATATCGTGGGACTTCTTTTGCTATATGGAAAACAATACGCTAGTCAGAGGGACTATGCTTGAAAATACTGTGGGTATAAAAAGCGGAAATTCTTCAACGAAGCTGAAAATCTATGGGCAGCAATTAAGATAAACTGTTCACGATATTCGTAGACGTTTCCAACCAAAAGTGAAGTGTAGTTACAGCGTGTAGCAGTCATCTTGGGCAGCCTCTTCCCAATTGTATCATCTAATGCATGACTTCCCTTAGTTGACTTCCAGCAAAATGCCGTCAGCCCATTTAAAGTAAGAAGGAATAACTTGCAGTCTCTGATGGTAGCAGCTGCCTGAGACAATACTAGGTTTAATTTGTGGGCAAAACAATGGACAAAAATTGCATTAGGATATAATGTTCTTACTTTTGCCTGTTCATTTAAATGGCCCGCAAAAATGGCCGCACCATAGTAGCTTTGTGTAACTAACTTCTCCCCACAACTGTACTCATCAACTACCTGACACACAATGTTGAGAAGAGCTGCAGCTGACCGATCCTCGGAAACTTAACTCCATAAACCGCTCTCTAGCGACACCTTCGTGTCCAGCGTAATGAATTACACAGGAAGGCTTACATCCATGGCTTCAACCAGAACTATAGAATCAGAACTGGCTGTACACATTTATTACTTGGTGTATCAAAGTAATACATTAGAAACAGATTCTATTTGATAATCCACTGAATACATTAGAATTCTCTATTTGATAACTATATTTAGCAGTTCATTGTAATTTCCTCTATTTTAATAATCTGCCTGGTATTGTTTGCCGAGGAAACAAACAACATCAATGAAACTTTTGATAATGTCCCTGTTCTTACGAACAACTTCGTTATGTCGATGATCACTAATTTTCTTTCGCTCTTCTATCCGAAGGTTAATCCTGGATTATCCAAATGTTCTTTTCCACAATTACTGGTAGGCCTACTGCTAGCAGGTGAATGTCTGTACTTTTTTAAATCTTTGTGTATATTATTCATACACTGTATCTGTAATAATTCCAAATGTTTTTATTGTTTCGGAAAAAAAAAAAGACACGGCCAATAATATAATTTGTTGATGGAAAGGCAACCATACAGCCATGTGTTGCTGGCGTATATATGTACAAGCTTCCCCTTTCGTGGTAATGCTCAATTGATGAGTTGGACACCCTCTTATTTTTTGTCCTCAAAGGATCTAGAACATGTGGAGGATAAGGTAAGCAAACGGATGAAATTACTGAAGAGACTAGCAGGAGCTACTTGGGGGAGCACTCAAGACACACTCAACAAAACCTACAATACTTACATCAAACCTATCATAAAATATGGCAGTGAAGTACTCTCTACAGCACCCCAGTCAAACATTGATCGCCTCGAGAGGTGTCAGAATAATGCCCTGCGAATCAAAACAGGTGCAATAAAAACCACACCTATTATTGCCTTGCAATTTACCCACAACTTACCAATTGAAGAAGAGATGAAACATCAAACAGCCAATGCATATCTCAGTATACAAAGACTACCTCAAATGACATGGATCAAAAAATCAGTTTCTAGCCCCAATCTTAAAACACAAAAAGGTCCCTTAAGTCTCGCCAAAGAATACATCAATAAGAGCAATCTGCAAATAAAACTTGAACCACTCTGTATGCCAGTCAACCCCATTGAATATATACTAGTGACTACAGATCTTACTTTGTTAGAAGAGGTCTGCAAGAAAGACTCTTCACCACAAGATCTAAAACAACTGGCCCTCTGTACAATAGAAGAAAGATATCCATCTAAGCAATGGCTAAAAATATTTACAGATGGCTCACAAGACAAAGAAAATAGAACTGGAACAGGAATACATTCATCTCTCTTCTCACTCTACTTCCCAGTAGGCCAAAACAAAACAAACTTTGATGCTGAGATAAGAGCAATTTCACATGCACTCCATCAGTTATTAGGCAGAAACATTGATTATCAAAAATGCTTTATCATTACAGATTCAAAAGCAGCCATCCAAGCCATCTCGTCAAATTATAAGCCCCAAAATAAAGAACTGAAAGAAATTTTTTGTATGATAAAAACCCTTCAAAGACTCCACAAACATATCTCATTTCAGTGGATCCCTTCTCATGTTGGAATAGCAGGAAATGAAGAGGCAGACAGATTAGCAAAAAAAGGTACCACACTACAACAACCTGTCAGTTAGACTGATTTTATGTCAGCAAAAAGGATCTTGAAAAATACTATCAAAAATAGGTATGAAGAAATGGCAAAGAAAACAGCAGAAACCAAATTATGGAAAGACATTGATGCTAAATGGGATCAATATAAATTAACACCAAGAAGAGAAGCTGTAGCCTTCTTCAGACTTAACACTGGCCACGACTGCCTTGCAGCTCATCTGAAACGAATCAACATCCTGAGATCTGAAGAATGCACACTTTGTCACGAACCTGGAAGTAAAATGGATAAGGGGCACCTGCTACATTGCAACAAACTTGATGTGACTGCTAGAACTTCTGGAAACCTCACACAACTCTATTGGAACGCAAGAAAGCTGATGGATTGGAATCCGGGCTAGCCATAGGAAACAACAACAACAACAGGATCTAGAAGAAAAGCTAGCTTGCCGCAGATCACGAATAATGCAGTCACTGTCACCTCTAGACCCAAGTGTTGACTCAATTTTCTTTACAGATTTGTCTCGCCTACTATAGTAAACAGAAACGCCTACTGCATACCTTACTCCCTTGTATTGCACTAAATAACATCGCTGAGCTATAAAAATGACGGCCAACCTGAGTAATTAGGTACAGCACTCATTTCAGGTTCCGTATTGACCGTGTTTACAGTAAGTAAAACCTGAATTTTCCGCCGAATCAATACTTTACTTATAGACAAATCTATGGGTACATGTTTCGGAGACCCTACTGTCTCCTTCCTCAGCCCTCTTTTGGTACTACAAACATCGTATGACACATTCGAAATCCCCAAATAAAACAACACAAAATACACATCACAAATTACAAAGCCACAACATATTAAAAACTACTAACTTAAAACACATTAATTAAAATTCAACAACAACCATAAATACAGCATGTAATGCTCCTCGCATTTTCAGTCATTCAATTCTTGTTAAGTATATGTCTTTGGACACGTTAAAATAATGTTTTTGCACAGCCGTTTATTTTGTTGACAGTGTCTTCAATCTCTAAAATAAATGTAATCAATCTATGGAGATTCTTGCGTACGTTGCAAGTGAGATTTTCGAAGTGAAATGCCATGTCCGGTGGTTCGGATTCCACGTAAAAAGGAGGTCCCGTGGCTCATGATCTCAAGATTAACGGTCACGTTAAACTACAAGCTTCCTTCCTTCTTGCGTATGTAGGGCTATGTTAAATTGAAATCATCTAGAATTTGCCTATTGTCGAATGATACTTATTATTTGAGGTAGAGCATCAAATATTATGGTGTTCCCTCACTATAACACTTAACAACATGCTGTAGTGAATCGACTGTTGTGTATGAATAACAGTCCAATTAGATGGCTAGTTTAGAATTGAGGACGGCCAATTCAGGGCTTCTTAGATGATGGTAGTTGACTGTCGGAGGTATCGATTAAAAATTTTTCATTACTATTGTTTTGGTCGAGGAACATTATAAAGTTGACATCTCGTCTTATTCGTCATGGAAAGCCGAATAGTTCCAAATAATCGGACATATGTGACCTTGTCAATATCACAACCCTCAAAGAGGTCAACATCGACTAAAAAAAAAACCTCTTTGAGGGTTGTGATATTGACAAGGTCACATATGTCCGATTATTTGGAACTATTCGGCTTTCCATGACGAATAAGACGAGATGTCAACTTGATAATGTTCCTCGTCCAAAACAATAGTAATGAAAAATTTTTAATCGATGCCGCCGACAGTCAACTACCATCATCTAAGAAGCCCTGAATTGGCCGTCCTCAATTCTATACTAGCCATCTAATTGGACTGTTATTCATAAACCACAGTCGATTTACTACGGCATGTTGTTAAGTGTTATAGTGAGGGAACACCATAATATTTGATGCTCTACCTCAAATAATAAGTATCATTCGACAATAGGCAAATTCTAGATGATTTCAATTTAACATAGCCCTACGTACGCAAGAATCTCCATAGATTGATTACATTTATTTTAGAGATTGAAGACACTGTGAACAAAATAAACGGCTGTGCAAAAACATTATTTTAACGTGTCCAAAGACATATACTTAACAAGAATTGAATGACTGAAAATGCGAGGAGCATTACATGCTGTATTTATGGTTGTTGTTGAATTTTAATTAATGTGTTTTAAGTTAGTAGTTTTTAATATGTTGTGGCTTTGTAATTTGTGATGTGTATTTTGTGTTGTTTTATTTGGGGATTTCGAATGTGTCATACGATGTTTGTAGTACCAAAAGAGGGCTGAGGGAGGAGACAGTAGAGTCTCCGAAACATGTACCCATAGATTGGTCTATAAGTAAAGTATTGATTCGGCGGAAAATTCAGGTTTTACTTACTGCAACCTGAGTAAAACAGACACATGTATACGTACAGTATATAAAAGTCTGTTTTACACGAACACTGGCAAACGTTTTTGAGTTATAGTGAGAAAATAAACCCATTATCTTTGAAAACTGCCCGCTTCAGGTTTTCGGCCGCAGGTATGTAATGTACGGAATTGCTTCCTGCGCTCCCAACTCACCCTGCAGTACTAAGAAATACCAAAAGAGGGCACGCCGCGCTTTTGTGCTGCTACGAGCGACTTGGTAAGGAACTCGCAGGAGGCACCAAATACCTCGAAGTACCGAAAGAGGTCATTTTAACATATTTCAGGTCACACAGATTGGATATCATTTCATTTAAAGTAAATAATATTCTACGTGTCATTCTTTCGCTTGGGTATGTAATGCTTACCTTACATCCAGGGAATACACGCGCCTGCTATTAAGGACATCAAGACCATTGATGTTCCCCGACTGGAGTGTGGATTGGGAAAATTTTCCATTTTTGGTCCGTATTGACAATTGTAATTTGTGTTTATTCAAATTAGCAGGTAATAAGGTATTGATTGGTGGAACCTGCTAATTTGAATAAACACAAATGGAGTGTGGATCTCAACTTTCTGAAGAAAAGAAGTCTCATTTGAAACATGTGATCCCGTTTCTTATACAGAGAAGCCACACAGAGTTTTATGAAGAACTGACATCACAACTAAACTGTAAAAACAGCCTTGTATGTATTTTCTTTTTCTTTGTGTGTGTACCTGAAAATGAGAAATGTAGAGTCAGTACTGAATGTATTAGTTTAATTTAGTACCCTACCTAACAAACATCGTATAGGCCTAAAACTATTCCATACTTTCAAGCCTCCTTTATTATAAAAGCTTTTTTTAGCACTTAGACTGCTGTGTTGACCATATGGCACTTAGATCACTATTTACATTTGATGCTGTGGACATTGATTTCTTTTCATTTTAAGATTTAAAAACTAAAAAACTGTGCAATGGAATGAGATTTAATAAAGATATCATTTGTACAATGTGTATTTAGGCCTAATATAAATGATTTGGTTCATTCATACATTGCGATGCGGCCGCATTTGGGGAATTCTTAGTTACCTCGGTGGCGTCACCGTGACGTCACGGCTCACGTATTGATATTTATGTTCCTTGGCTGCCGGTAGTTGGTCCGCAGGGTAGTCAGCTGATTTCTACGTTAGTATAGCCCGCGAATTCGGCAGCGGTGGATCGCCTTTTTTTTTTTTTTTTTTTTACTTGTTAGCGTTTTGTCAACGTAATAATAATATATATTGTGGCCCACGTAATTTACCCAATTTTGTGTGGTCAAGTGGTGGTATGCAGCCGAAATTAAATTATTCATTTCTTGTTTCTTGAATGAGACGTTGTTCAATTTTATATAGGCTAGTTCTTTCCTTGCGCCCATACCATTTCGATGGGATTAAGTTCACTGTGGTATGGTGGCAAGCAACGAACATAATTCTCTGCTGTGATAGCCTACATTGTCTATTACTAGGCTAGATCCTTCGGGAACATTTGGCAACAATTGCTCGGCGAACCATTTTTCATACACTTCATCTGTCATTTCGTCGTGGGTGTCTGCCTTGTTCTTTTGGCACAGAAACGTTAACTCTGCACCATTAACGAACCCTTGTTAATTCCCTGGACGAACAAAGGCAAACTGCGGAAACCACTTCGAGGATGGCTGAGGTAGGAATCGAACCCGCCTCTTCTCAGTTTTGTCTCATGAAGTTGAGTACACCCCGTTCCATCCCTCAGACCAGAATTAAATTTCTTGGCAAAGTCGGGATTCAAACCCGGGCCTCCACGTTGACAGCACAGTGACAGCCAAGAATGCTAGCCACTACGCAACGAGGCGGACAATTTATAAAGAACACAAACTCCACTTAATTTCACAGTTTAACTTCACACCATCACCTACTCTCCTTCAAACGCAGTCGGGGAGATAGCCTACTGTCCACATTAGTAAACAAACTTTCGCAGCGGCAGCGCTGGGCGGGAGGAATAAGTGCGATAACTTATGAAATGTTATCTGATATCAAGCTCTGGTTTGTTTTAAAAACTATTTCAGACATTAATGAGCATTTCTTCTCGCTTAGTCACCAACGTAAAGTCAACAGCAAAAATGTTTCTCGCTACGTAACTTTTCTGTGACACCATCCTACCAGATTTTTCAACTAACATTTAAGGAAAAAAATCATAACTTTCTTATTATGAAAATAATTACTGCCCTGAGAAATAGGGTATCTTCTACCAACATCAGGCAATCTAAAAATAAATTCTTAATCTGTTGCGATCATTAGTTCATTATCTTTGTCGTAATAAGTTTTATATCTGCAAAAATATAGATTCGCGCTAAAATATCGTAACTCTGAAAATTGGGCCATGTGTTAATTATTTATGGCTTTTATTTTTACATCATCATAAAGAGTGGAAAATTGTCTATAAGACCACGTAAACATTTTTTTAGATTTGTCGCTTTTAATTTTTGGAAAATGGCACCATCGCCAGCGTAGAAGCGGACGAAGCTAATTGCAGGACATAGGAGTGCGAGTGAGAGGCAAATACTACATTTATTTCCATACTATATTTTAAGGTAAAGACGCACTATACACTGTTAACTGTTCTAGGGTAAAAACGCTGTGCGTTGAGAAGATTCTGCCTAGTCAATACCTTTCTTATGAATTATTATTTAACTTCTAATACAATCATTTTCGGTACATGTTTCGGGTGCATTCCATTTTTTGCCCCATTCAACAGCCATTAATAGATATGCAGTTTATATAAACTTTATTGCAGTCGGACGACCATAGAGTATAACAGTTTAGATTACATGTGCATTTAATTATCATTATTCTTTGCTATATTCCTTTAGTGATTTTGTGCGCTTTTGGCAAACAGTGAAACAGTAGCGCTCACAGGCCTTCCCGCAGAGGCTGCATACACACACAGGTTAGGGATCGTGAAAACTGTTTCTCGTGCATATTTTGTGATGGAAACCGTGCACTGAGAGCAGTGCAGTTTATGTAACATTACAAAGACATAGATAAAAATAGATGACAAAATGACAAAAACTACATTAACATTTTTAAAACATATTTAATTTTTATTTATTTTTAACACTTGGCAATTTACTTTTTTCTTTTCTGTTGAAATTGCTTGCTGTAGTACTTATTACAATGATGAGTCAACATTTAAATGTTGGCAAAATACAAATGCCGTATATTGTTTATAGTGAAATACCTTTAAATCAGAAAGCGTATTAGATTGATGTTGTATAGTATATAATAATAATAATATAGCTTATGTCTGATTGTGGAAAAAAATCATAAAAATTCAATTAGGTCTAAAGAACAGATAATGTTCTTCCTTGTGTGTGAACAGACTATAAAAATATTTTTTTTTTTAAATTTCAGTTCGTGCTATTGGTATTAGCATTAGATTGTTGAAATGTGGAATATCTTCTCGTATTTGTCCTTGTGCCGTCGTGATTGGTACTCTTTGTTGGGTGCTTGATAATGAAATACACTTGATTGGTGTTTTATTCTATTTTCTTGTTTCCTTCATTCTTTGCGGCTACCATAAATGAATACTTCTCTTGGATGAGTTTCTATTCGAAATACCCATTTGAATGCCTTTACGTAGAATTCGAAGTTAATGCGTTGTTATGGTGAATAGAATTGAATTCTTTACGTGTTCCTGGAAGTTCTAATGTGAGGCAGTCCACAGCTCCAACGTAAGCCAGCTGTTGGCTGTCATCAGGGCAATTTCTTGCTTATTTTTTAGTGACTTGGAATAGTGCAGGAATGTTGATTCCATACTATTCGCGTAGGTTCTTTAGCTAAGATATTATCCTCTTTCCTCGGTCTATCCTACCTTCAATATTTCCTTCAATGATCTGCAGGAGTTTATATTTATCATTGTGAATGATATGACCTAAGTATTCAAGCTTGTCTTTTTGATGTTATGCAAGACCTCCAGTTCTTTGTGCAGTTGTTCGATCATTTCAGTATTATGTACTCTATCGATCCATGATATTCTGAGTAGGCGCCTATAGCATCACATCTCAAAGGCTTGAATTGTTTTGCCGGTGTTCTCCGTGAGGTTTCAGCACCATACAGCAGGACAGAGAATATTTAACACCGCAGTGAACAGAGACGAAGAGCAATATTAAAGTCTCTGTTGTTCAGTAGTTTATCCATTTTCTTGTGAATATAGCTTTTGCCTGTTCAATGCGGGATCTAATTTCGATAACATTATTCCAATTATGATCAAGTATGCATCCAAGGTATTTAATATGTTGAATTTGTTCCTTTGTCCCAGCTACAGTCAGGTTAACAGGTGGAATTACATGTTTGATCACCAATTACTTTAGCCTTTTTTGTGTTCAAATACAGATCTGCTCTGGCACTGTGTTGTACCACAATGTTCCGTAATGTTTGTAGATCTTCAGCACTAATTACAGGTGACACTCGAGAATCAATATACCGGTACTTACCCAGCCAGAATAGCCTAGAAGGAATCAGCTTAAATCTTCTTGGTATCTTGAAGTGGAATGGCAGTGGAAGAATAGGATAGTTTCGCACTGGGCCCAATGAGTAACAAAACTAACATGCCAGAACTCAAGAAGATGAGCAAAGGGGTTCGGTAGAACTTGTTTTCTTTATGGAAATACATTTCGTCCACACCAGCTATTTAGGAGCTCTAAGGAGGGAGACAGATCCACCAGGCTGGCAATACATAGGACGGAGTTTCCCGTGCCGCACCCCTCTTGGTGGCCACGGGGCTGTCCTCGCTAATCAAAGGCCTCTGTGAGTCACACAAAGTCGTTAACGCACCGAGTATTGCTGGATTGTTCTGTTTCTGGTAAGAACTGGACATTACCAAGCTGCCAGACAGTTCGGAACACACTGACATTTCGCAATAGATTTCAGATAGCCGAGGAGCAACGAGAGGTCCCGTTAACTGGTGAGGACTAGCAACGAGGGGTTAGGCAGTCAAGTCAAGTTGCAGCAGTGATTGTCAAACCAGGAAACTGACTATGGAATTTTTTAAAGCATCTTTTAAATGGTTCTTCTAGTGCAAATTAATAGCACTTGCCCAGATATATTCTGTGCACTGTAGTGTACCTAACCATCACGATAATGAAGCCTACAACACACCTCTAAATTCGAATAGCTCAGGCAACTGAGTGAGAGAGCTAAGCATCTGTTGCAGCATCAGCTGTCAAAACTTATAATCAAGCCAAGCTTTATACAAGCCATATGGTGCTCGCTCAGAGATTTACGCAGTGTCCGGAAGTGCAAAAATCTTAAATTATACTCCCTGTGTATTCCTTGCCTTTGAGCAGCCTCCAGGTGGAGGGACATCAAATCAATATTCAGTACTTGCTTTTCTAAATGTACAGCACATTTCTTGTAGGTAATATACTCTATTTCAACTTTAAGTCATCATCATCATCATCCTGAACCAACTCCAGTTGCCCGGGTGTGGTATATGAGCCCCCTCCATTTCACCCTGTCCTTGTACCATTCCTCCTCCACCAACTTGTCCCAAGCATGACCTCGCTGCAGTACATCGTTCTTGACTGTATCTATCCACTTCTTTCGTGGCCTTAAGTACAGTATAAAATATTTAGCGACTGCATTGCCTTTATAAATGGCTTCAAGTCATACACCATTCTAAATTGTCAAGTTGATTTCATGTCAGTGTTGAAAAGAAATGGGGTAGATGACCTTGTAGTTCTGTCCCTTAAAACAACAATAACTATAACTAACTAGTGTTGAAAATGGAAATATGAAATGACTAATGCTATTGTAATTAGAATGAATATTTTCTGTTTGAATAAGCTTTACTTGCAGTAATTGCAATTTCCTTGAAGTAATTTTCCCATCACTGGTTGTTGCAAGTGACATCATTTGCTCTCTCCATTATAATGAAACAGTCATTTCATTCAAGATCATCTCATTCTTCAGTTGCTACACTTCATCCAGATCTTGATTTTACTGTTATTGTTATGTGGATAACTATAAAACACTCATTCCTGAAATTCCTTTGAATAAGCATTAAAACTTGACTCAAAACTTAAGTCAACCCTATTTCCCACTGTCAATTGGTTGTTGCTGTCTGTCATACAACTGAGCATTTCTCATCGAGTACAGAGAATAGCAGAGGAGGCACAGGCGGCACGCAGCTGAAGCATTATCGCCAAGCCAAGTCTCGCCATTTCCTGCCGTGTTAACTCACTATGTATTATGCAATTCGCAGTAGTGATTGGCAAATTCCTGTGTTGAGTGGTGTATGTTAAAGTGCCAGTACTGCCAGTGGCGGAACTAGAGGGAGTGATTAGGAGGATCAATCCCCCCAGAGCCAATTAATAAGCATATGAAATTTCTTGAAGTTTATAATTTTTTTTAAAGAGTAGTCCAATTTCCACTAGACATCAGAAAGTGAAGATTGAAATTTTATGGACATGTTCAAAGACTTCCACCGACTAGGCTTACAAACAAGCTCCCTGACCTGTGCAGAAAAACTGAAGAATATACCGTGGATTCAGCAAGTCAAACAAGACTTGGAGAAGGCCCAAGCAAGAACAGCAAAAGTCTTTGACAGGAACCTATTCCTATGTGGGGTGAATGTATGGATAGTAACACCAGAATGATGCTCCATAGAGACCAGGAACCAAGTGAACTGAAGAAAGGATGATGTCCCACCGAGAGAGAATGAGAGCCATGTGGAAGATCAGAAAGGCGAATCATAAAAGTAAAGTCATCGTGGCAGGAGATGGCAGTTCAACACTCTGTGACGGGGTGCGGGGGGGTCTTGCAGTACGCATGCGCGGTCCACCTATTTATAACTTAAATATATCAGCTTCCCACATGCCAGTGGTTATTATTGCAGCAGACGACACGCAGCCAGTGAAAGAAGGAATGTGCTGAGTGAGAGAAGTAATTAGTGACCGACTGAATGTTTTTGGAATGCGCGTTACGCAGTGAGCGGGAAGACCTCTGCAGTTCAAATCCAACTGCCAACTCCTGGCGCGATATCAGTACTATGTGATCCGTCTGGGTCCATTCGCACATAACAATAATAGTCGAATTGATGACAAATGATTGAAAATTGTAAGTTTCTACTTTTTCAGTTCCCGGTTCCAGTGATCTGGATCGGGGCGTGAACCAAGGACCTCCATCCGAGGCCTCGACTCACACAATATCATATTTAGGCTATTTGTACGATGGGTTCGCCACACCCAAAGGTAGACAAGGGCCAATTAAGGCAGGAAATTGAAAGACTCCCTGGTGTGTTAAGTTGTATTGCCATTTTAAGTTAAACTTAAGTTGGGAACTGTAAGGATGAAAAATATAAAGGGTCAGATATTTCACGAAGAAAACTGGACTTCATAATTTAATATCGAAAAAAAATTAAATTTTCCAACACTTGCACATTGGTAAGTGCAAATACAATGTATCAAACTTTAATGAAATAAAACATGAAAATAATATATTTAGAAGATTTTGAAACTTCGGGATAATCTATTTACTTTCATTGTTTGTTTCATTATGCCCATAACCTCCCCATGCCCCCCACCCCGATGTAATTTTGATCCAGCTGACCCCCTCCAGAAGCAAATCCTAGTTATGCCACTGACTTCTGCATGGACGAAAAGCTATTCAAGCTGGGGAAGCATTCCGTTTATTAACTAAATTGAACGGGAAGCCAGTGCTGGGTACCCAAGTGATCAACTCGTGTGTGGGATGGAGAAATCTCTTCAGCCAGGATCATTTTCATGAACTTGGCCTTGACAAAAATCATTTTAATTGGTTAATCAGAGCTGTGGCCAAGAAATATCTCGACATTAAGTTATATCAGAATTTGAGATGCACTAATAGTGTAATGCGTCGAAAATATGAAATAAAAATCCGCACGCAAAATCAGGCGTATATATGTTCACATGCCAAGATGACTGATGTAATGCTAATTATGTCGGGCAAAGTGGCAGACGAATCGGAACACGATATAATGAACACAAAAATGTGATTAAACATAACAAACATTCAGCCATATGCAAACACATGTATGATAACAATCACCGTTTCACTAACATAGATTGGGCGGTGACCCCCTCACCCCATTAGAATCATTATTGTACACGTCAATACGGACCTTGTAAAATGGATAATCCTCCAATTAATCTTGAAAATTCTACACCACAAAGCAAAAGGAAGAGCTCTCGACATCAAAGAATCCATTGAAATATATCTAGCGAAGAAAGGTAATCCAGCGAATCTGAATTAATACACATTTTTAGATAGATCACCACTCTTCGCCCTGCTAAAAGAATAATAATAACCACATTAATAAATTAAGGCAAGGAATGCGAACGGGAAGGGATAATTGGGAAATATGTTATAGGATGAAGATGCAAGTGTATGCACCACAGGTGGGATGCACAGAAGGCGAGAAGGACGAGTTTGAAGAAGAGTTACAGAAGCAGTTAGTAGGGAGAAACCTGATAATCATGGGGGACCTAAATGCCCATGTCGGAACTGATAGAAGAGGATTTGAGGAAGTGATTGGTGGTGAAGGATGGGGAAACAGGAATAAGGAAGGAGAGAGATTGCTGGAACTGTGCAAGATAAATGGGCTAATGGTTGGAAACACATGGGTCCAGAAGAGAGATAGCCATAAAATTACTTGGTTCAGTAGGGATTTGACTAGGAAATAATTGGTAGACTACATTCTTTGCGGGAAGGAGACAAAGAAGAATATCACGGCTATAAGGGTAATACCTTCAGAAGCCCTGGACAGTGACCACCGTCTGCTGGTCGCCAAGGTGAGAGGACTGAAGGATAAGAGGAGAACTGAGAACCAAGAAAGAAGAATAAGGACATGGAAGCTGAAGGTGGATGGAAATAAGGAGAAGTTCCAGATATTAGTGAGGAACAAATTACCGAAGGATGATCCGAGAACAGGTGAAGAAGAATGGAATAGGTTCAGGGACGTGTTGGTAGAAACAGTGGAAGTCATGTGTGGCAGAACTAGTGGAAAGAAAAAGTGGAAGGAAACACCATGGTGGAACTAAGGAAGCAGTGAAAAAGAAAAATGAAGCATTCAGTAAATGGTTCCAACAGAGGACAGACAGGACAAGAGAAGAATACCAAGAGCGGAAGAAAGAAGCAGGAGAAGTAGTGAAGGAAGAGAAAAAGAAATGGCTGGAGAAATGGACAGAAATGATGGAGGAGGACTGTGATGGCAGGAAGAAAGTGTTGTATGGAATGATAAAGGCAAAGAGAAGAGATACAGGGGAAAATGTCAGAATGGTGGACAGTAATGGAAAGGAGGTTGAAAATATGGAAGAAGTAAAGGTTATCTGGAGAGAATACTTCAAGGAACTCCTAAATCCAACTAAAACCAGCGTAGTGGACATTGTGGAGGAAGAAACAGACAGTGACCAAGACATTTCAGAGAAGGAATTGACATGGAAAGAAGTGGAGGAAGCATTAAAGAAGATGAAAGGGGGAAAGGCACCGGGAATAGACGAAGTGAGTGTGGAGATGGTGAGAGCAGCAGGGGTGATGGGAACACAGTGGCTCTTTCGAGTAATGAAAGTGATATGGAGGGAGAAGAAAATACCAGAGGACTGGAAAAGAGGGATAATAATACCCATATTTAAAAAGGGAAGTAGGAAGGAATGCAAGAACTGCAGGGGAATTACACTCATGTGCCACTGCGCCAAAATATTTGAGAAGGTACTGGAGAGAAGAATTCGGACAGAAGTTGAAGATGGGCTGAGGGAAGAACAGTATGGATTCAGGCCAGGAAGGTCAACAGTTGACCTCATCTCTGCTGTAAGACGGCTACAAGAACACCATTATGAATATGGAAAAGATCTGGTGATGACCTTCTTGGATATTGAGAAAGCATATGATAGTATTAATAGAAACAAGGTAAGGTATGGGAAGCAATGAGAGCAAAAGCAGTGAACAAGGAGACAGTGGCAAGAGTGAAAGCAATGTACGAGGGAAACTGTGTAAAAGTGGGAAGGGAGAGAACGGAATGGTTTCAACTTGAGAGTGGCCTGAAACAAGGAAGTGCCCTCTCACCCCTGTTATTTATAGTGGTGATGGATGAAATCATACGAAAAGTGGTAAATAGCATTGGGGAAAGGAAAATGAAGGCAATGTTGTTTACTGATGACCTTCTGGTATGGGGAGAGGATGAGGAAGAAGTACAAGAGCAATTAGATGAGTGGGAGAAGGTAGTGTTATCTTATGGGATTAAGTTCTCAGCACAAAAGAGTGAAGTGGTCATCACAACGAGGAGGAAGAACAGACTGGATATGGGCATAACACTTGGAGGACAGCAGTTGCAGTAAGTAGAATGCTTCAAGTACTTGGGAAACATAATTGAAGAAAAGGGAGGCAATAGGATGGAAATAATTGAAAGGGGAAGGTGCGCAGATGGATTTTTCAAGAGTGTTAGGGGGATGATATGGAATAAAGATGTACCACAAAAATTTAAAGGAATCATCTTCAAGACCTACTTTGTGCCAATTCTGACATATGGTTCAGAAACATGGGTGATGAAGGAAAGGGACAAGAGTAAAATACGAGCAGTGGAGATGAAGTTCCAGAGGAGTAGGTTAGGAGTAACAAGAATGGACAGAGTAAGGAATGAGTCAGAGAGATGGTAAGAGAGGAACCATTGCAAAATAAAATAGAGCGATCTAGGCTACAACGGTATGGACATGTGAGGAGGATGCGAGAGGAGAGGATACCGAAAAAGATGTTTGGAATGGAAATGAAGGGAAGGAGGCCAAGGGGAAGACCAAGGGACAGATGGACAAAAGGAGTTAAGAAAAGTGTGGAGGAAAGAGGAGTGTGCTGGGACACTGTGAAAGACGAGAGATGGTGGATGGACAGGAAACGATGGAGAGGCCTATGTTCCAAGCAGACCCGACCGGCGGTCGGAAGCTGCTCAAGATGATGATGCTGAGGATGCACATTGTGTCTATTTTCAACAAACCAAGACCAGCATATAGCTAGTTTCATAGGGTCCTATACCATCTTATAGACCAGGTGGCAACAGATTAGGGTGGCCATAAATGTTTTAGCCTAGACCTGGACATCATAGTACCCGGGGGGGGGATGCCCCCAGTGAAGTCCGAAAACCTATAGCCTTACTACATGGAAGTGGGTTTGTGAAATCAAAACTAAGATTATTTTTCTTCATATTTATTACTCACATGGTTAAAAACTTGTAAATCATAATAACTTTGTGTTCCTTAATACCTTCTTAAACTAACAAACGATGGCTTGGCTGACACTAAAACTGAAAAACTGAATAGAGAGAAAGAAAATACACAGTACATCCTCTCACCAATAGATCAGATTGGCGACTGGCACTGCACTGGCTGGCGCGGGACCCCGCCGCGTCAGTTGCAATGGGTACAGTCAGTAATAAAAGCTCATCGTTCATCGCGAAGTACAGTTGATGCAAGCAAACATGCATCAAGTAGCACAGGAACGATGAATTTTCGTGCACTTTTTAAAACTGTACTACAGTTTTTTCAAGCTTTTATGAATTTCCATGAAACTATTGATAAATTATTGTCTTTGGTAGTAAAATTTTTTTTTTAAATTTTTTCACGAAACGGGGACATTGTAGGTATTTTTTGGAAACCAACGGGACGCCCTCAAAAGCGGTCTAAACCGGGACGTATGGCCACCCTACAACAGATGGACAGATGTCTTAAGTTGTGGCAAGACAGCTGAAATGGCCTACGATAGTAATGAAAACAGTTCCTGAGACCATAGCATACATTTTTCATAAGTCTTTTCATTCTCATTTTGCTGGTTCAGGTACAACGATAATTCATTCATAACTTCATTTAACATTTCCGATAACAGATAGCGTGCAGGACGACAAGCGAGCTAGGCTAGGTGCAGACCTCACCATGCCAGTAACGGTGTGGAGATCGTTAAGTGAGCATCGCTGTGAGGAGAACAATTACCAAGTTAAGTGTACATTATAATTCGTTTTCTCTAGTGCATGCTAAAATTTGTTAATTGATTTATTATTGTGTGATATTCTAAATTGTATGCATATGCATATACACTGCCACTCATTAATTCACAAAACTTTGTAACACAAACCTAACTTATAATGAGATTCAAATTGCGAATCAACATCATACTATAATCATTTACCAATGTGCTATTGAACCACAGTAGTGAACTTACAGTAGAGAAAAATTAACCTTAACACAGTGCTCAGAATCTGATGATGACCACTTGAGGGTCGAAACGCGTAATCCTAAATTGCCCATTTAAGTTTGATAATTAACTAATCGCGTGATTTTTTCCAGGAGTGTGTTTACATATTTATAACTTGTATCCTGCCCAATTCAT
Source organism: Meconema thalassinum (assembly GCA_946902985.2). Taxonomy (NCBI): domain Eukaryota; kingdom Metazoa; phylum Arthropoda; class Insecta; order Orthoptera; family Tettigoniidae; genus Meconema; species Meconema thalassinum. Next base: position 408,729,274 of record OX336392.1, read on the forward strand.
TGGGCACAATCGTGTTGACCGACTGAAAAGCTGCAAAAGACAATTTGTATAGGCAACACTGAAAAAGAATGGCTTCAAATCTCGACTATTCTCTGTACTCGTTGGCATATCTTGTATTGCATTTATTTTTTAAGTGTTCATTCTTAATTCCTAGTGTCATTTGAATTTTTCTTTTAATATGGGTCGTAGAGACTATGAAAATTTATATGTTCTAATGTACTTCAATGCTCCCTGCTGTATAGTTGTGTTATAAATAACTTAATTTCTCTTGTGGGAGTCCCAATCATCACTGCCATTGGCATGCACCGACTTACACAATATCCTGGCATATGTGATATGTGATATCTCTTCCTGCTCTGTATGAATTTGATATCCTATTTCGACCTGTCTTTATCATATTGTAACAACATAATTTAATAATTGTAAATTTACAGGTTAAACTATGAGTAGGAAGTGTAAGGAAATTCATAAAATGTGTACAGATATTATGAATTTTGTAAAATGTGTGTATTTGTAACGATTTAATAAATAATAATAATAATAGTATCCTTGTCTCCCCTATCAGTTGTAAGATATCCTTCAGGGATTCAATTTCCTCGGATGATTTTTCATTCACATTCTGATTTTTTTAGCATTGCAGTTTTACATATTATCGGTTGTAATCTATGATATTATAAAGTGAAACGGACTTAATTTAGTTTGTATTAAAAGTTCCTGAAGCGAAATAACTACATTTGCCTCTGCAAGTTATGCTTCTAGGAATTTGGTGTTGTATGATATATTTAAGTACAGTGAATTGGTGATATGAAATCATGATGAGTTTTGTCTCTTCTTAGCAACATTCAATAATTTCTTCTGTTTACAGTTACCGAGGTAGCACCTTTGCCACGCTCTACACGAGAAGCAGCCTGTCGGTTATCTACACTTTGCAGCCGGACAGAATCCAAACAAGACACTTTGGTACCTCATCTAGAAGAAAGCCACATTAGTAAGCAGTCAAAGCTAAATGATGGCACCCCTGCTCGTCATACTGAAGACATTCCTACCTGTAATCTTCACACGCCTGAAAAAAGTGTAAAAACTGCAAAGAACTCCTTGGGTGTAATAGATTTAAATGATAAAGAGGTTATAGAAATATCTTCAACGCCTGGTAAAGATGACTTGATTACAGTTGACGGTCAGAAAGAAATTCCTTTGAATTCAACAGAAAAAGTATCAAGAGATGAAAATGTTGAAGCAAATGCAGATGGTTGGTTTAAACGATATGAGAAACGATATTCTGGAAGACCTCCACCTGTTCAGTTGGATGAGACTCTCTTATTCCCAGCGGACTTAATTCGTCCTCCACCAAAATCAAAAAGGAGGCCTCGAGTAGATTTGGATGTAAGCAAAGTAACAAGGGATGCGAAAGTACAACATTGGCTTGATGTCAATGAAGATAACCTTGAAGAATGTGAAAATATGTCCATTTTAAATGGATCACTTCCTCGGCGAATCGTAGTGGAGGCAGATATTCATAATTCTCCTAGTGATGAAGAAGAGCTTCTGTCAGTATCCCAGCTTGAGCCTAAAAGGACAATTATTCATGTTCCAAGAGCTGTAAACTATACAGTTTTACCTGATGCTGATGAGATTGAAACACTGGAACCCACACCCTCTGAAAAGAATACTAAGACCCATGATCCTAAAGTTTCAGAATTGAGGAGGCCAGAAATAGCATCTAAGACAAAAGAGGATGCTATAAAAAGAGTTGAAACTCGTGGAGATGACCCATATGAATTCATTAGTAGTCAGAAATCTCAAAATAATGTGAAAATTAAAAAATCTCGAGCCAAAAGAAGGAATTCCAAGAAAACGAAGGAGCCTCTATGGAAAGATATCTCAATGTATATAAAGGAAACATATGCTCATAAGCGATCTAAGCAAAATGCTAAAGTTACTGAAGCCAGCTTTATTGCTCCTGTAAGTGTAAATGATACATTTGATAATTTACTTACTGAATATCGAAAAAACCAAGCTGCAAAGGTAAGTGATGATTCATCTGAGAACAACAAAAATTTACTTGTAAATGCCATAGACACTGCTGTTGAAGTGAAGGATAATAATCCAGAACAAAAAAATGAAGAACTCAAAAATGTAACAATATATCAATCTCAGACAGATCCGGCTGCGATGTGGGATGCTACTCCTGAAACTATGGATCTCACTTCTGGTAGTGATGAGGAATGGATGGAAACCAAGAGAAAGAGTCATAAAACCCAGCGTCCTAGCAAAACATTCAAAGCATTTGAGCTTCCTACAAGAATCAGCTCCAGATTATCTAGAAGACAAAGGAAACGGTCATCAACCATTAAGCAGAAAGATGAGAAAAGGGAAAGTAAACTGGTTACTTCCTTGAAACAGAAGCAAAAGGAGGAGGATGTATTAGAATGTATTAATGGTCTTTTTAAAGAGGTAGACAATCACAAATTAGTGACAAGTTCTCAAGTGGAACGAGAAGCAGTTGCTAATCGTTCCAATATAGATCAAATCATACCAGATATTTCATCTACAGATAATCAAGATATTCAGGGAAGAAAATTAAAAGATTGCATCAATGAGCCAGAGCATTTCAGTGAAAACCTAGGAAGGAAATCTTCTCCAGGATGGTCCCACTTGGATCAGCTGAAAAGGGATTTTAAAGGCTCCAAGAAACCAACCCTGAAAGCTCTTGATATCAGTATGGGTAGCAGTAAGAAAAATGTATCATTCAGTATTCCTGATAATGAAAATCAAATTACAGAAGTAGAGACACTTGTAGTTATTGAAGATGAAAGTGCAGTTGGAGTGCGTACAGAAAGGGGCATTAAAAACACACCTGATCAAGTAACTCTCTTAGCAAATCATGAGCATGACAAAAGAGTAGTTTCAGAGAACATTCATGAAAAAATATTGACAGATAAAATTTGTGAATCTCACCTATGTAAAGATGACCTTATTCCTGTTGCTAAAGATACTGAAGTGGTAATAAGCAATCAACTAGAAACATTACTAGAACCAGAAACCTTTATTATTTCTACCACCGCTAGACATGAAAAGAAACATCTTAGCAGAAGTGCCTCAGACAGTTCGAGGGTAGCAATTGCTGATGCCGTTACAAAAGGTGTTACAGAAGGTCTACAAAAAGGAAATATGTCTGAAGATGGTAAGGTGCAAAATGCTTTAGAATATCCAGAACCAGGTATCGCTAAAATGTTGCCAGCAGTTGAACAAGAATGTGTTACTACAGAAGAATATGTTCATAATGGGTTAGAAAGAAATAGTGAAACTGAACAACTGTTGGATGTATGTGTAGACGAACAGGCTAATACTCTACTGAGAAGTAGAGCAGCTAGTGATCTGTCCATATCTTCTGGTGAATTTGTTGGGTATCCTGAGAAACCTCATTCTCATACCGAAACCAAGGTTATCAAAGATATGATTACATCACTGGAGTGTGAGATTAGTAATGAAGAAGCCTTAAGAAAAGGAAAGAGTAAGGTTAACAATGAGCTTACCTATAACTCGCCATCTCAACTAATTGTCCCTGAAAGTGAAAGTGCATCATCAGAAGAAAGGACTTTAAACTGTGAAAACGGATCCAAGTTGACTTATGGTAATGCACTTGATATTATACCAGACTCATTAGACATTTTGATGGATATTGATAATGAGTTGTGTAAGACCCCAGCTCTTGTTTTACATGATAGGAATATAGCTGAGAAAGTGCCACCCTCTGAAAATTCTATTGTTTCGTCACTTAAGCAGCCTCTTGTACATTTCTTCAAGTTGGGTAGTGTGAGACGGCTTAACCATGCATTCGTAACTCAGTTCATATATCGAGGTTCTCTTGCACCGAAGAGGAAACGTCAAATGCCAAGTCCAGAAGACACCCCTGTTACGTAAGTAGATGTGAATCTTAATCTTCTATTATTCTTTCGTAATCCTCTACTTGGGCAATTCAAACAGGGAGTTACGCAGGATTTTCTTTACCAAAGAACGTTTTGCAATAGAAAACAAATGTGTTCTACTGTCCCTACTGACTGGCTGCATAGCACAGCGATAATGTTCTCACCTGCTTTGTCCAAGGTTGCGGGATTGAATCCTAGTGCAGTCAGTTGGCTTTTGAGGGTGCTTAAATGCAAGGGAGCCTTGTCAGTAGATTTACTGGCACGTTTAATGTGGTTGTTGTTGAATTGCACTCTCTTCCTCATAAGTTTGCAAATCATCTTTCCTAGTTCTTTCAGTTATGGGTCCAGAAATGTGAGAATCACAATGCTAAGGTTTGGGCCTCAAAGGTAGATTTTACCATGCTTTTTATCAAGATCATAGTCTAATATGGGATTGTCATTATGAAGCAGAACAGTAGGCTATTTTTGTTCGAATTTCAATGCCTCTTATTTTTTTAATGACTTTACTAAAGAATATTTCTATTCCCCAAACCTCTAATTTGAAGTTATCATTATTATTATTTTAATGGACTTATTTTGCTTTATTAAAACCATATTGAACATAAATAAATAATATTGTATAAGGTGCGTTCAAAAAGTAACGAGCCGGAGGCATTATTACAGAAACCAGTAGAAGTATTGGCCCTGGCTGTTGAGGCACTTGTCCCACTGTGGCACGAGGCGGTAAATGGCTGTCTCATAAAATTCCCTGGGCTGCGATTTGAATCAGTTCCGCACGTACAGCTGGACGTCGGCGTCCGAGGTGAATCATTGACCCCGCAGAGCCCTTTTCGGGGGACCAAACATGGCGTAATCACAGGGAGAGAGGTCTGAACTGTATGGAGGGTAGCCGAGAACCTCCCATTTGAATTTCTGCAGGAGTGCCGCGACTGTGTTGGCCGTATGAGGTCGTGGAGCGACCACGGCGGCTATGGCGTTCACTGTCACTCGGCGGTCCTGGGTAATGAGTGCATCAACCAGCTGGACGTTGTCATCGGTAATTCAGGGGGGTGCCCCAGACCGGGCTAATGACACCCGTCCTTCCCTAAAGCGCTTTTGCCATGCCTTGACCCTTGTAAGGGGCATGCAGTGTTCGCCGTACACTTGTGACATTCGGCGATGAATGTCCGTTCCCCCTACTCCTTCCGCTGTCAGGAACCGAACAACACCTCTTTGCTCTTCGGTTGACGCCTCCATGTCACTGTTTGCAATGAGACTGGCAGCGTTGCACGATTGATGCATGCTGCTGCTCGCTTTGTATTGTCACGTGACGTGCACGTGTGCCCTCTAGCGATGGGCTGTGACCTTCCACGCTCTGGTCGGAACCACACCTTGTTACACACGCCACGATTAGCCGATGTAGTCACCGGTTTGCGCATTCCAGCCTCCGGCTCATTACTTTTTGAACGCACCTTATAATTTGGTTTAATAACACATGTGGAATAAGTGTTAAAAATGAATTCATGTTTAAAATTTTATAATACATTCTTTTACCTTTGGGTGTGGCGAATCCATCGTACAAATAGCCTAAATATGATAGTGTGTGAGTAGAGGCCTCGAATGGAGGTCCTTGATTCACGCCCCGACCCAGATCACTGTAACTGGGAAATGAAGAAGAACAAGAATAAATTCTTTATTACTCACATAGAAAATACTTCTAGAGCCAAGTTCTAACTGCTGGGTGATCCACCTTATCAATTGAATTATTTGCAATCTTGAACTTTTTTGTAGTATCTATTACAAACTCCGTTTTTTCTTGTTTTGCTTTCTTCGGATGATCGAACAAACCATCGATAGACGCCTGTAACTACTCTTTTTTTCTTTAAGCCGTGAATGCTCTTTATTTTTTAAACAATGTTTAGACACTGTGTCTTGTTTCTCCCAATCTACCCGCTCATTACAATATTTACACATTAAAAGTTTCGAATCGGATACCTTTAGTAGAAAATTCCTTGGCTCTGGAATGAACAGTCACTGTTGACATTTGACCCATCTCTAATTCTCAACTACGACTGAATATTAGAAAAGTTCCTAAAATAGTAACTTGCAGACATTCTTGGTGGTCTTGTAGTAAACACCAGCACCCTTCCAGGAGATGGACAATAGGGTTTTACCCTCCGCCAAGTGTTAGTGACCGCCGGGTGTTAATTTCACAAGGGAACGGATTGCGGTGTAAAATCATAATCTGGTTGATATTTGGTACACAATATTCCTACAAAATTATACAATGACGTAGGGAAAACCTCACAGGCCACTTTTAAATTTGAACACCAATATTGAACACCGAAAACCTGCCGTGTCGCGTTGCATTCCCCACCTTAAACGTTCCCCTCACTCTTCTAGCCTCTGTATTAGAGTATAAAGTGCGACATAATGTGATGTTTTGCGTTTGGCATCATTGTAAATAAATAAAACGACCTTTCATTTTTTTTACTCTTTTATTCTTTGTAATCCTAACAAGAGTGGATGCTAACAAAAATAAGTAGTCAGTGCAAAGAGACTGCTTGCACCACGCACACCTTGCAACACTTTCTTTTGTACACATATCGCAAGTATTTCGGATAGCACCATCCTTCAAACAAAATTGCCTGGTGTTTGGGAGCCATCGCGTGCTGCTAGGATTCAAGGACACCTTTACTTCTTCCCACATCCTCGCTCATGCCGTCACCCGGCAGGTTTTCATCGTTCAATATTGGCGTTCAAAATTGAAAGCCCCCCGTGTGGGTGCGGGATAGAATACACCCACGGTATGCCCTGCCTGTCGTAGGAGGCGACTAATAGGGCCGACATGGCCGAATAACTTGCCAGTTTTTGATTTGTTCAGACCCCCTTTGGATGGGGAGGGCAGAATTCATGCACGGTATCCCCTGCCTGTCGTAAAAGGTGACTTAGAGGGGGCCTTATAAAAGTTGATTTTGGTTTTCTGGTCCCAGCTCTGGTTTGACCAATAGAAACAAACATGCATGCTGTTAGGGGAAGGGCCACCAGCTTGGCCATCTGGCCAGAAAGCCTAGACGGTATGCCCCATCCCATCAGGTGGGTGCGCCATGTACCCTACAGTAGTATCCGCCTTACAACGAAGGTCCCTGCATGGCCGAATACTGGAGCTGCATAAATCCTGTGCATGCCGAGGGGGAAGTGCCTGTTCGAGGCACTGGGACCCCGGGCAAGATCACGGACACCTGTACAGGGTGGCACCCTTAAAAAGCCGTCTCTTGAGTGTCGAGCTAATCCCAAGGTGTATACGCCTTGGGATGAAGCCTTTAATAGAAGATTCCCCGCTGATAAGTCTCCTCGCTACCTGGTAGCTACGAGGACTGACGGGGGTGATTTTAAACTAGTAAAATCAATAAATTTTCCTGAGGAAATCGAGGGGAAATTTGGGGACCTAAGCGGGATTTCCAAGCTCCGGAACGGTCAGCTGCTGCTGCTGCACACCGTTGATCGGAAGCAAACCGAAGCGTTGCTGGAATGCACGCAATTCGGCAAAATTCCCGTTAAGGTCTCAAAACACGAAACGCTGAATGAGGTCCGAGGAGTTATTTTCCATCGTGACCTCATTTTAAATAGCGATGCGGAATTATTTGGGGAAGAGAGGCGTCACCAAGCTTAGGCGCATCACCCGAAAGATTGGGGAGAAGAGCGTCGATACCGGCGCTTTTATTCTCCATTTTGAGGGTGATGTAGTACCTAAGCAGGTGAAGGTCACATCGTACCACTGCGATGTTCGACCGTACATCCCTCCACCTATGCGCTGCTATCAATGCCAGAAATTCGGGCATGTTTCCGCCAGGTGCACTGCCAAGGCCGTGTGTAGAGAGTGTGGCAAGGGGACACATGAGGGTGAGAGGTGTACGCCTCCCCCGATTTGTCCTAACTGCCAAGGAAGCCACTCTCCACGATCGAAGCAGTGCCCTGAGTTCTGTAAGGAAGCAAAAATTCAAGAAATAAGAACTCTTGATAGGCTTTCATATCACGACGCTCGCAAGAGGTACCGTGATATGAATGCCCCCGAATTTCGGGTATCGTTTGCAGCTGCAACGACGCACTCATTCACCCCTGCCACATCTTTACCGAGTGTAGTACCCTCGACGCCCGTATTTTCAGCAGTATTAAAATCACCCTTCACTGTACCAGCGAAAAATGTCAGCCCGAAGGAGGTACAACAACCTTCTTCGGCCCAGCAAAAGAAGGCGCCGGTTATACCATCTAAACCGGCACAATCGGAGAAGAAGTCATCTTCTTCTCCGAAACGGTCGGCGAATAAGTCTTCCCCAGTTAAAGGGGGAAAGAAGACTTTGCCGACCAGGGCTGGTCCTTCTTCCAGCCCACCTAATACGAAAAATATAGGGGAGAAGAGGGAGACGGTTCGTCGCAGTCTCTCTCGCCCTCCTGCTGATGGGGTGGCTAGTGTCTCTGCTGGCCTTTCCGCTCCCACTACCTCCAAGGGAGCGAAGCCTGCTGAAGCCAAGCCCGTCCGTATGGAGGAACTCCCCTATAGAAAAGAAAATAGATTGGCGGAGGAGAGGGGTACGGTTCAGCGCCGTTTCTCTTCCTCTCCTAAAGGCAGGGCTGCTCACGTATCTGCTGGCCATCCCGCTCCCACCACTACCAGTGGAGCGGTGCCAGCAGGAGCGAGCTTGTTTTATAAGGACCCGGCGTCTGTGGGGAAGGGACCATCTACTTCCCCAAACACACGTCGGCGCCGATCCAAGAAGAAATCTCTTCGGGACGTGTTGGGGACAGACACCCAGTCTTCGGACCGGGAGAAAGTCCCTCGACACTGCTCTCGCTCTTCCCCAAGAGCGAGACTCGTGAGGTCCGACGACGACCGCACGCAACCCAAGAGAGCGCCCGCTCCATTTTCTTCATCTTCGGAAGGAGATGTGGAGATTGAGGTGTGCTCTCCTGCCCCATCATCTCCAACTAGAGATGGGGAAGGGTGGCAAACGGTCAAGCATAAGTACAAGACCCACTTCACTTAAGTCCACACCATGGCACTATTACAATGGAACTGTAATAGCTATTCTGTTCATCTCGCTGAGTTACGACAATTAATATCTTCGTTTTCGGCAACCATTGTCTGTCTTCAGGAATCCAGGTTTCGTCCTGGACATGAGACAACAATGCGTCACTTCAAACTCTTCTCTAAAGACCGGGTGGACGGAGCTGTGGCCGCTGGTGGCGTCTGCACTCTCGTCCACTCCAGCCTCTTTAGTGAAGAGGTGCCGTTGCGTACTCAGCTAGAGGCAGTTGCAGTTCGTACTTCGTTGCCAGTAATGGCAACAGTATGTAACGTGTACATCCCGCCTGATTCTCAGCCGGATTACGACCAGCTGGTGGATCTAGTCTCTCAGCTCCCCCCTCCCTTCCTCCTTCTGGGAGATGTTAATGCCCACAACACCATCTGGGGCTCCGCTACCACTAGCGGTAAAGGGAGAGATTTTGAGAGGCTGATCAGGCGGCTGGACCTGTGTCTGTTGAACACAGGGGAGCCTACGCACTTCTCTATTGCACACGGTACTTATTCAAGTATCGATATTACCCTGTGCAGTCGTGCGCTGGTTCCCCTGCTACAGTGGGGTGTACACGATGACCTTTGTAATAGTGACCATTTTCCAATTATCGTTACTCTTCCGAACCAGAGAGCCATCGAGTTACCAAGTCGATGGCTCCTCCGTCGGGCTGATTGGCCAACATTCACGGCACGTGCGGTGTTTGCCGAAGATACCTTTGAGAGTGTGACGATCATACCATTCACATAACGAATGGTATTTTGGCTGCTGCTGAGGAAACAATACCTTCCTCATCCGGCAACTCACGCCCGAAGCTTGTCCCTTGGTGGACAGCCGAGATTGCAGCAGCCATTAAAGATCGTCGACGTGCTTTCAAATGCTATCGGAGGCAAAACACTATGGCCAACCTTATCACCTTCAGAAGGATGCGTGCTAGAGCCCGATAACTGATTCGGGAGAGTAAGAAAACGACGTGGGAAAAGTATGTGTCGTAAACGACGTGGGAAAAGTATGTGTCGTCCATGGAGGCGCATACTCCTTCATCTCAAGTGTGGACTAAGCTTCGTCGGATCTCCGGACTCCCGACATCACTGTCGATACCCGGAGTGTCCATCAATGGAGACATCATCACGGACCATCTCGCCGTTGCCAACAGCATTGCCTCGCACTTCTCCGATGTATCCTGCTCTGGGAGTTACGATCCTACATTTCTGACTCTGAAGCGGGAGGCAGAGACTCACCCCTTGTCCTTTGCCACTGCTGCTTCGGAGTCCTATAATGTACCATTCTCTGAATGGGAACTGCGAAGTGCACTTGCACTGTGCAGGGATACGGCTCCTGGACCGGATAACATACATAATCAAATGTTAAAACATCTGTGCGAATCCAGTATTAAAAAACTGTTGATCCTCTTCAATCGTATATGGATTGAAGGGGAGTTTCCGTCTCAATGGCGAGAGGGGATCGTGATACCGATTCCTAAGGCTGGAAAGGATCCCAAGTTTGTAAGCAGCTATAGGCCCATTTGTTTGACAAATGGCCTATGTAAGCTGCTCGAAAAGATGGTGAACCGTCGACTGGTGTGGTTCTTGGAGGATAAAGGTCTCCTGTCTGAGTACCAGTGTGGATTTCGCTCTCATAGGTCCACCACTGACCATCTGGTTCGACTTGAGAGCGCCATACAGGGGGCTTTTTTCCGAAAGCAGCACCTAGTCACGGTCTTCTTTGACCTCGAGAAAGCCTACGACACCACATGGCGCTACGGGATCCTTTCCACCCTTCACAAGTGGGGACTCCGTGGTAACTTACCGACTTTCATTGCGAATTTCATGTCCGTCCGACTCTTCCGTGTAAGGGTCGGTAGGACATTACCGCAATATTATACCCAAGAAAATGGAGTTCCTCAGGGTTCAGTGCTGAGTGTCACCTTGTTTGAGATTGCCATTAATGGCATTGTTGCCGCCGCCGGGTCCGGGGTAGTTCCATCGCTGTATGTAGACGATTTAGCTCTGCATTACAGCTCTGGAAGTATGGCAGTCGTGGAACGGCAATTGCAGCTAGCTATCAACCGGGTCGACAGGTGGGCTCACGACCGGGGTTTTCGTTTTTCAGCAACGAAAACCTCCGTCGTCCATTTTTGTCGGCTACGGAGGCTACATTTACACCCTGAACTACATCTCAGGGATGCTGCGTTGCCATTGGTTGACACTTATCACTTCCTGGGGCTCCATTTTGACAGCAAGTTAACGTGGCAGCACCATATACGGCAATTGAAAATGACATGTCTCAGGAAACTGAACATGCTCAGGTTTCTTAGTGGCACTACGTGGGGGGCTGACCGTGCGGTGCTGCTACGGTTCTACCAAGCCCTCGTCCTGTCCCGGCTAGACTATGGTTCTGCGGCATACGGTTCAGCAAGGCCGGCAACCTTAAAAATGCTGGACAGTATCCACCATAGTGGCGTTAGGCTGGCTACCGGTGCCTTCCGGACCAGCCCGATACCCAGCCTACTCGCCGAATCGGGTGTTCCACCTTTAAATTATAGACGCCAACATATGCTTTTAGCATATGCTGCCAATGTGCGTCAAATGCCGCAACACCCGACCTATCAAGCTCTCTTCGGTACCCAAAATCACCAGGGGTACGCCAACCAGCCTCGTGCCACTCGGCCGGTTGGTATTAGACTTGATAGCTCGTGTACTGAAATAGGAGTGGCTGTAGGTCCCTGTATGATCCGGACATCTAGCGAGGTGCCTCCGTGGCAAGTCCCGCGTCCGGAAATTCGGTTAGATCTTCACCAAGGTCCTAAGGTGAACACGGATGCGTCCGTTTACCGAAGGCAGTTCCACAGCATAGTTCACCAATTTCCGGACGCTGGCATTCTATACACCTATGGTTCGAAGGTGGATGAGAAAATGGGTTGTGCTTACGTTATTGATGGTGCAAATACCAAGATCTCTTTGCCTGAGGCCTGTTGTGTGTTTACTGCGGAGCTCGTTGCCATCTATGAAGCTCTGCAGTTTGCACTACAGGATGCACGAATCCACTTTCTCATGTGTACCGACTCTTTGAGTTCGTTGCAGTCAATTGCTACATGTTTCCCGCAACACCCCCTAGTGCAGCGAATCCACGACCTACTAGCCGGGCTGTGCCACGCTGACACTCGAATCACCTTTCTGTGGCTTCCAAGCCACATGGGAATTGCGGGAAATGAGTTAGCAGATCAAGCTGCAAAAGAGGCGGTATCACTACCACCTCGACCAATGGAGGTACCCGCTAGAGATATACGCTCTCAGTTACGCCTACAAGTTCTGGTTTTTTGGGAGAGTCAGTGGCTAGCTGACCCACTGCCCAGTAAACTGAGAGCGATCAAGGGAACTACTCGCGTGTGGCGGAGCTCCTTCCGGGCCCGGAGAGAGTCCGTCATTTTGTGTAGGCTAAGGATAGGTCATACAAGATCCACCCACTCGTACCTAATGAGAAGGGAAGACCCCCCACTTTGTACCTGTGGAGCCGTATTCACCGTGGCCCACATTTTCACCGAGTGTGTGGATCTTGCTGACTTACGAAGAAACCTTGGTTTGCAGACGACACTCAAACTTATATTAGCCGATGACGCGGTGGCTGCTGATCGCGTTATCCGCTTTATAAGTGAGAGTGGGTTAGGGCCAGCAATCTAAATTTTCCAGTGAACTTTGACTCAACGACTTGTTCGTTTTTGAATGATAATGTTTTGTTTTTTCCATAATTTTTGTTTATTTTTATAATTTTTATTTTTTATTTAATTGTTTGTTTTTGTTTTATTAATTTTTGGTCTTTTTAAATTTAGACATCCACCTCAAAATTTTAAATTCAATTCAAAATGTGTATCTTTAATCTGTGTTAAGAGGGGCAGATGACCTCGTAGTTCCATCCCTTAAAACAATAATAACTAACTAAATTGAAAGCGACCCGTGCGGTTTTCACTAGGTCATTGTACGACTATGTAAGAATATTGTGTACTAAATTTCAACCAGATTAGAATTTTACATCGCAATCCATTCCCTTGTCAGTCGCCTTTGGAATGTGTGTTTTTCCCATTCCACATTTGGCTTGTACAAAGCGTAGTTGTCATGTTCACAAGTTCAAAAATGTTTAAGAGGTGCATGATATTAAAAAAGTAATGAATTCAAAATGCCAATATATATATATATTTTCTTTTTTGTTTCTTTTTTCTTTCTTTCTTTGCCAAAATAGTTTATTTCGCTGTTAAAGATATTTATCGCGAAAATTTGCGATGAAATATTGCAATTTTAGATACTGTTACCATCCTATTCGCAAAGAAATTGCATTTTCTTTTCAATAAACAATTTATCACGACTGCTCACAGGTTCACAGATTGCGATGGAACAGCCAAGCTGTTCCCACAAAAAATATGTACGATGTTCTTGCTGAAACTGAATCCTTCTCAGAAGAAACACCATATATTAGGGCATCAACAAACTGTAAGCTGGAAAAGTGCGGAAGTTGTCACGTACATAACCTCAAAAAGAGAAGTACTTCTCCTCAGTGACAGTCATGGGAAAGGATGTTCAGAAGAGCTCAATTTAAAAGTAGCAAGGGACTTTGCAGTAAGTAGCGTCACCAAACCGGGCGCTAGAGTTAAAAATGTTCTAGAAGATTGTGTTGAAATGTTCAGAAACCTTACTCATGAAGATTATGTTGTTTTGTGGGGGGGTACGAACGATGTAGCGAATAACGAAGCGAATGGTGCCGTACAAGCCTACAAAGATAAGCTCCCACTACTTTCAGGTACAAACGTTATACTCTTAGGCATCCCACACAGACATGATCGTGTGTCAACAAGGAGGTAAAGAGGGAGAACAAAAACCTTAGAGCACTATCCAGACTATATCATCATGTTCACTTTCTTGATATTGATGTACCAAGAGAACTGTTTACCCGAAATGGTCTTCACTTAAACACCAAAGGAAAGCAACAGGTCTGTTCACAAGTAGTGGAGGAAATCAACAAAAGGTTCCACTCCCACTCCATAAGTCCAACCACTGTAGAATCAGTGTATTCACTCGGTGGCGAGAGTTTTTTAGAACAGAGGTAAGTGCTCCTGCAAGAACTAAAATCCCCAAGCTTAACAACAGAACAAATGCACAGAGTTCCTCAAACAGAATATTCCACCAAAATGTACAGTCACTTAATAATAAACTAGTGCATATCGATATGCTTCTATAAACATCACTCAAAGATATCCACATCCTGTGCTTGTCTGAACACTGGATGAAACCTTTACAAATGAATCATGCTGTCATACCAGGGTTTACTTTAGCTAGCTGCTACTGTAGATCAACATCAGTGCATGGAGGTGTATGTATCCATATCAAAGGAAACATAGAATTTAAGCCTATGCCAATTCCCGATGACTTATGCATAGATAAATTTTTCGAGACAACAGCTATTTCTATCCCAAAGGAAAATTTAATTCTGATCTGCATATATCGTTCACCTGGAAATAGTGCAACGTTATTTCTGAATAAACTAAAAGTGATAATAAATAAAATAAACAAACTTAATAAAAAAAATAGTTCTTTGTGGAGATTTAAATATTGACTTTTTAGAGGAAAATACGGAGAGAAGGGAATTGCTAAAATTTGTTAAGTTTCCATCACCTAATTCACACAGTAACAGTACCCACAAGAATAACAAAAACTAGTGCAACCACACTTGACCAGATAATAATTAATGACAATGTGAACTGCAACTCTGTTGAAGTAATCAATACAGGTTTCAGTGACCACCGATCTCAAATAATAACTCTAAATATTTCAAACCCAGTTTACAATGCTCAGTTTGATAAATGTCGAAGCTTTAGTCAGCACAATATAAGCTATTTCAACAACTTGTTAAAAGGAGAAACTTGGGAAGGTGTGTACAAGTCAATAGATACAAACAAAAAAATCCAGGATTCATTAAAATTTTCCTGTATTATTTTGATATTGCATTTCCTTTGAAGAGTGTCAGACTGAAAGTTTCTTCTCCATCAAAACAATGGCTTACTCTTGGAATAATTACTTCATGCAAAAGAAAGCGTTTCCTCCACGATTTTCAAAGTACACACGAAACCTCTAACGAATTTAACATGTATTTCAAGACCTATAAGACCATACTTAACAAAGTTATAAAATTAGCAAAGAGAATGTCAAATGATAATTATATCCTGGAATACAAAAATAAAACTAGGGCTATGTGGAATATCATAAAAAATGAAACCAGGCAAACAAAACCGGCAGTAAATAACATAACGTTATCAGAAGACTCCAAGAAGATCAATGACCCACAAAGTGTCACAATAATTTTTAATGAGCATTTTGCTACCATAGCTGAAAAACTACTAAATCTAAACAATATACAAGCAATAAAATCAACACTCGGGAATATAACATGGAAAATCAATGTTTGTTGAAAATGTTACAGAAGCAGAAATCCTCAATATTGTAAAGAACCTACAGAATAAACATTGCTCAGGAGTTGATAACATTCCTGATATACTAATTAAAAAATATATCCAAAATATAATTACCCCCTTAACACACCTTTGTGACCAATCTCTCATGTCAGGAATATTTCCAGATATCTCTAAAATTGCATAAGTAATTCCATTATTTAAAGGAGGAGATAGAGAAAACATAACCAATTAATGTATAGACCTATAAATAATTCATATTTTTTGGGCTAATGCCGTGTGTATTTACAGTAGATTAGAACCATACGTTTTGGAGAAACCTTGCCTCCTTTTTCAATGGAAATCAACGGCATTAGCCCAAAAAATATGAATTATTTATATAATCCGGGCCGTGAAAGCCTTAATATACACAGTGTAGAGACCTATTTCTTTATTGTCGATATTTTCCAAAATTTTAGAGAAGATAATATACAACCGTCTAATTAGCTTCATAAACAAATATAAATTGTTAGCTGACTCTCAACATGGCTTTAGAGAAGGAAAATCAACAATGTCAGCAATTTATGAATTTCTAAATCCTGCTTTTGAGTCACTTGATGAAAGGAAGAGAGGATGTGGCCTGTTTTTGGACCTGTCTAAAGCTTTTGATGTGATAAATCATCAGATACTAATTGATAAACTCCATCAATATGGTGTCAGGGGGTATCGCTAGTAAGTGGTTTCAGTCATATTTAAATAATCACCAACAGATAGTCAAACAAAAAAGTTTAGAAAATACCACAAATATATTTAAATATTACCACTCAGATCCTATGTTTTTGAATTATGGCATTCCGCAGGGGTCCGTTCTAGGGCCACTAATTTTTCTCCTTTACGTAAATGACCTGCCATCTCAGATACCTGCATTTAAAACTGTATTATTTGCAGATGATACAAGTGTTTAGATGAGGGGTGAAATTGACACTGAACTTCAAAAATCAGTAGAGGAAGTAACATGTCAGCTGTCCTTATGGTTCAACAATAATGGACTCCTTATCAACACTAGTAAAACAGTGGCTCTTAATTTTCACACATCTCAGAATAAAAGTATTAATACCCTCTCCATAATCTTAAATGACCTTTAAATCTTCTACTAAATTCTTAGGCCTTTGGTTGCCGGAAGACCTAAAATGGAACTCTCATACCAGTAATCTTGCCAAGAAACTGAGCAAGTTGTTACGCATTAAGAGTATTAAGACAATCGAATAGCTGGAGAACTGTTCTTAGTACTTATTTTGCTTATTGCTATTCACTTATGAAATATGGAATCATATTTTGGGGAAATTCACCTGCTGCTCACCAAATCTTTATTATCCAGAAAAGAATAATTAGAACAATGAAAGGAACTACTAGATTGCATACATGTAAGCCTCTGTTTAAACAACTGAATATGTTACCTTTGCCAAGTATTTACATCTTTGAACTTCTATTATTTGTCAAGCAAAGCTTAGGAAATGAGGATATCTTTGAAATGAATTCAAATATACGTAACTACCAGACCAGACAAAAGAACAATCTTCATGTACATGCTGCAAATATGTAAAAATGATGTATTTCATGCAGCTTAATGCTATATAATCATTTGCCAAATAACATTAAAAGCACAGCAAATTACCTAAAGTTCAAAATAAAGACTAAAGAGTTCTTGCTGGAGCACTGCTTCTACTCAGTTAAAGATTTTTTAGAGTATCAATAGTTATGTATTCATATGACTTAATGTTAATGATGTAAGGTTATCCTTGTGTAGGCCTATAGGCCTATATTATTATTGTGATTGTTAATTAGTATTAGTATAATTTGTAAATTGATGTGTCCTATATCGTTGTACAATGTACATTATATGATTCAATGGATGAATAAAAATGAAATGAAATAAAGCTATATTTTCCTGTGCTCGATCTCAAGGAAATGCATACTGAAGATAGCTTGAGTGGTATACATCGATTCAACGTATATTTTCGGCATCAAGAAGAGTTTTTAGTTCAGTGTGAAATATTTTTCTGAATATAAATGGAGACTATCTTAATCTGGCAATGTGGCAGATTTTGACATTGTGCAGGAGGAGAATGAGAACTGGAACAGGATCACAGTTGAGGAAGTAGAGAGAGTGGCAAATAAACTACAGTACAATGTCACAAAGTGGCAGGGGTTGATGAAATTCAGCCATTCCTGCATCGCTCTGTATGCAGACCAACCTTGCTGTATGGAAGTGAGAGCTGGATAGATTTAAGATATCTGATACTTAAGCTAGAGGTAACTGATATGAGGGTAGCATGAATGATTGCTGGGACAAATAGATGGGAGCAATGGGGGGATGGCACTCGTAATGAAAAAATAAAGGCTGATTTAGAAATGAACATGTTAGATGAAACTGGTATATTGCCTTTCACGGCCAGTGAATTAAAACTCAGCAATTCTTCTAGTTTTGTGCCGTGTCTTGTGTGGGGTTTCGCCCGCCCGGACCCCCACTGGAGTAGCGAACTGCACGCCACCTCCCTTTATATAAAGTGCAACTGCACCTCTTGACTGCGAGAACTAAAATTCCAAGCAGCCTCAACCTTTGTGCCGTGTCTTGTGTGGGGTTTCGCCTAGGACACCAAGCTGGCTCGTCGGCGGACTCTTGGTGTCCCCGCTGCCACATTCGTATGAGGGGCAGGCAGCTACCAGGAAGTTTACAATGAAATACTAAAGATGGCAGGCCTGCTTTTGGTGCAGCGGAGTTGCAGAGCCAATGGCATGTTCTCTATTTTTGATTGCATTAAGACCACTTAATATATTCCAATGTTTAGGGAAGGTCCACAGTGGATTTGATTTTTGCTGTAAGGCAGTTACAAGAACAGCACTATGAGTATGGAACAGATCTACTGATGGCCTTCCTGGACATTGAGAAAGCATATGACAATGTATGCAGAAACAAAGTATGGAAGTTACTGGAGGATAGAGGAGTAGAGAAATGGGCTATAAAGAGGATAAAGGAGATGTACAAGGGAGGCGTGAGCTGTGTGAAAGTGGGAGGAGAGAGATCAGACTGGTTGGAACAGAGAAACGGCCTGAAACAAGGAAGTGCACTGTCACCGTTACTTTTCATTGTGGTGATGGATGACATAATGACCCGAGTGGCACAAGTAATTGGGGAAGGAAAGATGAAAGCTATGGTGTTTGCAGATGATTTGATGATTTGGGGAAACAAGGAGGAGGAGGTACAGGAACAGTTGGACGTGTGGGAAGGAATAATACAAGGATATGGGATGAAATTTAGCATAAATAAGAGTGAGATGATGATCACAACAAGGAAGAAGGAAAGAACCACAACGGGAATAACAATTGGTGGGGAACAGCTGAAGAAAGTGGAGAGTTTCTAGTATCTGGGAAGCCTGATACAAGAGAATGGAAGAAACGATAGAGAAATAAATGAGCGGAGGAGGCAGGCAGAAGCATTTCGGAGGAGTGTGAGAAGCATGTTATGGAGCAAGGATGTCCCTCAGAACAGCAAAAAGATCATATATCGGACGTACTATGTCCCTATCCTGACGTATGCCTCGGAGACCTGGGTTATGAAAGGAAGGGAGAAGAGCAAAATACAGGCCAGTGAGATGAGGTTCTTGAGAAGCAGTATTGGAGCTACAAAGATGGACAGAATAAGAAATGAGAGGACTAGAGAATTAATGAAAGAGGAACCATTACAGGATGGTATAGAGAAATCCAGACTTAGATGGTATGGACATGTAAAACGAATGGAGGAGAAGAGGATACCCAGGAGGATACACGAGACGAAGTGGGAAGGAAAGAGACCGAGAGGAAGACCGAGACAGGTGGCTGAAGGGGGTGGAAGAAAGCGTGAGGAAGAGAGGAGAAGACTGGACAAGGGTGGAGGCTGAGAGATGGTGGGAAGACAGAAGACGTTGGAGAGGCTTGTGTTCCAAACAGACCCGGCCAGTGGCTGGAATCTGTGCAAGATGATGATGATGAGGACATGAAATCTCATCAACAGTAAGATCATCTCTCGCTTTATTCCAAGTTGAGATATGTCCTATTACGATACTACCATAACAAAGATCTTAGTTGTAACCCAATGTGGTGGATTCCTCACATCATAGTATTATAAAATTAACAAACTACTGTAACATAAAAAGCATTCAACTTGTTCATAAGGTTTAATAAGGTATTCTTTACAGACTAAGGACAAAAAGAAGAGTAGCTACGCGGTTAGAGTCAATTGCTTCGGAGCATAAGTTTTGAGGTTCGATTCCTCTTATAGAAAAGTGTTTTTATCAAACAATTATATTGTTATAAGTTAGCATTTCCATACCATTTGTTTTATTGCATACGAAACGGAACCCTTCCGATTCACATCTGGTTAAAGTCATTGGCACATTAATGTACTGTTATGTTAATAGGATTATTATATTTTGTGAATCTTAATAGAAAAGGATCAAGGAAGTGTAAGTCAAAATATAAATATGTGAGTTCGTGTAGCTAGATATTTCATCACCTCTTTGTTGATCTGGCCCACGGCAGAGGCTTCTTAACCCTTTCCTTGTTGCATTTCTAGGCATGATCTCCCCAGAAATCGCCCTATTATTTAAGAATGTGAAGTACTGTGGACATGGGTATAAACTTTTGCACATAACATTGGAACTATATAATAAAGTACATTTAAATGAAATAAAATTTTACACGTGAATTACCAACAGTCTTGCAATGACTCACAGTAAATCACACTCACCTGGGGTCCTTGGTTTGAAGTCTGCCCTCATATAATCTGGTCACAATTTTAAAAATTTATTATCTGGCCACATAAACAATTATGAAACTAAGTTTTAAAAAAATGTTTCAGTAATAGAATTTGCACAGTTTTCACTAACTGTACACATATCGAACCCTTGCGAGAAGCTTTTTATGAGACTCTTTCTTCGGGTAGTGGACGGTCCATAACGACGTTGCTAAATTTTGCTTCTACAAGGTGCAAGGTAACATAGTCCAAAATATATGACAGAAAAGAACAAAAGTGAAGCCAAACTAAATAAAAAGCAAATTTAATTTCAGAATAAAACATAACCACAACAAACAACACGAGGGAACACCCTCTTAACTTTACACCCAATCTACAGTGAATGCAAATAAATTTATCTCACCAGAGATGTCAACACAAATAACAGGTCCTGAAATATGGCCTGCTTATCTGCAAATCATGTATGCGAGTGATGTGACCAAGCGTGCGATATGGGAGAGTACATGATACGTGATTTGTTGCCATCCTGCGAATGCCGTCAGGCTACAAATCCGCATCTGAGATATCCTAGCAATGGGAACTAAACACTACTAATAACTATCAATACAATACCGACACTCGCTAACTTTAAATATTTACAACAGACAAAGATTTCCGTTGAAATCTGGATCAACGTGCCACGGCACAACAAACTGCCTCGTCACAGGACTTGATCAAATAAACACGAGTAAGTCGCGTGACCACGATACGACAACAACAAATGACCGCATGTCATCTTACACTGAAGTACACAACTAGGTGCCAACAAGAATTTACATACCATGAAAATTAATAAAACAGATGCTCAACAGCAAAACAATTAATATTCAAGAAAAACATTTCATTTGGACGTCGCACATGGGAATACCGCTCAGGCGTGGCGATCTCGACCCTCAATGATTTATCGCTCTTTAAATGAACAAGCAAGCATAATTACAACTAGGTCACGGCGAGGCTGTTTCTCCCCTCACAAACAGGTGTCCAGTAAAATACCTCAGATCAGCGCACAGTGTGGAACTCGTTATCACATGTCAAATCACCCCTTGCGTGAATCATGTCCCGGGCCAGCACTAATTGCTCAGGTCCCAAGATCAACGAAGAATAGCTGTCACGAGCAGCTCAAGTGTGTGTGTCATCAAAATAATATCTCATCAATTCCACTAGGAATTACAAGATCACGAAGAACAGCTGCCAACTCAGCTAAATAAATGTGTGTGTCACCAAATATCTCATTAATTCCCCTTGAATTACAAGATCTGCATTGGACTGGCTGAGGTCCCTGAGGGCATCACTCACCATCCTTAAAACATTGCAGCAGGCAGAGGACTGGCCCCAAGCCATCCTCCCGCACAGATAATTTACACATAGACACATCTAGACACACACAATCACACGCTAGGTTTTTTTGACAAACACCTGAAATAAAAGAACACAAATATTTTCCAAACACAGCGCGCGCCTGATCTAGTATTCTGACCGAAGAATTAATTAAACAAATCCAAAATTAAATGAGATAAAAGAACGGACGGTTCTTTACAAAATCATGTCGCAACAAGGCAACTCAAAATAAAATACTTGTTCATTCAAGATCCTTGCAAACACACGTTTTCCCCCTTGCTATTTTTACTGTTAATTAACCAGCACCACTTATCACCTGAGCCGCACCATGTGTCCGCCAAATCAAATACATGCATGTACACGAGTACACGAATTAAAATTATACAAAATACAACAAGTCAAACTGATGGCCACGCGTCCTTACGCATTTACATATCTGAGTGTCGGGACACTATGTTAATCTATAAAAAAAATGAAACAAGGCAAAAAATCACAAGAAAAACTATTTACACAATGTTCCCATGCCAAAATATCTATAATATGAATAAATCAATATTAGTACTCAGCCCATATCTGCTCGTCACGTCAATGGACGTCACTTTTCATGGCCCACTAGGAATTTACACGGCCATCACGAACATTTGCGTAGGTTCCATGTTCATCATCCCAGCGGTTGACCCAATGTTCATCATCTTGATGCCTTCTTCAAAGGTGAAATACAGTTCAGAATTAGTATTATTTCTACACCTACTATAATTGCAACAGAGCTACACATTCACTCTTAGTCCTAGGCAATTACTAACGTCGACACTTTCCCTAGATAATCACTTGGCTAAATTCACACGCAAAAGACAAACTATAAAATATCACTGTATATTACAATCTGCTCTCAACAGAGTCCTCAAAATGTTATACTTCTCACTTGAGTTCGAAGTCAAAAGTACTTTACAAAATGTTAGTAGCACTCGGCTACGGAAAAATAAGAACAGTACATGTAGTACCTCCCAGGTACATCGAAATAAGAACGGTAGGTGTGGTAGCTCTCGGCTACATCAAGAAATGAACGATACGTGTAGTAGCTCTCGGCTACATCAAGAAATGACCGATACGTATAGTAGCTCTCGGCTACTCCAAAATTATGACATGTTCGTTAGCACAGACACCTAACTTATACAGATTTATACAGATCTAGTCAAATGGACGGTAGAGGGGACTGTAAATTTTTATAATTCGAAGGAGTCGTCGTAGAAACTTGCGGGTGGTGTCAAAGATCATTATTTTTCATGAATATTCCAACGCTGCCCCGCGGTATCAAATCGCATCGATGATTCATTAGATACAGCTTTTGCCGCACTTTTCCAGGGCACGCTCTCATTTGGCCGAAACTAGCTTGGGTCTTCGTGATTCGTCAATTCATATGCAAAATCGTTGAGTAGAGCACGTCACTTCTCCCACCTGTCGTCCCAAAAAGTATCTCTGTCTCACACTTTCCTCTCTGTTTGGCTTGGTAAACAAAGACTCGAGACCCCCAATAAACAATATTTATGCCGCTGGTAGCACTAACTTGGTGGTCAAGCGTTTTTTTTTTTCTTCTTTTCTTTTCACATAGAAACCCTAGCACATTACTACAGTCACCATCCAAGCCCAGACGAATGCAATACCCCCAACTTCACAGTGTTGACAATCAAGATGTTCCAAGCTCCTAAATGAAGTAACAACAAAACATTTGTCTTCAATGAAAGGGGCAATTTTTTAATCACATTGCTTTAAGGGCCGGCCGCCAACTCAGCTCTTGTTGTAACATGGGTCAAAAAGTTGGTGAAACGATTTATAAAGAAACGGGACAAGGTAAAATTATTTTGTTTCTATAGCGTACTGTAGTATTTTATACACTTTCCATCAGTGCAAAAGCATATCGAACAGGAATGCAAAGATAAAAAGTGTAGTTAAAATCACAATTCTCCATATAAAATAGAGTTCTGAACTGCGTTTTTCCTAAACTCTACTATGTCTTCAGATGATGTTGAAAACAGAAACAAACTCCACTGCAAGACAGCTTATAGTTTTCTCTAGAACGCTACTGAAACATATTTTAAAATTAAGAACTCTGTATATGTTTAATCGTGATTTTTAAAAATATAAGCATATGGACTCGTTAATGCTAGCCAATGTCGAGTGCTGGTAGTTCATCCGGATTCCGTCAGATGTCGCGTCGCCAAGTCCTGTCCTTGAAACAGGATTAAGACAGGGGCAGAGACAGTTTGTCTCAGGCGACAAAAATGGCGAGTTAGCTCATAGTAATAAAAGAAATACAGAAATTTTAGCAGAAACATTCAACAAGTTGCTAAATTGCGAAGATCCACCAGAACTGCTTCAAATAAATACAGACACCACTGTTAAAGCACCATCAGAAAACATAAATCCACCCACAATCCAAGAAGTGTACAAAGCTCTGAGAGAGCTCAAAAACTACAAAGCGAGTGGAGAAGATCAAACATTTGCAGAATTGTGGAAATATGCAGCAGAACCAGTGAAGATTTCATTACACCAATGCATAGTGAACATTTGGATCAAAGAAGAACTGCCAGACCATTGGACTACTGCTATAATACATCCATTACACATGAAAGGAGAAAAATCAAATCCTGACAACTATCGAGGAATTTCCCTTTTGGATATCACCTATAAGATCATGTCACGAATTCTATATAATCGTTGTAAAGATCAATTAGAACTGGAAATAGGAGAATATCAAGGTGGATTTCGGCCATGGCGAAGCTGCCCTGAACAGATAATCACCTTAAAATTAGTAATGGACTACTACAAACGTAGACAAAAACAGCAAGTCATAACCTTCGTAGACTTCAAAAAAGCTTATGATTGTATACATAGATCTTCATTGCTGAAAATACTAAGGAATTTCGGACTTCATCCCAAATTAATAAAAATTATAAAACTAACTCTAACAAACACCAAATCTAAAGTAAAATTCAGAGGAGAAATATCTGAACCGTTTACGATTAAAACAGGATTAAGACAAGGAGATGGTTTATCGCCTCTACTTTTCAATTGTGCTTTGGAATATGTAATGAGGGAATGGTACAAGGAAAATCCTAGGAACATAAGAATTGGAACCAAGAAAGATCAAATAGACTTAAATTGCTTGGGATTCGCAGATGACTTAGCGTTACTGGCTAATAATATTCAAGAAGCCAGAAATCAAATAATAAGCCTACAAAATATAGCACAAAAAATTGGACTTCAGATATCATTTTGTTACGTGCCACCCCCTAGTGGCACTTTTGTTAACTGGATTACGGTGGGGGTACAAAGCACAATACCAATTACTGCTTAAAGAAATAATTAACTTTATTGTGGCCAGAAAATTACACTCACCAGCAAATACAAGCAATTAGGAGCCTTCTCCAGTTTCCTCAAGTCTTTTCCTTATGCGCTCTTGGCCCCTTTCACTTGCAACAGACCACAGAAGTTAATCCGTCCTAATGAGTCCGGTTGCCTTGGCAGAAGCTACCTGCCCCTCTTCCTCAGGTACAACAAATACAGTTACTTACGCGCACTTGATGTACGCTGTTCACAAGCTGGGAGAAACAATGTCACAGGATTTCGTAACTCGCACAGCACTTCGTCACCACACTTCTGTCGCACAAGATAATCGCTCGCACTAGCTCGTAAAACACACAACAACAACTGCTTGACGGGTCACTCTTATATAGCCGGCCGGTGACTCAATAAATGCTTCTAGATCCATCCAGAGTCCACGGCTTCTCGAGGTTTCCAGCGCTGGTCCAGTCACGAATGTTCTGGACTATCCCTTTGTCCTAGTAGCCCTGTTGCATAAGGCGCGCGCAATACAGGAGGCAGGGCACAGCCCAGCCCTGGGGCAGTTGTGACTCACGCGGCGACTGATGACACAAACTCACAGCCGTAACACCACCCCCTTCCTAAAAAGGCTGATCGTCCCGATCAATCATTGGTCCGTCTGTGTCCCTCCGTAGGCTGCCAGGCGATCTCTAGGCACGATCTTCATCTTCGCCCTCGGGCTCCGCTGGATCCTGTAGACGACATCGTTGATCCGTTTCACGACTCGGTACGGGCCCTCCCAGGACTTCTGCAGTTTGGATGACAGGCCTTTCTTCCGTAATGGGTTGAAGAGCCAGACCAGGTCGTCCTCGTGGAATCCGCCGGCATCCGTCTGCTGGTCGTATCGGGTCTTCATTCGGTCGGTATCGATCCGCAGTTTCCTCCTCGCGAACGCGTGTACGTCCTCCAGTTGGTCGACCAGTTCTTGACAATACTGGCTTACCGGGATCGGATCATTCCCAGGTCGGCCGAAGGCAAGATCGACAGGTAGACGGAGCTCCCTCCCAAACATGGCCCGGGCTGGTGTGCACCCGGTGGCTTCATGCACGGCGGCGCGGTAGACCAGGAGAAATAGTGGAAGATGCTTGTCCCAATCCCTCTGGTGCTCGCTGACGACTATTCGGAGATGGTTCTCGACGGTGCGATTGAATCGCTCTACCATCCCGTCGGACTGAGGGTGTAGCGGCGTTGTCCTTGTCTTCCGGATCCCCAGCAGCTGGCATAGGTTCTGGAACACCTGCGACTCGAAGTTCCTCCCTTGGTCGGAGTGCAGCTCCAGGGGTACTCCGTACCGGCTGACGAATTCCTTCACCAGGGTCTCTGCGATCGTCGCGGCTTCTTGGTTAGGGAGCGCATACGCCTCCGGCCATTTGGTAAAGTAGTCGCTGACGACTAATATGTAGCGGTTCCTTGCCTCGCTTAACGGGAATGGCCCAGCAACATTGATGGCCACTCTCTCCATGGGGCCGCCCACGTTGTAGGTCTTCAGTGGACCCCGTCGTCTTCGTCCTGGGCCCTTGCTGGCTGCGCAATCGTGGCACCTCGCGCAGTGGTTCTCCACGTCTGTTCGGCATCCGATCCAGTAGAACCGCTCTCTCAGCTTCTCCAGGGTCTTCTTTATCCCTAGGTGTCCACCAGATGATCCTCCATGAACTTCCTTCAGGACTTCCTCCGTCATAGCCTTTGGAACGACGACTTGTTCCCGAGATGTCTTCCCGTCGGTGCTCTCCCAGGTACGGCAGATGAGGCCATCCCTTACAATCAGCGAGTCCCACTGTGCCCAGTAGGACTTAAACTTTGGGCTGCAGTCACTCACAATGTTCCACCCGGGTCTGGGGACACAGGCCCTCTTCCATTCGGCTATCAGTCCCAGGTCATCATCTTCCGCTTGCGCCCGCGTGAAAGATTCGCGGCTCCAGCTCCCTTGAAGTTCCACGGTAGTCCTTCGGCACTGTATCCCGGTGTTCTCCTCCCTTCGGGCACAGAAGGTGCAGTCTTCGGGGCACGGTCTTCGTGACAGGGCATCAGCGTTAGAATGCAGTTGGCCTTTCCTGTGCTGAATCTCAAAGTTATACTGTTGAAGCCTCTCTAACCACAGCGCGAGTTGACCCTCGGGCTGCTTGAAGTTCAGGAGCCACCGCAGGAATGCATGGTCGGTCCTGATGAGAAACTCTTGCCCGTACAGGTACTTGTGGAAGTGTTCAATGGTCTTCACGATGGCGAGCAGCTCCTTCCTGGTGACGCAGTAGTTCCTTTCTGGCTTTGACAAGGCCTTGCTGAAGTAGGCCACTATTCTCTCCTCGCCGTCCACTACCTGCGACAGGATTCCCCCTATGCCAAAGTCGCTGGCATCGGTATCGACGATGAACCTTGTTCCAGGTCTGGGGTAGGCCAGAATAGGCGCGGTGCACAGAGCCTGCTTGAGTTGTTCGAAGGCACTGTGGCATTCTGCTGTCCACATGAAGAGTTGGTCCTTCTCAGTCAGGCGATGTAAAGGTTTGGCGATGTAAAGGTTTGGCGATGTCGGCGAATCCCCTCACGAAGCGACGGTAATAAGTGCAGAGTCCCAGGAAGCTTCGTAGTTGGGACTTGTCCTTCGGAACTGGCCACCCCCTCACAGCTGCGGTCTTCTCTGGGTCGGTGCGCACCCCTTCCTCGGAGACGATATGCCCAAGGTACTGGACCCACTTCTGGAAGAGCTGCCACTTCTTGGGGCTCAACTTCAACTGGGCAGCCCGTAGCTTCAACAAGATCTCCTTCAGGTTGCTGTAGTGCTCCTCGAAGCTTCTCCCCAGAACGATGACGTCGTCTAGGTAGACCAGGCAGGTCTTCCAGTGTAGTCCCCTCAGAATGGACTCCATTAGCCTTTCGAAGGTCGCAGGGGCGTTGCACAGACCGAATGGCATGACGGTGAACTGCCAGAGCCCGCTGCCCACAGAGAACGCCGTTTTCTCGCGGTCCTTAGGGTGGACCTCCACCTGCCAGTAGCCACTCTTCAAATCCAAGGTGGAGAACCATCTTGACCCTGATATGGTGTCCAGCGTGTCGTCGATCCGGGGTAGAGGGTAGCTGTCCTTCTTCGTGACGTCGTTCACCCGCCTGTAGTCCACGCAGAACCTGGTGGAACCGTCCTTCTTCTTCACAAGCACGACCGGAGAACTCCAAGGACTATGTGATGGCTCGATCACCCCTTGCTCCTTCATCTCTTCTACCATCCGGTCGACTTCGGCTTGCCTGGCGAGCGGGACACGTCGGAATGGGGCCCTAATCGGTGCGCTCTCCCCAACGTCGATTCTGTGCTGGACCAAGCTTGTCCTGCCGAAGTCTTTGCTCCCCACGGAGAAGACATCCTGGAATTCGCGTAGCAGGTCCTGAAGTTGGCGTGATTGTTCCTCGTCTAAATGGTCCTGGGATCCTTGGTACAGCTTCTGTAGTTCTTCTGGCAGTGTGCGTCTTCTTCGGTTGTCCGTCTGCAGGTGTCCGTCCGTCGTGTTGGTGATGCGGGCAATCCAGGTAACGGGCTCGCAGACTCCTAGGTTGGTGTCCCGGTGAACTGTAATGTCGTAGTCGTTCAGGTTGGACAGGCGGACGTACGGCCGAGACGTCGTGTTGATGAGGGTCTTGGCAACTAGCAATCCTTTTGTCTGGATGTCCTCATATTTTGGCTCGATGACAGCCGCCACTCCCTCAGCAGTTCCGTCGACAATTACGGCAGCGCTGACTTCCGTCCTGGCGGGAACGATGACGTCTTCTCTCAGCCTTACTCGTCGTGCGGTGATGGACTCGTGCGCAGGTTGCAAAGCAAGTTCCTCACCTCCGAAGTGCAGAGTGTTGGTACTCAGATCCAAGATGATGTTGTTCTGGTCCAGGAAGTCCAGTCCGATGATCACTTCATTTGATACGTCAGCCACAAGCACTGGATGCTTTATCGCCCGTCGACCAATGACGAACTCCAGTGATGCTTCGCCATGTACTGGTGCGGTCTCTCCGGTCGCGGTTATTAGCTGGAGGTTCCTTTGTGTGGGTTGCACTCTCCACTTCGGGATCACGGTGGGATTGACGATGGTCCTCGACGCTCCCGTGTCGATCAGCAGGGGCCAGCTCTCTCCGTTGACGACTCCGTCGACCATCAGGCTGCTATTGTCCCTCCGTAACTTCGTCACACGAACTTGGACTGCCTCGGCTTGTCGACTGTCCCAAGCCAACCTTTGCCCTCCTAGGCTGGCTGATACTTGCTTTCCTGGGCCGCGCGGTTTCTCTACGACTGACTGTCCCGACGGAAACCCTTGGCGGCGGCGATCACCGCAGTCCTTGCTCAGGTGGCCTCTCTTACGGCAGGTCCAGCAGGTCGGTAGTCATCTTCCAGGCCGCCTCTCCGGATGTCCTTCGGCTACGTTTTTGTTGGTGGTACTGCGATTCTTGAAGAAACGGCTTAGCGCCTCCATCAACTCGTCGGCCAGGGGCTTGGTCTCGTTGGTTTTTACTGGTTCGTCGACGCCCACTTGACGCACCCGCGCGCGCAATCTACATACCTGCTTTGCCGTCTCGAACTCAAGTGCGTGGCTCAGCGCATCTGCCAGGGTCTTATTGCGCGCGAGTCGCAGCGCCTGTTGAGTGTCCGAGTCCCGTAGCCCGTCGGTGAAAGTCTGCGTCGCTATCTGCTCCAGAAAGTCGGCCGGCGCTGTTGGGTAGGCGAGCCTTACGAGGCGTGCGATGTCCATCTCGAACTCCTGCAGGGTTTCCGCGTTCTTCTGTACCCGGGTCCGGAGCTGCATCTGGTAGGCCTGCTGAAGATGACTATCTCCATATCGGGACTCCATATGGGCGATCAGTGAAGCGTAGTCCTGGGATCCAGTCGGGATGGCCTGATGGATGTTAAGGGCGTCTCCTCTCAGCGCTACAATGAGAGCTGTAGCCTTTTCTGTGTTGTTCCAGTTATTTATGGAACAGGCCGCCTCGAACTGACGTAAGTAGGTGCTCCACGGGACCTTTCCGTCGAAGGTTGGGGGCGTCACTCTGCTATGTCCCGTTCCTGATATTCCCGGTGTAACGGTGGGCGGGCGTTGGTGCAGCTCGGCAACTTCCTCTTGTAGGGCTTTGACTCTCTCATCCACCCCGGTCGGCGGGCGTCGGCGCAGCTCGGCGACTTCCTCTTGTAGGGCTTTGAATCTATCTTCCATCCCTGTCGGCGGGAGTCGGCGCAGCTCAGCAAATTCCTTTTGTAGAGCGTTGAATCTCACTTCCACCCCCATCAGCGGTCGTTGGCACAGCTCGGCAACTTCCACTTGCAAGGCGTTGAATTTCTCCTCCACCCCCATCAGCGGGCGTTGGCGCAGCTCGGCAACTTCCACTTGCAAGGTGTTGAACTTCTCCTCCACTGCCGCGACTTCCTCTCGTAGGCCCTGTTCTAATTTCCTTTGGCTCTCCTCTAATTTCGTCAGCAGACACTCTTCCAGATTTTTCTGGCCATCCAGAAATTTGGCGGTTAGGTCCTCTGCTAACTTATTCTGGCTGTCTTCCATCTGCTTCAGGTCCTCCGCTAACTTATTTTGGCCTTCTTCTAATTTGGAAGTTAGGTCCTCTGCTAACTAATTTTGGCTGTCCTTCAGGTCCTCTGCTAACTTCTTCTGGCCATCCTCCATCTTCTTCTGGCCGTCTTCCATTTTGGCAGTTAGGTCCTTGGTTAAATTCTTCTGGCCGTCCTCCATCTTGGTTTCCGTGCCATTTAACTTTTCTAGCAGTGCTGCCAATTTCTCCTCCATTTTAGTTGTTTGTCTTGTAAAGGGCATGCACTCACAGGAAAATTAGAGAAAATGACCTGCTCGGGTTTTGAAACCAGGACCGTCAGGTGTTGTGCTTGAGTTCGTAATCCCACTTCTGACACCAGTTGTTACGTGCCACCCCCTAGTGGCACTTTTGTTAACTGGATTACGGTGGGGGTACAAAGCACAATACCAATTACTGCTTAAAGAAATAATTAACTTTATTGTGGCCAGAAAATTACACTCATCAGCAAATACAAGCAATTAGGAGCCTTCTCCAGTTTCCTCAAGTCTCTTCCTTATGCGCTCTTGGCCCCTTTCACTTGCAACAGACCACAGAAGTTAATCCGTCCTAATGAGTCCGGTGGCCTTGGCAGAAGCTACCTGCCCCTCTTCCTCAGGTACAACAAATACAGTTACTTACGCGCACTTGATGTACGCTGTTCACAAACTGGGAGAAACAATGTCACAGGATTTCGTAACTCGCACAGCACTTCGTCACCACACTTCTGTCGCACAAGATAATCGCTCGCACTAGCTCGTAAAACACACAACAACAACTGCTTGACGGGTCACTCTTATATAGCCGGCTGGTGACTCAATAAATGCTTCTAGATCCATCCAGAGTCCACGGCTTCTCGAGGTTTCCAGCGCTGGTCCAGTCACGAATGTTCTGGACTATCCCTTTGTCCTAGTAGCCCTGTTGCATAAGGCGCGCGCAATACAGGAGGCAGGGCACAGCCCAGCCCTGGGGCAGTTGTGACTCACGCGGCGACTGATGACACAAACTCACAGCCGCAACAATTTGAAAAGACAGAGATAATGGTAGCAAATCCACTTGTAATCAATCACATAACAGTAAATAACAAGAAAGTTAAAATAGTGAAGCAATTTAAATACTTAGGAGAAATTATAACTTACAACTTGGATGAGAAACCTGCATGGCAAGAAAGAACTAATAAAATGATAAAAGCCCAAAAATTAACATGGTCTACATATAAAAGAAAATGTCTATCAATCGCAACAAAATTAAAACATTACAAGACGGTGGTTCAACCAGAGGTGACCTATGGAAGTGAAACTCTTTTTAAAGTTACTCAGAAAAACAGAATCGACAAAATTTTAAAAGTAGAAAGAAGAATAGCTAGAACATGCATAAATAAAAAATATCAGAAAGATGGACAGTGGCGGATAGTACCAAATGAAGTGGTATACAGAGAACTGGAGCCCATCACTGATACTATTCGGAAGAAACGGCTTTCTTTATTTGGTCACATCATGAGGACACCAGAATCCAGGTTATCTAGAAAAATTGTAGTGAAACTTTGGAATATGAAACAACAAGTAGGATGGATTAAGGAAATTAGAGAAGATATGAAAGAATTGGAAATAACCTTGGATGACTTGCAAAACAAAACAACAAAATTAAAAAAAACTGAGAGATATAAAAATAAGATTTCAGGCTAAAATAGACAAACGTAATACAGTAAAAAGGGTATTTACAGATGAGGAACGCCTGAGAAGATCAGAGCGAATGAAGAGCTACTGGGCGACTCGGAAAGGAAACTTACTGAAGAAGAGGACCAAGAAATGATTGACTGAAGTGGTCCAATTAGGCCGTAAAAGCAGAAAAAGAAGAAGAAGTACCCGGTTGGACTTATTGGTGAATACGGTGTTAGGTAGATTTCATTAGAAAGCTACTATTGCAATGGATGTTTCGACTTCCGGAAAATTTCGACATATCTTCGCGTTTCACATCCCCCAGACCCCAAAACCACCGTCAGTTCAAAGGTTTATATATAATTTATATATGTATATATATAAGCTTTTTGTGGACTCGATAACTGCCATAATTTTGCACCAATCACTTTGAATATTTTACGTGATATGTACCCCTTTAGAATCTCGGTCGAGTTCGTTAACGGGCAAAATCAGTCGAAGGGGGTGAAAATGGGGGGCTTTTTTTCGAAAAAGTGAAATATCGCCATAACTCTCTTAATACGTAAAATATCGAATCCATTAAAAGTTCATACTATGTGTCGGATAAGGGCCAACAATTTATGTTTAAAAAATTTTTGATAGCACTAACCATTTACCAAACGGGTGGGAAAAATTGGGTTTTTCGGGGAAAATTAATCATACCTCTCTTAATAGACACACTATCAAAACCGTACAAAATGGACAATATTACCCTAATAATTACCTAAAACTTTTGTTTGAAAGAATTTTTGATATGACCCACCATTACGCCAAGGGATGAGAAAAATGATTTCGGAATTATAAGAAAATGCCAAGAGCCATCAGAGGTTACCATGACAACGCTTCTAGATTGATAAGGGATGAGCTATCAGAGGTTGCCATGACAACGCCATTGCACGAGATCACATTCAGTTTTCCATCTGACTCTGTGGAAGCAGCTTAGGTGACGTAACTGGTAGCATGCTGAACTTCTATGCCCAAGGTCGCGGGTTCAAAGCCGGCCGAAATCATCGGATTTTCTAAGAGTGCTAAAAATCCCTCAGTATGCTTTCCTTCGGAGCGTAAGTTCCAACGTTGCTGGTTGCGGTGGCATCTAGTAGCCAAGTTCACAGCTAGGTGTCGTTGACGGTAGTGGTAGCAAAATTGCGAACTACTACTTGAAATTGACTGTCTGCAGTCCTTACCTGAATTACAGACTAATACAGCCATCACAATTAACACCGTTTATCAGACAGATTCTACACACACCTAAAGTACACGGGGTTGCATGACCGCGTTGTCGCAGCCCCTAAACTGAGGAACTAACCAACATCTCTGCGGGAGATAAAATTTTGCGTGGTGAAGTAACAGACTGTTAGATAGTTACACATCAGTGTCGAAACCTTGCATAAGGACAGCGTGACCACAAGTATAAAAATGCACCCCAAATGACAAGAAGGTTACCGTGCCCATAAGACAATAAAATGTTAAAAATATGCATGGAAAGACGAAAGAAAAAAGTTAACTAAGCTCCAATTGTAAAATACTTTCTCGAAACAAATGAGGTCTGGTTGGTTGGTTCCTCAGTTTAGGGGCAGCGACAACGCGGCCATGTAGAGTGTACTTTGGGTGTGTGTAGAATCTGTCTGATAACCGGTGTTAATTGTGATGGCTGTATTAGTGTGTGTTTCTGTTTCATAATTCAAGTAAGGACTGCAGACTTTGAATTTTCAAGTAGTTCCTACTTTTGCCACCACCGTCAACAACTACTAGTTCAGAACTTCGCTACTAGACGCCACCGCAGTCGGCTCCTGGCGACGAACGTAGGAACCTGAGCGTTGTTTACATTTTAACCTAATTTAGCCTCACACAGGTGTAATTAGTGGAAGGTTCTTTAACATGCCATAAATCTATGACATGGGACCGCCGGCTTTACTTCTCCTCCGAAGGAAGGCTAAATGAGGTCTGATCGTCTACGAAAACCTGCACATTTTGCCTATTATAGCCTATCCACTAGTTTGCTCGGTGAAATCTACCTCCGTCTTCCGGCGTGCCGAGAGGACTTTTTTTTAAAATCAAATGCCCATCATACACAAACAATTTTATCTCGGAAGAGGCTATGCAATTAAAGTGGGGGGAAAAGGAGAAATAGGAAACTTCGACATCAATCACAATTTTTACTACCAGACTCAAGGGCAGCTTCATACTACAAGAAGACAATGTTGTCTGTTTGCAGTATGGAACCCAAAAAGAATAACAACGGAACTGATACAGAGAGTTGATGAATTATGGGAGAGTATTCTTCCCCGTTACTTGACCGGTCTTACAAACATGTCATCCTTCCCGAGATTATGGACTCAAGACAGAGTAGATGTATGCCAATATGAAACTCGGTTAACATTATTAAACACCCTCTATTTTACTGAGTACTGGTAATGTTCCAGGCGCTGCCGGAGTGGTGTGTTTATATGCTATAGAAAGATGCACGACAATTATTACGCAGTGTGTATTCACTCCCGAAATCAATTCCTCACTTCTGTGTGATATAGCTTTCTGAAGATTGTTAGGACTTGAGTTCAGATTGTTATATATTTCAAAATATATTATGGCCCAAATACAGTACGCATATTAAGAAACCAAAGATCTATCCCGGCATTATTTTTAAACATAGGCCTAAATGGTTTATTCTAATTCATTATCTGTTCATAACGTCTACGTATCTAGTCGGGGACTATACGATTCTGACGTTACTTCATTTCTTTGGGGAACGTAATGGTGCAGTGGTCAAGCTGCTTGGCTTTCACCAAGGTTCGATTCCCGGCGAATGAGATTTTCGAAGTGGAATATCACGTCCTGTGGTTCAGATTCCACGTAAAAATGAAGGTTCCGTAGCTCTGATCGCGAGATTAACGGTCACGTAAAACTACAAGCTTCATTCATTCTCCATGTCTATGAAATTGGTGGGGCGGGGGTGGAGCGTAGACGCGTATAGCATAATTTTTACAGCTATACTGTTTCTTGATATCCCCTTTTAATACATACTGTGCTATGGATAAACCAGCTCGTGGTGCAGTGGCCAGCAATGTTGGCTGCTACCTCAGAGGTCCCGGGTTTGATTCCCGGCTTTGCCAAGAATTTAAAAGTATTGGTATGGTCTGGTGCTGGGTCTCCCAGTCACGTGATGCTAAGTGGGAGCCTGCCGGATGCTGTGGCTCATATTTATAATATTGGTTTTACGTCCCTTTTAACAACTGTGGCTTTTAGAGACGCCGGGGTGCCGGAATTTTGCTCCGAAGAGGATCTTTAACGTGCCAGTAAATCTACTGACACGTCTCCTTCGCATTTGCGCACCCTCAAATGCCAACTGACTGAGCCGGGGTTCGATCCCGCTACCTTGCACACAGCAGGTGAGAACGTTACCGCTGAGCCACGCAGCTAGTCGCTGTGGCTCAGGACGCCTGTTAGTTGTCCCTTGATACAGCCAGGAACTCTAATTGGGTATCTACTGTATATCCCTTGTCAATATGTCACTCATTGAACTTGAGGTATATAAATAATTCTTCATTATTCAGACCATTTATTGGGGGATAAAATGTGTATGACCCAAATGCACACTTCGTCTCACAAATGTTATGGTCTTGAGGTTCTTTACTTTAGGAGGCAACGCAGTCGGTTGAAGTATACTCAGGCATAATCATTGGCGGATAGTAAGATGGATGAAAAGCAGTGTGGCTTTCGACTACAACGAGGATGTCAGGATCATTTTTTTTAGTATTCACCAAGTGATTGAAGAATACTACGAGAGGAATAGACTTTTGTGTTTTGTAGATCTAGATAAGGCGTAAGAAAGAGTACCAAGGGAAAAGAAACTGAGGATTCTGAGGGATTATGGTATCCAGGGATGGCTGCTACAGGCAATCAAATGTACCGTATTTGTGTTTATAATGAAACTGCGGTGAGAGTTGATGGTATGATGAGTTCTTGGTCTAAGTTGTTACAGGAATAGGCTGAAATCTTTCACCACTATTGTTTTTTTAAATATAGGCTATACTTGTCTTTTGTAGCTTTTCAGTCGGTCAACACGATTGTTGGGCGGGGTACAAGATATAAATATGTAAAAACACTACTGGAAAAAATACATGTATTAGTTAGCCTAATTATCACAATTGCACCATACTTGTTAATTAATAGTGATGTGATAATCGTGGGAAACAGATTTTAGTTTTCTTTCCCTAGAGCAACTGAATTTGTAGTTTATACACATTTCTTGATTGTTGGTGAGGAGAGGCAATGCGAATGGAAGAGCTGAAGCAACTCAGTCCTGATAATAATATTCTATAGCTTATCG
Organism: Meconema thalassinum; assembly: GCA_946902985.2. Taxonomy (NCBI): domain Eukaryota; kingdom Metazoa; phylum Arthropoda; class Insecta; order Orthoptera; family Tettigoniidae; genus Meconema; species Meconema thalassinum. The sequence goes on from OX336392.1 coordinate 408,765,811, forward strand.
TTGAAGTTAATCCTTTAATTTGAAATGTAATTTCAAAAAGTAAATTCTACATTATGTTTAAATATCTTCTTTGTTAAGAATAAAAGAAAAAATAACTTTTCATGGTGACAACAACACGTAAATTTAATTCTAGGAAATCAACAGCAGTTTTTCTCCGTAATACTAAGTTACAGGTATACTAGGGAGTAGGATTCCTTATGTATTTCTTCGATGTTATCGTGAACACGATGAGTTATATTTTGAAATATTTTAAAAAAAGTTGCTGAAAATTTATTTTTCAACTTTTTACAGGAATTAAGTTTAGTCTGGACGATTCTTAATCACAATTAAGGTTAGTATGAAGATGTTTATGAAAGTAAATGATTGAATATACATAAGGGACGTATTTATGGTAATAGCGATACGCGCGAAATTTGTTCATACCTCCTTTCTTGCCTATATATGACCTTGTAGGTACTTAAAGTAGAGTATTTTAGCAAATGAACTCACGAAATATCACGAAATTGATTTATTGCACGAATTGCACAAATAATCACGAAATATACTCCACTTGGTACGAAAATGATAAATATCGAAAAAGCTCTCCAATACACGTTTAAATGCTCTGACGCATTGACCGTCGTGGTTTCCATCTGATTTGATTGATAGTGCTGCATATTCTCTACACAAAAGCCCACAACGCCGGAAGTATGTGTATTCAGTTCCGCGATCTCTATGGCTATCGATTAAGTATAAAAATGCCGAAAATTAAAGTCACAACAGTTTTCTCGAGGGCCGAGGAATACAACAGTGAGGGGTTCTATGTATTTGACGCTGCAGGAAAGATTCTAATGTGTAAATACTCCAATGTTCATATTCAGTGGGAGAGAAAAGACACGTGCAATAAACACTGCAGAGATTCAGCAACTCAAAAAAAGAGGAAGAAAGAAAGAAATGAACATAATTCTAAGCGGCAAATAACATTCGGCGATACTCTACGCATCGCAAAGAAGCTTAAAAAACCCCTTATCACATAATCTGTTACATTTATCCCATACTATAATGAAGATTTCAGAAGAAACATTGATCATTATGACAATTTATTTCGCGAAATACCCACCGAAATGGCGTCAGTTTTAACACCGAAATCAACGGTTTTATTTCACCAAAAAATAAGGCCCTTAAATATACACAATCTAATGGAGCATAAGCAACAACTACGACGGCGTGAAACCTTATTGTGTTACCGTTTAGAACTTCGCAACATAGGCAGTTTTATGTAAGGGAGGTCTATAGGGAAATGGTAGAGCTTAGAGAATATCATTTTAATTTCTTTCTGCGTTATCGCATTAAGCATAACATACTGTTTCAAAGACTATAGCGTGGTGTAGTGTTCTTGTATGTCACCCCGGAGGCAAGGCCTTGGAGAGCGGTAATGGGCCCTGGGGCTGGAGTTTCCTGGCCGCACCCCCCTCCCACACCCACCTCTATTGCCGAATTATGTAATAATCATTTATAATCCTCCTAAATTTGCAGAAACTGATAGTAATTTTAGAAATATTATTAATTATAATATAGGGCTGAACAGACGGAGGGGCGTGGTGGCTCAGCGGTCTAGCTGTATGCCTCTCACCAAGGCGGTCCGGGTTCGATTCCCGGTCAATGCATGTGAGATTTTCGATGTGAAATGCCATGTCCTGTGGTTCGGATTCCACGTAAAAAGGAGGTCCCGTGGCTCATAATCACAAGATTCACGGTCACGTAAAACTACAATCTTCCTTTTTTTGAACAGACGGGTCCACACCGGGCAAGATCCCGAAGATAATAATAATTATAATAATAATTATTATTATTATTATTTTAATAATAAAAACTTACCAAGATAATATAAAATATAGACTACATAATAGGAATGGAGTTCAACATTGAAACAAAAGCCCACGAGTTCGAACCCACTTGTTTACCGAGTTCGTAGATAGCTTGGGACCCATGACCTTAGCAAGTGTAGCTACTGCGGTCGGTCACTGCGCATCCTTATAACCACCTTTAAAACACGTTTCTCCGTGCGAGGACTAGTTCCCGTATTTCTTGAAACTCATTAGCGCATTTTAAAGTAGTTGTTGCGGCATCGTGGTCATCTAGCCCCGTGTACTTGGCGTGTGTTTGGAATTTGTCTAATTACCCGTCTTATTGTGATGGCTGTATTAGTGTGTGTATTTGTGATTCAGATGAGGATTGTGAAGGAGTCAGCTGAATTTGCCTGGAGTAGAAGTGATTATAATAATAATAATTTTATTGTTTTACGTCCCTTTTACCATCTGTAGTTTTAGGAGAGACTGGGGTGCCGGAAGTTTGCCACAAAGGGGATCTTTAACCTGCCAGTAAATTCACTGACACGGATCCCTCGCATTTGCGCACCCTCAAATGCCAGCTGGCTGTGTCAGGAATCGATCCTGTAACCTTGGGCACAGCAAGCGAGAACGTTACCCCTGATCCACGCAGTCAGCCGAGTAGAATTGAGAAACCATGCAAAACCACTTCCAAAATGGCTGAGATGGGAATCAAAACCACACCTTTTCAGTTTTGCCTCACGAGGCATTCCAGCCGTCAGACAAGAATGAATCGAATTTTTTGTCAGCGCCGGGAATCGAACCCGAACCTCCGGGGCGACAGCCAAGAATACTAGCCGGTACATCACGAGGAAGACTAAGCATATTTTAGTGACTTGTGAATTCTGTAGTTTAAGTACAGTATTAGCTTATCTATAGCAAAATATTTCGGCCATTCAATTGAAAGTATACAATCACTTCGATCTTTCTAGTCGCGTTATTCCTGAGGCACAATGCCACGAGACTGCAATAATTCCCCAGTGTTCGGACTCAAGCAGTTTGGACTTTCTTGAACGCGCGACCTTGAAACACCCTCACTGTTAGGGGGTGGGGGTAGTCCGTGCTGATACCTATGTACAGGCCATGTAACTACTAGGCAAGAGCGACTACAACGAAACTAGTGGCAATGTTTTGAAATGAAAGGTGAAATAGGATCTGAGTACGACCGCCTCTTAAAGGTGGAGGAAATCTCATAAGGCCGGTGATTTTCGGCCAGAAAGAGAGGAAGAGCACCATAGCGATAGTCAAACACAATTGGACCAGGATTCATCAATGCTGACAGAAAAGCTCTAGACAGAACAGCAAATTGACATGGAAGTTAATGAATCTCAGTTACGAGGGAACAACCAAGAGGGAGGGAGTGTACTTTATAGTCGCTCAATCAAAGTGAGCATACTCCTGGAAACACTTTTGACCAAGTACTGAAGGCATGTTTACCCAAGTACCATTGCAGTAGTGTCAAGGATTATTACGAGGTTACTGTACTCATTCCTTTGAACCTTTGCTGTAGGCTCTAAAGCTAAACAAGAAAGAAGAAAAGAAAAATTTGTGCAGTTACTAATAGTGTGCTGATTCTTGGAGCTACTGCACAAAATTAATGAGAATAAACACTTGAAGTCATTGTAAAGAATCAGCAATGCACATAAAGTGGAAATAACAATGATAGATATCACCCTCAGAAACAGCAACATGACTGAAATTTCCAAAGCTACTAAAAGATGAATGAATAAGGAATAATATAGTACATGTACATAAAGGTTTTTCTGGAAAGTTGTTTCATAAACTATTATCTGCTTTTATTATTTTATATTACTGCTCTGAGGTATTTTATATAGTTTTAATCATTTAGAAATTATATTTAGTTAGTATGGGTTTTATTTTATTTTTCTTATAATTTTCCTTGACTTTTGTGTAGTTTTACTGAACTTTTATTTTATTTTTTAATGCAATTAATTGTACCTCTGCAATTTATATTGCCATATTTATATTCTCTTTTTATAATCCTTATTTGTCTCATTCCAGATCACTGGAAAGCAAGGATTCACAGGGAATACCTTTTATAACTTGGGGACAGAGTGAAGAAGTGGGGCCAATATTTAAAAAACGTTGTCTTCATTCATCTCATGATGTGCATTCGAATAAGCACTCCTCAGTTGGTGCAGAGACAAATCAGAAACATTCACTCAATGAAATTGCTATACAATGCAGCCAGAAATTTTCACAGCATTCTGTTGCAGTGCAAACAAGTCAGAAAGTATCTTTGCATCAAACAGCTTCAGTGCAAACAAGTCAGAAAGTTCCTGCCCAAGTGAATGTTGAAGTTCAGACCAGTCAACAAACCCTTTCACTGGAAGACATTCCAATTCAGACAAGTCTGAAAAATTGTTCACTAGAAGACATTGCAATTCAGACAAGTCAGAAAGCATGTTTAGTAGAAGATGCTCATGTACAGACCAGTCAGCAGATACAGTCTCAGCGTGCTGCAAGTGTGCAAACCAGTCCATCAGTTTGGAAGGTTCCTGCTGTAGACTGTGAGGTACAGGTATCATCTTCGTACAGATCTGTGCAGGCACAGACCAGTCCATCATTGTTTGAGAACTTTCCAGAGCCTGTCATTCAGCCTCCGAAACAGACCATTGAAGTGCAAACAACACAATCGCTACACACAGTTCCAAATATAAATAAAACTAAAGAATCTGCTTTAGAGGTGGAGGAGGAGGAGCAACTCAGCCCTTCATTTTTGGATGTACCTTTTGAAGACTTGCTCCCAGTCGATGAATGTTCAGCTTCATCTGTAAAGCCTGTATGCCATACTTCAAAGGAATATAACTTGCAGTCAGGATTAATTACAAACAGTGACTTGCAACTGGTAGAGGTAGTTCGAAACAAGGATCTTGATCTTGTTAGTTCTGTCGAAAAGAATGACAGTGTGGAGATCATTTATGACGATGAAAGTCACAAGGTGAATAGGCAGTTGAATTTTAAGGAGGCTTATGTTTCTCCTGTAAATTCTAACATACGAATTGCAAAGCCTGTGAAAAGTTTTAAGAGAATTCGTCATGCAAGTTCTTCAGAATCATCCGATGAGGGTGAAGCTGAAAAATCATACATAAGTAAGAAAGGTAAAATGAAAGATGAAAGTTTACAAGGACAGAAACTGCTAGTTGATCAAGTGATAGGCTTAGTATCAGATGATGAACCGGCTGTAATATCCCAACAAGACCCCGTCAGTGAAAACTTTATCCCTGGTACCTATGAATCTCGTAAGAATGACCAGGAAGGGGAAGAAGTTGAATGTTTAAATAGTGAAGAACTTTTACAGCAAATTATGGACAACATTGATGAAGATTTAGGAATTTCGGAAAAGAAATCATCTCAGAAACGGAACAGTAAATCGATTCGCAGTCAAGATACAGTCCATGAGAGAAAATCCAGTAAGGAGAAACCAGTCATCTCTCAAGCAAAGAATCTTGAATCTAGATCTGATGATTTGTATTCTGGCACAAGGAAGGTACCTGAAAATATCACATCACAAACAAAGAATCTTGAATCTAAAACAGCTGACTTGTTTCTTAGTACTTGTCAGAAACCTGAAAATAAAATTTCACAAGTACAGAATCTTGAATCTAGGACTGAAGATTTGTTTTCTGGCACTTGTAAAGAATCTGAAAGGATCATTTCACAAGCGCAGAATCTTGAAGCTAGGACTGCTGATTTGTTTTCTGGCACTGAGAAGGAGCCTGAATATTCATCTCGGAGAGAAATTAAAGTAAGTAAATTTTTCACATTATGTTTTGTTGTATGTCATCTTTCGTTACAGAGTCAGTGCAGATGCACTGACCCTATGAGTAGAATCTTTCACAGCATCCACAGGCACTAATTGTGCCCTGTGTGCCATTACTAAGCACCACTAATACGGTAGCTCAGTAGCCATGATTAAGACTGGAATATAGGTGAAAAGCCACATTTTACTCTAGCCTGTTTCAACTGACAAGTGCAAACATTCATCAATAGATAACAGGTCTATTCAAACTTCATTGTTTTTAATTACTGAACTGGAGACTTGAATTTACTCCACTGCATGTGCAAACACTTGGACAATAATAGAGGAAGATATCACATGCCACTTACCATCGTGAATTCTGTAAGATTCAATCAAAACAATCTGTTAGGTCTGTCCGCCCAGGTAATACAATTTTAATTTTTGGCAGAAACCAACGATAAATTGACACAGTATTGAACAAATTAAGTTCCATTTTAATCATATTAAACATCATCATCTTGAACCGGCTCCAGCTTCCCAGGTGCATGAATGAGCGTTCTCCATTTATTTATCTTCAAGAATGTTTCCTCCATAATTTGCTGTAAATCCAGACCTTTCCCTGCAAGATCATTTCCAACCTGGTCGATCTATCTCTTCCTTGGTCGACCTCTTGGTCTCTTACCTTTCAGTTCTTTCTCAAACCACACTCTAGCTGTTCTTTTTGTGTCCATTCTTTTCAGATGACTGAACCATTTCAGCCTGGCTTCAACACAGATCTCATTAAGAGATTGTTCTACTTGGACAAGATGGCATATCTTATATTTTTTTATTTTGTCCCTCCTTGTCTTTTGAATCATAGTTCTTAAAAACTTAATCTCCACTGCTTGTAGCTTGCTGGTATTTCTCTTGGATTGGGCACAGGTTTCTAAGCTATATGTAGTAACAGGTACAAAGAAGCTCTTGTAGAGCATTAATTTTGATCTTAAAGGAACTTGCTTATCCCAAAGAAGCCCTCTCATGAGGTGATAAAATTGTGCTCCATGTTGAACTCGACTAGTGATTTCTGCAGATGGTTGGTTATCTGTGGACACTACACTGCCAAGGTATCGGAACTGATGTACTTGTTCTAACTTTGTACCATTCAGAGTGATGTTAGTTTAGATGTTTTGTCAACTAACAGGCATCACTACCGTTTTGGACTTGCTTATATTCAGACCAAATTGCTTGAGTATAGTATTCCAATCTTTCAGCTTCTGATGTATTTCAGCCTTATTTTCACCCCATATTACATCATCTGCAAAGGCTATAAGCTTTAAACTCGGAGGTCTTATTGAGTCTCTTAACTCTCTTCATTACTGTAATGAATAAAAGTGGTGATAGTGTGCTGCCTTGCTGTACACTCTGCTTAGTCTCGAACCACTCTGATCTCGAGCTCTGCGTGGATAAACAAAACGTTATCTGCATCCGCACGACTGTTATCCGCCCCGCAGCCGCACAACTATTATGCTCATCCGCTCCACATCCGCACAACTGTTATCCGCCGCACGACTTTTTTTCGCATTCTCAAGTTTGTTATCCGAATCTACTGGCATTACAATGGTATTTTTAATTAGATAAAGCATAAATTACTAAAGCAACATATTTAGACATTTGAGGAAAAAGTCGTTCCCCTAGGCTATGTATTTTTTCTTCTAATATACTTTTATTTCTGTCAGTACTGTAGAAATACGGTATTACAGTCATAAAGTTGTGATTATTATAATGAGTGTATATGAATTCAGAATTATCTTGCTGAATGTATTCAATTTAACTTATACCATATTTATTTCTGGATTTCATTTCAATTGAAGATATGATATTTATTCAATTAATTCCAAAGAGCCATAGGCTCGTACAGAGGAATTGTACAGTAATATGTGTGTTTACACACCAGGAAGAAAATTCTGAAGGTAACACAAATTGATGAATAAGGGCATAGGCCTATTAGTAAAGTTGATACTATATCTAAGATTGTTTAGACCAAGGTCTCTTAAAATGATAAGCACAGGATTTTTGAGCTTATTTGATGTATTACGATGCATCGAATTTTTCCCACAATACTTTCGTAGTTTTCCTCTTAAATACTGACAAAGTTGGTGCACTTTTTACTTCATCGGGAAGTTTATTATATAACTGTGATGCAGAGAACTTGAAACTATTTCTACCGTATTTAGAAGAGTGAATGATATATAAGGCTACGTCCTTCGCATGCCTAGTTCCATAAGAATGATTGTCCGAGTTCAAGATGTAGGGAGAGCTATAGAGTATTGTGTTGTGTTTAATTTTGTATATTAGCATAGCTGCTCGGAGATCTGCACTTATGCTGAGGGGTAGAATTTTACTTCTGATGTACAGATCTTTTACTGGAGTGCAGTAAGGAAGGTTAAATATGTTTCTAATAGCCCTATTCTGAATAGTCATTAAATCATTCAGTGTGGATTTCCTGCAGTGAGCCCAAATAACATTTAAATATTGGAGCTTGCTATGTACAAGTGAATAGTAGATTTGTTTTACAAGGTTTAGGGGAATAAGATACCGAAGTTTCCTTAGGATCCCTACTATAGGTGAGAGTTTCTTAGCAATTCGTTCAACGTGTTCAATCCAGGTCAGGTGTTTGTCGATGATTAGACCTAAATACTTTGCCTGATTAACCTCTTTTATTTCAATATTATTTATATATATTTTGTCATGTGTGATTTCTTTCATGCTTTGCTTTGAAATTACCATGTAATTGGTCTTCTGTAGGTTCATTGTTAATTTATTGGCCTGGAACCATTGTGAGAGAGTATTTATATCTTGTTGCACATTTTGTATGATTTCAATTATGTCTTTCCCAGTGTAGAAGATATTTGTATCATCTGCATACAATTTGATATGCCCTCTCAAATTACATTCCACAATATCATTTATATAAATTAAGAATAATGTAGGTCCAAGTATAGATCCTTGTGGAACTCCATGAGTTATATATTTTCCTGAACTTATGCATTTATTCAAAGCTACATGCTGCTTTCTTCCAATAAGGTAGCTTTGGAACCATTTTAGTGCTATACCTCGGACACCAGCATTTTCTAATTTTGATAACAGTATTTTATGATCTACTGTATCAAAGGCTTTTGTGAGATCAATAAATAACCCAACTGCCATATTATTTTTGTCAATAGTTTCTTGTAGCATTGTTATTAGGTCAATAGTTGCTGCCTCAGTACTAGAATTTTCCCTGAATCCATATTGCATATTATGAAAGAATGTATTCTTGTTCAGAAATGAAAGCAATCTTGTTTTTACCACTTCTTCCAGAATTTTTGAAACTACCGATAAAATAGAAACAGGTCTATAATTATTTGGATTTCTTTTGTCACAACCCTTAAATATAGGAACTACTTTGGCCACTTTTAAGTCATCTGGTATCATGCCAGTAACTAAGGACTCATTAATCATTTCAACCAAGATTTTAATAAATGATTGTATATTGTTTTTAATGAAATTTGTCTTGATCCTATCTAATCCACAGCTCTTTTTATTCTTTAAATTTGTGATGATGGACTTGACCTCTGCTTCATCTGTCGGATATAAGTAGAGAGAATTTGACTGATTGTGGTCCTTACTGAGGATTTCCTTCTGTTCAGGAATAGCTTTGTCATGTGCTATGTTTAAAATGAATGTTATACAGCCAGAATTGCAACCCTTTACTGTTCGAAGTGTTAATTATGCTTAATGACATAATTTGAATGAGATTAGCTAACATCATCATCTTACATTTGTTATGAAAAAAAAAACATAACATTTCATGTCATAAACATCCGGGTCCTAAATATTGATATTAAACAAGTTCGAATTGTATACTAAAAACTATCTGCCAATTTTTTACAAACATTATCCGCATCTTATCCGCTATCCGCACTGCCATGCAAACTATATCTGCATTGCGAAAAATTTTGCGGATATCCGCATCCGCTTACGGCTTTAACCATCACCTATTTGGACACAACTCTGGCAGTGTTCATATAGCATCTTGACTTTATTTATTAAAGCGCATGGTATTGATCTATTTTGAAGGCATTCCCAGATTGTATTTCTCCATACACTGTCGTAAGCCTTCTCAATATCTAGAAAAATGAAGATGATGTCTTTTCCTTTTTCCTAGTGTTTCTCCATAATCATCCTGACAGAAAATATCAGATCTGTTTTTGCCCTGTTCCGTCTGAAACCGTACTGCTCTTTTTCAAGCTGTGGTTCAATGATAATTCTTAATCTGTGTTCTATGATCCATTCCATTATCTTCAGGCCATGAGATAGAAGAGTGATTCCCCTGTAGTTGCTAGGTTTCCGTCTGTCTCCTTTCTTTCTTTCTATATAACACCTTTAGTCCAGTCTTGCTATTTTTTCTTCTTTTCATTATGGTTTATTTTAAAATTCTGTAAGACTCGAGGTCAAGGTGATGCTCACAGTAGCAATATCATGCTTGCAGCAACCAAAATGTGTTAACTAGGCTGTATTCTATTATCAGTATATTCTATACTGATTATTTTGTAAGTTTGAGAAAATAGGACTTAAGTTTAGCTTTTACAGACTAGAATGATTTTTGTAAATTGCAGAAAGGCAAACTTTTTAAATGCATACATTTTATTATTCATTTACATTTCATGGCCTTCGTTGAACCACTTCAGTAATTTTTATTCAATGCATTTTTGTTTTTTCTATCAGCCCAGTGCTTCTTCATTCTGTTGGATCACAGTCTTCTTTCTTCGTCTGAAATCAACTTTGTATTGTTCAAACGTTGATCTTAACCCGGCAGTGGTCGCGGCGGGAGGAATTGCCTCACTTTTGAAATGTCTTGCATGTAACTCTGCAGCCCACACACGGATTCACCTACCCTCCTAAGTATTCCTAGTAGGGGGCATAACGAGACACCTCCCGCAACAATAGCAAGTTAACACTTGAAACATTCACACGGTTACTATTATTGTACGCGCCTGCACAGAAGTGAGACTTTTCCTCACCCGCGACTATAAACGTAACTATTTTTGTGTCACAATTCGTTGTATAGTTTGTCTCACGTGAATTTAAAAATGGTTGATAAACTAGAGGAACAGGTTATGGTATGGTAGGACGAGGTGGAGCAAGAATTACGAAGATATGGTGAGGCAGATGATGATTTGTTGGAAGTTGGCAGTGCTAGTGAAGTCGAAGAGGATAATATAGAACTTAGTGATTCAGTGCTCCAGATATTTCTGGCGATGAACTGGATAATGCTGGTGCACAGTACTCGGGGAAAGATGGATGCACAACCTGGTACATCCATTGCCCACAATACGTTGCAAAAACCAGACACAAGAACCTTGTTCGATGCCGTCCAGGAGTAAAAGATGAGGCAAAACCTGTGACCTCCCGTAGTGAGGGGTGGAGATTGTTTTTTCCTCAGGAGGCTATTCAAGAAATTGTGAACTGCACTAACATACAAATGTCAAAATTGCGTGAAAATTATGTACGAGAAGGGGATGCTCGAAACACTGACTGTCAAGAAATAACTGCGTTATTTGGCCTATTCTATCTCTGGCATCTTGAAGGTTTCTCATGTGAATGCTGAAGACTATTGGGCAAACTCTGCCTTATTTTTTTCTAACAGTTTCCATTACTGTCTATTCTTTCTAAACAATCAATTGTGTATAAAACTTGAAATTACGAAGGTGAGCGAAAATCTCACCCGCAACCACTTATGTCGAAATTACACCGCGACCACTGCCAGGTTAATTTGTATATCTTGGAGTTTCTTAATTTTGTCTGTTTTGTTTTCCTCAATAGTAATTGATATTGTCAATAAGGGAACACTGAAAAAATAGCTTTCGAAGCTCTCTATACTCGATGGTCATTTGTAATTCAGCAGAACCTCAAAGCATTTGGCCTTGAGATAGCAGATACAGAGAACAAAGATAAAATTAACACCCTTCTTCAGACTCACAAATTTTCATAGGAAATGATACACAAAAGACCAATAGAGATTTTGGATGAATTGAGAAAATCGCGATCAGACGAAATAAAGAGGCACTGGGCGGATCGCAAGAACCAAACAGTACAACCTTCAAAGAAAAGTACATGTAATGACTTATGTGGTCTAATGTGACCAATAAAGCTAATAATAATAATTTGTAATTCTCTCATACGTTCGTTATTTTCATAATCTATCTAATATTACTCTTAGGCCTCTTTTAAACGGAGCCACCATGGCCGCGCCTCCACGTCTTTGCAATATTTTCTCTAGCCACCAAATATGCCACCAGCCATGAGCCACTCTTGAAATGGAGGTGGAAGATGCAGCACTTGCTGTTTTTCTATATATCAAGTTATGTAAACGCTGAAGTAGAAGATATTGGGTTCACCCACTTTTGCAGGATCGATCGACAAAAGGGATATTTTGTCCTCTCTATATTGATCTTAGAGAGAATCCAGTCAAATTTTTCACTTTCCTGCAAATTGACATTCCATCTTTTGATGAGCTACTGCTGTGTTGAAAAGGTCAACTGACCGGTGTGGACACAAATATGAGAGATAGTACACCTCCAGAGGAAAAACTCCCTGTTTGCGTATTCATCAGCAGACATATCCCACAGAGCAGGTTTTGATTGCTTTAAGGATATGAATTTATCTGTGTCGAAATCACTCTTTCCTGATACGATATCCATTTTTAACACTAGCAGATAGTCCACACGTCTGGCCTGGCCGCACAGAAAGTCGTGTCTCATGTGAAAGGCTCCGTTTGACTCAATGTAAACATGTGGTGGCGCAGCCAATTGCCTGCCACCACGAATTCTGGCTGTGCCACCAGGGCCACCACCACCACCACCACCACGTGTGAAAGGCTACATTTGAATCAATGCAAAGACGTGGTGGGGCGGCCATGGTGGCCCCATGTGTAAGAGGCCTTACTGTTCCATAATTTTTCTCTTATTCTCATACTGTTTCTGCTTTCCAGTGTCCTGATTAAATATCCAATCTTCTTCTTCTTTCTCTTTACATCATTCCCACTCCTATGTGGGTTCGATGTTTCTGACAGCTCTCCTCCATTTAACCCGGTCATGCACATCCTCTTCTGACAACTGTTTTTCTCTGAGGTCCTTCTGTACACAATCCATCCATCTTCGTTTAGGTCTGCCAATAAAATGTTTTTTTTTTTTTTAAATCCTAATTGAGCTTATTACCGTTTCCATCTCCTTGTGGACTGGTTGGTTCCTTAGTTTAGGGCCTGCGACAACACGGGTCATGTAGCCCGTGTACTTTGGGTGTGTGTAGAATCTGATTGTATTAGTGTGTGTTCTCTGCAATTCAGGTAAGGACTGCTGATGATCAATTTCAAGTAGTTCCTACTTTTGCCACCAAATGCTACTGTCAACAACACCTAGCCACGAACTTGGCTACTAGATGCCACCGCAACCGGCACCTTGCGACAAACATTGGAACTTACAGAGCATTAATCAAATCTAACCTACAAATTTAGGTTCGCATAATTGTAGTTAGTGGAAGGTTCTTTTACATGCCATAAATCCATGGCATGGGCCCACCGGCTTTTTTTTCTATTACTGCAGTGTTAGTTATTTTGAAGAAGGTTTTACTTATGTAATTTCTGGTTGTGTGACTATTTTGAAATACTTTAATTTTGTAGCATTTGAAAGATGTATTTATTCATTTATTTATGTATGTATTTATCTATCTTGGTGATATTGATATACTGTGCTTTAGTCAATTTGTGTATTCTATTAATGCCACATTGGCTTTTTGTTAAGGTTATGTGTTATAATTTCTCTGTGATGGGTTGCGCATGGTCATTATGACCGGGGAGTATAAAATACCATTTTTTGTTGTAAAACACATATTATTATTATGGAAAAAATATATCCATGAAACTAAATACCAGTTTTTATACCGAAATACATTGTATTATTGAAGAAAAATATATCCATGAAACCCACTTAATCTATTGATTTATTCATTCTCGGAATAATCCTGGGTAGCATCAGGATTGGTGCATTCCACGCAGGTAACAGTTGTATGTTCCTTACGGAACATCTTCCAGATCCACTAATCAGTTGAACTAGACATGAATATATAACGAGTCCAGAATTATCAACGGAAAACGGTCCTTGATGCTGCTTACCAGCGTACACTTCCATGTTCATCGTGTAAAACGTTTTTGCTCATGTCATAGCATAAACTTTTATGGTGTATTTTGTGGGCTTATTTTTTATACATTTTCTAAACTCCAACATTTCCTCTATTGTTAGATATGCACTAACAGCGAACTAAGATTTACACTGTTCAACCACTTTTTCAAAAATCTCATGGATAGGTGCCAGCTTGTCATGTTTCCTACGGTGCTTTCGTGTGTCAGCATTGTCAAACCGGATAGCTCTCATCAAAAATTTCAACCTCCTTAGGGTCATACAATACCAGTGCCATCAGTCAACGACAAATTATAAAGATTCAAATGGGAAGCTCTGAGTACACTAACCATATATAGAATCCCTATAAAGGCATCTATTTATGTCCTTGAAGTATCAGCAGCAACCCTCTCACAGCTGTAGTTCGGCCTTACTTTTGAAATGCGTTGGTTGGTAAATGTCACAATATCATTTAAACTTTCTTCCGTAAAAAAGAGTCTCCAAGCCTGAACTGGTGAATCAATTGGAATGCGAACTTTTGAACAAGGAAGATGTCGGACTATGTTCTTAGCAGACGTACTTCTGTTTCGCGGAAGAGAATGGATATCCCACCTTGTGGATTTATCTTTTCCGACATACTGAGGACCGGTAACATTTGCCGCATTTTGCACTTCTTCATGAGTAGGAGTCTCTCTTCTTATTTCTTGTACTATCTGTGTTAAATTCTTGTACATCCAAATTATCATCTCTTTCATCATTTGGAGCGGCTTTGTCAATAAATTCAATTGCACTATCATCACGAAATAGCTGCCGCCTTATAGTTCCCAGGTTCACAGATCGTTCTTCTTCTCGTTGTTCTTCTTTCTCTACACTCTCGATGAGTCGTAAAATTCTATCTTCTTCTCTCAGCTCCATAGTCAATTATATACAATTTGTATGGATGTATACGCCATTATACGTTCAAATTAACACAACAATAATCTACTGAAAAAATTAAATCTAAAAAATATCACTTTTATAGCGACAACGAAGACCGCGGACCGCGAACGCCAGGAGTCCCACACGGTGGAAACGACCAGGCTTGCAAACAAGGCTCTCGACTAACTGACTGGGAATGGAAGTGGGAACAGCAAACGTAGACACGTGTATTGGATGAGTCCATTGAAAGGTATAGGAGGGTATGAAGTTTTATGCCGTTAAATTATTTCAGAAGAGTAAAAAATGTATGCGCCTGGTCTAAAAGACCGTGACGCGACCCCTCACGGGTTAAATATGTATTTGTCTACAATTTTGATTTTTAGTTCGTCTATTGTCATTTTGTTTGCAAGTTAATATAATTTCCATCTTGCCATAGGATACTTGAAGTATTATTTTCTGGTGTTATTTCTTGTAGAGACTTATCTTGTTACCTGAGTTTCCGAATATTGTTAGACAGGAGTACTTTTTAATAAACTAAAACAAACTCCAGCAAATCTTCTTGGTATGTGCTGGGTCTGTTGCAGGGTTTTGCCTAGATGTAACAAGTTAGGCTCGGCAGTAGGCTTTAGGTACACGCTGTTAGTCTGTAACATGAGCTTTGGCTCATTGTGACCTGTAAATAAGTCAATCCATAACATTATTAACATTACATGTGCCATAAAATGATTGAGATGTTGGCATTACAAATTTTTAAGTAAGTTTTCATAGAAATATTATGTGCATGGATGTTTGCATTCCATTAAGTATACAGTCAATATTGTGTCCTTGTTTTAGGATAAAATTGATGTCCAGAATTCAGGCTCCTCAGAGCCAGTAATATGTGAAGAGTCGGATAACAGTGATGTGGTAGAGGCAACGCCTAAAAAGCCTGAGATGCCATCAGTCAGGTGAGTTCTGTTCCCACTTTTACTTCATACTTAGAACCTGTGAAGCCTGGTTACTCGAAGTAAATATCCACAAATATATGTGTATTTATTCGACTCACATTATTTAGCTGAAGGGAATCCTCTATTTTAAGGATTTGATTTATAGCAGGGGATGAAATTTTGCAATCTCATGGCATAGCTGTGCACGTTAAATCATACACCACGACTTTGATGGGGAGCTGCAGCCAGTTCGGGGATTGATTGTTCGAATCCCAATGTTGGCTGTGGCCATCCCAAGTATGGTTTTCGCTAGGTTTCTCCACATTTCCTCCAGGCAAATGCTAGGATGTTACCTTATTTAAAGTCCCAGGGCAACTACCCTAAACCCTTACTCAATTTTTAACCTCGAGTAGACTTGTGAGATCCATCTGGGCAGATATATAAATATCTGTGTGTGTGTGTCTCTCTCTCTCTCTCTCTGTCTTCTCTCTGAGCATCATGCTGAGAACACAATTGATCAATTTCTCTCTTATGATCACGAGATTAAAGGTTGCATAAAATTACAAGGTTCCTTCCATTTTGTAATTCTGTCGCCATGAAGGAGACCCGGTAGGGTGAAAATTGGCAAAAAATTGATTTTTACTTTTTCATTCCAAAAAAAATATATCCCGACTTGTTCAACAGCTAAGAAACTGTCTTAAGTTTGAAGATAAATATTTATATACTGTATATATATATTTTTATTTTTTTCTGATTTTGCCAAAGGGCCTAACTACAGTACATTCTAAAAAATATCTCGCGAACCAATAATTGTAGAAAGTCGCGCAAGGATTCAAATTAAAGCGTGTAACGCCCTCTTTTCCCCGGAACATTTTTAGGTAGGTAGCTATCCCAAAAGGGTAGAGTTGCCCTGAGCGAGAGGGGGAGGTATCTTTAATTGGTGAATTCAGGATGGCCGCTCAACATTATTGATTGTTTATATCTCTTGAACTATTAATCATAGAGAGTCGCACGAGGTCTCAAATTAAAGGGGGCCACGCCCCTATCTCCAGAACATGTTAGGTTTTTAGATTAAAAAAAAGGGCTTAATTACAAATTTTAAATATGAGTTTTTTAATGTTTTTCTTTAAATGGTAAATGTTCTCAAGGCTAAGAGGAGGGGCGTCTTTCAAGATGGCCTCTCACCTTACCGTTATACTCCCACCCATTTCCCCATCCCCCTCAATCCCTAAATTTACCAAAATTCCCGAAAATTCCTTAAATCAGCATATTTTCCATAAGAATTCTATCCCACCCATTTTATTTGAAAATCGATTGTGAATGGAAAAGGAAGGGTGAAAGTGTAGAAAAGGACTGTAAGAAACTGTCAAGACAAACTAAGAGAGCTATGAGAAGAAGACTAGAGGATGAGATGCAAGACAACCCAGATTATCCATCATATGGGGCATGATTACATTGAATAACTTTGAAGGCTTGTTTCTGCAAGTTCACTTTTCCTGAACAAAAGGAACATTTTCTCAAAAACTACTCAGTATACAATCTTGGAACTTTCAGATGTTACATGAAACCATAATATACATACATTAACACAACGTTTTTGGAGAGAAGTGTTTCGTACAGAAACAAGGGGCTAATAAGTGAGCGATTTTTTTCAAAACAATGTTGCACTTAATAAAAATTAAAAACATTGGACGAATATCTCTAATGAATAAACCCTTAGGTTAAAACATGCAAGAAGATATAAAGAATGCATGAGAAAAAAAATGAAGTCTTTAGTATGAACCGTTTCCGAGATAAATGTACTTAAAAACAGTAAATTTAACATTATAGATATAGACCGTAGTTACATTAAAGTGTGAACTTGACTGAGTGTGCTTTTATTTCACAGTCTCTCAAAGTTGAAGTCTGAATAAGGATGAAAAACGGGTACTATTCATTGCACGTTAATCTATGTAGCAATGCCGGCTGATTAAAACTTTTCCGCGTATCCCAACTGTTTGGGGTCATCAGAGCTACCTTAGCTCTCTTTGGTTTTGACTAGATGCCCTTCCTGACACCATATGATTTCTCAGGTGAAAATTCCACCTTGCAGTCACCGTGGTTAGAAGTTCGGCCATCCGGGTGAAGGCAAGTAGCTATGCCACTCAACCATCATGCCGTCCCTTCCCTGTTACACACAAATTCTAAAGTCACAAAGAAAAGTTACTTCTGCCTGAAGATACATGATTTGTTAAATAGGTTGTGCGTTAAAGCTGTGTGAGAACTGAATGATTTATTGCCGTTTCACCTAAATACTGTCGCAAGGCATTGTGGTTTGAAGAATCATAGATGTGAGTTGATACCCACCATAACACCTGCTAAGCCATCCAACCCTGGCTGTATTTTATCACATTGTCTCAACGAGGGCTCATTTGATCAAAATGTTACTCGACTAAACATTTTTATAATTTCATTTACAATGAATTTTGTTGTATACATCAAGAAAATTAAACCAGTCATTTGGAGAAAAGAGGAAAAAATTATTAAAGGCTCCCTCTAAAACATACACTCACCATTTAGAATTATCGTACTTTATAGACGTTTTATTTTAGGCATGCCTTCCATTTAAATATGCCAATCTATAGCAAACTACAAATAGGGCAAAATATTAAACACCTCAGTTTTAGCTGAAAACTCAACATGTTCAGACAGAAAGCTTACTTGATTTATCATCATCATCATCATTTCCCCTTATCCAGCTCTTGCCGGGTCGGGGTATTTATGGCACTTCTCCACTTTCCTCTTTCCTTCCACCATTCTTCTTCCACGATCTTGTCCCAGTCCAGATTTCTTTTTCTTACGCTGTTCTTCACTGAATCAATCCACCTTGTTCTAGGTCTTCCTCTTGCTCTCTTACCCTTGCACTTCGCCTCCAGCATCTGTCTTGGTATTCTATTTTCCTCCATCCTCTTTACATGTCCAAACCACCTTAGTTTTTCTTCTCAATTCTCTCATTTAGTTTTCCCATTCCAACTTCCTTCCTAACAACTTCATTCCTCACTCTGTCTTTCCTTGTCTTTCCTATCATACTTCTTAGGAATTTCATTTCACTGGCTTGGATTCTACTCTCTTGCCTGCTTGTCAGGGTCAAGTCTCAGCTGCATAAGTTAATATGGGAACATAGTACACTTTATACATTACCTCCTTGCTTTTCCTTGGTACTTCCTTATCCCAAACAAGTTTTCCTACACTTTGATAGAATGCATTGCTCTGCTGTACCCTCCTGCCAATCTCCATGTCCAACCTACCAGTTTGCATCAATTCACTTCCTAGGTATTTGAACGTGTCCACAATTTCCAAGCTCTTGACTTCCAATTTTCACAGTGCCCTTTCCTCGTCTTTCCCCTCTTGTCATCACCATGGTCTTGCTTTTCTCTATACTGATTTTCAGGCCGTACTTCTGAATATTTTCGTTCAGTGCATCTAGTTGTTTTTGCACTTCTTCGGTGTTCCTTCCCCAGACCACAATATCATCTGCAAATAACAGTAACTTCATTTCTTTATGTCCATATGCTTCCTTTGTTTCCTTTACAATTTCATCCATCATCATTATGAACAAGAGAGGTGACAGCACACTCCCCTG